>OY757318.1:54354380-55599380 GCA_963583905.1 Stenurella melanura | reverse complement strand
GGGGTATGAATTATCTAATAAAATACGGTAGAGTTTATCAATGTTCCCATTTCGTAGAAAAGGATGTGATATTTTTTGGATTCTGTTTTTCATAGGTAGTACGCGGTTCATTTTCATTTTCTCTGTGTGATGTGAGTTATAATTTAAGTATCTACCGAAACTGGTAGGTTTAATGTACCAGTCCAGTATTACTGTATTATCATTTCTTCTTATCACTTTAGTATCCAGAAAAGGACCGCTCATGTTGGTTTCCTTTTCTATTGTGAATTGTAGATGTTCATTGTAGCTATTGAAAATATTCAGAATTTCATCTATACCTATTTCTGGTATTGAACAAATGATATCATCAACGTATTTTTTTAGAAATGGCAATTGAAAACTTAATTTTGGAATACATTCATCTAGCAAGTCATCCATGACATCCATGAGCCACGATTGGTGAAACCGTAGCTCCCATTGGAGTTCCTAATATTTGTTTGTAAAATTCATAATTAAATGTAAAGTAAGTTGTGTCAAAGATAAATTTGATAGCTTCTATAAATTTTTCACAAGACATGTTGCAGAAAGATGCAATAGCATTCCATCTTTTTTCGATACTTTTATCGACTAATTCTATAGGTATATTGCTAAATAATGAAACTACGTCTAAACTTACTACAACATGGTTTTCAGGTAATTGTTTTTCATTGATAAATTCTGAGAATGCAAAAGAATCTTTTATATAGTATTCGTTGTCATTATTATAAGACCACGTGAGAATATTAGTGACAAATTGTGCTATTTGGTGTGTCGATACTTGAGATAATTGGTCTCACAGTGAGTGTTGGTTTATGAATTTTTGGTAAACCATAAAATTTTGCTGGTACTGTGTTATAAATTGTTAATTTCTTAGCTTCCTGTTCACTAATCATCTCTTCATCACTAAGTTCAGATATAAATCTATTTGCTTTTTGTTGAAATGTAGAGGTAGGATCTCTTTGAAGTTTACTGTAGGAATTTGCATCGTTGAGTATATCTAGCGACTTTTCAATATAATCATTTTTATTCATAACTACGGTAACATTACCTTTGCCTGAGCTAGTTATTATCAACTCTGCATGTTCTTTCAGAAACCTTTTACTTTTATTGAAGATGTTGTTAAAAATTACATTTTGTTTATATGGCTTGTGAAGGAAGTTTGTTAGAATGTTAGTTACTTAAGCTCTGAATATGTTTTTTTATCAGTGTCAAATTTTGAAATTAAAAATTCTATATCTGATAATATTTTTGTTACTGAAATATCCTGAGAGGTAGGTGGTATGCAAAATTTGAAACCTAATGATAAGAAAATTTTTGTGTCCTTTGAAAGATTCTTAAGCCAATTGTCTTTAACTTTGATATTAAACGTTACTTGTTGTTCAAGATTTTTTAATTTATTAATATTGACTTCTTCTATTTTATAAAATTCTTTATTATATGTAATTGTTTGTCTTCTGATAAATTCTTATAGCGTATTAATAGGTAGAATATTTTGTAGATCAGTATGAATTGACTCCAGAGATCTTTCAAACGTTTTGAGATTACTGTGAGTGATTTTAATTTCCAGATTCAATAATATATCTTTTAACCTTTTATTAAAATTGTTCACTTGTTGGCCTGTCCTTCCACTATGTACGTCAATGAGTGTTTCAATATTTCTGGTGTTGTTGTTTATATGTGAGGGTATAATTCCTTTTCTTCTGCATTGTAATAGGAAGATTTTTCTGTTCTTAGCAGCTGCCAATTTGATTTTTAAGTTAGCCCAGGTTTTTAATTTTACACTAGTTTCATTACCGAATTGTTGGTTGATAACTTGGTAAAACCCCATTCCTATAAAAAAACAATGAGAGGTTGTCACGTCCGACAGTTAAAAGATAAATTGTGAAGATCGTAGGGCTTCGGACAATTGGGCGATGAAGTCAAACTCTATTTTACTATGCCAAGCTTTCGAAAATTTTCTTTTTCAAGGCTACAATTAAGTAATGAGATTTAGTTAAAATTAAAATTATAATATTATATTAACTTACTTGTAAGTTGAGGTTATATTTTAAAATTGGTCCGCTTGTAGAAGAACATTTACAATATTATACTATTTGAAGCAGAGAATTATTTGTTGTATCATTGATGTATTTTACAAATTGAAATATTAAGTGATTGTTAAGTTATTTCAGAGATTATTAACAGACATTGTCCTCATGTTGAGAACCACATGTGACTAGTATAAAAACTTTTCACAGGAAACCCATGCTCGCGCCATCTTGTGAGAATTTTATAAACTACTAATCCTAATACAACGTTTACATGATGGATTGAAGACAGGATTCTGTGTAATGTTTTTTACCAACAATAGAAACAATTTTGTTTATTACAATTATTATTATTGTTTGTTGGTTTCTAGGTATTACTTCACTGGTCATTGTCCACTAGCACTTCCCGAATTGTTAATTTTAAACTATTTTATTCATGATTTGTTGAGAATTGCAAGAGGATTTGATTAAGTTTTTGATAATTATTTCTTTGTTATTAATTTTAGTTTAGTTGTTATTTTACAGAATCTGTCAATTGGAATCACTATATTTTGGATGGTAACATTGAAATTTTCTTATTCTGTACTACTGCTAATACTACTATTATACTCTATCCTTGTTTTTTTATTATCTAACTGTAGTACAAAGGAATAAATTGTGCTTAAACCACTGATATCTGTTCGTATATTCATCTGATTATTTTCTTTATTAATCTCTACCATTTCAAGGAACAATCTTTTTGTTAGATTTGTTTCGGTATGAAAAATTTTATAGTTCTTAAAATCCATATGATGTCCTGTGTCCATGACATGTTCTGAAAGCGCACAAGTACGTTTTTCGGTTCTACAATCACTTTTATGAAATGTAATACGTGTGTACAAAGATCTTGAGGTTTGACTAATGTACGTTTTTCACAATTGTGACAAGGAATACTATAGATTACGTTCATTTTTTTAATGGGATCGTCTTTATCTTTGAGTTTAGTAAATAATTTACCAATATGTTTAACGTTTTTTGTGCTATTTTTATTTGTTTATTAGTCTGGGTGACAATTCTTTTACAAATGGTATGGAGCCATTAGAATCCGTCTTACATATAATAGTATATTATGCAACAAGCATATACTGATGACTCACAAGGGTGAAGTTTATAAATCACCAGAACGAATAGTAGCCATTACATGCGAGTAGAATACTATACTTTGTCCACGACTATTAAATATTTAATATTTATTTAATTCATTTTCATATTATTTCTCCAACGTATGAAAGATTCATATGGCTTCATATATAATTATTTCAATTTTTTGGGGAACAAGTTTAATGAAGCGATTTCTGCAGCTTCCTTTACCTCTGGCGGCGTCAAAGAAATCTCGTTTTCACTGTTAGTATCCGTTTATTTAAATACATTACTGTTCTTGAGTAATATGTAAAATTATTGTAAATAACGTTGACGTTTAAATCCACAAATTATGACGTTTCAACCCAATAACAAAATTACGCTTTAACACACTAATAAAATAATATAGTTTGTAGGCAATTAGGTAAATAATGTTGGAGATTGCCGCGTGTTGCTAATAGATGATGCTTTGAAAAGAACTTACTAATGTAGTTTTGCGTGTTCATTAAAGTACCTCTTCGGCATATACCATTTAAGTGCTTCCTAGAAAACTTAGAGATACAACACTAGTCTTTTGGTTGCTGCAATTTTGACATTTTAAATTTATGGTAAAAAGTCACTAACGTGATTTCTTATAAACAGCTGACTGTCCTCATTATTCACTGGAATAATGAAATCATTTATTGACTGCAGGGAATATCCTTATCCTTATCCTTGAGGAAACATATACATAATGAGTACATTATATAATAGTCGTAGGCAAAAATTATTTTTGGTTGAAAAAATGGTTTTTTGACAGCCCCTATCTCAAACATCTCTGAAACCACTATGATGTAATTTTATATAAAGGAGTTTCTAAAGGTGCAGATTAGAAATATCGTAGTAGTTTTTTTCTAACTTTTTTTTTGTTTGAAAATTAACTCCCTTTTTCCATCATAGAATCGGGCGGATCTGACTCTAATCAAATGTAGTTACGTCTAGAGACTCACTTTGTAGGTATACATTCACCACCAAAATTTCAAAATATTCGGATATCAAATGAGCGAGATATGAGGGTATCTTCATCTTAAGTGAGTCACACTGTATAAAGGAATTCATGTAAATATAAAATTTTTCAGAATAATTTTTAAAAATAAAAATTCTCCGTTTTGATTATGAAAATGGATAATATTTCAGTTTTCTCTGAGAGTGTCAGTTGCCATCAAAATTTGCTAGACTTGTTTTCACTTTAATTGGCACGTTTAAATAAGTCTCCTTTTGAATGTAAATAAATATTTTAACCATAAGTACCATTGATATTCATCAGTGAATTGCAATGTCACAAGCAGATGATACTGTTTTATGCTTTTAGAATATATTTTATACGTGTATCTTTCTTTTAGACAAAATATACGTAGGATACAGCCTCGATATAATTGGTTTTCACACGAGTAGCATATAATTTTAAAATTTTAATTAGTTCGTATATTTATGCAACGCCAGAGCGAGCAGTGAATACTCTGTTATTATTTATCACCATACCCGACATAAAATAAACTGACGCCTTAATAAAGATAAAGTTTTCAAGCCGAAGAAAATCAGTCAATGTCCTCATCCTCCACATAAAAAGACCTTAATGATATCTTAAATCACCGATCACAACAGGGAACATAGTTAACGGGAATATCAACCGATAGCAATTCTACGTTGAATTTCATTCGAATTTAACAGGCACATTCTATATCGTAGAGACCTGGAACTAGATTATTTTTTAAAGTTATTTCGTTCAAGGGTTGGGGGCTAAATAAATAAATAAGTAAAGCACGTTAGTAAGAGTAGTACAATACATTATAATCCGTTTTACGCATAATAGTATATTGTTCAACGAGCATATAGTGATTACTATTATTCACGAGGGTCAAGTTTAAATCACCAGAATGAATAGTATCCATTATATGCGAGTAGAATACTATACTTTGTCCACGACTATTAAATATTTAATATTTATTTAATTCATTTTCACCAATTTAAGAAATATTCATATGCCTTCATAAATAATTATCTCGATTTTTTGGGGAACAAGTTTAATGAGGCGATTTCTGCAGCTTCCATCTACGGTGTCAAAAAAATCTCGCTAGTATCCCTTTATTTAATTACATTACTGTTTTTGAGTAATATGTAAAGTTATTGTAAATAACGTTGATGTTTAAATCCACAAATTATGACGTTTCAAATCAATAACAAAATTACGCTTTAACACACTAATAAAATAATATAGTTTGTAGGCATGTAGGTAAGTAATGTTGGAGATTACCGCGTGTTGCTAATAGATGATTCTTTGAAAAGAACTTAGGTACTAATGTAGTTTTTGAGTATTCATTAAATTACCTCTTCAGAATATACAATTCAAGTGCTTCCTAGAAAACTTAGAGATACAACACTTGTCTTTTGGTTACTGCCATTTTGACATTTAAAATTTTTGGTGAAAAGTCACTAACGTGATTTCTTATGAACAGCTGACTGTCCTCATTATTCACTCGAATAATGAAATCATTTATTCACTGCAGGGAATAATAGATAGCATTATTCTTGAGGAAACATATACATAATGAGTACATGATTTAATAGTCGTGGACAAAAATTATTTTGACAGCCCCCATCTCAAGCACCTTTCAACCCACTACGATGTACTTTTATGCAAAGGGGTTTCTAAAGGTGCTGATTAAAAATATTGTAGTAGTTTTCTTCTATTTTCTTTTTTTTTTGGAAATCAATCCCCTTTTTCCATCATAGAATCGGGCGCCTCTGACTAAAATCAAATGTGGTTACGTCTGGAGACTCACTTTATAGGTGTACAATCACCACCAAAATTTCAAAATATTCGGATATCAAATGAGCGAGATATGAGGGTATCTTCATCTTAAGTGAGTCACACTGTATAAAAAAATTCATGTAGATATGTAATTCTTCAGCATAATTTAAAAAAATTAAAATTCTCCGTTTTGATTATGGAAATGGATAATATTTCAGTTTTCTTTGAGAGTGTCAGTTGCCACCACAATTTTCTAAAAATGTTTTCATTTGAACTGGCACGTTTAAATAAGTCTCCCTTTGAATATAAATGTATATTTTAACCATAAGTACCATTGATATTCGTCAATGAATTGCAGTGTTACCAGCAGATGATGCTGCTTTATGCTTTTAGAATATATTTTGTATGTATATCTTTCTTTTAGACAAAATATACGTAGGATACAGCCTCGATATAATTGCTTTTCGCACCAGTAGCATATGATTTTAAAATTTTAATTAGTTCGTATATTTATACAACACCAGAGGGAGCTGAAAACTCTGTTATTATTTGTCAGTATACCCGATATAAAATGAACTGACGCTTTAATAAAGATGAGGTTTTCAAGCCGAAGAAAATCAGTCAAAGTCCTCATCCTCCACATAAAAAGACCTTAATGATATCTTAAATCACCGATCACAATAGGGAACATAGTTAACGGGAATATCAAGCCCAGGCCCGACGAGGGGGGGTCGGGGGTGTTTCCCACCAGGAGTTTTTGAGGGGCCCGGAATTTTTCTGAATTGTTGAAATTCTGGAAAAGTTTGAGATGCATATGTAAATTTTGATAGCATTTGCATAGGTTAAAGCAAGACAGGCATACTTGCAACTTATAAGAGGCAATATATAGACTTTTTATTGTAGAAATTCGTAATTTGTATTTTCTGGAACGATCACGGTGAAGTTCATTTCTATCGAGATAAGCATTGTATCGTAAGGAATATTATCTCCCGCTCGTCTAAACGTCGAAATTTCGGCAGATATAAAATTGTTCTAAGGAACACCACCCTCCGGTTTTCGAAATTTCAATCGAGATAAATATCGTATACTAAGAAGATGCCACCCCCCCGCTTCTCGAAATTATGCCGAGGAGGGGGGGGGGGCGTATGCACCACCCCCGGGCCCCAATTTTCTCTCGACGGACCTGATCAACAGATACCAATTCTCCGTTGAAGTTCATTCGAATTTGTCAGGCACATTGTATATCGTAGAGACCTGTAACTGGATTATTTTTTAAAGTCATTTTGTAGAAGCAGAGTTGGGGGGTAAATAGTGGTAAGTAAGTGAAACGCGTTAGTAGGAGTCCGAGAAAGATTTGGTGTATATACTAAGGTCTCCATTTGTTTATGACATCTGTCAGCACCGACACCATCCCCTACTGGGGCGCGAATATAGCATTCCACACAGCACAAGACTGTCCGAAGGACGTACCCTGGCAAAGACCATTTAGGATTTGAGCTTGCCTATGGACGTCCCAATATCCCAATATGTATTCTTTTCGGCACTCTTTTGGTCATCCCAATGTCACAACTTGGTACCGGATAAAGGAAATACGACGGACGTCCTGAAGGATGTCTGAAGCTTATAACTAGGAACATACCAGGATATCTCTGGATATTTCGAGACGGCGTAAGTACTACGAATGGGCATCCACAGGGACATTAGAGGATGTACAAAGTACACACTGAAATATACCAGAACATCCTAATATTATATTTTCTTATGTTTCGATATATTAACCACCGCCAAAGGAACCACATTTTTACAGAAAAAATAAACTGATAATATTATGACGATGGTCAATACACTGAAACAATAGAAAATATTATTTTTCTCATTTCAGCTGACTGAAAGACCCAAGCAATTACACATCAAATTATTTGATATCAACGGCCAAGAAAATAAAAACAGATATAAGACAGATTTTAAAAACAAGCTCACATTTGTAATGTAAAAAGCAAACTACTTCGAAAAAATATAAAATAACACAATGAGTATGTTGCACATAATTCCATAAATATTTTTTTTTGTAAAATTTTATTTCTTTGTCGAAAGTTAATACATGAAAATGTTAGAAAATATCATAGCTCTCATTTAAACTGACCGAAATATAAAAGAAAATTTCCCATCAAGTTATTTGAATTATCAGTCAAGAACTTAAAAACACCTAGGGGTTATAAGAAGCTAAATATATTTAATATTTAAAGACAACTCATTTGTAACATAAAAAAGCAAACAAACTTCTTAGAAGAACATAAAATAACATTTTTCAAACTGAATTATATAAAAACATTTTTTTTTATCACGTAATGCTTTCCTACTTCTCTACTCTCTTCGTTGCCTCCGTCTTCATTGTGTCAGATTCTTTTAAAAACATATCTGCTTCGTATTTCATAATATTATACCCATTTACGGTTGCATCTAAAATAAACATTTACTTATTATTGGAATCAGCATTTTATCAACAAAAATTTAGTTCTTATGAAAACTGGGTAAGCTAAAGATAGTAGAAAAGATCGAGGGATACAGGTTTAAATTGAAGCACTAACAACAATAATTTGTCGAATTATAAATTGCAATCCTGTATTACGACGTTATTTTAATGCATTGTATATCTTTTCCATGCGTCACATGCCATTTACACAACACCATTCATAAACCGATAACCGTTTTTTGCAATTTACTCAAAAGGAAACAATATATCAGGATTAGAACAAATTTTGCAAATTAACTGAAAATTTATTCACGCATGCCCTGTCTGATACATATTTCCTTTAAGAGTATAATGAAAGTTTCAAACAATTATTTTAAGGAAAAATTATTTTTACTTAGGTACCTAATTTCATATGCAGTTCATGCATCGTCAAACTTCACAACACTATGACCTGATTCACATTCTCTCTCCAACCTGGCTTCATAACCTTCAATTCTTGTGCCAAATAAGTTTCATTTTGTAGGTTTGTTGATCATTGAAAATAAGGGAGTCAGATTTTTTTGTTTACTACTGTACGTTTTCTATAAAGTTTCCTCTTTTTAGTTTCCTTTGGCATCCAAAGAGTTTACAAAATTGTATAAATTTGGAAAGTTTTATAGGTTATGTTATGTTTTTACATGGCTTGTACTTACTTATTTCTATAGTGTCGAACAAAAAAGTCTCAATTAAAACTGAATTGAACATATAAAACACAATCAAAAGTGTTAAATAATATTTTCTACAACCACTAGCTAATAATTTGTATTATTTAATGTAGATAAATTTACTGATATTCCAAGCTTGTTTTGAGTTTGAACTAAAGAATATATACAATAGAAAGTCAGGTGTGTGATATTTGATACGGCTGCCGAAAATCGTAATGCCGCCTTATTTAAACATATTAAAGAAAGATATTGTGTCACAGTTTAAGCTAATCTTTAGTTTAAGGATATTTAGGGCCCTTCACTGGACATCTTGTTTTAATTCGGATGTCAATTCACAGTTGTAGTTAATGTCAAAATGAAACCAGTCCAGGATATCCACCTGGCCTCCTTTTGAGAGATATCCTGGGACATCCTAAATGGGACGTCCATTTCGCTAGCTTCTTTACGTACTGGGATATCCAGGTACTCTAGTAAGACATCCCATATCCCGATTATGCTGTGTGGGATCAAGAGGTTTTCTTTTAAATGGACTTGGATGAGGAATCTGGAGTCAGAATTCTTCTGGAAATCTATGGTTCTCCAGAGCATACAAATTCCATAGATACCATTACGTTAACGCGTAATGGTATCGACAGGTCATGAGAAGTGAGGTAACAATGGCGATAGGCAACTGTAACTTTTTTTGCGAGGAAGAGAAATCTTCAATAAGACACCCTGCCCGGAGGTTGTCAGCAGGGTAGTGTGGGATTTCTACCCACTATAACCCCTCCCCTCTTCTGCGAAACGCAATGGAATTGTCATTAGCATTACTTCATCGCGTTCGCCGTGTACATTAACAGCATTACTGCTGTTAGGTCTGCCTATCGTCGTTTTCTCATGATCTTCCTAATGACACCTGCAAATTTCGTCCAGCTATCCTCGTTTCTGATCATTTTCCTCATTACGTTCTCTGAATTGGTGTCCTCCTCTCAGGCTGAGCTCTAGTTTCCTGCCATCTACCGCACCTAAAGATGGCATGCTTCGCGGCGTCGTCCTCAGCATTGCATTGCATGCATCTGCTGTTGTTTGCTCTCTTCATTCTATTCAGACATTTTTGAAAGCTCCCATGTCCTGTCAGGAATTGGGTGACATGGAAATCGATGTCACCGTGGGCTCTCTTGGCCTACTCTTCGACGTTAGGCAAGAGCTGCTTGGGCCGTTTCTGTATGGGCATCCCATCTTTCCTGCCACTTCTCTCAAAGTATTTGCCGCGCTTGTGTTCTTACTTCTCTTCCTCCTTCGTGTATCCTAATTCCCTCCTTGACCAGGAGATCTAGGGGCGGCACCCCTGCAATTACTTGTAGGGCTCTCGACGAGGCCGTTTTGTAGGCTCTACAGATCCCGATGAAAATTCTCCGCTGTACACCTTTCAGTATTTTTTTACATTTCTTCATTTCCATCGCCCGTGCCCATGCTGGAGCTCCGTATAGGATGATGGAGAGTCTCGGCCCTTTTAGCTACCGCCTTGACATGTTCCGTCATTCGCACATTTCTTTCGAATGTTACTCCGAGATACCTAATGCAATTTGCGGTTTGTACATCAACACCTTCGACCTTCAGCAATGTGCTGATCATTGTTCTGCGTCCTTCCAGGATTACTGCTTCCGTTTCATGCAGGGCAAGCTCTAGACCCTTCCTCCTCACCCACCTCCCAATTTTCTTTATGGCCTGGTTTGTCTTCTCGACCAGGTCTCTCTCATGTCTCTCGGTCACGACTACCGCCAGATCATCTGCATAACCCACCAGGGTTTGGCAGGCGTATTCTGAGTACATCATCGTAGTAGATGTTCCACAGGTACGGTCCTGGTACCGAGCCCTGCAGAACACCACTGGTCAGATTTATCTTCTCTTGTCCTTATTAATATGGTTCTGTTCTGAAAATAGCTCTAGGCGATTCTTCTGAGATATGGGGCCACTCCCTTGGTTTCCAGCTCCCTGATTATTCCCTTCCACGGTGCTGAATTGAAGGCATTTTTAACATCTAGCGTTGCCAGCAGCGCTAATCCTTTGTTGTGTCGAGGAATTCTGGCTACCTCTGCAGCCTCCTGTCATCGATCGTAGACCTGCCTTTCCTAAAGCCAAATTGATTGGGAGATAAGTCTCCTCCTGCCCCAATCTCGGGCTCTAGCCCTCCTAATACCATGTACTCTAGGAGCTTACCCATAGAGTTTAGTAGACATATTGGTCTGTAAGAAGTTCTCATTTGTCCATCCTTTTTTGGTTTTTCTAAAAGGACCAGCCTTGCCTCCTTCCATCGTGTGGGAATGTCTCCTTGCCTCAGTATCTGGTACATGACACTGAGGACTTCCGTTGGCAGTTCCTCTGCTAGTGCCTTTACCAGTTCCAGTGGGAATCCATCTGGACCCTGCGCCTTTTTTTCCTTGAGGCTACCCGCTGCTTTCGTCAGCTCCTCTGTGGTAAACTGTGGCACTTCCAGCACTTCCAGATTTTCCCAACGCTCTTCCGGGTGTCGAGGAAACAGTTCACTGATAATTTCTTGGTAATCCTCAGACCTCCTCGCCGCCGTTTGGAGTTTCATCTGTTTTAGTGCGATCTTATATCCCTGCCCCCAGAGGTCGTTGTCTATGTCTTCACAGGTTTTCCATGCGTTTCTTTGGCCGCTCTTTTTGCCTTCTTTTGCTTTGCTGTGTGTACTCTGTGTGGTTCCTATTTGCCTCTTTTCTTCTTCGCACACTCATCCCTGATTTCAGAGATCTCCGGGTTCCACAAATAAACCGGTCTTTTTTTGGGGTTTACCTCAAATCCCCTTTTGAAGATTTGTACGCACGCCCTGGCCATCATCCTATTCAGATGTGTCGGGGTAAGGTCTTCTCCGTCGTTTTGTTCTCTCCAGTGTTCAACCTCTTTCCTCATCTCGCCTGTCTAGTCTTTAAGTCTTACCCTTTCAAACTTCCATCCTGGTGTTGCCGCTGCTTTGCCTCTGTAGAGCCCTTCTCTTTTTTGTATGTTGAAACCTATGTAGTGATGATCGCTCAGGTTTTCTATCGTGTCCAGTACTACCCAGTCCTTCACTCTCCGCGCCAGATTGGTTGTTGCGAAGGTGATATCTATACATGATTTCCCACCCCTAGCATTATCGTATGTTGGGGTATTCCCCCGGTTTAGGCTGATGTACCCTCCCTCCGCCAGCCAGTCGGAGAGCACATCTTCTCGCCTGTCCTGTGCGTGTCCCCCCCCATATTCTGGCCTTGGCATTGAAGTTCCCTGCTACCATGATTTGCCTGTTTTGTGTGTCGAGGATGCTTTGTAGGTCGCCTAGGTACCATTGGAATTCCGCGGTTGATACATTAGGCGAAATGTAGCAACCATATAGGGTGAACCCCTCCAGTTCTACCTACGCGTATCCTTCCCCTGCTCCTTTCCAGTATATAGGGACACTTTGGTTGTATACTCTGATCGCCACATCTCCTTTAGTACTTCTGTGCCAGTATGGCTTGTCTGTGAGCCTCTTGTTCGACTTCGTTATTATGTTCTTTTCTTGCACTGTACAGTATTTAGCAATTCCTGTGCTGCCGTGCACCGATTTAGGTTGCACTTCAGCACATAAATGCTGTAATTTGTCCTGCTTGGTTCTCCTCCACCTCTTAGTCTGAGCTTCGTTGGTGCTGTACCATTTTTGTTTTGTGCTCTGTCTTCACTAATGTTTCCTGTGTTATCTTCTGTACGCCTGGGTCTTGTCGCGTCTGCTGTTGGGGACAGGGTGTTTTTCTGGTCCTCTTCCCTTGTTCTCTCGGCTCTCTCTGCTCCTAGTCGGAAGGAGGGAAGCGGTGCCTCGTTTGGGTTGAACTTTTTCGGGCCTCCTCCCCTTCTTTCTTCCTCATCTCTCTTCCTGAAGTCCCTGCACCGGATCTGGTCCACTCTGTGTCCCGCTTCTTTGCATACTATGCAGAATTCCTCCTCATTGCAGTTCTTGGCCTTATGGCCCTCCTTCCCGCACTTCAGACATGTGTTTGATCGATCGATGCCTTTACATTCCGTTGCCCTGTATCCGTATTTTAGACACCGGTAGCAGTGCAGTAAGTTTGTCCTCTCCCTCACTGCACAGTACACCCATCCCACTCTCATCCTTCTCACTTTTGACAGCATTCTAGCCACTGCCCTTTCGGATTCTACCGTAGCAGCTTGGCTTCCATATCTTTCGTTCTGCCTCATTACCCTGACTAGTATTTTATCTTTTTCTTCCATCGGTACATTTACTGCTTTCATAAGCGCTCCCTTTACCTCTTTCGTCGTGACTCCATCGATCCCGTATACGTGTAGCATGGTTCCTCCTCTTTTCGAGTCCACGCTGGCCTCCTCCACTTTGTTTTTTACAGCTTCACCTAGTATTACCGAACTCTCTATGCCTTCTTCCATTGTTATCATCAGATCCCCCCTTATCGTCTTCTTCATGGTTCTTACTTTGACACCGATATCTTCTATGTCCACCATGCTTGCAGCACTTCCTTTAATAATTCGGCACATTCCTTTTTGCCTGCCTTGACCGGGATTCCCGATGTAAGGTTTGCTTTCCTTTGTGGCTAGTTTTGTCTCTTCTCATTATCCGCTAAATCCTTCACATTTTTGAGCCCACCTCTAGGAGCCAGGATCGTGGCCTTTATCCCCCTTTCCCCATAGCATACTCCCGCATGTTTTCTGAGCATCTCAGTCTCCACCACGTCCTGTTGGGCAACGAGGGCGGCCTCGGTTATTTCTCTACTTTCCAAGTCCTACCCACATTGCTCCATTAGGTTCCCCACTTCCTCGAGACTTGTCTCTCCATTTTTGACCTCACATGACAATATGTAGGTACCTCTCTTCGATTCTTTTCTTCTCTTCTCTTTCCCCAGGGTGAGCGTATTGGTAATCACCCCGTATTCCATTTGTCCTGGGATCAGCCCAGCCGTGATCAGTTCCCTGGCTATCGGGCATGCTTTCTTCGCCATTTTTGCCACTCCTTTATCCCCTGTCTCCTGTGAATCAACCACCAGGATTATTTCCTTCGCAGCACCCCACTTAGGGTATCCCTCTTCTATTTTAGTGCTCTTGCATACCTCCTCCGGCCATCTTTCGTTCGCGATTTTCAGCATGTCCGTTAGGCTTTCGCACCCGTCCAGTACCATCCTTATTCTCTCGGTCTTTTCTTTATTGTTTTCCTGCTTTCTCTTATTCGTGTCTGTTTTCGTGTCCATACTCCCCTGGCAGCGTTGGCACATATTGGCGATTGCAGGCGCAGCTTGTACAACCCCTTCAAAGATTTCTCATTTCCATCCGTCTTTCTTATGATGGTCTTGAAGTTCGTCGTGACCTTTGTTAGTTCCTCCTTATCTCTGTGGGACTCAACTCTCTTCCTCTTCTTCTCTTGCTCCTCAGTCCACCATGCTCCTAATGAGGAGGTTCTGTCCCTCATCGGGCTTCTTTGCAAAGAGTTTCTCCTACCGAAAATCTCTTTCTCAGTGAACAGACTGATATCCCCTTCCTTTGCCTTTGCCTCGTCCTTTGTCCTCCTTTCTGCATGTATAAGTGCATGTTTTTCATCCACATTAATTCTGATGATGCGGGTCGAAGTCCAGTCGGCCCCCAGGTGACGCCCATCCTGGAGGTAAGGCTACATACTGTGGAGGTCGCCCGGTATCCACGGGTTTTAGCGACTTCGCTGTCGGACCTTTTATAGAGGTTGTCTCCTCGTGGACCGGCCGATTAAGACAAGTCTCCCGGTCGCGGCTACCACACGATGATTCCCTGCTGTGCCATTTTTTCTTTTCCGCAAAGGTCATTGAAGTGTGGGTCGTGGTTACGGTTTTAAGTGAGTAAGTGGCATAACTCACTCGTGGCTCGGATAATCCCCAGGTTCGCCATTTCCCGTAGCCAGGCCTTGTCGGTATGGATTCTGGGGCTGAGCTGTCCTTTGTTTTCACCACTCACCTTCAACTTTGCCAGCATGAGCGACCCTACTGGGAGTGAAACGCTCCCGCCGGCGTTGCGCTTAGAATCATCGCAGCTACTTAATCCTCTCCACCAACGGCAAGGTCACGCAGCTCCTTAGAGAGGAGGCAATTGTAACTGGATTCATCAAAGCCTGTAGTGTGCGCCATCTCTGGGACACTAATAGTACGCTTTCTAGAAACTTAAGGATGATCGAGATTTCTACATTGTTCTAGACTTTGCTAGGAGGTTCTAGGGGGCAATTTGTAGAATATGTAAGGCGAGATTCACGGCGGAAAAAAGAAAATACAAAGTGATACAAAGTGAACAGTAGAGTGTAAATATCAAGTAATAAACATTGTTAAAGGTTATTTTAGACAGTAAACGTGTATTTTAGTTCATAAAAGTATTGTGAAGTTTTCAATTAATTATTCAATAAGGTATGTTAATGTTTACCTCTTGTTATAATTTTTGAACCCACGAACTTTAAAGGGTGATTTCCTAGGGGTGGAAATACGTGACAATACCTTGAAATATCTTTTATTCGGTAAGTCTACACTACACAATAAAGCTGTCAACTCATCTATACTACCACCAACTAGTAGTACCGCATATGTTCAAAATAAGGCAGTCGTGGGCTTGGAAGGTTTGAAGCAAGCGACGCATTTCATCTGTTAGTACATCTAATATGGATCACTAAACCACTTCTGGCCGGCTCAGCTACGCGTCGTTTACCCCCTGCACCCCGCCGAAGGGTGAAATCTTCAAATGACTGTATCTCGGTAACCGTTTGAGATAGCGCGTCCGTTCAAACGCCAGACTATTTGTATTTAAGAACTGATTAAAAATGTTCATTGCAATATACCGGGTGAGTCACGATTTGCGCTCGCCCCGATATTTCCTAAAATATTTGGAATAGAAAATTGAAATTCAGAGGCCTTATTATACGACTAAAATTCCATCTTTTCAATAAAAAATCAAGTTTGGTGCACATCCTGTTTGACCAGAAATGCCCACAACTTTCGATTTTTAAATGGAACACCCTATATATTTTTACATTTTTGGAATCTAGAGGAAATTTTGAATACAATACATCCATTTTGGTCACTTTTTGATAAACATTAAACATTTTATTAAAAAATCTATTTCTGAATCCAGAGTGCTGTGGTGCCCAAAATATATTTTAGTTTGTGTGCTACGTTACTATAAAAATAAAAAGAGCAATATGATTGCATTACTTAATTAATTCTCTAGAGGCGTTTAAAATTTTTAAATGTGATTTTTACCCACTAACTCGGTTTTTTAAATGGGAATTTAATCGTTCACCAATATTTTTAAATACCTCATTTTCATACGAATCTAATGATACCAAAATTTTGAAAATCCGCTCAGAAATATTTGAGATTTCAGCCAAAATACAATGCAACCAAGCTTTTAGAAACATGCGGCTAATAGATAATAAATTAGTGGGCTTTGGAAACTAAAATGGCACATTTCTGTGTAAATCTGGTAACCTAACAACATTGGAAAAATCATGGTAGCCATTGAATGTAATAAAACAATATCAGCTGTCAGACAGATACAAAATAAAGCGTTGCGGAAATCTCGAGTAAAAATTAAAGAAAATTAATAATATTAGTAGAAATGAAAGGGTCGATATGTTACTGATATATGGAGAGCGTCTCAAAAATTCAACTGCAGCTGCAGAACTGTATCAGCAACGACATCCCAACAGACGTCATCCAAGCAGACACTTGTTTGCCAGAGTGGAACAAGAATTAAGAAACGAACCCAATCAACAAGATGACCATCAAACATTTATTGTAAGTGAGGACAAAGAAATTGATGTAATTAGGATTTGTGATGGTACACCCAACAACATCAACAAGGGAATTGTCAATGGAATGCGACATTAATCAGTCTTCGGTTTGCAGAATTTTAAAGAAACATAAGTTTCGGTCTTATAAATACCAAATACACCAACATCTTTATGGAGATGATAACGACAGGAGGCTAGTATATTGCAACTGGTTCTTAAATGCAGTACAACAAAACCCAGGTTTTCCTTTTCATATTTTATATTCAGATGAAAGAACAAAACAATATGTTCCCTTATAAAACAACCAACAAAAAATATATGTATACATATTTTTTCCGTTGCCGGATGCTGGACAGTCTTCCTGTGACCTCCGATGACAATCACAATGGAGGAGTGCCAACTATTACCAGTGGTCACTCCCTACTTCCCGCAGGGTCAGCAACCATCGGTTCCAAAATCGATTGCCCTAAGTACACGGAGGGACCCTAAGATGACCGCTTTCTGCATTTGAACTGCCAACCTCTCGGCCGATTTACGGTATGCCGGAATGGCCTTTATTTCTGAGAGCAGCGTGGAGTTCATTCCCTCGAGTATACTGATAATGAGAACGATCATCTTGACAGAGTACCCTGGGTATAGCACTCGGAGCTCATACCGGAGATGTCGATACTTTGCCCGCTTTTCCTCCTCCTTCAAGGTGATATTTCTCTCCGCTAGTGCGGAGAATTCGACGACATATATACTATGTCAGGGTTATTGTCTTGGATTTGCCTGACCGTCGGGAACGAGTAATTTCAATAGATTCGGCATTTCTCGTTCTCGACTACGGACTCAATATCTCCGGGGATGTAAGGTAGTACTGGCGTTTGGTCTGTCTCATACATATTGTCTCTGTGGATGTAGGCCGAACTCGAATTCACAGGACACGTAGATAAAAGATGATTTGGTGTAAGCTCAGTTACTGACTCTGCATCAGCGCCTCGCCGACCTCCTCGTCTGAAGACAAATAGCAAGCCGAGTTCATCTGCGGCCCGTTTAGCTACCTTGAACAATTCTGCGCCCACTCCTGCGATCTCGTGATCTCTCAAAATCTGCAGCAGTGAGTCAGATCTCCTAAGGATGTCGCATGCCATACTTAATGATACTCTGCCGTAGAGATGGGGCAAACGGCGATTTCATTATCACAGCGATCGCTACGGTGATCGTGAACAAGGTGCTGTACCGCACCTGGTTTGGCTTCGCTGTTTGCAGACGGCGCAGCGACGCGACGGCGAATTGCGATGGGACCAAATTGAACGCAACAGGTAAATGCTTTATTCGGCTCTGTTTCTGCATCATTCAATAAATTAGCACTTAAAGGCAACACAAAAACGCCTATCTGTTTTTTTTTAGAATAGAAATTGACAAAATATATTTATGAGTATATTATGTGAAACAAAATTAAATATGATATACTTATATGATCTGACTAAATCATTTTAGGTTATCATAATTATAAAATAAACAAGTCTGCATTTTAACTTCTATGACAAAATAAAAAATAGAAACAAAACATAGCCAATACAAAACAACACTTATAACTTCTAAACACAAAAACAAAATTATTGAAAACTGCCAACATATCATTATTATAATGTTAACATAAAGTATATTATTATATTTATGATTCAATGGAATTAGTACAAAATATAATCTAGTTCCACATATCGTCATGGGAAATATATGTACAAAATTTCAAGTCAATATCTTCAACGGTTGCTGAGGAAACGCGCGGACATGACCGACAGAACCTTTTTTTTTCGCTCAAATTTAAAATCTCGACAATTTATGACATTCTAAGCTTATTTCAATAATAAAAAAAGAATTGAAATTCATTTTACGATTACTATACCTACTTCCTCTCCGCTTCGTGGATGTGGAAGTAAAAATATCCTTCCTACAATCTTCTCGTGCGATATGAGCAAACAAGTGGTAGCCTTTATGTAATTGGGTATTGGATGTCGTAATATTACAAACAGTAACAGATAGAGCAGAGAGGAGAGACAAAATTGGTATGAACACAAACTGTCATGAACTGAGCAAAGTGACTATAACACTGTAAGCAGTTTCAGGGCCTTCCACTACTCTGCGACCATAGAAAAGAGTGATTTAGTCACCGGTTCATTCCTCACCAATCGCTGTTAGCGATTGCTCAGTTGAAACTACAGGTGATAAGTAGCAGTGACGGTGATCGCCGTCACATCTCTACTCTGCCGTGCATGCACTCCAGACTCAGGAGTCCTCGGCCTCCTCGTTGTCGTGGAAGGTACACCCGGGGAACGGACGATCTTGGATGAATGCTACCATGAATGTGCATCATCTTGCTGGTTTCTCTATCTAATTGGTGCAGCTCATCCCTATTCCACTTGACTGCTCCAAAGGAAAGCGGGATCGGAACGGCAAGCATATTCGTTGCAGACACCCTGTTCTTGCCCGACAGTTCGGACGACCAAATTTGTCGAAGCCGGTGTCTGTACTTGCCACGGAGAGAATCTTTAATCTGTTTTACATCCTGGATGTGGTGTTGATGTACACCCAGGTATGTATACTATTGTATAGGTCTCTCCGGCCTCCAGATGTCGTAGGATGCTTCACACTGTTCATACAAGTTCAGCAAGGACTGCGCCGACTCAATAGCTAATAATTATAATGTACTTACACTTGCACAGCTACACTTAATTCCAACATATTATATTATATTATAATAGTAGACCTGCAAACATGCGCCTGGGCATTCGGTCTTCAGAGAGTTCGGACGTGCCACGGGCAGCTCCTAGGCACTTACATTCGGTCACCATCTGTTTGCAACAAGTGTATGTATTACATCGGCCCTTCTATTTTACGTAGTGCTATCGGGTTGTTATATTTTCAAATCTCGGGTGTCTTGTGACATCTGTGCGTAGGAACGTTATTGTCGTCATTGGCGTGCGTTTAAATTTGAAAAATGGCTAATTGCTCAAAGTGCAAAAATACAAAAAGTGATGGGCTCATCGGCTGTGAGGGTCCGTGCAACAAATGGTTTCATCATTCCTGTGCCAATATCAGTAAAAATGAATTTGAACTACTACAAAAAAATAAAAACTTACTCTACGTATGCAACACATGCATAAAAAATTTCGATGCCACTGAGAAGAAAACGCTTACAGAGCTCAGTGTGAATTTAAACGAGATGAATGATAAAATATGCAGTATTAATGAAATCTTCGAAACTAAACTAAAAGCTAAGATGTCCGAATTTAAGGATATGTTTGACTCATTGAGAAGCGATATGTCGGTTTTCATTAAGAATGAAATACTCCACACTCTAAAGGATAATATGAATGAGATCATTGCTACTAAAATCAATGAATGATCAGCGGCGAACGTATCATCTAAGCCTACATACAGTGATATAGCGAAGAAAAATTCCGTGCTATTGTTACCAAAAAATAGCGAACAACGTAACTATACAACCAAGGCAGATCTCTTTCATAATATTAACCCCCTGCATGAAAATATCAATGTTTCAAAAGTTAAAAACATCAGCAATGGAGGTTTAATTATAAGCTGCAGTAGCGAAGAAGAATCCTTGATACTTAAGAAACTTGCTACGGAGAAGATGGCCGATAAATACGAAGTGAAAGAAGCCGTAAAACTACACCCAAGGATAAAAGTTGTAGGTATTACAGAAAAACAGGATGAAGCTTCAATAGTTCACTTAATAACCAACCAGAATAAACATGTGTTTGATAACCATAGCTCAATCAAACTTATCAGCCTTAAAACCTTAAGAAACACTAACAAAATCTATCAAGCAGTCCTACAAGTGGATGGAAAGCCGTATCACGCCGCCATAAAATCAGGCAAATTAGCAATTGGCTACGATTTTTGTACTGTGTACGACGCATTAGAGGTACGTAGATGTTTTAATTGCTTCGGATTTAATCATTTGTCTAGTAACTGTAACAAGAAATTGGTCTGTCCCAAATGTTCTGAAGAACATGATGATAAAAACTGTAATAATGCAAACAAGTGTATCAATTGTTTAAACTCCCAAAATAATAAACCAGGCTTGGACGTTAATCACTCGGCATGGGACAGGTGTTGTCCAATCTATAAGAAAAAAATCGAATTATTGAAATACGAATTATTTGGCAATAAGTAACAACCACCCATATATAGGTACGCCTCTGCAAACGATAATAATAATGATTCTACTTCTTTCCTGGAAGGTCAGAGTCCCGAGCACAAGTCAATTCCCACTGAAACCTCACTATATTATCAGAACGTGCGAGGTCTTAACACTAAAATAAATGCTCTTTATAACCAAACAGTCGGTTCTCAAACGGGATATGATTTTATAGCTCTTACTGAAACCTGGCTTAATTCTAACGTGTACCATAGTGAATTATTTGATCACAACTACTGTATATAGATGTGATCGAAATATCTTATATAAGAGGGTGGTGGTGTGTTACTGGCAGTAAAATCTTCCTATACTGCTAATAAAATCGAGTCTGAGGGAATTAATGAGCTATTGAACTATATTAAGTGTATAGATATTGTTGGTGTCAAGATAACTCTAGGTACCAAATCAATCTACATGTTTGTAATTTATGTTCCTCCTAACATATCCCGGGATTGCTATAATTTATTGTTCGAAAGCCTTGAATCACTTGAAAATTTATATGGTGCTGACCTATTAATTGTGGGTGATTTTAATATACCAGACTTTTCCACTTCAATCCTATCGGATTATAATAATAATAATTCTGTTGTCAATTCGCTAATTCAATTTTGCAACTTCTCTTTAATTCAATATAACAATATTTTTAATAGCAATGGAAGATTACTAGATTTAGTTCTATATAATAACGTATGTGGAGTCGATAAATGTGATTCACCCATTCTACCGGTGGACTTTCATCATCCCCCCTTAATCATTAAACTAGATAATATAGAAGTGCACACTAATAAAACGCCGTTTGCACAAAATATCAGCTACAACTTTCGCAAAGCAGATTTGAGAGTATTATATGACAAAATCGGGAACATAAGCTGGTCAGATCTCTACTCAATATCCGATGTAGACTCGGCATATCAATATCTCTACGATACATTGTATTCACTCTTTGACCGTCATGTACCCAAAACTACACCATTTGTGAATAAGTATCCCCCTTGGTTTACCAGAGACATTAAAATTAATATACGCGAGAAAAACATACAATTGCGCAAGTACAGGAAATCTGGATGTGAAGAGGCACTTAGTAAATACAAAGAACTGAGATCTCGCATTAAATTAGATATCAAGATATCACACAACACCTATATTCAACAAACTGAGTCGAAAATAAATACTGATCCACAAGCCTTTTGGTCTTATATCAATAATAAGAAAAACACCTCTAGTATTCCATCAATGATGAAATTAAATAACACTGAATTTAGTAGTACACAGGATATTGTAGATGGTTTTGTCAGTATTTCTTGAGCCAATCAAGTTTATTTTCAACCTGATTCTTAAAACTTCCACTTTTCCCCAAATATGGAAAACAGCTCGCTTGTGCCCAGTCTTTAAAAAGGGTTGCAGGCATGAAATTAGCGACTACAGAGCTATTGCCATCATCTCAAACTTTGCAAAGGTCTTTGAAATGATGCATTCCTTATTGTTCGATCCGATAAAGACAATCATTACACCCCACCAACACGGTTTTATGAAAAGTAGATCAACAACCACGAATCTGATGTATATTACGCAGTATATCTCAGAGGTTCTCGACCGACAAGGTCAAGTAGACGTAATATACACCGACTTTTCAAAGGCCTTTAGATCATGGTGTATTGCTGAACAAGCTTGGTGGTGTTGGTTTGTCACTTAATCTGATCACTCTTTTTAAGTCATACCTCAGCAACAGACTACAATTTGTTGAACACAAAGGCTACAAATCCAAAAATCTAAACGCAACTTCCGGAGTGCCACAAGGGTCGGTCTTGGGTCCTCTGCTATTTAATATATACATAAATGACATCACACACAATCTCAATAAGAAACATCTACTGTACGCAGATGACATGAAGATCTACTGCTCAATCTCGGACATAGGCGATTGTATTAACCTACAACATGATCTTGACAGCATAAGTAGATGGTGCATAAAAAATAATCTGTCACTTAACAGTAAGAAGTGTAATATTTTGTCATTCTATCGCAAGAAGAACGCGATTATATTTCCTTATAGTTTGGATCACACCTGTCTGCAACGTCCAAGTTCTTTTAAAGATTTAGGAGTCACCTTTGACCCCCAATTAAATTTCAGTAAACATATTCATGAAATTCTCAGCAAAGCCAATAAGAACATGGGATTCATCATACGCAATTCAAAAGAGTTTAGCTCACGCGAAGTACTAATGTCTCTTTATTACGCTTTTGTTCGTTCTCATTTGGAGTATGCCTCCCTAATATGGTATCCTAGATATGAACATCAAGTACATTTGCTCGAGAACGTACAGAGGAAATTCTTAAAATTTGTATCTTTTAAACTAACTGGTACCTACCCTCCAATTGGTTACCCTCATGACGTCTTATTGCTAGAATGTGGCATGGTTTCTCTAGATACACGTAGACAAGCTCATTCCATAATTCTTCTATATAAATTATTGAATTCCATAATCGACTGCCCAGAAGTGCTAAGCCAGCTTAATTTAAATGTTCCCCGTCCCAGTTCTAGACATCTTGAAACCTTCAATCAACCTACGCCTCGCACACGGTTACTTGAATCGTCGCCAGTTTTTACAATGTGTAAGAACTATTCGTCAGTGCAACAAAATATTGATGTATTTAACACCTCTCTGTCGAAAATAAAGACTGTATTTAACTAGCAAGTTATATTTACAATTAGGTTATAAATAGGATATATATTATATATCTGGACTTACTAAAGGTGTGTATGCGCGTATATGTATATATGTCTGTATGTGTATACCGGAATACATAATTACATAAGTATGTATTTATCATTTGATTTTGGCTTGCCATAATGTCATGTCATGTCATAATGTTCTTGTCTTTTACCTGAAATGTACGTACCCTACTTTAATGGAAATTATATTAGAATGTAATTATAAGTATTATATGTTACACTTTGCCTATCCTGTAATTGGTCCTTGACTGTTGGATAAATAAATAAATAAATAAATAAATAATATTTAAACCACCTTGGATGACTGCAAGGGCAGATATGTCTACACCAAAATAAAGCTAAAAATATAGGCAATAATTTTTATTCGATGCATCTTTCTATTAGAACTGTCCGTTTTGAAGTCATTCGATAGTATTTAAAGGGGTTGCTAAAAAAATATCAGTTTTTCTAAAATATCTCGCTAAATACTAAAAAACACATATAAAGTGTAATGACCATTATTAATTACTTCTTAAATACAAACAGTCTGGCGTTTGAATGGAGGCGATATCTCAAATGGTTGCCGAGATAGAGTCATTTGAAAATTTCAGCCTTCGTCGGGGTGCAAGGGGTAAACGACGCGTGCCTGAGCCGGCCAAGAAGTGGTTCAATATTACATGTACTAACAGGTGGACTTGGTCGCTTGCTTCAATCACTCCAAGCCCACAAAAGTACATATGCGGGCCTACTAAACATCCGGTGCAGCTCACCAACACTTGGTAATATACTCCATACAGAAAAATGGGATTAGATCACGACATATGGCATTTTGGAGCCGATTCAAATGTTGTTATCATCTACTTCGGATATTCTATTTATCATAATTTTATGCAATTGCTTTAAAAGCAAGGAATCAAAGTGTAGCTGCAGGAAAATTGGATTACTTTGCTCTGTTGTTTGTAATTATTACCATAGCCAATCTAGTCAAGATTCTATATCTGCTATGGAGGAGCAACACACTATGACAAAAGACGTAGATCCTACAAATGTCTTAGAAGAAGCCATGAACATTGAAGAAATTAACTCATAAATCCAGAACAATGGCAATAATACAAATATTCTAGAAGATGTTTGTCAGAGGTGATGTGAATGATACAAGGACCACGTGTAGACTGGTTTATTAACATTATCATCTATCAGCACATAGAGGCTAGCATGACATCTCCCCTTTTACAAAAAAAAAAATTATATATTTATTAACATTAAGTTAGTAAACATTTATCACCTACATTTCTAGAAACGTATTTTTTTTTTATCATTATTATTATTTTTATATACATATAAAACACATACATTACCCAATAAAATTTCAAATAAAAATATTATTAAATCACGTATAGTATATAAACAAATACACACAATACCACACATAGAATGCAGAAAATACAGAAAATTACCCGTTCTTGTAATTATGCCCATTTAATGTTAGTAATATGACTTAGAATTTTGTGACGTTTTATTCACTCGTTAGATGAGTAAAAGGGCGTCACTTTGGCATTCGAGCTTTAGTCAGCAGTTGACGGTATGCTCGGGCGCCACCTTCACAATTTTTTTCGTGAGGTAAAGGTCCCACACTAGCCTCCTAACGCAGCCTGTTACAGTAGGGCTGGGATAGCGTCAGTGGAGACACGGTACGTCCAGGGGTCTAGGAATAGTAGACTTCACACACACACACAGTAAATGTCAACTTTAGAGAATCTATAAAATGTTTATTTTTGCTATGCTCCTAACAAATACAATTCTACTTAAACTAAACTATCTAGAGTTACCTAAAGTTACACCATTACAGAAAATAACAGACAAGAGAGCAAGAAAGCGGGGGTTAGGCGGTGTAAGAGGGGCGGCTCATGAACGGTTATAAAGGAGAAAAAATGATAAGCAACAAAAGTAATGCGGCGGGGTATAAGTCGGTGCAGAAAGCAAAACTACGGTAATACAGTACAACTACCAGGCGGGAGGAAGCAATACGAAAATACGTTTCATGCGACAAACTATTAACGCAACTTGGCTAGGGTGCAGTACCAAAAATTTATACATATGTATATATATCAAATAATAAATATATCCCCCTATTCCTGGGTCCGGTTCCCTTTTGGTAAAGTCATCCCTTGGGATGACTGTCCCTCCAGGATTGGTGTACACCAGCACCGACAATGCCTCAGGTGTCGCGGGTCAACGTAGGGAACTAGCCGCAGGGAACTATCTAGAACACTGTTACGTGACCCGATTAGCCAGAGTATTGTCCGGGCGCTATGGTTACGCAATCACTCGTTTGCTACAGAGTTATCTGAGGTGTCCAAAAGGTCCACGTGGGAAGCTAACCGCAGGGAACTATCTAGCCCACTGCCACGAGACCTATTTTTCACCCCGGATATTCTACAGTACCCTCCTTTCCGGTCGGTCAGTACCTGGAATCTTCCAGGCGTCCACGGGTCAACGTGGGGAACTAGCAGCAGGGAACTATCTAGAACAATATCACGAGAGCAGTTTTTGCCTGCAATATTCCTGTACTCACCCGGTAAGTTACCTAATTAAAAAGTTGAAAGAAAGGTATGATTAATTACGGTTAGTGGTGTTAGTACACAAATGGTACTTAACTCCGGCCAAGCTGCTTACCAATTACTAATTTTTACTTACTCCTTGTTGGGCGGTGTCTCCTGGGTACTGCGGCAGTCGGGATCCTCCTGAATTCCTTACACGGATCCAACTGAATGGACCCAACGGAATCCAATAATTCACTGGCTTGGCTGAGAGATCTGATAAAGGGAATCAAAGCTGGTCGGCAGTGGGGCACTAGCTCCACCTGGCGGTTTCGCCGTAAGTATTCCGCTGGCTTGGCCAAGTGACCGATTACAAGGAACCAAGCCAGTCGGCGGCGGGGCACTTGCTCCACCTAACGAATTGTATGCTTATTCCCAAAATAATAAAATAAAATAACAATTTGAGCCTTTCATTTAAAGTATAAAATATAATACTAATATCCTATATCTTAACTACTAAAATAAATCATGAATTGGGAATGCAATTTCCCTAACAAGTTTTGCTTCATTACATTTTGTGGTTTCAATGTTTAAATAATTAGGCTTCTTAATAAACCTACCAAAATGACTAAACTCGCCAAAGTTTGTATTTCTCGAGTTATTTTCAATGTTTTTTAAAATGATAGGAACGTTTTCACAATCATTTTCTGCAAGTATGTTACATTTCTTTGCTCTTTCCCTCTTAAAATTTTGTTAGTTTTTAAGACTTTAACCCAATATGACCTATCATTGTGAATTTTTTCTACAATACCCGGCGACCATTCGTTTGTTTTTACGTCTTGGATGTACACCTGCTGTCCTACTGCAAGTTTTGAGAGATCAAAACCTCTCAAAACTTGCAGTAGGACAGCAGGCAAAAGATCACAATATATTGCCATAATAAAATTTGCGATTGTAATAGAATCATTTACTGAAGCTAGTACTGGTGTTGTTGACAAGATATGTTTAAGTTTCTCAAATGCACTTTGTTGCTCTGAGTGCCATTGAAAATCTATACCTTTTTTCAATAAAGACCTTAAAGGCTCTGTAATTTGGGACATATTAGGAATAAATTTACCAAGATCCGTTACCATACCTAAAAATATTTCTGTCTTTTTTATTTTCAGGAACTTTATTGAATTGAACGGCTTTAATTTTTTCATTGTCTGGTTTTATACCCTGTCGTGTTAATATATGCCCCATATATTTTATTTCCTATATTGCTATCTTACATTTTGCCCTATTCAATTTTAATATTCTTTTCTCTACAGATTTCTAATACTCGTTTTAACCTTTCATTACGAGCTTCCAACGTCCCCCCCCATATTAAAATATCATCAATGTAGGTGTCAACTCCCTCTACGGAATCAAAATGTTGTGTAATAAATCTTTGAAAAACTTCGGGTGCTAAGCACAGACCATATGGGAGCCGCTTGAAAGAGTATCTCCCAAACGAAGTATTAAAAGTACAAAATTTTTTACTCATATTGTCTAATTTCACCTAATGAAAGCCATTGCTACAATCTAAGACACAAAAAAATTTATTTAAGTCCTTTGGATCTATACATATTCTTAAATCTTTGTTAGATTTTTGGATTATTACCATCGAGTTGACCTAATCAGTAGGCTCAGTACATTTTTCAATATCATTTTTTTCTAGATCCTGTATTTTAAGTTTCAGCTTATCGTGTAGTTTAAATTGAACCTTTCTTGGCGGGTGAATGACTGGTTTAATATTTGTGTCAACTACGATGTGATAGGTTCCAATATTACCCGTACCTAAATCATTGTATTTGTTTAATATGTTCAAATCAGATTCAATTTTAATTTGATCAATAATCCTTTATAATAAATTAAATTTTTTAATAGAATTTAACCCCAAAATAGGATCTTTATGTGTTTCAATTACGTAAAATTTAACGTTCTCAATTATATTTCTAACTTGACAAGATACATTGCATGTTCCATATACACTTATAATCTCATTTTCATAAGTTGTAAGAACACCTGACTCTTTTATTGGTGTCAATTTTCAGCTTTACAAAATGTAAAGGTAAGACTTTTATTTGAGCCCCAGCGTCTAGTTTAAAGTTAATTTTAATTTTATTATGAGAAGAAGATGAGAAGAACCACATCGGTAAGCAGGACGATCGCTGTCTTAGCATTGAGTTGGACCCGTGCGCATTTTTAGACGCGTAAATTGGTGAATTTGGGTACCTTAACTGTAACGTAGATGCATATAACTCATTTTGAAATCCTTTTTGAATATCACGTGAACCTCGAGGTGGGAAAGTTTCTGCTCTTTGGTGGGAGAATTGACTTTGATTGTAAAATGCACGATGATTTACTGCTTTTTCCTTTTTCATTTTAGGACTATTATTTTTGTAGCCTCTTTGAAGTACATCTAGCTACATGGTGCTGCTAGTTTTACAAATGTCTTCTACTTCTTTATCTACTTGCTCAGCGGCTTTACACGTTGGTATTGCCAAAGCGAGGTCTAATTTGGGAATGCGAAATAATCGATTTCTCAGCGCACCGTCTTTGATGCCTAATATAAGTCGGTCTTTAATTAAGCTATCAGTTAGAGTTCCAAATTGACATGTTGCACTTAGCCCTCGTAGTTCGTTTACATACACATCAATTGACTCACCAGGGTCCCTTTCACGGGTAAAAAACACGTGTCATTCATATATTTCATTTTCTTTGTGGTATGAAGTACTCATCTAACTTCTCAAATATATCACGATATTTATTTTTCTTGGCCGGAGGAGCCCACACAAAATTATTGTAAACTTTTACAGCTTTATCACCTATTATATTTAAAAATAACGATCCCTTATAATGTTCATCATTGGAATTTTGTCTCGATGCTAGGAGATATATTTCAAATTTTTTTTAAAAAAATGTATAGTTATTACTGTGGGGGTTCGGTTGGGTTTCTCAAAGTGAACAGACGCTTCGAAGAAAGCTCTCGAGAAAAGCTCAGAAACACCGCTAATTTATATAAAATTTAGGCCATCGATAGGTCAAGAAATTCTGCGTGTTGTGAAGTTAAATAGTTAATAAACAAAGTTTATATGGAATAAATATTTGATTATTTCTAGTACAGGGCTTTCTGTAATATAAGAAACAAGAGCGGTGTGTTAAGATATGCCTATCTGTACCCATAAAGGCCTCTTGAAGTGATTAGTGTCAGGGTAATAAATATTCAGTGTCAAGTAACATAAATATTTATTGTTGGGACTAAAACTCCAATGCATTCTTGGAAAGTGTAAATAAACAATTCGCATGAAGTGGAGGTTAATAGATGAAACAGGCCAGCAAACTACAAGAAAGAAAGATAAGATATATCTTTATTTAATTGACTGGATAATTACTTAATTAATTCATAATTTATAATTTGTTGTTTCTGTTTGTCCCTCTATTTTAGTATTGTTTTTGCTTTGCTTTTATAATATCTTATTTTGTAAAATGGCAGTTTGAATTGGTCACTGCAAAGATCAAAACAATATACAGGGTGTGCGGAGGTTTCTCTCGGGCCGCTTTCTCATTTGCAACCCGCTGTAAAAAGTTATTTTACCGCGATACAGATAACATAATAAAAAGACTCTCTTACAGTAAGCTAATATTGGTTTTGAAAAACAAGGCAAATAAAATGGACACACTAATACAGGACGTAGAAACGAGAACACATCAATTACTGATACAAAAAACCGACGGCGATGGAAACTGCCTATATGGAGCATTAAGCCACCAACTGGAGGGATAAAATATAACATCACAGGCACATACCAATGCGACGAAAACCCTACGAAAACAAGTAGCTGATTATATCGAAAATCACTTAGACCATTTCATGCCATTCATGCAGGCATCCAATAGATACAACTCTAATACGGGAAAAATAAATGCGTTCATTCGAGATCTGAGAAGAGGTTTTTGGGGGGGGGGGGGTGGCGGGAAACAATTGCAGCAACAGCAAATATGAAAAATAGGACAATAATAGTAGAAGAAGGAGAGCATATAATCTTCCACCCTACTAACTACCAGGGAAGAGAGAACACACCACTAGAGATAGTATATAGGAAGCACGGAAACGAAAGAAATCACTACGATAGCGTGATTATTGCACAAGAAAAACATGAAGCAGAACAACCAGAAGAAACATACGCTCGAACTGGGGCAATAACACCCCGCCCAGAATTAGAGGAAGCAACGCACATAAACATGTACCAAATATAACAAAGAACAGAGGAAGCCAACAGTCAAGAATTACAACACGATGACATCATTCTGGCGACATGGAATGTCAGAGGCTGCATAACGAGAGAGAAAAGAGAAAAAATCGATGAGGCTCTTATGATGGAACACATACACGTTGCATGCATACAAGAGACACACATGATAGACGGAACTGCAGTTACTCAAAACTACAAATGGCATCTAAGTGGAGGCGACAAAGAAAAAACCAGCAGAGGAGTCGCATGGGCAATAAGACGGAACACCCACATCCAGATAAATACAAGAACAGTAAACGAAAACATAACCATGGCAGACTTACAAATTGGAAAGGAAAACATATGCATATTAGGAGTACATGTGCCCTCCGACAAACGGGCAGGACCAGTATTCAGACAGATCACCCAAGAGACTAGAAGAAACAGGAATAGAAAAATGAACATAATAATACTAGGAGACTTCAACGCGCATATAGGAAAGGACGACCAAACACATAAAGACAAGAATATCATAGGAAAAACCTTACTTCACACATGGACAAACGATAATGGAAGCTTGTTAAAAAACTTGGCACATCTGTTCGATCTAACAGTTAAAAACACATGGAGCAAGAACCTAACCTGCCTTAATACCTGGAGTAAAGGAAACATCAAATCTCAAATAGACCATATCCTAGTGGATAGAAAAATAAGGGACAGGGTCAAAAACATTAATGCAAAACAAGCAACAAACGCCAAAACAGATCACAAAATATTATATAGAACACTAGTAGAGACAAGAAGCAAAAAAAAAATACAACAAAACATCAAATGACACATGGAACATATCACTGCTACAGAACGAAGAAATAAAACAGAAATACCAGGAGGAGATAGAAAAACTCTTAACAGGAAAGGAACTAAATTGGTCAACAATGAGTTTAAAAATCAAAATAGCGGCGAGGAAAACGTTGAAAAGGAACAAATCCCCTATGAGCCCAACAAGAAAAGATACGAAAGAAATTACGAAAAACTAAAGAAAATACAGGCCACAGGAAAACAATATACACCAAACATAGACAAAAAGATAATAGAAGCGGGGAAAGAAAAAAGAGACGCAGAGAGGAGGCACGAATAGAAAAAAGCAGGGAATTCTTCGAAAACATAGAATCCACTCCAGCAGGATAGAGATTAGACCAAACTTTTAGACGCCTCAAAACATACAGGAGAAACAACAATGCGCAGTCAAGAAAATACATACCACTGCAGCAATGGGTCAGGAAACTAGAAGAAGGAAACACAGAGAGAAGTCAAATAGAACCAATACAAGAAATGGACCACTGGCCTCTGGGAAAGCGACCGTCAAAAGACGAACTGCTAGAAATAATGGCCAGAGCTAAAAGAAACACGGCCCCGGGAATAGATAAAATAAATAACGAACTAGTATGTTATGGACCGGACAACACAGCTAACCCAAGAAATCATCACCAACACATGGACGGAAACCACACCCCTGCCTGAGGAGTGGAACACAACCATACAGATACCGCTCCCTAAAACCAAATCACCACAAAACGTGGACGATTACAAAAGAATAACACTCTGCAGTGTAGGGTACAAATACTACGCACAATTCCTCCTCAGAGAAATGGAAAAATACATCGGCGAACTACCAGATTATCAAACGGCATTTATCAAGGGTAGATCAATAGACGATCATATGTACACCACCAGACGAATCCTGGAAGAAAAGTAGAAAGAAGGAACAAAACTATATATAGTCTCAATTAACCTCCAATAGGCATTTGATACCATAAGGCATGAGGCTATAGTCAACAGTTTGCTCAACAGGGGAGTACCGCACTACTTAATAAACAGAATAATAAAAGCATGCCTACACGAAAACACTGCAATACAATGGTTTGGACAGACGACGGAATCAAAAATGAAGAATATAGGAGTCAAACAAGGATGTCGCCTATCCCCCCGACTATTCACCATAGTCCTAGACCAAGTGATAGAAAGCACAATGAAGGAGAATCAGAATTTCAATGGAAACGATGGAACGATAAAGCCCCCCATCGTACTTGCATACGCCGGCGATATACTCATCATCACCGAGGAAGAACAAGACATCGTTAAATTTCTAAGAAACATGACACCACATCTGGATTCCTCTGGAATGAAAATAAACTTCAAAAAGAGCCTAATAATGGTCCGAGACCCATTGATAAAAACAAGTCCAACAAGTGGGGAAGAATACAAAATAGGAGACTACACCCTGAGAACCACGAATAGAATGAAATACCTAGGAACATACCTAACGAATCAACTAAAAAGGAGGGAAACAGTAAGGGAAAGAATCAAAACAGCCTACAGAGTCACAAGAGCTCTACTACCCTTCGTTGAGGACAACAAACCACCATGGTGCCTAACCAAAAAGATATACACCACCATCATAACGCCTACGATGATATATGGAGTCAAAAACGCAGCAACGACAAAGGCCAATAGAAGAAGCCTGAGAAGAGCTGAAAGGGACATTATCCAACTGCTAGCAAAAACAGGAAAACCACAAAATAGACAGAAAACGTCAACATTACTAGAGGGAGAACAGTAATCAAAAGAATAGAATCATACGCAATGAAATACTGGGGACACGTCCAAAGACGGGACACGACACATCTACTAAAGAAAGCGCTGAGAATGAACAGCAACAAACTGAAAATAGGGAGGCCATGCTACACATGGATAACAACAATAGAGAGGATTATGAATAAGCTAGGAAAGGATTATACACACTGGGAAAAGTTGGTACAACAAAAAATGGAATACAATAAAGAAATATCAAGGATATACACACTGCGAGACTCAGAAACAGAAGAAACAGAAAACTAAGAAGTAGAATAGGAGAGAAGATGATCACAGGCAGAAACTAAGAAGAAGCATATCACAAAAACCTGAAAGTAAAAAGAAGCACGAAAACCTAAAAGAAGCATCTCACAAACGCCTACACTTTCCATCCGATGAAGACAGAAGGAAAACAAGAAGAAACATCTCACAAACACCTATACACGCTCCATCCTATGCTCCTACCCTATGCGTCATGCGGCTCTCGCTGCTGACAACAAGCATGTCCAATGTCCAATCCAGCGTATGCAGCTGGTCCGGCGGTATATAGAAGCACCGGGGATTTGTTCCGGCACACGGTGGGATGATCGGTAGCAATCGGCAGCAATGCCCACCTTACGCTGGCAAATCAATCAATCAAAAATGTATAGTTATTACTGAGATTACCATTAAAGTCCATTTCATCTGGTATTTTCACATTAACGGTTATTACAGCTTGATCCGCCATTTTAGGATCAGCTGTTGTGCCTTTTATTATTTTAATTGTTTAAAATTAGGTTTCACTTATTTTATTTATTCATTTCACTATTTAATCTCTTCTTGTAATGCAGTTTCTGTACTCTTAACACACTTTTAATTAAATAATTAGTTCAACTGCTGACTGCGCCATGTCTCAGAGGTGATGTGAATGATACAAGAATCACGTGTAGAATGGTTTATTAACATTATCATCTATCAGTATATAGAGTGGGGGATAATGCGTGACAATATTCACGAACGTTTTTTTTTATTGGACATTTTTACCCAAAAAAGATTTAGAACCTTTCTTATTGTAAATTTTATAAATATTGAGGACATGCTTCAAAAAAAAATCAGCAGGTTGGAAATTTTTATTGAAACAAAATTTAGTCTGATATGGTATTTGTTATTTATCGACACTGTTATAAGGATGTGCATGGTTTTGAACATTGAATTTATCCTTCTGTGCTGGGTTTGAACACAAACTAGTAAAATGATGCATTTTCTCCAGCCTCTTTACTAGTTGATAAGATACCTTTGGTAAGCCGCATTCCCTTAGTAATACTAAGCTTTCAATATATGCCGGCACTGACCTGAATATGCAGAAGCCAAGGTCTAACTAGTTTTGCTATTTAAATATAGACTTAATAGATTGAGGCATTTTGTTAATTTATTAACTAATTACAGATCAGTGTACTAGTGAAGGAGTAAATAAATGAAACATCCATCACTACAGACAATTAATATACAGGGTGTAACCGAACTACATATCTGCTTCCACTTGTGATTTCAGCATTGAGGGTAACAGTTCTTAGCGTACCGGTGCGGTGGAGTCTTTAATTGATGCCGTTTTGGGTGTAAACTTGTTAGTAATCACCCTTACAATTCGGAAATGGTCCTTGCTATTGATGTGATTAGCATTTAACTCCAGTCCTATACAGACGTCTTATAAACAAGAATTATTATCTCATCGACAAAAAGACTGAATTCTCCGTGTTAGTCTTCCGATTCCCAAGCATTGTCAACATCTTGAGATATCATTCCTGGCTTGTACTTCCAGTAGTTCCAGTAGTTATTCATGGTTTCACATTTTTACGTGTCTTGCCTTGTGCTTTTATTGTCGGGCGTACCATAAAGGAAAGATAGACCAACTAGAATAATATATAGGTCACAAGACATCTATCAAGGTATACGAATGAGAAGAAGGGAAAATATCAGTTTGTCATCATGGAAGTAGGTCATCATTTAAACTGAGATATCCGCTTACAGCAGCTGGAACCAGAGACAACTAAGGAGAGGAGAAATTAGCTTTCGTATAATATGTTGTATCCATGAATAACAAAGATTCTGATTGGAGATTGAAAGAATGAAAATCTATTGGTAGATAGTATCTATTTATTCAGTCTCTAATGTGCTGCGGGTCAAGAAATATGAGTGTGGGTGGTTTTCAAATATGTCAGCTCTATTAATCACTAAGAATCAACATAGGTTAATTTATTTTCGTTACAAGTGTTTATTGAGAGGAGACACATTCTTTCTACTTTATAACGCTTCAGAGCTAACATCTGAAGTCTGTCAGACACAGCTGTATTACGCTTACAAAGTTTATGTACTTGAAAATATCTATTCATTAATACAATCAAAGTTAGACATGTTATGAAAAGAAGATAGATTATTATAAAAGCTAAAAGTCTACTCGACTTTCAATAGCTTCATCACTCATCGTTTATTTTTCCGTATAACTATCATCTCCTGGAACTTGCCGCTTTTACTACGAAAATAAAAACAAGTATTTAATGCCACGGCCACGGCTTTCACTGACGCCTCAAAACTTTCTGGAAACTTTGCAAACAAGCACAAAAACCACGATAAAATAAGATAATAGTATTTTTCAGACTTAATTAACGTAATTACGGTACATATTTTTTTTCGTTAAGACGAAACATTTTAATTAACGACCTACAGGGTGTTCCATTTGAAAAAAAAACGAGTTATGAGAGCTTAGAGACGTAGTTTTCACTAACATTAAAAGTGAAACGACGCACAGAGGTCATTTGTCAAGTTCTAAGGGGACAAAATTCTACAAATTTTCAGATGATCTGAAAACATTCTTTAGAAAAGAGGAAAAATATTTTAAAAAATTTAGACACTAAAGGGGTGGTTCTTGAGGGGGTTTAAAAATTTTATTTAGCTTTAAAATTCTAAATACAATACAATATTGTACCCGTAAATACACCAAAAATAGTAGAAAAAATTCATAGGACCAAGGGGATGGTTTTTATGGGGGTTGAAAATTAATTATTATTTCAAAATTACGTAACTTTTTGAACAAGATTTATGAATCCACAAAAAAAATGCAAAGTGAATGTAGTGAAATAAATGTAAGCTCTTAAGGGATGGATTTTGAAGGGGTGTAGCGGACAATTTTATATTTCTAGGAGGACGAAATTATTTCAATTATCTTTTTTCTGTTTTTTGTGCAAAGTGGTATACTTTATCATTTTAGGTTGTTCTTGAAATAATATTAAGATATATTGTAACTTAACTTGCATCTTAAATTAATTTATATACAAACATATATAGTGGTAATAAAAATAAAAATAAGCAAGTAAAGAAAGTAGTCGATATCACCATAAGTTTCACTCTTCAGAGAATTGTCAGATTCACGATCATTTTCAAGGTCATCTGTACTATCCATATCAACAGAATGCTGCATAAGGGGAGATGTTTCGGATGAAAATGTTTTCAATGGTTATGCGATTCTTTCTCTAAGGCTACTTATATATGGATCTGACGAAATTAGCAGCATATGAAAAATGTCTTCTAAGTTTGCTGTTCTGGAGAATTTTCTAATTTCTTTGTATCTGCATTCTTGAGCATCTTCGGACAATTGTCGTATTGGAAGAACGGCATGCTTTATTATGTCAGCTCCATGTAAGAGCCCCATTTCGTCTTTAATTATTATATGAATTTCGTATTTTCGCTTTTGTATACTTTCTTTAAGGTTTGAGCCTCTTGCTTGCCCTTTCTTAACATCTGATCTGTATGATATTTTTAAAAGACATTTGAAAGTCCGAATTTTTGCATGTTGAGGTGACAATTCAAATTTGTACGCTTCAGGATTATCACTTTTTTCTTGAAACCCGCAACAGTGTAATATTGTTCATTTCCTTTGGAGTAGTACAGCCACATATATAACAAGTCTGGGAAGAAACATCGAAAATAGAATTACAAATCTTTATATCCAACATGGTAAAAAGCAATTTTCGTGTGATTTCTATTTCACAATTTCCCATAGTAATTTTTATATTGCTCATTTTAGAAATTTGTTCCTCAATTTTATTTGTTTCTGATTTTATTAATTCCTTAGACTCAGGTTTTTGAATAATTTTTAGTGGTAGACAGTATCTGGTACTAGATGGTGTAGAATTTAGCCAAATAACTTTTCTTTTGCCTTTTTTAATATAATACATTTGAATTGGAACTAGTGAAATAACAAATATGGCACTGTCATCTTCTGATTCACTTAATCCTTCACTGTAGCTCTGCTTGTGCTGAGTATAGCCTGAACTTCCATCACAACCCCATTTAAATAGTATTTCCACTTTTTCTAAGTTACTTTTAATGTGATTTAAGGTTCCTGAACCCTGCATATTCGTCTAACAGCATGTTCAACTAGTGACTGTAAAGTCACTTCTGCAGAGATCTCCATGACTGTGATATTTTTTGGATAGCACTCCTTCTTTGCGTTTAATACAAAAGCGTATGAAGGAAGAGCTTTATCACCTATGCTTCGTAATCTTCGTTGAACTGTGGAATAAGATCTTTTGCTTATTTTACTATCTAAAAAAAGTTGTTGGCTCGGATTTTCAGAAGTATGGTAAGCTGGTTTTATTCATGTTGCTCTCTTTGGTGACGAATAAACTGCTTCCTTCATAAGAGCTGCAGCGTCACATTATCCTTCAGAGTGAAGACTTGCTTGAGCGACATACACTAGTTCGTCTTTTGGGGTTGGCTCAAATAATGACTGAACTCTGCGCCTTTTAGCTTTTTCCCTAAGTTCATCAAACAACTTTCTTGGCCGACCAGGTGTTTTGGAAGTTGAGGGTTGATTATTCGTGCCCTTTATCAACTTTTCCAGTTCACTAAAATTAATTTCTTCATCCAACCAGGAATCATTAGCCTTTTAAAACTTGAACTTAGCCCTATCACTTTTTCGCCATCTTTCAGAAATTTGATATCCCATTTTTTTCATGTTGTCCATTATTGCCTGTTCTACAGTTTCTCTACAATGTTGTACGCCAAAATGATTCAGGACATGCAAGTACATCCTATTATTTTTTTCCTTTTTGTCAGATTCCATTAACCATACCTCAAAGAGACTTCTCCGTGACATAGCAAAAGTAACTAGAATGTAACACCACGATTAGAAAGGAAAATGAATGCAGCTTTTTTTTCATAAAATGATAAAGTAATAATAGTTAGGTAATTGTAGTTCTTAAAACGACAAAACATGAATCAACGTGAATAAAACTATACGGCTGTAAGAACTTGTAGATATTCAGAAAATTACAATTCTCGTTTGGTTAAAAATAACACTTCTATAAAAAGTAGTAAAAGCTAAATGTTTGTGATTTTGTTCAGGAATAAAGGACTACATACCTTGTTGTACATTCTTCATGACACAGAATAACTTCAGCACAATACCACATTTAAAACACCTTTACTCAACAATGTCTAACCATAAACTGAATTTACCTGACCTGCACCAGTCCATAATCCCTTATAAACCGGTCATCATAAAAATATGAGGGAAGGGATCAGTACGATAAAATTCCCAGAACTATTTAGTTTAGTAGTGCAATGCAGGTTTTCACGGCCGTTGTCCAATGAAGTAGTCTCTTCCAAAGACTCTTTGGAACCCTTCTGAAGAAGCTGACAGCATAATCAGCGAAACGTCACGTCAAGTTCGACGACCGCGGCAAAACCCGCCCAAAGACTCTTTGGAACCCTTCTGAAGAAGCTGACAGCATAATCAGCGAAACGTCAAGTCAAGTTCGACGACCGCGGCAAAACCCGGAAGAAACTACTTCATTATTTAGTTTAGGTTATTTATTACTAAGACATGTTAATAATTATTTTATTGAAATGGGTTCGAAATTTGGATTACGCCTAGACTAATGAAATGACCCCTGTGGGACGCATTTTGCAGATTTTACTCTTGTCTGTTACAAAAATATTTTTTAAGTCAAAAAGTCTAATAACGTGGTAACGTATCAATGTAAGTTCAAGAATAATATACAGTGAGGTCCATAAGTAAAGGATAAATTCATTGTCTACGTAATTTACACTTTATGAGTAAAATCCTAAAACAAGTCTAATTTTAATTATAAAATGATATTTTTTTAGCATAATTTTATATGTCCCATTCAACCCCCTTAGAGTGACAGCTACCTCTTTAAAATGTTTAAATGGAATCAGGGTGCGTGTGATAGCTCATTTGAAAGGATTATTAATTCTCTATCTAGCAACGTAAGGTTTTTTGAATTTTATATATTTTTCATCAAGAAAATTAAATTTGAAAATTTTAAAATGTATTTGAAATGTATCTTAAACTATTTATGCCTATGTACCAAATATCTGTCAAATCTGACTTTTCTAATTAATTTTGTGTCATGTCGTAACATAATTTAAATGTTTCGTTTTTTCTTATACGCAGGTGGCCAAATGCCCAACAAAAAGAAAGAAATGAAAAGGGTTTCTTTTTACATATGAAAAAAAATTATTATTTCTTTATTTGCTACATCTGTGCAAACTTATGATTCTAGTTATTTATCGCTGTTCATCTTATTTTAACAATGAGTCTTTCGGTTACCGAAAAATTTGAAATTTTGATATTATTAGGATGTGGTGATAAAATAAGAACGCAGAAGCAGGTATGCGAAATCTTCAATACTAAGTATCCTGACCGTCGCATTTCTCAGTCTACGGTTAGTAAAGTGGAAAATAAATTTCGTGAATTCGAAAATGCCACAGATTTTCCTAAATCTGGTAGGAAACGGAGTTTAGACAATGAGGAGAAATTGGCCATTTCGTTAAATAATAGATAATTGACATAAACCTACAAGACAAGTTGCCGCCGATAATAATGTTAGTAAAACGTCCATATTGCGTCTTCTAAAAAATTAAACATACCGCCCATATAAAATGCATTTGGTTCAAGAACTTAATGACAATGGCCCCGATCACAGATTCATATTTTGCGAAATCATGGCAAATAGATGCCAAGATGATCCGTTATTTATAAATAAATTTTTTTTCTAATGACGGAAGGAATGTTGCATTCCTCTTAAAAGTCAACAAACAGAACTGTAGATACGGGAGTATAGAAAATTTGATGATGGATGCTAATACTCAATATCCTGAGAAGATGAACGTTTGGGCTGGAATTATAAATTATTAAATTATGCGACCATATTTCTTTGATAGCACATTAACTGGCGGGCGTTACTTGGATTTTTTGCAAAATTTTTTAGTTCCAGTGTTAAGAATAATTTTCTCGCATAATGACAACCGTAATGAAGTTGATAGAAATATTTGGTATCGGCAGAACGGAGCTACACCACATTTTGCATGGGAAGTAACAGCCTATCTCAATCAAGTTTTTCCCAATAGGTGGAACGGTAGTCGCGGAGAAATTGAGTGGCCTGCCCGTTCTCCCGATTTGACCCAGCTTGACTGTTTTTATGGGATTACTTCAAATCGAAAGTCTACTTCAACAGACCAAATAACGTCGATGGTTTAAAACACAGAATAAGGCAAGAAATTAATCAAATCACCCCAGAAACGATACAAAATGTTTTACAAGAATTTCGGTAACGCCTCCATTATTGTTAAGGAATAACGGGCGTCCATTTTGAACATTTGATTTAAAGTATTTCATGTTCTTTTGTTTACTTAGTAACAATGAAAGAAATTCAAAAAATCTTATATTGCTGGATAGAGAATTAAAAACCCTTTCAAATGAGCTATGACATTCACCCTCGTTCAATTTAAAAACTATAAAGGGGTAGCTGTCACTCCAAGTGGATTGAAGAGAGAGGTATAAAATTATGTTCAAAAAATATCATTTTAGAGTTAAAAATTGATGTGTTTCAGGATTTTACCCCTAAATTATAAATTACGTAAATAATTAATTTCTCCGTTACTTATGGACATCACTGTATATCAGGATAGAGAATTAAAAATCAAATATAAATACATAATAAATTGATAATGATTTCCAATCATTGTTGATTCAGGATCATATCTAAAATCATATTTTTTTGCTCTCATGGTCTGATTATTGAGAATATCAGTCGAGTACCGACTGGATAAAATAAGAATGAAAATGATTCAGCAAATGTTTCGGTACACGGTCCTGCACCTTCTTCAGTGGTTATTTTTTATTTACGAGTACATCACAAATTAAAATTTAAAATAACGGAAAATTTCAAAAAAGACGAAATTTCTGTTTTTCATTTTGAGTTATTGATTGATTGATTTGCCAGCATAAAGTGAGCATTGCTGCCGATTCCGAGCATCCATTCTGGAGGTCCGTTCCAACACGCAGCTCGGTCGTCCGCCGAGCACGCCCAACGGACGGCCAAACCGCGTGTCGGAATCAAACCTCAGATATTTTATATACCGACGGACCGGCTGCATACGCTGGATTGGGCACGGGACATGCTTGTTATCAGCAGCGAGAGCCACAAGACGCATGGGGTAGGAATATAGGATGGGAAGTGTAGATATTTGTGAGATGCTTTTTTTAAATTTCCATGTTTCTTTTTAGTTTCCATCTGTCATCATCGGATGGAAAGTGTATGCGTTTGTGAAATGCTTTTTTCAGTTTCTATGCTTCTTTTAAGATTCCATCTATCATCATCTCCTTAATTATTCTTCTTCTAAGTTTTCTGTATTTTCTATTTTTAGCAGTGTGCACCACTTTCCCAGAAATCTGCGTCTTAGCTCCCCACAATGAGCTTTAATTTATATTAACCGTTCCACAGGTAAATATTCATTTACGGTGGAAGTTCATGGAAGGGTTCTGTCTCGCGGTAAAAAGAGCTCTATTCAGCGGGTTATGAGAAAGAGGCCCGAGTGAATATTTTTACTCCCTGTATATTGGTTTGTTTTTGAAGCACTCAGCTTTAATTTCAGATTCCGTTTTCCAATTCCGGGTATGTTTCAATTTCATTCCCCATGTTTAATGCCTTTTCTCTATTTTAATTTTTAATGTTTTCAATTTAAATACGAAAATAGACTACATTGATAAACTAAACTAGACTAAATCAAAATAAACAAAACATCTGTTTTATCCACAGCTGGCTGCGTGCTGCTTATTATATCACCCACTTGAAGAAGGGGCCCATCCACGTATGGCTTTTACGGTCAGGCACTACACTTTCGCGGATTGTTGTTTATATACACGCTTTTATGTTGCTTTATTCAACCAACATATATTAATCAAATATCAACTATATGAAATAGCCAGACTCGTGCTAATTTATATCAGTCAACGTAGAATTATTTACGCTTTAATTCAATATATTTTCGTAAGTTTTGTTGCTCTTTTATCCGGCTATATCTCGACACCTTGCAGGAGCCACCAAAAACGCGTCTGTTACCGAACTCGACACATTTTGAACTCTTCAATTTTTCATTTTGAGCTATGTAGAGATATTGTGTAATAATTTTAGTAATAATAGCAATACCTGGGCACTTAATGTGCCTTTAAGTTTACGTAGAATGAGTACTTTATCATTTTAGTAAATCAGGTCCAGTCGAATAGTGAACAATTTTAAAATATGGTTAACATTTGAGTAAGATACACTCCATATGACGCATCGAGCTAAAATTTCTTGGGGATAACTACAAGTCGATTACTTTTCCCATAAAAAAAATCCTAACAGTCGATCTCGAAATTTTTACGCATTTAGGGGACCTTAGTAGGCTGTGAAAATATGAAGATTGAAAAGTAATTAAAATGGTCAAATAGAGCTCCAAAAAATAAAATTTAATCTGGTATCGCGTTCCTCAATAACAGGGTGTTGCAGTATTAAATAGCCACACATTGCATATGAGCCTAATAAAGTCTACCAGTTTCTTCAAAATACTTTTGGCTGTAAAAAAAATATGCAGAAAAGTTCTGAACTCGCCAACTCTAGGTGCATTATTACAATCACGAAATTTAGCAATTAAAGAACAGCAATTCTCTACTTTATTTTTACGCGAAAAATTCTGTCGCGTTTGGTCCATTAATATTAAAACTATACTGATATTCAATAACACAATTTTCTTATAAGTATAAAATGAGTTATTGTGGTTAACGATTAAAACAGAAAACGATATGTAAAGCACCCCAAATATCTCCAAGAGAGAAATCGACGTAAACAAATATATCTATTATACAGACAAAAAGCAAAGAGAAACATCAGATTACCTTAGATCGGACTAGCTGTATATCGGGGGCTAAATTAAAATTAGTCTAAAAGAATAGGAAATCAATACTTGACCTCCCGGATATTCAGATTAGATGTCAATACCACGGATGGATATAAATACATTTTATATCCGATGTTGCCACCCACAAATGAGTTATGGCATGGTATATAATCATAATGGAAAAGCACTAATGAAGTAATGAAATTTCAATATTAGAATAATGTTAGTAAGCGACTAAAGAAACAATTTGATCATTTAGTTATTTATTGACCTACGGAATTTAGATTATAATAAAAAAATCCATTACCATCCATTTTTCTATAATACATCATGATCAGTAAAATTAATGGATATGTCATTTCCATATTTAGTTACATCAGGTTGTCATCTTGGGCCATTATTGCTCTTTGATCTATATAAAGGATATTCACATTTGTTTTAAATTTATTATAAGCTGACAAAACAAATTCCACAAAGAGTAATGTTTTATACATTAACTGAGGCTTGTTCCAAGAATTTCCTTTTTATGTACTGCACAAAGAACACAAAAAAGTCCTGAAAGAATGTCACAATGTTTGTTTTACGCACAATATAAACATTTCTATCTATAATTATCTATGAGTAATTTTTCATTGCGAAAGGAACTGAAATGTGTAAAAAATTGAAAGGGCATTGTACTGCATTGTGTGGACTGTAATTCTTCTTTTGATTTGAAATAAGTTAATGCTTCGTTTAAATAACTTTAATGCACTTTTAAATATTAACATACAAGTTAACTGAACATAAAATGTAACATTCGATCACAATAATATATGAATATGGCGAATATTGCCGCGAACCCCTTGCAACAGGTCGCTCTCCCACTCCAAAATCCACCGGCTGCGCACACAACGCCAAGGTCAAGGCACAGGACCGTCTTTAGGGTTTCGACAGGCATAGCATAGAACGATGACGAGCCGAAAAAGCTACCTAGTTCCTGTACTATTAACATCAAGATGAAACAGCGCTTCAAAAGCGGATATTCTAGAGATTTTTTTTACATTCTTTGTTAAGAATTCGCACTTTTTAGATTTTTTAAAAATAACTTGTTTATGATGATCACATGGTGAATTAAAGTACACTGTGTTTCCTATAGATCCCAAAAAAGCAACCCTAGCCGAATAAGTCGTAAGCTATGATCTCACATGGGACCATTTTCGGATGTGTTCCGAGTTTGATTTATAGGACTATAGCAGATTTTTCAAGTTTATTCAACGTAAAAATGGTTAAAATAAAAGCATAAAACCTTCAAAAAGATAATATTGATGACTGGAGTTTAGTTAACTTTAGTCCTTACAGTATAATGTTACTTGTAATTATAAAATATTTTTTCTTTACTTTTAGGTTCTTGCTCCAGTTACCAAGACAGCTAAACATTATTTATATTTGGAAAATAGAGAGAAGATTTTATCAGACAGATTGGGTGAAAATTTATTTCAAGTCACTTCCTAGGTCTCAAAGTATTAAATAAGAAAGATGAAGCGGTAAATAGAAAAGTGACTACAGCATGCAGCAAAGTGAATTCTCAACAAGTATGTAAATAGAAATTCCTCTTTAGATTAAGTTCTTCAAAGAATTTTCATTTATCAGCAAACAATGAAAATGTAATTCAATTGGGCTACGTGCTGCTAAAATACACTGGCTTGAGTAAAAAATGCAATATCAAGATTTCGATTAGAAATTCTGTTACAATTTTTAGAGGCTTTCTGTCTCATTGTAGAAACGATTAAAATTTTAATTGAAATTCACGTCTTCTAGCCTTTCATGTAACTTGTTATTGATTATTTTAATCTCGTTTATAAAAGCAAATTTTAAGCACCTGAAGTTTTAAACAGTGGAAATTTCAGAAACTTTATATGATATTGGGAGACAGCTTTGATGTAAATTTCAATAAAATTGCTCAACGAAGCTATATGTTGCATTTTTTATTCTATATGATATATTTATAGGTCATTTTCATATAATTTCACAAATTTCGCTGCTAAAATACACTGGCTTGAGTAAAAAATGCAATATCAAGAATTCGATTAGAAATTCTGTTACAATTTTTAGAGGCTTTCTGTCTCATTGTAGAAACGATTAAAATTTTAATTGAAATTCACAACGTCTTCTAGCCTTTCATGTAACTTGTTATTGATTATTTTAATCTCGTTTATAAAAGCAAATTTTAAGCACCTGAAGTTTTAAACAGTGGAAATTTCAGAAACTTTAATATGATATTGGGAGACAGCTTTGATGTAAATTTCAATAAAATTGCTCAACGAAGCTATATGTTGCATTTTTTATTCTATATGATATATTTATAGGCCATTTTCATATAATTTCACAAATTTCGCTCTACTAATATTACGATTTTTTAAAAGTGGTGTAAGATATCTTGTCATCTTAATAATATGCTGAGTCAAACCACATCATTATATGGTGATCTACTTTGAGTTATAAGAAAAAATAGGTTATACAGTGTGAATGGGGAAGAGACTGTGAAATTTCCGAATTGTATACTACACACAAGTATATTACTAAAAACCTAATAGTTGGCATCCGCATTTTCTTTGTTTTCGAATTACAGCGTCGCAAATGATTAATTAAGAAAAAATCAGAAATGTTAATTTTAAAGAGATTAATCTACAATAAATTTTCAAAGATGTGTCCATGGACTTCCAGATGTTTTATTTATGTGTAACACATACTCCTGGAGTTTGACACTTTCCGAGACACTTTCCTTCCAACTCACCTTGCATAAAATGAGTTTGATACACTTTAGTTAAAGGGATTCAATGTTTTAAATATTTGTAATTGAAAATCATAATCGTTAAGAGGTAACAGTTCACGCAGTATAGCATACGAATTATTAACTCAAATTACTGCAATTGGTGTGTTTTAATTGTTGGCGCACTTCAGCGAGCAACAATGAGTAGAAGTGCAATTTATTTGCACAATGAATTTTATTGAAATGTCTGCTTTAAATGAACGAAGTTTATTAAATACAAGGCCGATTGTAATAATACTGTACACAAATCAACGAAAAACATAATTTTCTCGCGTTTCAAAATAAAATTTCTCGATTGAAATTTTAGTTTTAAAATAACATAGGTACTCGTTTGTTTTACGTTGATGTTAAAAATCCAAAATCGATTTGAAGAATGTCTCTTTGCACCACTTACTGAGGTATAAATCTTGCCGCACTTGTTACCTCGCTGTCGATTTGATTGTGATGTCGATGTGATTTGTTATTGATCATTGTGTTAGTGATGGAATTCAAAACGATTTTCAAAATGTTCGTCCGTCTGTTTGTTTGTTTGTCGGTCCTTCCTCCCTATTTTCAGTTTGTTGCTGTTCATTCGCAGCGCTTTCTTTAGTAGGTGTGTCGAGTCCCGTCTTTGGACGTGTCCCCAGTATTTCATTGCGTATGATTCTATTCTTTTGATTATTGTTCTTCCCTCTAGTAATGTTGACGTTTTCTGTCGTTTTTTGTGGTTTTCCTGTTTTTGCTAGCAGTTGGATAATGTCCCTTTCAGCTCTTCTCAGGCTTCTTCTGTTGGCCTTTGTCGTTGCTGCGTTTTTGACTCCATATATCATCGTAGGCATTATGATGGTCGTGTATATCTTTTTGGTTAGGCACCATGGTGGTTTGTTGTCCTCAATGAAGGGTAGTAGAGCTCTTGTGACTCTGTAGGCTGTTTTGATTCTTTCCCTTACTGTTTCCCCTTCTTTTTAGTTGATTCGTTAGGTATGTTCCTAGGTATTTCATTCTATTCGTGGTTCTCAGGGTGTAGTCTCCTATTTTGTATTCTTCCCCACTTGTTGGACTTGTTTTTGTCAATGGGTCTCGGACCATTATAAGGCTCTTCTTGAAGTTTATTTTCATTCCAGAGGAATCCAGATGTAGTGTCATGTTTCTTAGAAATTTAACGATGTCTTGTTCTTCCTCGGTGATGATGAGTATATCGTCGGCGTATGCAAGTACGATGGGGGGCTTTATCGTTCCATCGTTTCCATTGAAATTCTGATTCTCCTTTATTGTGCTTTCTATCACTTGGTCCAGGACTGTGGTGAATAGTCGGGGGGATAGGAGACATCCTTGTTTGACTCCTATATTCTTCATTTTTGATTCCGTCGTCTGTCCAAACCATTGTATTGCAGTGTTTTCGTGTAGGCATGCTTTTATTATTCTGTTTATTAAGTAGTGCGGTACTCCCCTGTTGAGCAAAGTGTTGACTATAGCCTCATGCCTGATGGTATCAAATGCCTTTTGGAGGTCAATTGAGACTATATATAGTTTTGTTCCTTCTTTCCACTTTTCTTCCAGGATTCGTCTGGTGGTGTACATATGGTCGTCTGTTGATCTGCCCTTGATAAATGCCGTTTGATAATCTGGTAGTTCGCCGATGTATTTTTCCATTTCTCTGAGGAGGAATTGTGCGTAGTATTTGTACCCTACACTGCAGAGTGTTATTCTTCTGTAATCGTCCACGTTTTGTGGTGATTTGGTTTTAGGGAGCGGTATCTGTATGGTTGTGTTCCACTCCTCAGGCAGGGGTGTGGTTTCCGTCCACGCGGTGGTGATGATTTCTAGGGTTAGCTGTTTTATGTTGTCCGGTCCATAGTATACTAGTTGGTTATTTATTTTATCTATTCCCGGGGCCGTGTTTCTTTTAGCTCTGGCCATTATTTCTAGTAGTTCGTCTTTTGACGGTGGCTTTCCCAGTGGCCAGTGGTCCATTTCTTGTATTGGTTCTATTTGACTTCTCTCCGCGTTTCCTTCTTCTAGTTTCCTGACCCAATGCTGCAGTGGTATGTATTTTCTTGGCTGCGTATTGTTGTTTCTCCTGTATGTTTTAAGGTGTCTAAAAGTTTGGTTTAATCTCTGTCCTGCTGGAGTGGATTCTATGTTTTCGAAGAATTCCCTGCATTTTTTCTGTTCGTGCCTCCTCTCTGCGTCACTTTTTTCTTTCCCCGCTTCTATTATCTTTTTGTCTATGTTCGGTGTATATTGTTTTCCTGTGGCCTTTATTTTCTTTAGTTTTTTGTAATTTCTTTTCATGTCTTTTCTTGTTGGGCTCATAGGGGATTTGTTCCTTTTCAACGTTTTCCTCGCCGCTATTTTCATTTTTAAACCCATTGTTGACCAATTTACTTCTTTTCCTGTTAACTGTTTTTCTATCTCCTCCTGGTATTTCTTTTTTTATTTCTTCGTTCTGTAGCAGGGAGATGTTCCATGTGTCATTTGATGTTTCGTTGTATCTTTTTTTTTGCTTCTTGTTTCTTTATTACTAGTGTTCCATATAATATTTTGTGATCTGTTTTGACGTTTGTTGCTTGTTTTGCCTTAATGTTTTTGACCCTGTCCCTTATTTTTCTATCCACTAGGATATGGTCTATTTGAGAGTTGATGTTTCCTTTACTCCAGGTATTAAGGCAGGTTAGGTTCTTGCTCCATGTGTTTCTAACTGTTAGATCGAACAGATGTGCCAAGTTTTTTAGCGAGCTTCCATTATCGTTTGTCCATGTGTGAAGTAAGGTTTTTCCTATGATATTCTTGTCTTCATGTGTTTGGTCGTCCTTTCCTATATGCGCGTTAAAGTCTCCTAGTATTATTATGTTCATTTTTCTATTCCTATTTCTTCTAGTCTCTTGGGTGATCTGTCTGAATACTCGTCCTGCCCGTTTGTCGGAGGGCACGTGTACTCCTAATGTGCATATGTTTTCCTTTCCAATTTGTAAGTCTGCCATGGTTATGTTTTCGTTTACTTTTCTTGTCTTTATCTGGATAGGGGTGTTCCGCCTTATTGCCCATGCGACTCCTCTGCTGGTTTTTTCTTTGTCCCCTCCACTTAGATGCCATTTGTAGTTTTGAGTAACTGCAGTTCCGTCTATCATGTGTGTCTCTTGTATGCATGCAACGTGTATGTGTTCCATCATAAGCGCCTCATCGATTTTTTCTCTTTTCTCTCTCGTTATGCAGCCTCTGACATTCCATGTCGCCAGGATGATGTCATCGTGTTGTAATTCTTGACTGTTGGCTTCCTCTGTCCTTTGTGATATTTGGTACATGTTTATGTGCGTTGCTTCTTCTAATTCTGGGCGGGGTGTTATTGCCCCAGTTCGAGCGTATGTTTCTTCTGGTTGTTCTGCTTCATGTTTTTCTTGTGCAATAATCACGCTATCGTAGTGATTTCTTTCGTTTCCGTGCTTCCTATATACTATCTCTAGTGGTGTGTTCTCTCTTCCCTGTTGGTTAGTAGAATGGAAGATTATATGTTCTCCTTCTTCTTGATGTACTATTATTGTCCTGTTTTTCATATTTGCTGTTGCTGCAATTGTTTCCTGCCCCCCCCCAAAAACCTTCTCTTCTCAGATCTCGAATGAACGCATTTATTTTTCCCGTATTAGAGTTGTATCTATTGGATGCCTGCATGAATGGCATGAAATGGTCTAAGTGATTTTCGATATAATCAGCTACTTGTTTTCGTAGGGTTTTCGTCGCATTGGTATGTGCCTGTGATGTTATATTTTCTCCCTCCAGTTGGTGGCTTAATGCTCCATATAGACAGTTTCCGTCGCCGTCGATTTTTTGTACCAGTAATTGATGTGTTCTCGTTTCAACGTCCTGTATTAGTGTGTCCATCTTTTGCCCAGTTTTTCAAAACCGATATTAGCTTGCTGTAAGAGAGTGTTTTTATTATGTTATCTGTATCGCGGTAAAATAACTTTTTACAGCGAGTTGAGAATGAGAAAGTGGCCCGAGAGAAACCTCCGCACACCCTGTATATTGTTTTGGTTTTTGTAGTGCCTAATTCCAACTGTCGTTTTTCAATGGGAATAAAATAGGATATTATAAAAGTAAAGTAAAAATAATACTAAAAAATACAAACATACAAACAGAAACAATAAATTACAAATTATGGATCAATCAATCAGTCATTCACTGATCTTTTTCTTGTAGTTTGCTGGTGATGTCTGTTGGTTTCATTAACCTCCACTTCATGCGAATTGTTTATTTACACTTTCCAAGAAAGCATTGGGTCCAACATCTAGGTACAAACATTTATATCACTTGACACTGAATATTTATTACCCTGGTCTTGAGAGCCCTCGCTTCAAGTCTTTCTGGGATATATCATAACACGCCGCACTTACTTGTTTATTTCTTATATTACAGAAAGGCCTGTACTAGAAACAATCAAATATTTATTTCGTATAAAGTTTGTTTTTTAAATATTTCACTTTACGACGTGCAGAATTTCTTGACCTATCGATGGTCTAAATTTCATATAAATTAGCGGTGTTTTAACCTATATTTATGAGCTATTTTTGAGAGCTTTTATTCGAAGCGTCTGTTCACTTTGAGAAACTCAACCGAACCCAGTTGAAATAGAATGCTATTTTAGATAAAATCTAAGATAAAAAACCCAACTATAAACTGAAACTCTGATGTAGGCATCGAATTCAGGAGGTCAAAATATATAAAGATTGGTAGCTCTAGTTTCTGGATCTGAACTTTTTTTTTGTGTGACTGTGCCACACAAAAAAAAATAATTTTATCGTTATTTTTTTTTAATCTTAGATTTTGTGTGCTACACTGACATTCTGATCTGTTCTTTTATCTTAGTTTTTATCTAATATGTAAATGGTATTTCAAAGATAACATCTAAGATAAAACCAACGATAAAATGAGATTCTGAAGGCGGCATTGAATTCAGGAGGTAAAAATACATAAAGATTTGTAGGTCTAGTGGCTCTGAACTTTTTTTTGTGTGGCTGTGTTATCAATGGAAAGAGTTTTAATAGACATTTCATAGTAATATAATATCCGTGGAAATATAATACTTCACTCCATATTCCAAAAAGTCTACCAATTCGATCTTTCTGATAGCCCGCTTACAAGTAACATTACTAAAATCAGAGAGCATAAAGCACAAACTACTATACCAAGCATTGTCCATCTTCTGGCGAATTCTAACTATAAAATATTTTTCTCTATAACTCTAAAATCTGTTAAACACCATTTCTGATCTTTAACGTCTTTCTCTCCTTCGTTACTGTTACTCTTTATTTCTGTTTTTCTAAATTGTTCTCTTCCTAATAATATTTTACATTAAATACCACAATCACTTGAAAACGCTCAATATTTAAAAAAAAATAAATTATGCGGTCTGCCATAGCTTCTCTCTGTCTTCGCAAATAAAAAACGAAGAATTTATCGCCTTTGATAGGCACATTTCTAAAACTGATAATATCACTCGTAGAGAAAAAAATTCCTATCACTGCGTTGGCGATAAAATTCCGAATTTTCAAAATGTTCATCCGTCCGTCTGTCTGTTTGTCCGTTCATCCCGTATAGTAGAGACTCAGAACACGAAAAAGTCGTCTAGAAACATGTTCCGTGGAACATTGAAAGGTAAAAATGTACTTTATTATATAGTACTATTATATAGTACTTAACATGTATATACATGTATATATGTATATAACATGTATATACACCCCCTAAATTCGTCTGGCGATACCGGTGTCCAAGCACCCCCCAGGGGTGGAAAACCGAAAAAACCAAAAAATCAGGTATTTGTTTCATCTTTCTGCAAAATTTCTTATTTTTGATAAATTATACATCAAAATAAAGTTATGGCTATTTATAGGTAAGAGAAATGTATTGTTTAAAGCGTACACCGTCTCCTAAAACCTAGCATAGTTCTCTTATCGCGCAAATATTTATTTTGCTATTTTCGTAAATTCATTCCACTTGTGATTGTAGGCAGACGAACGAAAATTTGAAAAAATTGATAAGAATAAAAGTTGTAGTCTATACTATCTGGATTAGACTCGGTTTTAGTTTTGGATTATAAATAAGCGAGTTACGAAGAAAATAGTTAGTTGTTGTTAAAAATGTAATTCAACCCCCAGTTGCAACTATCTCTACTCTGTCGTTTTCCCTCGCACTTTAACACGTCTTCCCGCTCGTCACCTCGGCCCGCAAAGCTCTTCTATATGCTCACATATGATGAATGCATGCATACTCCTGTGTAGAATGTTGATTCATTACATGTTTTTAGTGGTGTTTAATTAGATATTGTTATATATTTATAACATTATTGTGAAACATGGAGTCTTCATCAAGTAATACCGAAAACGAATTAAATGCGGAATTTAAATTGCCGATTAAAAGTCGAAAATCACTTAATTAAGAAAATGATTATCTTTTAATCATGAAGAGGCAGATACTAGAATATTGCTGCACATATTATCAGCCAAATCTGAAGGTTTTACAGAATGCATTAAGTATAAGCTGTAAGGATACTTACTTCATTTTATAGAAAGGCAACTCAAATCAGTATAGACAAATTGCCCCCTATAAGTGACGCCTTGAATCAACACTGTTTGCGAGCATTTTACCAATTTATTATTTGGAGCAGTGCTTTAAACCCAGTTATTAATATGCCAAATCTTTTGGAGTACGGATGGAGAATAAATGAAGATAATTCTTATTCACCTATATGGACAAATAAATCGCCAGTACCAACTCTGACTGCAGAAATTTCATTTTCTTATTGTAAAACAGGTAAAAGTATCGTGAATCGTTTAAACTACGTTTTTCTAATAAATGTCATTTCAGGATGCGCAACCATGAAGTGTCATTGCAAAAAATATAAATTGTCGTGTTTGGGAAACTGGTGTTGTTCGGGTGGGAACTCTTGCCAAAATGATTACACAGACAAAATTACAGTTGTAGATGAAGAAATGGACGATGAATTATATTATCAAAATGATAATTTCGGAGATCGTTACTTTTGTATTTTATTATAATATGCATTTTTCAATTAATACTAAAATGTATTACTTTTATCAATTTTATTTGTTTAGTATTATTCTTAATTGGTTTACAAATAACAGTATTTCTTATTATTATTGTGGCATTTCACACTCCTCCTATTATTATTATTAGCACTATTATTATTATTATTATTATTATTATTATTATTAAGACAAGTAAAAGGTGTGGGTAAATAATCATTAATTATAAAAATAGTTTTTCCTCCCAAAATTCATCATTCTATATTTTAAAAACTATGTAACTTATGTCATTAGTATCTACGTTATTGTATTTTTAACTTATTTTTGTTAGGACAATTACGTCCTAAATTATTGTTATGTTATATCACATTATCCAAGCTAATTTCTAATGAATAATTTAAATGGCAATACTTTTACGACTATGCGAGCAGCGAGTGAGAGAGGGCGAGGGAAATAGACAGATCTTGCGATAGTTGCAACAGGGGTTCTGCGGGAATTCTGTCAATAGGTTAGTATTTCTTTTATAACTTTCTTATTTATAAACGGAATATAAAGTGTAATGAATTTGAGAATATAGTAAAATGGATATATGCATAATAAGGAAGTTACATAGGTTTATAACAACCATTATCCGCTTCAACTAATGCAATTTCTTCAGATATAATTTGCTATAACTTTATTATTATACATAGTAAAACAAAAATTTGGAAACTCTTAGAAAGACTAGGGAGAAATCTAATTTTCTATTTTTTTCGGTTTTTCGGCCATAGGGGACACCGATATCGCCAGACGAATTTAGGGGGTGTATACACAAGCCAAATACTATGCAACAACGTACCATACATTTTTACCTTTCAATGTTCCACGGAAGACGAGATAGATCTCGTTTTGAACTCTACTAGTATCTTGTAGGCATGATAACTTAAGAATGAAAAGTCCGATTGCATTAAAATTTTCACAGTAAGTTAGTGTTAGCCCGAGGAAAAATTTTTGAACAATATCGATCAATAAATAAAAAAGTTATTGATTATTGAAATTTAAAAAATATACATTTTTTATGTTTTCTACTTAAACAAAAAATGTCTAAAACTAATATTATTTACAAAAAGCTGCCAAGAGTATCCCATAGAATGTGCAACAATTATATAAAATATCCAATAAATCAGTGAATATTACGAGGAGTATAAGGTTTACTTTGGTTATAATTACTTAGAAGGGATTTTTTAGTCAACAAAATTTCATGTCACTGTTAGTGATCGAATTCTGAACAACTTCCTGTCTGCTTGCCCGTCTGTCCGTTCGTACGTTTCTTGTAAGCATGATAACTTTAGAAAGTCTGATTGAATTGAATTTAGGACAGTAAGTTCGTGTTAGTTCATGTTAGCTAGAGGAAGAACTCTGAAAAAAATTGATCAATAAACAAAAAGGCTATGAATTATTTAAATTTAAAAAAAATATTTTCTAATGTTTTGTAATTAAACGGAAACTGTCTGAAATTACTATTTACAAAAAAACCTGCGAAAAGTGTCCTATAGAATGTCCAACAAATTAAAAAGTGCAGTAATCCGCGAATAGTATAACGGTTAGCTTGTTTGTTATTTAATTTGCATTCTTCAAATAGGAGTTACCATTTATATAATTTTTTCAAGTCTGACTTGGCATCGCCCCGTCCAGCCCTTCAACTGCCATGGTGTAAAAGTGCCATCGATGTCTGGCTGACTCCAGAGTGATTGTCTGGGAAAGGCAATTTGTTGGTACCGGGTGCCCCATTATGGAAACATAATGGGGCACTTGCAACCCTCAAATTAGTTGGCAACTAGAGTACTTGTTACTGTAAGAAGCATACTTGTAATCTCTTTTATTGACACTGAATCTTACAAAACAACATAAAGAAGATTTAGAACTATGTTTAACAAGGAACCGTCAACAAAAAATTTAATTAAAAAATGGTATAGAAACTTTTGAAATTCGGGTTGTATTGACCGTAAAAAAGAATATTGATAATGAGCTTAATAATGCAATTGAAATTTTGGAAATGACACAAAATGGTCCTTCTTCTTATACAAAAAAAATTCTGCCACAACAAGTATTTCGTATTCCTTTTTTTGACGGTCAATACAACCCGAATTTCAAAAGTTTCTATAACATTTTCTAATTGATTTTTTTGTTGGAGGTTCCTTGTTAAACCTAGTTCTAAATCTTCTTTGTGTTGTTTTGTAAGATTTAGTGTCAGCAAAAATGATTACACACTTACCCTTTTCATTTTCTTACAGTAACTCAAGTACCCGAGTTGTCAATAAACTAATGATGTGATGTTGTCTTTTATTTTTATAGTCTACTTTGTGAATCATTATTTTGTTTGTAGAATTTCGATAAAACGTAATATTCACTTTAAAACATTATAAAACCATCACTCTGTATAATTTCCATGACAAGTATGGAATTTCCGGAAAGGGAAATAATGGCTTTCCAACTGCGAAAAAAAGTACAGGGTGTTCCATTTGAAATAACAAAGTTGCTCCATCCCCGAAAATATGCTGCAATTTCCGGTTAAACCGGAAGTAAGAAAAAAAGACGATTAGTCGGGAAAAAACTTATTAGAATCAGAAGAAGACTGGCGAAAACCGCATTTCATTATCTTAACTAGTTCAAAAATTATATAGGTTTAAAAAAGGTCAAGATATAATGGGGCTCCCGGTATTATAATTTAAAATAAACTTGTTCTGCTTGCTTGCTTGCTTGCTTGCTTACTTTCGACTCACAGTTGAAAGGATGCGGGTTCAAACTCTCGATAAAGCCTAGCACGCACTACGATTTTTCACAGCACGATTATTTTATCGCTGAAATGTGATACAAAGAAATGTATTGAACTACACGCACATGTGAGAAAATAATTGCGGCGATTTTAAAATTGTGATTTGCCACATTTTGCGACGCGATTATCGCAACTCAAATTGCAACACATGATTGTTTATGAAGTCTGCGCACAACGATAAAAAAAATTGTCTGAGCGAGTGCTCAGTAGTCAAAATGTCGCGGCCCATGTCACCTGCCTCTCCTGACGCATGATAAGGCGATAGACATCGAATGGATGATGATTGAAGTCGACAGTAGTCTTTCTTCGTCTGATATTGCGTTTCTCCACTTAGTGTTTTGATATCATAGCTGAGGTCCAACAATTCTTAATAATCTATCAAATGTTTCAACTTTCATTCTGTAATAGCTCCAGGACACAAACGAAGTTCAATGTATTTCTGGTAGAAGTACCCTTTAATGAATCTTTGTGATTTTAAAGGATAAATCCCGTATCGATAAGTCTACTCTTTCTTCCTTCGCAACAGTAAATACATCCATGTTGAAAATGAATTTTTTCGCGATTTTTCAATCATGGTGCGCGTACAAAACAACTTGCGATTTTTTACAGCACAATTTTAAAATCGTGCTGTAAAAAATCGAATTATATTGCGCGCTAGGCCTAAGTTGAATATATATCGTGTTTTTTAATTTAATTTTATATTAACGAGTGTTTAAATTGGAATCATAAAATGAAAAATGTCAAAAACTAATATTATTTACAAAAAACCTGCTAAGAGTATCCTATAGAATGTGCAACAATTAAAGGAACAAATGACTTACCTGAAGAAATTTCGTTCCTGATTATGTGAGCTATACTCGTCCACACAGATATATATATTACACATGTAGTTCACTTTCGTTAATTTTGTCGAGCACATTAAAAAGATGATGATTCAGAATTTTATTCCCTCAAATAAGCTATCGTAGATAATGTTTGCGAGGGGATGGGTTATGGTAAGGTAGGTGTTACACATGTAGATTCTTAAAGCTCAATCTATTTTTTTAGTTATTTTTGTCTTAGTATAAACGGTTTCTTGATTAAGCATAATAACCTAGAATTATTATAAACAGAAAATTTTATCAATCAGCCTGCACCCTACTCATTTATAATAAACTAACAATGTGTATGTATGCACATCATAGTAACACAATGTAAAAACTAAGGAATCATAATAAATCATTGAGGAATCTATCGAACTCGATATTATCAATTTTTATTGAGTGATATCCTGCTGTAATAATTGATTGATCTACGCGTCATCTTCAGTTAATTCTATGGAATTCTTATCTTGAATGAGAGGTCTTTTGTGAAAATTTGCAAATGTATCGGACTTTTTAGTCCATCCCACTGTGCTTTTGATAAAGTCAATACTAGCTATAGTACACAGTGAGGCATGTCTTGTGCTATGACTGCTATGGACCTTTGTATCATGCCACTTTCTGATAGGATGCTCTTTATCTAGCGGCTTATAAACTTGGTTAATGCCTTGAGATTGAGATTACTAAATATCTTAGCAGCATATGTGCTGTACGCAAATCTTGTCGATCATTGGAAAATTTAAACTTTAAGCTAGGTTGTCCACGGTTGTACTTGGACGTTTTTCTTTTTAATATCTGTAATGTAAATCTCAATCTGATCCTAATTTTGTTTAATATTGTTAATTTTTATTTTTGAAACAGTTTGAAACCGCTGTGCTGTCAGATAACAGAACGAAAATAAAAAATCACAAGTGTTAATCAAATTCTGTTCTAACTTTGCTAAAGGATATCAATCCTGAATAAAAAGCAAAATCTGTGAAGGGTCCTATGTGGTACTGTATTTACGAAAATTAGATCTCATTTTGAGAAACCCTCCTTAATAATGTATTAATTAGTTTTTCATTATACTAGAATTTAACTTTATAGCATTTTTATACCCTACTATTTGTTTCTATGAATATTTCATTCAAATAGAAAATGATTACACCGACATCGGTATGATACGCGCAGGTTTTACTTCTTGGCAGTCTAGCTACCATTTATTTAATGTACCTAAATTTTGTTTTAAGGTTGATTCACTTAAGGTAAGTTTTTATCACTACCGGCACTGCCGAAGGTGGGAGGTGAGACATCTTTCTTAAAAAAGGATTCCTTTATTAAATTAACACCGCCGTAGGAAAAATCATCGGCTCAGTGTGCAACGCGCGACGTGTCCTGTTAGGAGACAATAACAAATGCACGTCAGGTTTAAACATATAGGTTCATAGGTAGCAGAGCCTCCGAGAAAATAAATACCAGGACTGGTTTCGCCAAAAGAGGCACTACTAGGATTCCACTTAGTGTACCTTTTATCATTTTATTTGACATTCATCCAATTAAGGTAAAAGAGCGAAACTGCAGGTTTATTATTTTTATTATTTCATATTTATATTAACGTCCTGGCGGACTTCAGCCATAGCTCAATATAATTAAATATGGTTGTATATTAATGCATAATGTGGCCCAGATGAAATGGCAAGAAACCTTAGGTATTCGGTCTCTTCGATCGAGAGTAATAAAAATTAAGTGTTTAAAACGCCGCTCCCGGATACAACATTATATAGATAATTAGCTAGTGCGGACGACGCGCCAATATTCTTGACTACAGCTGACGGTCTCGGATGATCAGGGGTCGAGCTTGAGCTCTTTGCCCCAATCATCGCTGTAGACCTGGACCGGCCTCGTAAGGGGCGGACCTGCTTTTTCGCCTATCCCCCCGCATGTGCGGATGGTATTGGTGATGTTAGCAAGACTCCCCTGGTCCTGGCTGTTAGACCCTGCCAGCTGGGTCGTTTCTTCTGGGGCTCTTCTGTCTTGGTCTCCTTTCTTCGCTGGCATGTGTAGGCTCCCGAGAGCGTGAGAGGGAACAGCTGTTACCGAGCCCTCTCGGAGTTTGAAAGGGATTTGGGGGTGTTGACTCGTCGGAAGCCTAAGGTGCCAATTGGCATCATGTGCTCCGATTTCGTCGGAAAGAAGTGTGCACTGTGTTGTTCAGGATTGTGTTCGGCTAGAGGCTAAGGTAAAGGTACCGAGCTGGTTGTTTGCTTGGTACCACCAGGATCGGGTAATTGGATGTTTTTGGTCATTGTCTCTTGCGGTGTAGCTTGCAGATCGGGCTGAAACAGATGAAGGGTTAGTTATACTTACCCACTATCCAGGATCTGGAGCTTCGGCCTCTTGTGCCTCGGAGCGTCGTTGGGGGTCATAGTCAGTCGCCTGTCTAACCAGCGGATTCCCATGTTCTTCGCTCTGTCCCGGATGACTTCAGTTACTGGGGTGTATTCCAGGTCTCTGAAGATGTCGGCGTTTCTGACAAACCATAGTGAATCCACTACGCACCGAAGTGCGACGGTTTCCACGACTTGTATCCTCTTCAGATTGGCGGCTGCTTGGTATCCCCAAGCAACGGAGGCGTAGGTCAGAATGCACCTATTCTGACCTACGCACCATGAGGCTGCTGATAAGCGTGAGCTTGGGCCTCAGGTGAGTTGGCTATGTCTACCTATCATAGGGTAAAGTAGAGTCCTCCTCGTCCTCGCTTTCTGTATTATCGCTTCCGTGTTCTGTCTCCACGTCAGTCTTCGATCCATGATAACGCCAAGGTACTTGTTGGTATCGTGCCATTGAATGTTCTCGCCATTCAAGGAGACGTGTCCTGTGGGAGTTTGCTTCCTGACTCTCTTGAAGAGGATGGCTTTGCTCTTCTCCGCGTTGATTTTGACTTTCCACTTGTTGCACCACTCTTCTAAAAGGAATGCTGCTTCCTGGAGGTTGCGGGTGTCAAGTCTTGCACTCCATGATCTTGCGATTATGGCCGTGTGGTCTGCGTAGAGCGCCAAAGAGGTCCTTGCGATTCTTGGCATGTCGGAGGTGTAGGTGGTGAACAGGTGGGGAGAGAGTATCGAACCCTGTGGTACACCTGCTTCTATAGGCCTGTAGTTTGACAGCTTGTCGGCAATCTTCACGCGGAGTTTCCTCCGATGAAAGTAGGATCTCACAAGCTTGACTATGCCGACAGGGTAACCCATCGACAACATCTTCGCCAGGAGACCTTTATGCCAAAGCCTGTCTAAGGCCTTAGCTACATCTAAGAAGATAGCTCCTGTGACTTGACAGTGGTTGAAACCCTCCGTGATGTACTCCGTTACACGAAGTACTTGGAGCTCGGTGGAGTGTTCTGTTCGGTAGGCGAACTGCTGATCTGGGATGATCTGGAGCTCATCGGTCAGGGTTTTAAGTCTCTTCAGATTGATCCTCTCTGCTACTTTAATCATCGCAGGTAGGAGACTGATGGGCCTGTAATTTGAAGGAAAGGTTAGATTCCTACCAGGTTTGGGAATCATGATGACGTCTGCTTTCTTCCACTTGGTGGGGAAATAACGTAGTCTCAAGATCGCATTAATGTTGTTAACCGCTGCTGCTACTCCTTTGAGGGGCAGTTTCTTGAGTACTGTTTCCTATTCCGTCGCACTCCGGCGCTTTGCGGGATTTGAGGCTTCTCAGGATTTCCCCGACTTCTTCAGGAGGTGATAGACAGAAATATTTCGTTTTAATATATTTTGCCCTCTAGAAGTATGCTCCTGAACTATATATATCCCCTACGATATGTAAATTCAGTTACATATCGTAGGGAATCATGTAGATACTAGTTTAACCTGCCTAGCCGTTGGGAACTATGTTGAATGCTAGTGTTATAATGAGAATGGCAAATAAGAATTTTTGCTTGTTAGCATAACCAGAAGTCAGGTTATCGAAAGAATGAAAAGATTTCATTAATACTTTTACCGATAGTTTTTTTTAGTTCTCATAGATAGTTTTTCTTTTCGCTGGTTGCAAAATCCTATAAAGAATGTGTTTCATTACTATAAGCAAACAAATAATAAAACTGCTGCCTAAGGAATCACTACTTGCACATCCAGATTTTTCATCCAAGTCACTTTAAAGGAAATATCTTGACTAGATTTGCACTCTAGTATGTGGAAATTATTGGTCATAGAATTCTACCATATACGTTAAAAATTAAGTTTTTAGTTTACCCTACTTATTTTCCCCTATTAACAACCTACCACGTCTCACCCCTTCAATGGAATCATCTCAATCAGATGTCATTACAATACATACGTGTAGTAACTTTCAAGTAAATATCTCAATTTTATGTTATCAAACTCATTAATAATGGAGCGGAGATGTTTGTGTTTGAAAAATATTAGAAAGAAATCTGAGACCTTGGTTTCTAGTATATACACCAAATCCCACATTTCTGTACTCTCACCAGCTTGATTTACTTATTTTCCCCTAATTACTCCTATTTAACCCTCAACCCTTCAACGGAATCACCTTAAAATATAATCTAGTTCCAGATGTGGTTATAATACATACGTGTCCCAAATTTCAAGTGTATATCTCAATTTCGTTTTCTCAACCCCTTTAATAATGGATTAAGGGTGGTGGGGGGTTGAAAAATATTACTAAAAAATCTGAGGCCTTGGCTTCTAGGACATATACCGAATTTCAAGTTTCTGTACTCTTAGAAGATTTTTCCCTATTTGCCAATTACCCCCACTCGTTCAACGCAATCATGTCAAAATATAATCTAAGATATAGTTATACGTGTAACAAATTTCAAGTGAAAATCTGAATTTAGTTTTATCAACTCTTTTAATAAGGGAGTGGGGGTGATGGGAGGATGGAAAATGTTAAAAAAAAACTGAGGCCATCACTTCTAGTATATACACCAAATCCCAAATTTCTATACTCTTACCAGCTTGCTTTACTTATTTTCCCCTATCTACCACTATTTAACCCCCAACCCTTAACGGAATCATCTCAAAATATAATCTAGTTCCAGATGTCGTTATAATACTACGTATTTCAATTTTATTTTATAAACCCCTTTAATAATGGAGTAGGGGTAGTGGGGGGGGTCGAAAACTATTACAAAAAAATCTGAGACCTTGGCTTCTAGTACATGCACCGAATGTCAAGTTTCTTTACTCATACCAGCTTGCTTTGCTTATTTTCTCCTATTTAAACCTATTTAACTCCCAACCCTTCAACGGAAGCTTCTCAAAATAGAATCTAGTTCCAGATGTCGTTGTAATACATACATGTACCAAATTTTAAGTAAATATTTCAATTTTATTTTATCAACCCCTTTAATAATGGAGTAGGGGTGGTGGGGGCTGAGAGATATTATAAATAATCTGAGACCTTGACTTCTAGTACATACACCGAATTTCAAGTTTCTGTAGGTACTCTTATCAGCTTGCTTTACTTTTTTCCCCTATTTATCAATATTGAACCCCCAACCCTTCAACGAAATTATCTCAAAATATAATCTAGTTCAAGATATCGTTATAATACATACGTGTACCAAATTTCAAATGAATATCACAATTCTATTTTACCAACCCCTTTAATAATGGAGTAGGGGTGGCGGGGGCTTGAAAAATGTTATAAAAAAATCTGAGTTTTTAGCTTCTAGTACATACACCGAATTTCTAGATTCTGTACTCTTACCAACTCGCTTTACTTATATTCCTCTATTTACCCCTATTTAACCCCCAACTTTCCAACGGAATCATCTCAAAATATAATGTAATTCCAGATGTCGTTATAGTACATACGTGTACCAAATGAGTATCCCAATTTTATTTTATCAACCCCTTTAATAATAGACTAGGGGTAGTGGGGGGTTGAAAAATATTATAAAAAAATCTGAGGCCTTGGCTTGTAGTGCATACATCAAATTTCAAGTTTCTGTACTCTTACCAGCTTGCTTTATATATTTCCCCTATTTAATCCCCAACCCTTCACCGGATTGTAACGTTCTACCTTATTTACTTTATTTTTTTTTTTTGAGTTGCTCAAAGCATGTTACATAATATTGGAATTATAGTGTTGATAAAGAAAGTTATGGTTACGATACATCACCCCTAGCTCAAGTTTCGGTGGATGGGCCGTAGGTATAAAAATATTGTATTGTCATACACACCTTAGTTGTTATTTTTTTTTAGTGGAGATTAAATTTTCCCAGAGAGTGAGAGAGAAAGATATAGGCGCCAATCCGTTTCGTAATTATAATTTACATTTTATACAGAAAATTAGTTATCAAACGGATAAACTAACCAATAATAGAATTTTCAAGATCTTATACAAAAAATGCAAATTTAATTTAATACGTTGGTGAGTCTTAATAGTACTTTAGCAAATGTAACAGAAATAGAAGTTGTTATTAGCTCACTACAACTTTAGAATAGTTATTTGTATAACACCAATGAAATAAATCAATCAACTAAAATATAAAACTGATTTTATTAGAAATCAATAAAACTGAGGACTTAAAAACTAGGTAAAACTGACTTGCTTATGAACCAATCAGGTAGATTCTCAATGAACAAATTTAAACTTTAATACATACGTGAGAAACAATATAGACAACAAGTACCATCAATAATATCTTAGTAAAAATATATAGTATGTAAACATATACACTGTATAATATTTTCAAAGATCATATATATATATATTATATAGAAAATAAACCCCTACCCAAGAATTTGTGATCACAAAATCCGAACATTTACCTTTATATAATTATGTAATTAAATTCTCTATAATGCATGCAAATTTAACGAGCAATGTTATTTTAAATTTAAAAGAGTATATACTTTATACTTCAAATACGAAAATTATTAATAATAAAATGAATAAAGGTGGTGTAAACAAATTTAGAATAAGAATATTTTAACAAATTATATAGTGACACTTAGCTGAGGGTTTCTTCATAAGAAGAGGGTTTCCTGTCCAACGAAGGTGTATGATTATGAGAAAATCCACTCCTCCACTGTCGTTGTAGTTCTGGAATTTTTCAGCAGCAAGCCGAGGAGTTCCATGTACTCTGCTGAACCAATCCAGGACTTTTCCCAAAGTGACTTTAGAAAATCATGTATACTTTGTCCTATATGTCTCCCAAGAATTTATTTTTTAAGGCATCCTACTCTAATTTAAATTAAGTATCTTCTTAATAAGAAGAACCGTTAAAATAAAAAAACGAAAGTTTCGGAGCCATAAAAACACCCTAAAATGAAATTAAATATGTTTGAATTTCTAATAAGTGACAAGCGCTAAATTTAATATATTTGTTTTAGTTATTTACTTACGGAATACATTTTCCGGTGTTTGATGAAAGTATTCTCCCTTCATTATAAAACGCTCCTGGTCAGCAACGAGGTATGAAATTTGCTATAAAAAAGCGGAAGACGCCATTTTAGAAATGGTCTCCATGAAGTAATTAAGTTATTCTTACCCAAGTTTATTCCGAAAACTATTAAGCATCCGTATTTATACACTAGGCTGTCCACTAAATTTATTGTTACTAACTGACGTTAGGAAAATATTTAAAACAATATATTAAGATCAAAGATCTTTAATAATTCACAGCAGTACTAGGACACATCTACCTTCAATGACGGAGCTACTAAAACTACTCTTATCATTTGAAATTCTATTTGCTAAACCTGCTTTAATTTATCAAATTTAGGCAATTTTAAATACATGTATTTTCAAAGTAGATTGTATAAAGTTAACTAGATCGAATTTAAATATCTAATTATTAATAAACCCATAAGGTGGCAATGTAAATGCTACAGGATATCTTCAAAAAACAATCCAGTTCCAGATCTCCTTATAATATATACGTGTACAAAATTACAAGTTAATATCTTAAACCGTTCCGGAGAAAGCGTGCGAACAAACAGATCGACGGACAGACCGACAGACCGACAGACAGACAGACCGACAGACAAACAGAAATTTTTTTTTCGCTTAAATTTAAAATCTCGACGTTTCATGACATTCTAAACCTATTTCAAGAAAAATGATTTTTGAAATTTTTTTTACGATAGTAATCGTAAACTTCCAATCCACTACGTGGATGTGGAAGTAATAATTCGCTTTTAAATATACTAGTACAGCTAAACAGTCACGGAGGAATTTCCTTTTTTACTGTTTAGTTTCTTCCTACATGATTAAAAATAAGTTTTCTGTGAAATTTGCGTAATTTTGCAAATTTCTCAATGTTTCTGAAATATTTTGAAAAATTCACATTTTAGGAATGTGGGTCATTAAACCTTTATTAATGCTGACAAAATTATGTTAAATTTGTTTTATAATACGCCACGATTGGATATTTCTAGAGAAACTACGACTATTTCAGTTTGAGGTGTAAGGTACAATATTTTAAAGCACTTGTTTTTTTTTTTTTCGTTTGACTCAAAATTAATCAAGTAATTCGGAAAATACTGTAGGTACACATTTTCAAGGGTGACAAACCACAACCTTATTCAAACTCACAAGGGCATTCTGTAGACTGTAAAGAAAAATACCTGTTGCAAAACTTAAGGCATGTTTAAATTTATTAACATCTGACATTGCAAATTGTGTTTTTATAATAAGAAATATTTCTTTTTATTCAAAATACACTTTCAGATGTATCAATAAACCCTCATGTCATAATATTTTAGCTTTATTAAATCAGTATTTATAATTATAATCACCGAATCTTGGTACACGTATGTATTAGAAAGACATCTGGAACTAAATTATATTTTAAGATGATTCCGTTGAAGAGGTGGGGGGTAAGTAGGGGTTATATTAAGGTCGGGATCGAAATGTCAAAAATTGTATATGTGGTTGCCTAATAATCATTAAAATTCCATGAAATCGACACTTTGTATTTCATAAATAACTTTTTTATAAGTAATTCAAACGGAGTTTTAAAGTGGGCAGTATTATAACAGAAGTCGGCCAAATACAACTGACCTGTTTGTTTCTTTTTTAAGTGCACGATAAATTCGGAATTAAATTTTGAAATTGCCTAATTATCAGACGATACATTTGTAGCTATATTAGATAATCAGAGTTATTTAAGTACATCTAATTAGGTCGTATTGATGCGTATTACAGTCATTATCTTTTATCTGTGTAAAAATTTGCATAAAATTGCTTTTGTAAATTGTAATGTATGAAATCAATTTTTAACACAAATCGATGAGTCATCAGAATAATTGTAAAGAATATTTAGAATAAGTTCATCATGTAACTAGAAGATGGCGCCAATAGCCTTATGAATGAAAGGGGGTAACGATTTCGATTTATGAATGAAATGAAAGGTTTGTTCATTTGTGTTGATTTAAAGCAACTTCAAGCAGTTAAATAAAGATAGTGTTATCACAAATAATGTGAGTGTGGGAGAGATAACGTGTTTCAAAGTTGCTATAAATCAACAGAAATGAACAAACTGGAAAAGTGACATATTTAAATTTGTTAAATAAATTAAACAATGAAAGTATTATTAAATGGTCAATAGTTTGCAACTGTATTCAAACACTAAAATGGCACTATATCCCAAGTATATAATATATAGGTACAATAAATTTTGTTAATTTTTGTCAAAAAATGGGTGAATTTTCAATTAATGTAAATATATAAATTAGGTTCGAAGAGTATCTTATATTTCAATGTGTGACTGCTTCACCGAGAGGAAACAACGTGTAACCTAAACCCTGAAGTTACAGGTTCAATCATCCAGTTTTGGCAAATTTTTATTGTGTAAGAATGATAAACCCAATATAGTTACTCAGATATTGGTTATGTTCTTTTCTTAGATAGGTATATGCAAAAGTATGTTATTTTTTTTGGAAAATAGGATACCTAATGATACACTATATCTAGAGGTCAGGAAAAGATTAGTGACCTAACAAGATAGGATGACAGTCAGACAGAGAAGACGATATAGACGAAGACAGTGGTGTACTAAAAGATAGGTTGGCTCATCAAAATCGACAAGTGCTACGTCACGTATAAACCTCGATGACAGCTGCGTGTGGCTGTTTTTTCCTCATTTTATAGTAAAAAGTTTCAAAATTATTCTTTCAATGTACAAATCTATCCTAACCAAATAGATACCTTACATATAAACATAGAAATACTTCGTGTGACATGTATTACTAAGCAACCTGTTTTTTAGTAACCTTGGCTACTGACAGTCAGCTGAGTTCGGTCGTTCTATGAGGAGACAGTGTTGTCCAATTTTCACTATTGGCCTCTCTTTCTAATGTTACCTTCTCCGTCTGATTGTCACATTGTGGCAACTGCGCGAAAACTCCAATTTAAATGTCGAGGTCAATGGCGCCATTGCTAAAAGATACAAGGTTTACCGCTGGCTGACCTATCTTGTTAATTCCTCAGATAAATAAAGTTATTAATCTGAGGTTAATTCCCTAATCTTTGCCGAAAGTTCGGAGCTTCAAGCATGCGCATTACCTTGTAAATGTGTAATAAATTCTGCAAGTCGAGAAATTGAAGCATTTCAATTTCGTGTTATTTTGTGAAAAAAAGGCGGGGGGATACCTCCGCACCCCCCATTTCTTTATCCGCGACGATTATACTGCCGGCGGCGCTAATAATTATTATTATAACAATTAGATATCAGAATAAAAACCTACTAATCTAACCTAAAGAAATCACACGAAAGAATGAAATTATTTTAAGCAGAATAAAAACCTCTAACATCACGTAAAAAAATCATAGAAAAGAATTAGTGAAAAAATATAATAATCATTACAAAATTAAAGAAAAAAAAATCAGCGGACGTAGGAGTTTGAACCCGGGATCTACCATGATTTTATCTACGCGCTAGCTACTCGGCTGACGGTGAACGCTAGAACAAGGAATAAATATTAAATAGTCAGATAAATGATATCACGTTTTGCGCAAGGTCGAAACTTCGGACTGTTCATGTACCTGAACGCTTCTCACACACACTACGTTCAAGGACATATTTACAACTGTTAGGTAGAATAAAAATTAGGTGATGAACAGTTGCCAAATTTATATACACATTGTCTTTGCCATTTTCAATAATTAAAACTTTGATGTGTTCCCATAATTTGTATAAAAGGATCTTGCTGTTTAATTCGAAATTAATAATGTGGTTAACTATTTCGTTTTAAAATTTAAACAATATCCCTATATGATATTAGTTGTACATGGCATAAATTATGCACACCTACATTTTAGAATTTACCTAACCAGATACTAGCTATTTTACGATTATTTATGTAATTGGGTAGTATTTATAATTATAATTTGTAACATTAATTATATCTTATACTAAAGAAATTTTTGTACATGTGGCAATGCGGACAACATTCCGACAAATATTGAAACTTGCCAATAAAATAAGATAAGATACATACTGTGCCATCTAGGATTAACATAAGTACTAGCTTACGAGTTTCTGACATTTCGATCCTGTCCTTAAACACATGTTTTTAAGGCAAATAGTAGTTAGTCGAACCCTATTTAAAGTTTACCGTTGTATATTTCTCTTGTTAGGTCCATCATTGTTTGAAAGGTCAATACCTTTTTACTCTATATGGCATTGGATTTCGCGACAATATAGTGATTTTGTTCAAATATATCTCTTAAGGACAGGATCGAAATGTCAAAAACTCGTAAGCTAGTACTTATGTTAATCCTAGATGGCACAGTGTGTATCTTATCTTATTTTATTGGCAAGTTTCAATATTTGTCGGAATGTTGTCCGCATTGCCACATGTACAAAAATTTCTTTAGTATAAGATATAATAAATGTTACAAATTATAATTATAAATAATACCCAATTACATAAATAGTCGTAAAATAGGTACTATCTGGTTAGGTAAATTCTAAAATGTAGGTGTGCAAAATTTATGCCATGTACAACTATAATCTCATATAGGGATATTGTTTAAATTTTACAATGAAATGGTTAACCACATTATTAATTTTGAATTAAACAGCAAGAAACTTTTATCCAAATTATGGGAACATATCAGAGTTTTAATTGTTGAAAATGGCAAAGACAATACGTATTTAAATTTGGCAACTGTGCATCATCTAATTTTTATTCTACCTAACAGTTGTAAATATGTCCTTGAACGTAGTATTTGAGAGAAGCGTCTAGGTACACCAAAAGTCCGAAGCTTCGACCTTGCGCAAAACGTGATATCATTTATCTGACTATTTAATATTTATTCTTTGTTCTAGCGTTCACCGTCGAGTGGCTAGCGCGTAGATAAAACCATGGAAGGTCTCTGGAAGGAAGGTTCAAACTCCTACGTCCGCTGATTTTTTTTTTCTTTAATTTTGTAATGATTAATATATTTTTTCACTAATTCTTTTCTATGATTTTTTTACGTTAGGTTAGAGGTTTTTATTCTGTTTAAAATAATTTCATTATTTCGTGTGACTTCTTTAGGTTAGATTAGTAGGTTTTCATACTGATATCCAATTGTTATAATAATTATTATTAGCGCCGCAGGCAGTATAATCATCGCTGATAAAGAAACGGGGGGTGCGGGGGTGTCCCCCCGCCTTTTTTTTCACAAAATAACACGAAATACTTCAATTTCAACAATTCCTCGACTTGTAGAATTTATTACACATTTACAAGGTAATGCGCATGCTCGAGACTCCGGACATTCGGCAAAGATTAGGGAATTAACAAGACAGGACAGCCAGCGGAAAACCTTGTATCTTTTAGCAATGGCGCCATTGACGTCGACATTTAAATTGGAGTTTTCGCGCCAATAACGAAAATTGGACAACACTGTCTCCTGATAGAACAACCGAACTCAGCTGACTGTCAGCAACCAAGGTCACTAAAAAACAGGTTGCTTAGCAATATATGTCACACGAAGTATTTCTATGTTTATATGTAAGGTATCAGTTTGGTTAGGATAGAATTGTACATTGAAAGAATAATTTTGAAACTTTTTTCTATAAAAAGAGGAAAAAACAGCCACACGCAGCTGTCATCAAGGTCTATACGTGACGTAGCACTTGTCGATTTTGATGAGCCAAACTATATTTTACTAAGCTTGGTCAAATTCGTTTAATGCATAACCGACAAATCCCGAAACCGCTTCCGCTGGATGTCGTGTCCCTTTAAATTGGAGTGCACAACTGTCTTCGTCTATTTCGTCTTCTCCGCCTGACTGTCCTATCTTGTTAGGTCTCTAATCTTTGCCTGACCTCTAGATATAGTGTATCATTATCCTATTTTCCAAAAAAATTAACATACTTTTGCACATATCTAAGAAAATAACATAACCAATATCCGAGTAAGTATATTGGGTTAATCATTCTTACACAATAAAAATTTGCCAAAACTGGCTGATTGAACCCGTAACTTTAGGGTTTAGGTTACACGTTGTTTTCTCTCGGTGAAGCAGTCACACAATGAAATATAAGATACTCTTTTCTGTGGAAGCATAAACGAGATAAAGTTATGGACAGTTGATTAAAACACCAATGCCATGAACCATATTCAGGGTTCGAACCTAATTTATATATTTACATTCATTGAAAATTCACCTAATTTTTGACAAAAATGAACAGAATTTATTGTATATATTGTGTACTTGGAATATAGTGCCATTTTAGTGGTTGAATACAGTTGCAAACTGTTGACCATTTAATAATACTTTCATTGTTTAATTTATTTAACAAATTTAAATTTGTCACTTTTCATTTCATTCATAAATCAAAATCATTACCCCTTTTCATTCATAAGGCTATTGGCGCCATCTTCTAGTTACATGATGAACTTATTCTAAATATTCTTTACAATTATTCTGATGACTCATCGATTTGTGTTAAAAATCAGTTTCATACATTAAAATGTACAAAAGCAATTTTATGCAATTTTTTATACAGATAAGAGATAATGATTGTAATACGCATCAAAACGACCTAATTAAATGTACTTAAATAACTCTGATTATCTAATATAGCTACAAATGTAGCGTCTGATAATTAGGCAATTTTAAAAATTTATTCCGAATTTATCGTGCACTTAAAAAAGAAACAAACAGGTCAGTTGTCTTTGGCCGACTTCTGTTATAATACTGCCCACTTTAAAACTTCGTTTGAATTACTTATAAAAAGTTGTTTATGAAATACCAAGTGTCGATTTGACGCAATTTTAATGATTATTAGGCAACCACATATTCATTTTTTGACATTTCGATCCTGACCTTAAGGTTGCTACAGACATCAAATGCTCAAAATATTTGAATTTAGTTTATTTCAGTGTGATAATTTCACAAGAATAATAAGTCCTATGGTAAAAATAATTTATTCTTAGGAACAATTCCTCGGAAATGTCGAAAAAGAAAACATGTTCGCTTAAACAATTGAATGCAAAACATTTTTCTCAGTTATTTGCAAATCTCTCAAGTCGTATTAGTTGTATTCCAAAAACAGAAAACGGAGGTTGCTAGCAATAAAATTTCGAAGAGATCTAAGTATACAAGACCATTATTAAATACGTACACCAAAAATACAGGGTGTCCCATTGGAAGTGAATCAATCAATATTGGGAAAGGCACGTAGCAAAAACTGTTTAAAATTTTGGGAGTTGCTAAAGTTAGTGTGGTTAATCCAACCAAAATAATCAGAAGCATATGGTAGGTACTTCCGGTTATACCGGAAGTCGATACCAACTTGCTTATTTTAAATGGAACATCCTATCTATCTCTTGACTTTTCGAAATGACTGTAAAATTCTGACTTCAGGCATATAGCACACCCTATATCTAAACCCAGCAGTCTCGGAGATATTTGCTACGGTTTGCAATAAATTTCTTCGTATAGATTTTCGTTTGCTCATGGGCACGTAGACAGAACACAACATGAGCTCATCGCGAAGTGTTCCACTTCACGTTCTCATATTTTGTCAAATTTAAATCTGAAAACCTTTTTTATTTCAAATGGGACACCCTGTATTTTTTACGTCAAATTATGTAAAATTAAATTCCCTTTTCTCTAGTATAGGCATTGTAGTAGTTAAAGTTATAACTTTTTGAAATATTGGCAATTTTCTAAAATGAATTTTTAATAAAAACTGAGAACTTAGCCGTGATTAGAAACAATCATTAATGTTAGTCATTCTCATGTCAGAAAATGCCGGCACTTTTAAAATACATCCACGAAGACTTTTTAGATTTGTTCATTATTTATAGAGAATGTGATAGACTAATATCAAGAATATGTAACACATTTGCTACTTGATACCCACAAGAACACCAACCATCACCATACACCGTAAAACGCATTTTGGATAATTTTAGAATATTTGCACAATCAAGGCAGGAATTTTAAGGAGGAAGCCTATTGCCTATTGTTCATGGCGAAAACATTGAAATAGCATTTCTGGGGTATTTTCTGGCATTTCCAATTATGTCATTAAGGCAAGCTAATTTGGTATCAGGAATAACCAAGAATTCAATTCACAGAATCTTGTCAAAACATAAATCTGTTTTCGTTTCATATAGTTCAACAACTAAAAAAAACAGATTTCCTGACGAGAGAAAATTTTTGTGAATTTATTTTAATAAGAAATGAAGGTGACAATTATTTTTTGGGAAATATTGTATGAACAGATGTTGCTAGATTTACCAGAAATGGACTTTTTAATCGATATAATTCTCATCACTGGCGTGTCTCAAATCCTCATGTATTCGGGGAGCAAAATATTCAAGAACATGAGCAGTTTAATGTTTACTGTGCCGTGTGAAACGATAGAGTGGTGACATTACAATTTTTAGATGAAAATTTAATTAATAAGTTAAAAAGATTTTTTCTTCAGCTAATATGTCTAAGGCCTTCCTCCTTAGAATTCTTGCCTTGAGAGAGCTAAATATTTGAAAATTATCCAATATGCGTTTTACAGTGTATGGTGATGGTTTCCGTTCTTGTGGGTATTGAGTAGCAAATGTGTTACATATTCTTGATAAGACTTTGTCACATTATCTATAAATAACAAATAAATCTAAAAAGTCGTCGTGGGTATAATTTCATGGCTAACTTCATGGCAATTTTTATTAAATCTTGAATATTTAAGAAAATCGGCAATATTTTAGAAAGTTGTAACTTTCACCCCTACAACGCCTATACTAGAAAAATGAGAATTTAATTTTTCAAAAGAGTCTAAAGCAATCAAAACCGATGACCGAGATGGTCACTCCACCATCGGACCTCTTCTGTCCATTCAACGAGCAGATAACGTATCATTAAGAAATTGACGGACAGTCACAGCAAAATATGAGGGTGCTGTAGTTCCCAAACTATTCACTTTAGACTGCACATTACATATTTAATAAGCTCTTTGAGGGGAAACTAATGAATATGAAAAAAAATTATATAAAAAAATATTTTTAGAAAAAGCCATTTATTTTAAAAAACCGTGCTTTGCTCTATCGCAGCGGGGGTTGCCGGACTCCTACCGGCTAAAACCCCTCCCTTGTAGGAGCGACATGCACTGGTACCGTCCTTTCGGACATTCGTCGCGTGCATGCGCCCGTCTTCTCTTCAGGTTCTATCTAGGCGACTGTGTATGGTGTATTTTAGTGCTAGGTCCTTGCTTGCAGTGTTCGCTCCTCTGTTTCCTTTCTGCGGAGTATTTTTGTTGTCCCTCCAGCTATGCTGTGCCAATTCCTTTCGTTGCTGATCATTAGTTGGATGACATTATCTGTTGTTATGTCAACTCCTACCAGAGTTTTCATTTCACGTCTCGCTTCTTCCCATCTCATACACATTAGGACTGTGTGTTCTGCGGTGTCTGGTTCGCCACAGTACACGCATCTATCGTCCTCGCTTTTGGCGATTCTTTTAGTGTAACTCCTAAATGAGCCGTGGCCTGTTAGGAATTGGGTGATGTAATACGTGAGTACCCTGTGTTTGCATTTGACCCATGGTTTCAGGTCGGAAATCAGGCGTTTGTTCCACTGGGCCGTTTCGGTGTTGGCGTTCCACAATTCTTGCCATTTGTTGATGATGTCTTCTCTTATGTGCTGTCTAACGCCGTCCCTCTGTGCCAGTTGTTCTGTGTGCAGCAGGTTCCTCTCTTCTATTAATAGTTCGCTGGGGGGAGTCCCAGTGATCGCTTGTGCCGCCATGGCGGATACGGTGCGGTATGCGCTGGCGACCCTCAGGAGCATTTTCCTCTGGGTGCTGCGTAGCTTATCTTTATGCCTTTTCATAGCGATTGCTTTGTGCCAAACTGGGGCCCCATATAGTAGTGTTGAATGCACTACTCCCAGGAGTATTTGCCTCTTTGGGGCGCTAGGACCCCCGATGTTTGGGAGGATCCTAGTGAGGGCCGTGATTCTCCTTTCTGTCTTTTCGATTGCGTGCGCCACGTGTGCTCCGAAGGACCCCTGGGTGTCGAAGAAGATGCCCAGGTATTTGACAGCTTTTGTTGGTATAATCTCCTTATTTAGTAGGTTTATTTTTATGTCTGCTCTCTTCCTTGGACCTTTCAGTATAACTGCCTCGGTCTTTTTGGGGGCGAGGCTGAGGTGGTGCTGGGCGAGCCATTGATGGATAAAGTTTATCGCTAGTCTCGTGGTACCGTTTAACTGGTTGGTCGTATCTGCAGAGATTATTGTAGTGTCTGGAGCCGGCGTACACAGACTTATGTGTAAGTGCGCAATATATTTATCACGCACCTCGTAGTTGTAGATTTTACCAGTATTAATATGGCTTTGTATTAGATCAGTTGTTGACTTGTGAGAGAAATAAATTTTTAATTATTTGGGTAACCACCTGTTTTATTTTTGAGTGTGAATACACTACAGTGGCGACGAGATTACGGAAGGATTACAGATATATTGTGTTAAGTTAAATGATTAAAAATTGCATGTTTGAGTGAAAAGAACACTGAAACATGCCAGGTGGTAGCAGTAATGTGGACAGCGCAAACGCGAGCACAAACGCCGGTTTGAAAATGACAATTGGAAACGTCCGCGAATTTGACCCAAATGTAAACAACTGGATAGTGTACAAAAAACAAGTGTCGCAGTTTTTCTTGATAAACAGCATTACAGATCCTATTATAAAGCGAGGATTTTTATTAAATAACCTCAGTGAGTCTGCTTATAGTACCCTATGTGACTTATTAGTTCCGAAAGAGCCCGACGAAGCTAGTTATAACGAAATAGTGGAAAAATTCGACGAACATTTTTGTGTTAAAAGAAGTATTTGGGGCGAGAGAATGTTATTTTATCAAGCACGTCAAGAAAATAGCGAGTCTATCGCGGATTGGGCTATAAGAGTGAGACATTTATCTAAAAATTGCGATTTCGGAACATTTTTAAACATCGCAATTCGAGATAAATTTATTTTTGGTATGCAAACCGGTCGTGCTTTAGAGAAATTGTTACAAGAGACCAGTAATACTATGGATTTTAAAAAAGCAGTGGAAATTGCCCAGAGTGTCGAATCGGCGAGGAATTATTACCAGGGAAGTTCAAGCGACTTAGAACAAAATGTCAAACTGGAACCTCAGATCCACCGTGTTCACGCTACGGCCAGGGGAGCAGGCAGAAATCCACACTATAACGAACGTTCTGCGAGATCGCCGTCGAGAAAGAAATATGCAAATACAGCTCAAGGTCATCCAAGTCCCGGAACGAGTAGAGAAATCAGCTGTACAGTATGTGGAAGGAATAACCATGTGTCAGCAAAATGTCGGTATAAAAATTATATTTGTAATAATTGCCATGCAAAAGGTCATTTATCAAATGTATGTAAAAAACATCATAATTCGGTAAACAAAAAAACATCTCATTTTTTAGAAGTCACCGAAAATCAACAAGGAGATAATGACAGTTTTTTACATATATTTAATATAAATGTAGATAGTAAAAATTCACCAATTTATTTAAATGTAAAATTAGATGATATTTACGTAGATATGGAGTTAGACAGTGGAAGTGCAATAACTGCATTTTCGAAAGAATTTTACCAAAAAAAATTTGCCTATTTGCCATTATCCAACTCTACAACCTCTTTAATTAGTTATTCTGGAAATAAAATTTATCCTGTAGGAATAGTTAGTTTAAAAATATCTTATAATGATAAGACACACCCAATTGATATTTTTGTTGTAGATAAGGGTGGTCCTCCACTTTTAGGAAGAGATTTTATGTACAAGTTTAATTTATGTGTTAAGGAAATTAATTCTATTGATGTTGATAACGGTTTAGTCAATAACTTGTACGAAAAATATAAGGAAATATTTTCTAGTGGGGTAGGAACCTTTTCAAAAGGTAATATTGAGATTAAATTAAAAACGGATGCGAAACCAAAATTTTTTAAACCTCGAGCCCTCCCATTTGCACTGAGGGAGAAGGTGGAACGCGAATTAGACCGCTTGGTAGATTTAAAAATTATTAAACCTGTTGATTATAGTTTATGGGGCACCCCCATAGTTCCCGTATTGAAATCTGATGGAACAGTGCGAATTTGCGGGGATTATAAAATTTCATTAAACCCAGTTATCGAATTAGATAGATACCCACTCCCGAGAATTGAAGATTTATTTACAAAATTACAGGGTGGCCAAACTTTTTCCAAAATAGATCTTGCTCATGCTTATCAACAAGTTTTGTTATCCGACGAATCAAAAATGCTTACAACAATTAGCACTCACAAAGGTCTTTTTTGTTATAACAGATTACCTTTTGGAGTTTCCATTGGGCCTTCAGCTTTTCAAAAAATTATGGAAATTGTACTTCAAGGTATACCGGGTGTTATTTGTTTTCAGGACGATATTTTGGTTACGGGTCGGAATACAAGAGAACATATAGCAAGATTAGAAAAAGTGTTTTCATGTATTAAGGATTGCGGCCTTAAAATAAAAAAAGAAAAATGTGTATTTTTTCAAAAGTCTGTTAGTTATTTAGGTTTTGTATTGGACAAGGATGGTTTAAGGAAATCTCCTGAAAAGGTCAAGGCTATGCTAAATGCACCTTGCCCTACCAACAAAGCTCAGTTGCAATCATATTTAGGACTCCTAAATTACTACAGGAAATTTATACCTAATATGGCCACTATAGCATATCCTCTATATAGACTTTTAAAAAATGACGTGGAGTGGGATTGGTCAGAAAGTTGTCAATCTTGTTTCGATAAATTAAAAAAAATTATAGCTTCTCCTGATGTTCTTGTGCATTACAACCCTAACCTAAAGTTGAAGTTGGCGTGTGACGCGTCACCATATGGCGTCGGCGCAGTGTTGTCACATGTTTTTGAAAACGGCGTAGAAAGGCCTATTTCATTTGCATCAAGGACACTTACCGACACTGAGAAAAAGTATAGCCAAATAGACAGAGAGGCAGTGGCCTTAGTTTTTGGAACGTTAAAATTTCATTAGTACCTTTTTGGCCGTACTTTTACCTTAGTAACGGATAGCAAACCATTATTAGCAATTTTTGGTAATAAAAAAGGAATACCACAATTGGCTGCTAATAGGTTGCAGAGATATGCCTGGTTATTATCCGGTTATGTATACGACATTGAATACGTAAAGTCTGAAAAAAATGTGTCCGATTGTTTTTCCAGACTTCCTTTAGATCACGAAAATTTAAAACCCGAAAGCGATTATACTTATTTAAATTACTTTGAAAAGGCAAACAGTAGTTTAAATATAGAAACTATTAAACACGATACTCAGAACGATTTAATTTTAAAAGAAATTTATAATTATGTTAAAAACGGTTGGCCTAATGTAGTCGAGGACAAATATAAACCGTACTATTTAAGGAAATACGAGATATCCATAGAGGACGACATTTTAATGTGGGGTCATCGCGTAATAGTACCGCAAAAATTGCAAAAAGTATTATTAGACGAGTTGCATAAATCACACATGGGTATTGTGAAAACCAAATCTTTGGCGCGTAGTTATTTATGGTGGCCTGCTCTAAATGAAAATATCGAGCTAACTTGCAAATCATGTGAATTATGTTTAAAATATCAATGCAATCCTGAAAAATGTCCTTTAATTCCATGGCCTTATCCTCAAAATGCCTGGGAACGCATTCATATAGATTTTCTAGGTCCTTTTAAAAACAAAATGTATTTTTGTATTACTGACGCTTTTTCTAAATGGTTAGAAATATTTCCAATGAGTAATATTACCTCAACAAATAGTATTGGAAAATTGACAGAACTATTTGCAAGATTTGGGTTACCAAAAATATTAGTTTCCGATAACGGCCCTCAATTTACTTCATTTGAATTTAAACAATTTTTACAACAAAATGGCATTGAACATAAAACGATTTCACCTTTTCACCCTAGTACAAATGGTAGTGCTGAAAATTCAGTCAAGACAGTAAAACAATTTCTAAAAAAAATTTATCCTGATAAAGAGATAAATAAAAAACTAAACGAGTTTTTATTTGATTATAGAAATACGGTACATTGCTCAACGGGAGAAACTCCGTCAAGGTTATTGTTAGGTCATAATGTCCGCACCCGTTTCGATTTAATCAACCATTTAGACAGTAATAAAGTAAACAAAAAAGTATACAATAAAGTATTTAAACAAATAAAAAAAACTCAACGAAGACAAATTAAGAATAGTGGGGGGAGAAGGAAAGTACGATTTAAAATTGGACAAATCGTTATGTGTAAAGATTTTCGTAAATTAAACGAGCCTCTTTGGACAAAGTGTAAAATTGAGAAAAAAGTAGGACCATATACGTTTATTGTAAAAGTGTGTGATTCGCCTCTTACTTGGAAGAGACACGTAAACCAAATACGCGAGTGCAAATTGTTCGACAACAATAATTTAACCGGAATTGACTTAGAAAATAAAATTGTGAAAAGTGATAAGTTAAGCACAGATTTTGATTTTACTTTGGCTAAGGACATGTTAAACAAAACAGAAAATGTAACTACTAGTAATGAAAATTTGAGCACGAATCTAATTCCAAATAGTAATTTTGAGAACAGTATTCGTACTGAAATTTTAGACCGACCACAACGTGTGCGCAGACAACCAGACCGATTAGTTTACGAAAATTAATTTTATTTAGAGCGCGGGGAGTTGTAGTGTCTGGAGCCGGCGTACACAGACTTATGTGTAAGTGCGCAATATATTTATCACGCACCTCGTAATTGTAGATTTTACCAGTATTAATATGGCTTTGTATTAGATCAGTTGTTGACTTGTGAGAGAAATAAATTTTTAATTATTTGGGTAACCACCTGTTTTATTTTTGAGTGTGAATACACTACAATTATTAGCGCCCAATCGTCTGCGTATCCAATAATATTTGCTCCTCTCGGTAGATTAATCCTAAGTACCCCGTCGTATACCACGTTCCACAGCGTTGGCCCGAGAACCGAGCCCTGTGGAACGCCTGCTGTTGTGGTGTATGTTTCTTTCCCTGATTTTATTTTACGGTCTTTAAGGTAGTTAGATATCAGCTTTGTGAGGTATTTCGGTAAGTTGTGTTTCCTTGTGAGTTAAAGGCATTTCTTACGTCTAAAGTTATAAGCATGCACCATTTCTGATTTGGGTGCTTAGCCAGTTCTGCGACTTTTAATGCAGCTTGGATTGTCGACTTGCCCTCCCTGAACCCGTATTGGTTGTCCGCGATGGCGTTTCTATTCTCCAGTTCCTCCACCAGTCTATTCCTAATTAGGGCCTCGTATAGTTTGGCTAAGACGTCTAGCAGGCAAATTGGCCTGTGTGCTCCCGGGTCGTCTAGTGGCTTTCCTGGTTTCGGGATTAGAACTAGTCCAGCCATTTTCCACTGCGTGGGGAAAGTTTGGTTTTTCAACAGGGTATTAAACATTGTCAATATTATGTCAGGTCCTGCGTTGAGGCTTTCTTTGATTAGTTCTGGCTGGATGCCGTCGGGCCCTGCTGCCGTGCCATTCTTTATTCTTTTGCCCGCCTCGGCCAGTTCCTCCGCGGTGAAAAGCGGTGGGTCCAGTTCTATGTCTTCTTCTCTCCACGTGTCGTTTCGTGTGGGGAAGAGCGTATTTATAATTTCTGTCCTCTTCTCTGGGTGATAGAGTATGGAGCTGTTATGTTCGTGAGGCGCTTTGTGACTATTTTATAGCCGTCGCCCCATATGTCTTGGTTTAAGTCTTCACATATGGCTTTCCAATGTGCTCTTTTCGAAATGTTTATACTTCTCCTGAGCTCTTTTTTTTATTTTTTAGCTCGGCTCTTAGGGCCAGTGTTTCTTCCGTGGCCGGTCCGCCCCTGCGGGTGGCGCGTTGTAGTCTTCTCCTGGTGGAAGTACATGCTGTTCTAGCTTCATTGATGTCATCGTTCCACCAGTAGGGAACTTTTCTTGGGTTGTTTCCCGTTTTCTGGGTACATCTCCTCTGGGCCATTCTAATATCGTCCACGCATTCTTTCGGAGTGATGGGTGCCTCGCTTGGTCTGTATCTGTCCCAGGTTTCAGCAAGTAGGGTCCTGAAAGCGGATTTGTTTATCAGATCGACCTGTTTGCCTGTCCATTTTTGTTTTCTTACTTTGCTTCCTGCGATCTTGAAGGTAATGAATTTATGGTCGCTAAAGGATTCTTCGTCAAGGACCTTCCAGCTCTTAATCTTAGGCGCCATGTTCGTGGTTGACAAGGTCACATCAATGTATGAGGTGCCGTTTACCCTTACGCATGTGGGCGTACGCCCGTCATTGTGCACTGTTAGGTTTAGAGCGTGAATCCATTCCACCAGCAGTTGTCCCCTCCTATCTATGATTGGGGAGCCAAATTCGCGGGCTTTTGCGTTCAGGTCCCCGAGTAGGATGGCTGGGCTTCGTCCGTTGTTTTCTTCGCCCATCATGTCTGCGAGAAATTGTTCGAAGGTTTCCATAGAGCAGTTCGGAGAGATATAGCCACATATTAGTTTGTATTCCTTCGTTTCGATGCTTAGAACTCCCGCTTTCCTTTCGACCCCTTTGACCTCAACCTTTTTGTTAAGGAAATATGCTGCAATATCTCCGTTGGTGTCAGTTACCCAGCCCTGTTTGGTGGCTATGCTTTTGTTAGGTTCGCACGCAACCATTATGTCCGCCCCTGCCCTTAAGGATGCCGCATAGGCCATGTCATGTGCGGCCCTTGATCTGTTCAAGTTTGCTTGGAGTATTGTTGACATTTTAGTTGCGTGTTTTTTTTTTGCTGACTCCGCCAGCGCCTCGTGTGCTGTTTCTGCTTTGATTTGGTCTAGCTACTGTCTTGTTCTGCGACTTTTTCAGTTCCGGGCAAGCTAGCGAGTCTGCTCTGTGGCCCGCCTTCTGACAGATTGGACAGAAGGGGTCTTCGTTGCATTCCTTTGCTTTATGTCCTTCTTTCCCGCATCTTAGGCATAGTGTTTCTCTGTTTGTTCCAGTGCATGTTCGGGGAGTGTGCCCAGTCTCCCAGCATTTGAAACATCTTATGACTTCGGTCCTTTTCTGGATCCGCGCTCTTGTCCATCCGATTTTTACCGTTTGCAGGTCTAGCAGTTTCCTCGCTAATGCGCTTGGGGCAGCTACTGTGGGGTTTTGGCTGTCTGCGAAATCCGGCCTCACAGATTTGACGGTTATTTCTTTCTTTGTGTCTCCCGCGGCTGTTTGCAGTGCATTTTCCACTTCATTTAGAGTTGTCGTGCCGTCTATTCCTTTTACGTGGATGATTACGTTTCTGCCCGCTTGCCTTGTGGTCACGCCATCTCCTCCCATATTTTTCGAGATTTCATCTTTTAGGGGTCCGATTCCTCCCTTGTCTCTGTCCACTGTTAGGAGCAACTCCCCTTTTTTGGTGCTGCGTACTGATCTTACCTCTACCCCAATTTGGTTGAGGTTGACCTTCTCCTTGACGGATTTTAGAAGTTCCGCATAAGTCTTCCCTTCGGCCGCTACCACTATGGCCTCTGTTGTCTGTTTTGGTTTATTCGCCCTGCTTTGTTTGTTCCCCGTGCCTCTTCTCGGGGTGGGGGCCGCGTTTGCGGTGCGATGTTCCTGGCATGAAGGGGGACCACCCGGGCCAGATTGGCCGTGGCGATGGCCAGTAAGTGGGCTAGATGTTCATAGCTAGGCAGAGTGATCGCCGTTGTCTCCGTCGTGGTAGTGGACCTGACCCTCTTGTGTTCTTCCTCAGGCAGCGTCGAATGATGAATCCGGGTATCCGTAGTGCGTCGTCGCTCTGACGCCGGTGTTAGCCGATGCGACGGCGGCGTCAGCTCCAGGTGCTCGGAGACTATCGTTTCCCAGAGTGCATCGGAGGGAGGTGTGGATACCCCAGAGAATCCCTGGCCTTCCTGGAACTCGGAGTCGGGGCGAGGCGTCGCTGCGTTGGACGTCGCTGGGGCAGCTTCGGTGAGCGGGGGTGCCTCCTGGGAGAACAAATCCCCTCTGTGTCCGTGTACCGTAGTTTAAATTTTGTTCATCTATACTGGACTTGCCATCTTCGTGGCTGAACTGTCGTTGGTGTGTTGTACTTTTTCTGGTTAATTCCATAGATTTGAAAAATAGCATTTGGGGATTATATTAGTAATTAATGATTAATGTTAGTTGTAAGGTGTAAACGTGTACATGTGTTCATTGTGTTTGGTGGCGTCTTTTATACAATATCTGTTAGTAATGTTAGGATGTGCATGGCTCTTTTGTTGACGGTCTTCCAATGTTTTTTTTGTAATTAATAGTTTTTTTTTGTGTTTTGACATTATTTTGAGATTTTTTTTATTTTTCTTTTGGTTTCATATATTTTTTTTGTTATTTTTATGTTTTTTCTTGTGTTTTTTTTTACATTTTGTGTTTTTGTGTATAATTGATTTTTTTCAATCTTCAAGTTAGTAAGTTTGTTAATTAGGGGTGGGTGTGAAAACATAATTAATGGATGGGTGTTTTGGTGCATGATAAAATTTCGGTATGAGTGAATCTGTAAGTGTGGGGTTGGTTGATTGAAAAAGTGAATTGGCGAAATCAGGAAGTAATTTTGTTAGTATATAGTTTGAAAGCAGTGGGGTGCCGGTGATATTATGTAAATTTCTATTATTGGTTATTCGTGAACAATTAGCACTAATCCTGAGAGCTTTATTTTGAAGTATTTGGAGCCTTTTCTGTTGTGTGTTAGATGTTAAAGGATACCATGCTGGTGACGGTAATAATTGGACGTAAGTACGTTTTGTAGATGACTGTTGCGATATATGTGGGTGCATTTTCCAAGGTATAAAATAAATTTCTAAATTTGATATTGAATTTTTTAATGACGTTGTCTATGTGTTCGATGAAGAAAACTCGGCGATCGAATGCTACTCCTAGATAGTTAATTGTTTTTAACCAGTCTATGTCTTTGCCTTTTATTTTGATTTTATTAGTAGGGGTTATAAATTTCCTCGTAAAACATACCGTTTGAGTTTTATCGACATTGACCATTAAGCCCCACTTTTCGTAGAACTCAATGGTCGCGTCTGTTTGCTCTTGGAGCAAATTGGTCAATATTTCCGAATTTTTGGAGGTGGTAATTAATGCAGTATCATCCGCATATAAACAAATGCTATTGCGATGATCTAGGGGTGGTGGTAGATCGTGGATATATACAGTGAATAATACTGGTCCCAGTGCAGAGCCTTGGGGTACACCATAATCGCGGCCTCGCGGGGCGCGCGCTGGTTGGTCAGCGGTTGGTGCACCCAGGTATTAAATATAACCGCGGCGCACCACCCGTTCGTTTCTAAGTGAGCAGCGCTGGCGCTGACAGTCCATCTAACTTGTGTCTAGAAATAAACAAATTTTAATTAGAATGTGTCGAGTAAAATATTTAAATAAGTACAATACCTTCATCAATCAGTGTTGTGTGGTACATTATTATTCCTTGTAATTTACTAGTTCTTATACATAGAATGAAATCTGGAAAAAAATAGGAACGATAAACACACCGATAACATAACCATATAACCATAACTTAAGTAGCTCAGTCTATGAAAACGACTAGTTCAAATGTATCACTTACCTTCTGTACCTTTATGTTATTTGGTTGTTAAATTTCATCCTCAATAATTGTTTATAATAATAAATAGAAAGAACATAGTAGGTTATAGGAATTGACAGCTATTGATTCAAGGTTAATCAGCTGATTGGCAGAGTTCGATTCAGTCTTAACCGAATACTCGCTCACTGAACAGTGCTGTTCGGAGTAGCTCGATTGGATGTTTTAACTTAATATATTTTGCTTTAATAAATTAGTATTTCTTCAATTAAATTCATTTTAAACAAATAATAGGAGCATAATTTTTATAGTTAAATTGTCGTAATATTATATCGCTTCTTATCAAATCACCGATCAACAGGTTAGTCTATGTCGGGGTTGTCTTAATCGAAAGGGACGTCTGTAACAGAACTTCTTGAATTCTATCCAAATTACGGAAGTCGTGTTGTATTTTTATGTTTCAAATAAATCATTTTTGTGATTACTTTTCTATGGACTTCCGTTCAAGGTCGAATGGTATCACGAAAATTCAATTCTTTTCAATGTCGTTTCGTCTGCGTAGTACGTACTGCGCCGAGGCACCTGTCCTGTAAGGGGTCAGAGGTTCTCTAGTACTTCCTTCTTGACGTGACCTTTAGGGCGAATAGACGTTGCAGTGTAGCTTTGGTAAATTTGGTGAGAGTAATCTTTATCCACGTTTTGGTTATTTTGTTGAATATTTGTAATGGTGGGATTTCCGTATTTACCAATAATAATAATGATTTGTGAAAAATCTGATCGGCATGATGGCTGGATTTATGGCTACAGAGCACGTGTTAAGTCGAGCACATGGTCGGCATTTTGTTAAGCCCTAAAAGGGTGAGTTATTAAATTTGCGAAAATGTAAATAGTATATTAATTCGAATTTTAAAACTTTTAGGCTTTTTGTCGTTACTTTTTTTAAGAGGCATTAGTACTAGATGTTGTTAGTATAGAAAGGAATAGTTGAAAATTTTTGGAGCTTATACCGATGGATGGTTTTGTTTCTTTTTTCTGTTTTCTTTCCATGACTTCGAGATGGTTGTAACTGGTTATAGTTCGAGCTGAAATTTGGCAGAGTCGATCAATTACCCTAAAATACACGAGGACCGTTCAACGCTCATACCTTCCCACTCCTGGGAGAAGTTCAGGGTTCTCATATTTTCTTTTGGGGTATTTGAAAATTCAACCGTAAGTCATAACTTGTATAAATTGTGTTTGTATATATATATATATATGCGTGTATGTATTGTAATTATTTCATAAGTTGACGATTTAAATACCTACCTTGTTTATATTAAAGTCAAGAACTGGCTATCTAGAAAAGAATATAGTCCAGATCTAGGTATTTGTTATTTGTTATAATATTACATTTTCTGTACCCATAACCACTGTTTTGAAAAGTATGTAAACTGCGTGCAATTGCATTTGGTATTATTATTGAACTTCACGTGTTAATAAATTTTATTTAGATTAAATCATTTGTCACTCATCACTTCTTGTTACTGCTAACGTGAGACTAAAAAGTAATTGATACTTATAAATTTGAAGCATTTCTTTTATTATTGACTTGGTATATGTTATATAAATAAACAAATTTGTTATAAGCTCCACTAATTGAGTTTTCTTTCTCGTACTATAAATTAATTTAACAGTTTATTAATCGATTGTTCACTTAGGTACCTAGACAGATTAGTTAGGCAACCAGTAGGTCTGTATGTACTGGGAACTCACACTGAGATTGATGGAAGCTAGCCGAGGACTGGTAAGGTGTGGATATTGAACTGGTTGTATATTATTATGTCAAGGAGTAAAACTCCACGTAGCACATTTGTGACACCCAACCTCGTCTCAAATCACCCCCGAAGAAATACATAATTCTCAAACAGCAAGAAGGAAACGAGTTGTCACTTTGAAATTGACAGAAGATATAGAAAATGATATAATGAACAGTATGAATGTAGTACAATTTCCTTGGGAGCCGTTGAAGGGTTCAAAAACCACCCCCGAAGAAATACATAATTCTCAAACAGCAAGAAGGTAACGAGTTATCACTTTGAAATTGACAGGAGAGCTAGAAAACCATATACTGAACCCTGTGAATGTAGTCCAATTTACTTGGGAGCCGTCTAAGGGTTCAAAAATGACCCCCGAAGAAATACATAATTCTCAAAGAGCAAAAAGGAAATGAGTTATCACTTTGAAATTGATAGGAGAACTATAAAATCATATAATAGACCCTTTGAATGTAGTACAATTTCCCTGGGGGCCGTTGAAGGCTTCAAAAACCACCCCCGAAGAAACACAAAATTCTCAAACAGCAAGAAGGAAGCGAGTTATCACTCTGAAATTGACAGGAAAGTTAGAAAATCATATACTGAACCCTGTGAATGTAGTACATTTTACTTGGGAGCAGTCTAACGGTTCAAACACCACCCCCGAAGTAATACATAATTCTCAAACAGCAAGAAGGAAACGAGTTATTACTCTGAAATTGACAGAAGAACTAGAAAATTACATAAAGAACCCTTTCAATGTAGTACAATTTCCTTGGGGGCCGTTGAAGGGTTCAAAAACCACCCCCGAAGAAATACATAATTCTCAAACAGCAAGACGGAAACGAGTTATCACTTTGAAATTGACAGGAGAGCTAGAAGATTATATACAGAATCCTGTGAATGTTGTATAATTTACTTGGGAGCCGTCTAAGGGTTCAACAACTACCCCCGAAGAAATACAAAATTCTCAAACGGCGAGAATGAAACGAGTTATCACTTTGAAATTGATAAGAGAGCTAGAAAATCATACACTGAACCCTGTGAATGTAGCACAATTTACTTGGGAGCCGTCTAAGAGTTCAGAAACTACCCCCAAAGAAATGCAAAACTCTCAAACAACGGAAACGATTTTCTAGCTCTCCTGTCAATTTCAAAGTAATAACTCGTTTCCTTCTTGCTGTTTGAGAATTTTGTATTTCTTCGGGGGTGGTTTTTGAACCCTTAGACGGCTCCCAAGTAAGTTATACTACATTCACTGGGTTCAGTATATGATTTTCTAGCTCTCCTGTCAATTTCAAAGTGAAAACTCGCTTCCTTCTTGCTGTTTGAGAATTTTGTATTTTTTGGGGGTAGTTTTTGAAATCTTAGACGGCTCCCAGGTAAATTGTACTACATTCAAAAGGTTCAGTATATGATTTTCTAGCTCTCCTGTCAATTTCAAAGTGATGACTCGTTTCCTTCTTGCTGTTTGAGAATTATGTATTTTTTCGGGGGTGGTTTTTGAACACTTAGACGGCTCCCATGTAAATTGTACCATATTCACAAGGTTCAGTATATGCTTTTCTAGCTCCCCTGTCAAGTTCAAAGTGATAACTCATTTCTGTCTTTCTATTTGAGAATTTTGCATTTTTCGGGGGTGGTTTTTGAACCTTTCAACGGCCCACAACGAAATTGTACTACATTCATAGGGTTCATTATATTATTTTCTAGCTCTCCTGTCAATTTCAAGGTGATAACTTGTTTCTTTCTTGCTGTGTGAGAATTTTGTATTTCTTCGGGGGTGGTTTTGAACCCTTCAACACCCCCCAAGGAAATTGTACTACATTCATAGAGTTCAGCATATGATTTTCTAGCTCTCCTGTCAATTTCAAGGTGATAACTCGTTGCCTTCTTGCTGTTTGAGAAATATGTATTTCTTCGGGGGTGGTTTCTGAACCCTTCAAGGGCCCCCAAGAAAATTGTACTACATTCAAAAGGTTCAATATATGATTTTCTAGCTCTCCTATCAATTTCAAAGTGATAACTCATCACCTTCTTGCTGTTTGAGAATTTTGTATTTATTCGGGGGTGGTTTTTGAACCCTTAGACGGCTCCCCAGGAAATTGTACTACATTTAAAGGGTTCACGATATGATTTTCTAGCTCCTCTGTCAATTTCAAGGTGATAACTCGTTTCCTTCTCGTTGTTTGAGAATTTTGCATTTCTTCGGGGGTGGTTTCTGAACTCTTAGACGGCTCCCAAGTAAATTGTACTGCATTCGCAGGGTTCAGTATATGATTTTCTAGCTCTCCTGTCAATTTAAAGGTGATAACTCGTTTCCTTCTTGCTCTTTGAGAAATTTGTATTACTTCGGGGGTAGTTTTTGAACCCTTAGACGGCCCCAAGTAAATTGTACTACATTCACAGGGTTCAGTATATGATGTTCTAGCTCTCCTGTCAATTTCAAAGTAAAAACTCGTTTCCTTCTTGCTGTTTGAGAATTTTGTATTTTTTCGGGGGTAGTTTCTGAACCGTTAGACGGCTCCCAAGTAAATTGTACTACATTCACGGGGTTGAGTATATGATTTTCTAGCTCTCCTGTCAATTTCAAAGTGATAACTCGTTTCCTTCTTGCTGTTTGATAATTATGTATTTCTTCGGGGGTGGTTTTTGAACCCTTCAGCGGCCCATAAGGAAATTTTACTACATCTACAGGGTTTAGTATACGATTTTCTACCTCTCCTGTCAATTTCAAAGTGATAACTCGTTTCTCTCGTACGATTTGTGGATTATGTATTTGTTCAGGGGTGGATTTGGGTGGCTCCCAAATAAGTTATTTTAGTGCAGCGATTACTTGTTACATCATTTTCTGGCTCTCCTGTAAATTTTAAAGTTATACCTTGTTTCTTCATGACATTTTAAAATTATATCCAAGTAATTTAAGAATTTTATATATCAACGGGGAGGTGTGGACAATATTTATGGTCAATAATTATTGAACCTTTCTCCACTAGTAATTGTTAATTTCTTAGATTAGGATCTAATTAAAAAAAAATTACCCCTTTTTTATTTTTATTGGACGTGTATGTACCTTCGGGCATTTCCGTCATTTTAGCTGCTATCTTTTAGCTGCCAAGTTCACATAGGTCAAATATTCAACCTTGACTGCAGCATATGAGTTTGTGCAATTCATTTATAAATCATTAGATGCTAATAAATACGTTCTTAGCATATTATTTGATTTAAGTAAAGCTTTCGACTCCCTAAATCATGAGTTTTTATTTAAAAAAAATTAAATCAATAGGAATTCGGGGAAACCTTAGTAAGTGGATAAAGTCTTTTATTACCAATCGAAAAATTATTGTAAAACTTGACAATAATTACTCTCAAAAAAAGGATATCAATATCGGGTTGCCTCAAGGTGCAGTCCTCTCTCCTTTACTATTTACAATATTTATTAATGACTTAGAAGCACATCTCAGTGAAGGCATCAAATTAATTATATATGCAGATGATGTTACAGTTGGACTTGTGGCTGATCCCCCCGAAGAATTAAATTATTCTGCAAACAATTTAATAGCCGAATTCTCATCATGGTGTACACGTAATCAATTAATTTTAAATTTACATAAAACAACTTATATACAGTTTTATAAAAGACGACAGCCACCTATTTTAAATCTAATTATAAATCAACACATTATTACACGATCGACATACATTAAACTCTTAGGACTAGTAGCTGACGAATCATATAGAATCAGTATGCAAAAAATTACACTCTGCATTTTTTGCATTACGAAATCTAAAACCTATCTTATCGAGAGGACAACTAATAAATGTATGTTATGGACTCGTTCATTCTCATCTCAGGTACTCAATTATTCTCTGGGGTGTAGGCATAGAAATGCAGTTTTTATTTTACAAAAAAAAATTATTCGCCTTATGTTTTCACTCATGCCACTAGATTTATGTCGACCTGTGTTCATATAAAATAACATCCTAACCTTACCTTCGATTTTTGCACTCGATGCAGCCGTTTTTGTCTACCAAAACAAGAATAAATTTACATTTAATTCAGATGAGCACACATACAATACCCGTGTAGCTAATCAGATTTCCTTTAATAATTATAACCTGTCACTTTTTAGAAAAAGTCCATATGTCTGTTGTGCCAACATTTTTAATGCACTTCCTGTTGAGATAATAAACCAACAGAGTTTTTCAGTTTTTAAAAATAAACTAAAAAAATACCTAATTAATAAATGTTATTATTCCATTCAAGAGCAACTAATTAATGTATTAAAAATATAGCATCATATTCTGTGCCGTTCAGTGTTCAATGTTTTGTAGTGTATAAGTATTGCGTTTTATTAATTTTGATGTATATTATATATTCTCTTATTATTTGTTGCGAATTTTTAATAACATTTACTATTATAACAATTTTTTAATATTATTTTATGTCATTAACGTATGTTCAAAACTGACCTCTCACATCTATACAAATGTATAGCCAAGTGAATAAGGAATTTTATTATTATTATTATTATTATAAATACGTCTAATTAGTTCAATGGTTCAACGAGAAAGAGTTTCACCCGGCGTTAATTAATTGAATTATCATACCTGGTGCGCTATCTAGTATTCGCGAGCGTTAACTGCTGACCGATGACGTATATTCATTGTAGTCTAAGGAATAAGTGCACTCTATTAGCACTAGAGTTTGTGGGAATAATATTTCCGATAATTTATGATTTTTCTAATAAATATTGACAGTGTAACGGAGGATGCTCTTGAACATTCCGCATGTTACACGATAACAGTCTGTTCAGTAGGGCTTGAGTAGCTACAGTGAAGAAACGGTATGTCCAGAGGGTCTAGGGGTATTTAGACTTCACACACACTACAGTAAAAAGCACAAATCCAGATTATAAAAAGAATGCTTATTTCTTATCACCTACTATTTACAATGCTACCTCTTAGTATACTACCTAACGCTACACTAAACTGTCACCCAGGAGTTATGACCTAAGCTAAGCTAACAGGTGCTAGATGAAAATGAGTGGTTTAAAAGAAAGAAGCGGTTAATAAAACGATGAAGCGATGAGCGAGGGGGGGGTAATGCGATACGGTCGGTCGGTACGGTCAGTATGGATACCAAACGGGAGGAAGCAATTATCACAACTCATGCAAGGCAAAGCTAAAAATAAATTCATGGATACAACTTGGCTAATGCGCAGTGCTTTAAATACTGGTAAACCTATAATGCAGCGGAGAGATAACTTATCGGAGTGCGGGCCCAGCTTTCGGCTTAGACTTTGTGAGGTTAAGCGTCCAAGGGCTTACGCAACGGGCGATTGGAATTACAGAAGCACTCTGAGCGTCCAGGGATAGCCGTGACGACAGGCAGAGAACAAAAATGAACCTCACGGTACCAGTATTTCGGCCCAAAATCCCCCCGTAATAGTCGCAACTATACAAGGTCCCTTGCTGGGTTCGATTCTTGGGTCCAGTCAATTGTGTTGCCTTTTTGGGGCTCAAATTGAGTGTCCAAGAGACTTGTACTCTCTGTATATCAGATGATATTCCAGGCGTCCAGAGGCAGTCGTGACGACAGGCAGAGAACACACCTGAACCTCACGGTGCCCAGTTTTCGGCCGGAATATCCCCTCAATACTGGAGGTCCCCCAGGGCAGAGTAAAACACAGCTGACAAAATAAAGTATGATTAGTCAAGTTCGAAATCTAACATCAGCCAAGTTATTTTATCACTCTTAATTACTCACTTCCTCTCTATTAGCACCCTCGGAACGGTATCTACTCGTGGCGACTTTCTTCTGCTGATCCTCGGAGCAGACTGCTGATTCTTGTTCACTGCAATGGCAATAATACAAGATAACCAGAGTGGGGACTATGTGCGTTTAGAGTGTGCTTTGGAATTGGAAAATATAATCCATCTTACGTCCCACACGGTTACTTACCTAGAGTGGAGCTGTACTTGGCACATCTAACGGCTTCGGCTGTCGGTCAGAAACTGATATTCGACTGTCGCTGGTTTAGAAAGGAAAGCTAGCGCGCTCCACGTCAATAGTGGTTTGGTGGGGGTCTAGCCTGCGTATCGGTATGTTCGCCGTATTCCTAATTTTTACAATTCTAATACAATATGATGGAAATATTTATTATGCACCATATTAAAACAAAACGGTGTTTTATACTTTATATCTACAATGTACAGCATAATATAAATATGAAACTTCCTTAGTGCTCACGGAATAATTATTTGGGATGCATGACAAAAATTGCTTCATTACACAGGAGGGAAGAAAATTTGTAGAAAAAAATGCTAACTTATCTGTGGTGTATGTTTATAGTTTTGATAAACTTCATCAAACAGAATAGTACTTTAGTTTATTTATTATTTTTCCTTTGGCATCATGCTTAAATGATGTTTATTTAATACTACAGATCATAGTTACAATCCTGCACATTTGACCAGATATTAAGCCACAAAGGATTTTCTTCTAGAAACCTTATGCACAGGGATATGCACAAGGTTTCTGAGAATATCTGTACATAGGTTAATTATATTATGTACGTTAGACATAGAATCCTCTGTATAAACATTGAGAATAAATATTACTTTATCTATTATATAAATACAAACTGTCAACCGCAACAAAATTAGTTACTTTGTCTTACCTAATATTTGAAAACAAGTATCATAAAAAATGACATGATATGACACACGACTTTTCAGAGAAAAATAGTCGAGTGCAATTAGGTTTTTAACTTGGAACCCAGTTATAATGAATGAATTTTTCATGAGTTTTTGCAATGAGTTTCTAGTACAAAAGGTTTACCCTTCTTAAATCGCCGCTTTTTACTAGGGGGTGGTTCCCATCCCCTCCAGAGGGAGGGGTGGGCAAAAAGATAAAACAGTAACCATCGAATCTGCTGTAGAATCATATTGTAAGAGATAAAGGCGATTTGCAATTTTTCGTGAAAATTCATATATTCTACTCTCTACTTTGAGACTGTTTTTCGTAAATAACTCAAAAGTCTTACATTTTTAGAAAAAGTGGTATGGCACAAAAAATAAGATTATGAAATTACAAGTATTTCATATTTTTTCATATCATATGATAGTTTAAAAATGGCGCTCGAACGTCTATCAGTTGAGACAATGTTTAAATTTCAAATATGTCAGAAGCAATCAGTAAGATGTTAAAAATACATATAACAGAAATTAAAGAGCTCGAAGTACTCTTTTGTACGATTTTTTAAATATCCGTACAGCTTGGAAGATAACAATCTTATATGCAAAACAATGAGTGCTTAGTAAATTTTTTTTGAAGATAAAATTTAGAATATTCCTGCCGCCATTGGCCAAATAATGGAAATTCAAGGAATCTGTACCAGTTCTTATTAATATGTATTATTACTAATATGCTGTAATCTTTTGGCAGTCGTGTTTAAAAACATATCTACTTTAAATTAAGAGAAATTTTACGATTTTACTGAAAAAATTCCTTCCTTTTGTAAATAACTCCAAAACGATTGCATTAAAGCAAAATATGACAATATAGAAAAATAAACCTTGAAAATCGATATATTAATTGGTTTTTTAAAATATATGTAAAATTAATAGTTTCAGAAATATGACAATACAAATGTGGGGCTTCAACTTTTAGTGGCAAAGAAATACATTTAAATCTCATATTTCTTTCTCAAATAATGGAAATTCAAGGAATCTGTACCAGTTCTTATTAATATGTATTATTACTAATATGCTGTAATCTTTTGGCAGTCGTGTTTAAAAACATATCTACTTTAAATTAAGAGAAATTTTACGATTTTACTGAAAACATTCCTTCCTTTTGTAAATAACTCCAAAACGATTGCATTAAAGCAAAATATGACAATATAGAAAAATAAACCTTGAAAATCGATATATTAATTGGTTTTTTAAAATATATGTAAAATTAATAGTTTCAGAAATATGACAATACAAATGTGGGGCTTCAACTTTTAGTGGCAAAGAAATACATTTAAATCTCATATTTCTTCAAAACTTTTGATAAATTGGAAAATTAGAGCGTGTTGGTAATACCATATATTAATAAAAACTGGTACAGATTTTTGGAATTTCTATTCTATGGCCAATGACAGCAGAAAAATCCTAAATTTTTTATTTAAAAAATTTACTACGCGCTCGTTGTTTTATTGTAATGAAGTGACTTTTTCGTATTCAAAATGAAATGTAAATTAATACTTTTACTCCATTATGTGTCCCATTTACGGGCGAAAAAATTGTTTTCAATGAGTATCATAGATTTCTTCAATTTTAGCTAGATTACACCGCGAGTCAGATTTCTACTTTATATATAAAATATGTAAGGAACTTGGCTGTGACGGAAAAAATAAATTAAAAAATAATTAATTACAAAATTTACCGCAAGTGGCATTAAGGTAGACCAACGTTAAGGTGGCCATTTCCAAGAAAAAGATATCCGATACGAAAATATTTATTTTCGGTAATAAGTAGAGGACTTTAGCCGAAGTTGGGTCTCCCCCCACCACTTTTTGTGACGTCACGACCTTGACCGTGAACGTGTATGCCGCCGTGGCGTGACCTTGAGCTGTAGACCAGCGCCTACTGTTGAATTCGGTTTGCACTTGACCTTGAAAAGTACGTTTATTAGTCAAGAATATAATGTTTTTGTGCCCTTGTCGATAGCAAGCACGCCTCGACCGGGGTAGTATTATGTAACCTTGAGCTGCATGCAGGCTCTGCCTTTACTAGAGACCAGATTGCAATCCGAGGTTAGATGTTTCGTGACGTAGCACCGTTAACTCAAAACAGCAAGAGAAGTTAAAATTCCATCATTCCTAACGTTACTCTCGTAGAGTAAACTAGCGCGCCAATTCAATATGTCTTTTGAAGTTGGTGCCGGATGGGGTCGAGCTGACGCTCCCTACCCCAAATGCATCGCTGTAGGCCTGGCCCGGCGTTAAAATGTATACGTGTACTTTAAGTGAGATGACAATATGCAGCGTCATTCAACGGAGACGTTTGCCAGGAAACAATCATCAAGCGCCTCTGCCTCGATTGCGTCCGGGATATCAACCACAGATCACATACACTAGATAATACTCTTCAGTGTTGTGACCTGGGACTAACTTTTGCGCCACCTGGCGGATGCGGGGAAAAGTAAACCCAGCAAGGCGGATAATTTGAATGTCATATTATTGTTTGTGATACTTTATTGAAAGGGTTTAAAAGCTGATAATTAAATTAGATTAATTTCTTTGTATACTAATTAATTCTATTAGAATACATTGAAACTAATAACACGTAATTTAATTATTTACTGACTTTTGACCACTTTCCTTCAGACATTTTTTTTAATTTGAAGATAATTAAAACTATTGCTCATCTTTAAAAGAAAATATATATTACATCAAAATATGGAATGTCAAATATAACAAAATGCATTTTTGAAAGAAGCTGATAACCTTTTCCACTGCCTTTCAATAAGGTCAAGGATATTATTTTTTCATTTAAAGTGAATCGTCTGGCTTTTGATCGCAAATTTTTGATTCCTTACTTGTTGCATTATAAAAGTATATGTAGTTTCGTTTACACACTCCAAAAGATTTGTAAAATTAGGACAATTTGGCACCTTCTCAGCATTTGATAATCTTGCTTGAAGATTCTTCATTTTATAATGAATTCTAGCTGTTCTGCGTCCCCATTTGCCCACAATTTTATTAAACTTTCGGCATTTAGGGGCCAAATTTTTTTCTCGTGTCACATTTATGGACTGCAAAATTCCTCGTGGTCTTCTTTCTATGAATAATAATAGATTAGTTAAATTAAAGAACCTTGCAATTGTTTTTTTTTTTAATTTTTCGTTGAAATAGTTCCATTATATACCTATATAATAAAATTACTATAATTTACCTGATAATCTAGGCGTAGAAATATATTGAGTTTCAATAGGTGATGCACAGGAATAAGGATTTTCTGCAGCAGTGGTTTCAGTCACTTCTGGACTATTACTCACTAAATCACCAACATAGGTACATTCTTTACTGGTACTAGCCAGGGTATTTCTCTTTAAATCAAACAGTTCCTGTATCATGCCCCCGTCTAATTCCACATGTTCTTTGGAAAGGTCTGCAACAAACCATCCACAACAATTAAAATTATATAGCTATAATAAATATTTTGCAATCTTGTAAAACAGCTATTTACCTGATAAATATAACGTAGGGACAGCATCTCTCCGAAGCCCTCTTCTTGACCCTGGTACCAAATATTCTTTAGCAAAATGTCTATCACACACGTAATAAGCTAAATATATTTCTTCCGGGAGCAATTTGCTCAAACGTGGCTGCTGAATATTTTCAACCCACTTTTTCAACAGATGAATGTCTTTAATAAACCGATGTCTTTTACTTGCCCGATCATTACAACCCGGTACGCAACATTTGTTTTCATAAATTACGTCTGTTGTATTCATAACAAAAACATGTGCAACTGCAACACACAACAGAAACCAGTAACAAGAACGGCAAACACGAACAAGTCTCGATTTTGTTCTTTTCGCTACCACAAAACTAACAGATTATGAAAAATAAATCAATTACTATAAACATTAAAGACACAGGTGATTTTGCATAAACGATTAAATATGTGACATTTGACAGTTTTGAATTTTGACTTGAACTGCGTGACAGTGGTTGATAATGTAGTGTTACTTTGCAATCAACAAGTGCAAAAGCTGCAAAAGTTGAGGCATTGAGCCACTCTGTGGATGCAGGGAAAACTATCAGCTCAGACTTGAACCAGCACAATTCGATCCCAGATGTCCGTATTTAAGTTTCTCATCTAGTATATGTGATCTGTGATATCAACTGACGGTTACGTGATGTTATTAAGAAAGAGGGCTCTGGCAATGGAAAAATTTCCTTATTTTTATCAAATAACTTAATATGCTTATTCTAAATGAAGAGCACTACTTATATAATTAGACACAATTATACTTTATGAGTTATGCGATATTTTTAGGGATTTCCACTGACTACGCTTGTAAATGTCTGCTTATTCTCATCTTGTTTTAATGATTTATAACTTTCAGATAGTTAATTTCTAACAATTTTATCTCATGTTTAGAAGTTTTATCAATTCTTTTGCATACTATAGCCGGATCTCAGAAAATATACGTCGTGACCTTGACCTTGACCGTGAACGTGTATGCCACTCCATAACCTTGAGTCGTAGCCCGTGTGTACCCTTGAAGCCGGGTTGCATTTGACCTTGGAACGTCCTCATGACCTTGACCGTGAACGTGGATGCCGCTCCGTGACCTTGAACTGTAGCCGATGCGTGTCCTTGAAGTCGGGTTGCATTTTACCTTGAAAAGTACTGTTGTAAAGCTTGACCTTGAAAAGTACGTTCGTCGTTGGCAGTTGTTGAGTTCCACTTGCACCACTCCATTTGACCTCGAAAAATATGTTTGTAATTGAAGAGGGGGAATGCTTTGTGGCGTAGCAGAACGCTATAAAAAAGCGAGAGGAGTCTCTGTATTATCATTCTTAACGTTATATTCCTTCAGAAAAGTATCCAAGATGTATACGTGTACTTGCGGTGCCAGTATTACGCGAGGTGATAATATGCGACGTCATCAGAGACAGTCATGTAAAAATTTAAATGATAATGGGCCTGCGACAAAACAACCAAAATTAGATTCAACTCCTTCGACATCTGCAAACCTGCAAACGTGTTACAGCTGTAATGTGACTCTAACAGCTAGACTGATGAAATCTCATAAGAGGACATTGCAGCATAGAACAAATTCGTGTGTACCTTTGATGAATGGCGTAGAAATTATCCGAAGTGCTTTTCAATATAGAATAATAAGTTACCGAGTGCATAGTGAAAATGAAAAATTGGACTATATAATGTTTTTCAACGAAATTAGACCTAAAGTATTGGATTTATTGCATGAAGTCCTGATGCTTCATCAAATAGTGAAGATAAACATGGAGACATTTGCCAGATACATATTGCAAACTCAAGAAGTGTCTGAAATGAAATCATTTAACACCTCCAATAAAATTTTGGATCAAAGTTTAGGCAACTTTCTCGATACGTTTGTGGATATGATGGTTGCCCAAACTACAGAGTTTCAAGAACGCGATTCCGGTATGTAAATATTTATCGAAGTGTAGAATAATGATTAATAACTGTATATTATTTTTAGGATGGGCCCTTGAGGAAATAAAATTTGTTGAAATAAATGTGAATAAGTACAGTCCACTACGTGATTCATCATATATTAAACTACCAAAATACATGGAAAATAAAAAGGCCGTAGTGAATATAGAAAACCAGGATCAATGCTGCTTTGCTTGGGCTGTAACTTCAGCACTGTATCCTGCAAATGGTCAACATCTGACATGTCATCTTATCCACATTATTCAAGAGTTTTAAACTTGACAGGTATGGATTTTCCAGTTAAATTGCGCGATATTTCTAAATTTGAAGAATTGAATAATATATCGATTAATGTATATGGTTTAGAAAAGAAATTTGAGGATAATAGAATAAAGTATGATGTTGTCGGACCTTTGCGTTACTCTGAGAAAAAATTACGTATGCATGTTAATTTGTTATTAATTTCCGCGGAATGTGATGAAGATCACCATTGTTCAGTAGACTGTGCCAAAACTCACTATTGTTGGATAAAGAATTTCTCTGGGTTAGTTTCACATCAAATTTCTGCTCACGGACATAAAAAATATTTCTGTGACGGATGTTTGCTGTATTTTAGCAATGAGCGCCAGTTAATGCTTCATCAGAAAAATGATTGTAATCATATTTATACAACAACACCATCGACACAATTTCGGCTTGATAAATATGGAAGACAGGTACCGGAAAATATATTAAAATTTGAAAATTTTGAAAAGCAAATGCAAGTACCATTCGTAGTATATGCTGATTTTGAATCAATTCTTAAACCAATAAACACGTGTGAGCTAAATCCTCAGTACTCTTACAATAACAAAACATTCATTCATGGGCCGTATTCTTTCGCATATTTCATAAAATGTTCTTTTGATAATTCCCTTTCCAAGTTTGAACTATATAGAGGATCTGATGCTGCTAAGGTTTTTGTATCACGTATAGAATCTGATATAAGAGAAATTTATAATACATATTTGAAAGATGTAACACCAATGGCTTCTCTAACACCATCGGAAATAGAACATTTTAACAATGCAACCGTTTGCGGTATATGTGAGAAACCCTTTAAAGAAGGTGACGTAAAAGTGAAAGATCATTGCCACATAACTGGTAAAATAAGATTCGGTGTTGCTCATTCTATTTGTAATTTAAATTATAAAATACCAAATTTTATCCCTGTTATATTTCACAATATGAGTGGATATGATATACACCTATTTGTCAAAGAGTTGTGTGCACATAAAGATAAAATTGAAGTAATACCACAGAACAAGGAGAAATATATATCTTTCACAAAGCACCTTTACATGCGTGATTATGTTAACAGCAAAGGAGAAAATAAAAATAAATTTTTAAAATTACGATTCATTGATAGTTTCAAATTTATGTCAGCATCACTACAGCATATAGGAGAAAATTTATCAGACGATCAAGTGGCTATGACTAGAAACTTTTGTGCTGATGACGTAAAATTTAATTTAATGCGGCGGAAAGGCGTACTTCCATATAGCTTTGTGGATAGTTTAGAGAAGCTAAATAATCAAAATTTGCCTTAGAAAGAAGAATTTTATGATAACCTAAATGAAACACACATATCAGATGAAGATTACGAAAGAGCTCAAAATGTGTGGAGGTTGTTTGAGTGTAAGAGTTTGGGATGTTATTCAGATATTTATTTAACCACAGACGTGCTACTTTTATGTGACGTATTTGAAAATTTTCGTAAAATTTGCCTGAACAAGTATAAATTGGACCCAGCCCACTATTACACTGCCCCAGTTTTATCTTGGGATGCCATGTTAAAATTAACACAAGTAGAACTTGAGCTATTAACAGACATTGACATGATTCACTTTTTTAAAAGGGGTATACGTGGCGGGATAAGTCAGAAAGGAAGCATATTGCAAACAATAAATTCCTACCTAATTATGACTGTACAGAACCTTCATCATTTATTACATATCTCGACAGTACGAACCTATATGGCCACAGCATGTGTCAAGTGCTGCCATCAAGCGGATTTGAGTGGTTGTCTGAAAGAGAAATTATCGATTTAGATATTAATAACATTTCAGATCAAAGCGCCATCGGGTATGTTTTTGAAGTAGACATACATTACCCAGAAGAATTACATGATTTACACTCAGATCTACCTTTTTAGTAGAAAGCATTATACCACCTGAGTCAAAATCAAAATCCTCGAAATTAATCTCCAAATTTGAATGACAAAAAGAGATATGTTGTACATTACAGAAACCTGAAACAAGCCATTAGACATGGTTTAATGGTGTTAAAAACACATAGAGTGCTTAAATTCGATCAGTCGGCGTGGTTAAAAAAATACATTGATTTGAATACAGAAATGCGAAACAAAGCAACCAATAAGTTTGAAAGAGATCAGTATAAGTTAATGAACAACTCAATTTTTGGAAAAACAATGGAAAATGTGGATAATAGAAAAGGTATAAAGTTAGTGACTCACTGGGAAAGTATCAAAAAAAACTGTAGGTGCAAATGCGCTAATTGCTCGGCCAAATTTTAAGTCATGCACAATTTTCTCAGAAGATTTTGTGGCAATTGAAATTGGCAAATTGAGGGTATTATATAACAAGGCGATTATTGTTGGCTTTTGCGTGCTTGAATTGTCAAAGACGGTATTGTATGAGTTCTTTTATGATGTTATTAAAAGCAAATTCGGCAATGATGCTTCCTTGCTGTACACTGACACTAATTCATTAATAATCAAAATTTTTACTGACAATTTTTACGACTTTATCATACAGAATCCCGAATAATTTGATACGTCCAATTACACTGTAGGAAACAAATTTAATATTCCAAAAAATCCATCGGTGCTCGGAAATATGAAAGATGAGTTTCCTAGGGATCCTATTATTAGCTTTTATGGTACAGGAGCGAAAGCCTATTACGTACAATCCGTCAATAACGAAATAAAAAAAGCAAAAGGTGTCAAGAAGTTGGTTATTAAAAAAGAATTGACATTGGACGACTACAGGAAAGTTGTGGAACAAGGGGGTTTAATATTTCGAAAAATGAACACGTTTAGAAGTCATTTACATGATATATATACTGAGATGCGTAATAAAGTAGCACTTTCTCATCACGACGATAAGCGTTTTGTTATTCCAAATACCACTAAAACTGCCTTGGGGACACTCTGATATAAGATTCTTTCAAAGTGAACCAAAGCAAAACGTCGAGATGCTAATATCAGCCGTAAATAGTCTCGAACGAGGCGTTGAAAAAAATAATGATAATTTAGATGCTTTACTTGCCGCAATAGCCGAGTTAAGTCAATGAATATGTGTAACATATAAGCTTTTAATACTAACGCAAAGATCGGCGAACGTCCTACTAAACTGGAAAATTCATCCCCAATATTTCACTTAATCAATTTAAAACAGTACTTAGTCAGTTGTAGCAAATGTATGCCATGTGTTCTCTTATTGATTGTTAATAAAATTTATACATGAATTGTTGTGTTTCTTTTCTCTCAAAATAAATTGTAATCAAATAATGTAAAGTGTATACTATTAACGATTTAAGCTATTACACCACTTTCTTACTGAGAGTGTGCATAGTCGAAGTTTGGTATAGTTCTCTTCATATACTTAAGGCACATAAAAAGTGTAGGCGCCTTTGACTTTAGGGTAAAGATCAAATACCCTGACATTTTTTTTATTTGCTTTAAATATATGAAGAGAACTATATCGATGTAGTGATAGTGGGGGCTTGAAATGTGCAGATGCGTTGATGATGGGGGTGAATTTAAACCAATCAGAAAAATGGGTGGGGAGGAGTAGTGGGGGTGAACTCCTCTACATAAGCGCCAGCAATGCTAACAAGATTCATTTCGTCTTCAGCTATCCTTAAGTGTTGACGGGTCGTTAAAAGACTTAAACGCTTTTTGCTTTGTGTTAGTTGTTGTTAGTGATTGAAATTACTTGAAAAGGTGAAGCATGAAAGAGCAGAGAAAACGTCCGCCCGCGCTGGTGATGATAAGTTACGAGATACCGCCAGGCGAGCCATTCCCATAGCCAAAAAAAACATCGAAGCGTCACAAAAGAAGATAGAGGATGAAAATAGAAAGATCTCCGACGAACAAACTATTTCGCATTACACAGATCTATTAACGGGTGCAGACGAACGGGAGCGCGCTGAAGTGAAGGCGGAAAAAAAGTTGAAGGTAGTGAAAAAACAATGTAAGGACATTGAAAAACTATTGGTAATGTGAAAGTTGTGTTGAAAATATTATGTTAGAAATAGTTATAATTCTTTCTCTGTAGGTTAGGTTGTAACGTAAAAAAAATAAATGGTATGCTAAAAAGAGTATTCCCTTTCATTTCTTGTAACACACCACTGCTAACACAACAACTGCTTTTTTTTATTAAAATTTACTACACACAAATAGTGTTATTTTATTTCTATACTCCTGCGAGAGAAAAAAAATACATACCTCTATATATATATATATATATTGGTGTGTACACATTATTTTACATATTTTATCATTTTATTTACATGCGCGTTCTAACAATTATTATTAATTATACATACCTTTGTATTATTATTTATTTTTATGAATGTATTGGTTTGTAAACGTTATTTTATTTTCATACGTCTACAAAAATAACTTACTTCACATGTACATTTTCGTTGGGTGACATCTAGCGGTCGGTAGAATAATAACTGTATTTCTGTATTTAGAGTTGCCTATGATCGCATACTAAATACGAATTTCAATGCAACCGGTCTGTGGCGCACTGTATTTTACATATTTTTATATTTAATTACTGTATTTATTTTGATTACATTATTCGCAACTCAAAGTTATAATGGTATAATTTTGTAATTTAAGCAAATATCTGTTAATAAAAAATACTTTTTCTGTGGTGATATTTTATTATATAACTCATAAAAAAATAAAATATAGAAAGATTACAAATTTATTTATTTTTATTTCATAACATAAAAGTTATACATCTATTTATTCTTCTTCGTCTCCTGACCCTGTGACCATTCACTCGGTGAACTAGATCTGCTAGGCGGCTCTACCTCTATAGATGAGCTAGGACTACTGGGTGGCTCAACTCCCAATGGTCTCCACCATTTAGAACCATCAGGACCATCCTGGTTTAGATCATCCAAGTAGCGTACTAACGGCACAGACCAGGTACTGCTGTCTGGCATGTTACCGTTATCTCTATATTCCATGGCCGTTCTGTATTCGTATTCCCAGAATGGCATTGTCGACTCGCTGGAACTTATTTTATTGTCTTAAGCAGCCATTTCTTGCAACTTTACAGTTTAACTAAGAAACATGAGGAGAGGAGTTTCTTATATAAAAGAACCGCCACTCCATTATAACCAACATTTGCAAGAATTGTGGGTACTAGGTTCATCATATACGGATTTTTTCTCATGGTAACATTGCCGTTGCCACCACTATCGTAGACGTGGGAGAGAAAGTGGGTGTAAACTGACATACTTAAAACTGAGAGAATCCTCTATTCTTTATCAGTTCTGTATTAGAGAGCTCTCAGCATGAATACTGAGATTCAAGATCCCACCGTGTCGTCCAGCAGTGATCCGATAGTTGAACCAGATTATTGGACAGAGTGGTTTCTGGGATGGGTGCCACCATCATTGGAAGATATTGAGGACACCCCACAGGTGCCTGATAGTACGACCGAGGACTATGGAGACAGTAGAGTGGAACCCATGGGGTCGATGGATCGGTTGCAGTCACTCTGGAGTCTGGAGACCATTCCAAATGAGGACGACTATGATAGTGAAGAGGTATCCGATCAAGAATGTATGGATGCTGAAGATATTTAATTTTTTGTAATTAATAATTTATACAAATGTTTCTTTTATGTAAATAAATATATCGATTCTAAGAAATTATTCCTTTCTTATTCCCCATTTTAAGTGCAAAAATAAAGTGAGAGTAAATTGACTTATACAATAAGAAGCGAGTACACTTGTCTCCATTTGAGTATATCATATCATAATATCGCTTTACTACACAATGATCTAATACCAACCCCTTGTTTATTTTTATACTGATGCCACCACAGCGAACATTAACGAGAATGTGGGGGTGCTAGTCAGTTTCTTATACACAGATTTTTCTTTTAGTAATATTACCACCACCACAAGTGCAGATGAGTTTCTCATAGGGAGATAGATATTTTAAACTTTTTTTTTTATTTTACAGCTAAATTGGAAAGTAAAAAATAAATAAACATTTTCTTATAAGAAATATTTATTAAAAATAAAAAGAATTATATTTACAAGAAAATAATACATAACTAAACTAACTTAACACTAAACTATTTACATATTTACAATTAGGTTTTACAAGAAAATAATACATAACTAAACTAACTTAACACTAAACTATTTACATATTTACAATTAGGTTTTTTTATTGTTGTTGCATATATTAAAAATTTCCACTGGCCTTATTTGGTGTAGTGGATTTCTACAAGATTTACAGTCATCTCTTACACCATCGGCCAATCATGTGGTACTATGTATGTCGATGTGCCGATGGAGTGACTGATCGACACGTCTCTGGTAGTCAATGTAACACATGTAACATAGTTCGTATTCTGTACCACCTCTTACATCTATAGCTACATATGCCATGGTGGTACAAAACAATGCTTCACTATCGTGCCCTCTTTGTAGATACTTGTGAGCCTGTTCTACTTCGTCCTCGTCGTCCGATACGTCAGCCACGATACCATCGTCGTCCGTATCAATATCATGTTGGACGACTTCCTGTTCTTCAACCACAGCATCTCCAAAGGGAATATGTCCATCATCTACGCCTGCGTCTTCAAGGATATCCCCCTCGCTATCGGAGAGCAGATCTCCTTCTTCTACCTCGCCCATAATGGCCTCAGGAATATCGACTTCGGCTTCAAATTCATCACCCCATTCGTTATTAATTAAGTCAACTTCCGCCAACCAGTCAAGGAATTCAAAATTGGTATATCCCGTGGGTGCACCAACCATAAACTTTCGTAAACCAGCCATTGAAGATTCAAGAAATTAACGTGACTGTAGAGAGATACAGATAGTATAGTGTTGAAAATCAACTGACTTGTATCGAGTCACCTCCTCGTTTATATATAGTTGATGACGTCATGTCATTTCTGACGTCAGCGCCCTCAGCATCTACTTAAATAAGAATGGACACGAAGAGGAGCACAGTTATTATTCTGCTTTCATACTGTACATATTGTAAAGTATTAAAAAGTATAAAAATGCCCTTTCCAAAAGAGTGGCAGTCAAAACTAACCATTGCAGCATATCCTTTTAGTATGAATGACCAAATGGTGTGTCATAACTGCTACGTTTCCTGGCTGAAGGAATATATCAGTCCATGTACGGGCTTGTGTGGAATTTGTGTAAGGGAGAATCCAGTGTCAATTCAGAGGTTCCAAGGAAGAAAAGCTGGGGAACGTCAGTGTCGTAAATGACTTCGAATGTTGACACGCAGCAACTTCGGAGTAATCAGAGATGTTTGTGGTGTTTGCATGGTGGACCATCCATTAAGGCAGCGGTGTATGGCATGTGATAAATTCGGGGATGATTGTTGGAACAATATATGCAGCAAGTGTAGACATCATAAACTATTGTGCGAAAATGTTGGTCACTATTACGTGGATATGTTGCATCACAATAGAAAATGCTGGTGTCCTGGAATCGAGAAATTCAAATGTTAAGGCGTGGAATTTCATGAAGAATTTTTTTCGTTTACAATAATTTGTATTTTTACATATTTTGCTTAAAATAAAATATATTTACATTAATTTGTTTTTTTTTTCCTTCTCTTTAACTTAACGAAATATAAAATCTAAATACTGTTACAGTGAAATAAAGCAATTCAATAACGAATTTTATACGTTTAAATAAAACACATTAATATCGTATACCATGGCATATGTAGCTATAGATGTAAGAGGTGGTACAGAATACGAACTATGTTACATGTGTTACATTGACTACCAGAGACGTGTCGATCAGTCACTCCATCGGCACATCGACATACATAGTACCACACGATTGGCCGATGGTGTAAGAGATGACTGTAAATCTTGTAGAAATCCACTACACCAAATAAGGCCAGTGGAAATTTGTAATATATGCAACAACAATAAAAAAACCTAATTGTAAATATGTAAATAGTTTAGTGTTAAGTTAGTTTAGTTATGTATTATTTTCTTGTAAAACCTAATTGTAAATATCGTCGGCCTAATCTGTAAACTGCGTAACTCCACATTTTATGTAAAATGAGATTTTTACACTATCTAGTGGTAAATATTGATAGCTATTAGTGTGAAAAGTGCTTATATCCATTATTTATGTATTTTTTAAATTAGGTGCATTTCTGTAAACTGCGTAACTCCATAGAGGTCAGCACTAATTCGCAAAGTGCTTATCTCCCATTATTTTACTAGTGATCAGATGGTAAACACATGGTGCTTGTGTATTTTTACGAAGAATTATCTATTATATAAGGAATTTCGTTAAATAAAGTTAAAGGTAAGTTATTAATTGATATTGGGTAAGTTTTGTAAAGTTAAAATACATGTGACACTGGTAGATTTACTAATTAAAAAGCTTTTGAAATGTGTTTGGAGATACGAAGTTTTCTAGTTTCAATTATTTGTTTCTAAGGTGGAGATAAGAAGTTTTTGTATATATTTTTTACGCATTAAAGTAGTGTATTTATTATAGTTAGTTTTAAATTATGACAAAAGAAATAATTATATAATAATTATTCAGAGAATTATAAATCCTGAAAAATATATTTTTGTTTCAGGATCAATAATTTGTTGCGAAATGAATCCCAATTCGCGAGGAAGGAAAATTTTGGATGCAGCGTTGCGTACCCTTAACCCTCCAGAGATAAATTCAGATGTTGTACATCGACATCCAGAATTGCCAAATACACTGGATTTAGGTCCAGCCATAGACTTGCCCCTCTCACCTTTGGAAAATAATATTATTATGCTTAGTTCAAATGATGCCTCTGAACTTTTACTACCCAACAATATCATTCTTGAATCACAAAATATTCCAGATGGGTCTGACAACTTTTATATGGTAGGAAGTGATGGAGTTCTGATTAATGAAATCCAGTGCAACAAACAAATTACCGTGGAAATGGAATCATTAAATTACGAGTATATAGTAGAAGAAAATAACTGTTCAAAATTTGGTGCACTTACTGAGAGAAATGATAATAATATGAGAGAAAATAGTGATTCCAATGATAAAGACTATGAACCCTCACATGAAGAAATTATGGATATAAATAATGACACGAATGAAGAGAAATCTGATGTTGAAAATGAAGAAAATAAAATTCCAGTGCAGGAAAATTCTATTGAAACAAAAGAAAATGCAACAGAAGGAAAAGAAATTACAAAAAGAAAAAGAGTAAAAAGGTGTCAAGTAAATGAAAAAAGCTGGAATGATCGTAAGAACCGTCGAAATAGAGAATTAGGAAAAAAATATTTAGGGAGAAAAAAAGATGATGGAAAGTGGCAGTATAATATAGAAAAATCTCCAAAAAATATAAAGCCTAAGTGTGACTGCCAGTTAAGTAAAAGAAAAAACAGCAAAATTCAATGTTCATTGTTGACAGAACAGGACAGGGTAATACTGTTTACCCATTTTTGGCGAATGTCATGGGAAGAGAAAAAAATGTATGTACGAACCACTACAGAGGTTATGCCTACTAAAAGAAAAAGGGGTGCACAGGAACAAACACGACGGCATTTTTCAACTGAATTCTATTTTAGTACAGAAAAAGGAAGAGTAAGAATTTGCAAGAAAATGTTTCTAAACACCCTGGCAGTAGGAGAATGGGCCATAAAAAAACGGGCGAAGCCGGAAGCAGATTGCAATGAAGATAATACAACACCTGCCAAAAAAAGTGGGTTCGAAACCAGGATTACATCGTTGAACAAATTTTTTGACGACATTCCAAAACTAGAGTCACATTACTGTCGCTCAACTACATCAAAATTATATCTGGAACCAATGTGGGAATCAAAAGCTGCAATATATAATTTCTACAAGACCGATTTTTGCATTCAAAATAATGTTTCGCCTTTATCATACGCGACCTTTTCAAAAAGTTTCGACATAAAAAATTTGGCTCTTTACAGACCAAAAAAAGATCTCTGTGATATTTGTGTCGGATATAACACCAAAAACATTGCACAAGACGAATATGATTTGCACCAAACATTAAAGAAAGAGGCAAGAAATGAACTTGTAAATGATACATCATCAGATACTGTGGTCTTTACTATGGATTTGCAGGCTGTCCTTTTATCCCCCAAATCAAACGTGTCAATGATGTATTATAAACAAAAATTGAAGGTACATAATTTTACCTTATACAATAATAAAAATAATAAAGGTTGTTGCTTTCTGTGGAACGAATCTGAAGGGGAATTGACCGCCAATGAATTCTCAACAATTATTATTCATTTTATTAAAAGCTATCTTGAAGCCGCTACAGACAACCCAAAAACAGTAATCAGATACAGTGATGGTTGCACGTATCAAAATAGAAACTCGATTTTGGGTAATGGGCTATTCAATTTGGCTTGGGAGAACAATATTGAAATTATTCAAAAATTTCTGCAAAAAGGGCACATTCAAATGGAGGTGGACTCTGTTCATGCCACCATTGAGCGAAAAATGAAGGACAAGAATATCAATGTGCCTGCTGATTATATACAAATTTGTGAAACAGCCTGCAAAATTAATCCTTACACAATAAAATACTTAGATCATACTTTTTTTAAACAAATTGATAGTTTAAAATTCTATAAATCCATTAGACCAGGAAAGAAAGTAGGTGACCCATGTGTTACCGATTTAAAGCAAATAAGATACACTAAAAATGGTATTTCTTATAAACTTCGACATACCCAACTAAATTGGCAAGACTTAGAAGTAAGAAGAGACATGAGTGTCCAAATGATTCCTTTTGACCAAATACCACAGTTGTATAAGGAGAGAATAAAAATTACTGCTGAAAAATATGACCAACTACAAATCCTAAAAACGTCGTTACTTCCAGATTACCACTTCTTCTACGACAATTTGCCGCATAAGTAATATATATTTTGATTAAAGTTTTTTTTTTTTGTACAATTTGTATTGATAAATAAATTATTATTTCCTAGTTTCATAAGGTTGCGTTTTATTAAAAAGTCGTATCTCCACCTTAATATAACAGAAAAGTACGTAACTCCAATAAAAATTGTAAAAATAAGTAATTTTGCCTTTTCATGTCTTTTAAACATGTGTCTATTTATATTAGACATGCGTTATCAGTATAAACCAAATGAGACACAATTTGACCATAAAATTTAGTTTTTAGTCTCTCCTGTAAAATTTTCTAAAATGGAGATAAGCAGTTTACAGATTAGGCCGACGATATGTAAATAGTTTAGTGTTAAGTTAGTTTAGTTATGTATTATTTTCTTGTAAATACAATTCTTTTTTCTTTAATAAATATTTTTTATACGAAAATGTTTATTTATTTTTTACTATCCAATTTAGCTGTAAAATAAAAAAAAAAGTTTAAAATATCTATCTCCCTATGAGAAACTCATCTGCACTTGTGGTGGTGGAAATGTTACTAAAAGAAAAATCTGTGTATAAGAAACTGACTAGCACCCCCATATTCTCGTTAATGTTCGCTGTGGTGGCATCAGTATAAAAATAAACAAGGGGTTGGTATTAGATCATTGTGTAGTAAAGCGATATTATGATATGATATACTCAAATGGAGACAAGTGTACTCGCTTCTTATTGTATAAGTCAATTTACTCTCGCTTTATTTTTGCACTTAAAATGGGGAATAAGAAAGAAATAATTTCTTAGAATCGATATATTTATTTACATAAAAAAACATTTGTATAAATTATTAATTACAAAAAATTAAATATCTTCAGCATCCATACATTCTTGACCGGATACCTCGTCACTATCATAGTCGTCCTCATTTGGAATGGTCTCCAGACCCCAGAGTGACTGCGACCGATCCATCGACCCCATGGGTTCCACTCTACTGTCTCCACAGTCCTCGGTCGTACTATCAGGCACCTGTGGGGTGTCCTCAATATCTTCCAATGATGGTGGCACCCATCGCAGAAATCACTCTGTCCAATAATCTGGTTCAACTATCGGATCACTGCTATACGACATGGTGGGATCTTGAATCTCTGTATTCATGCTGAGAGCTCTCTAATACAGAACTGATAAAGAATAGAGGATTCTCTCAGTTTTAAGTATGTCAGTTTACCCCCATTTTCTCTCCCACGTTTACGATAGTGATGGCGACGGCAATGTTACCTTGAGAAAAAATCCGTATATGATGAACCTAGTACCCACAATTCTTGCAAATGTTGGTTATAATGGAGTGGGGGTCCATTTATATAAGAAACTCCTCTCCTCATGTTTCTTAGTTAAACTGCAAAGTTGCAAGAAATGGCTGCTCAAGACAATACAATAAATTCCAGCGACTGCGCAGACTCGACAATGCCATTCTGGGAATACGAATACAGAATGGCCATGGAATATAGAGATAACGGTAACATGCCAGACAGCAGTACCTGGTCTGTGCCGTTAGTACGCTACTTGGATGATCTAAACCAGGATGGTCCTGATGGTTCTGAACGGTGGAGACCATTGGGAGTTGAGCCACCCAGTAGTCCTAGCTCATCTATAGAGGTAGAGCCGCCTAGCAGATCTAGTTCACCGAGTGAATGGTCACTGAACAGTGGGTCAGAAGATGAAGAAGAAGAAATAGATGTATAACTTTTATGTTATGTAATAAAAATAAATAAATTTGTAATCTTTCTATATTTTATTTTTTTATGAGTTATATAATAAAATATCACCACAGAAAAAGTATTTTTTATAAACATATATTTGCTTAACTTACAAAATTATAACATTATAATTTTGAGTTGCGAATAATGTAATCAAAATAAATACAGTAATTAAATATAAAAATATGTAACATACAGTTCGCCACTGACCGGTTGCATTGAAATTCGTATTTAGTATGCGATCATAGGCAACTCTAAATACAGAAATACAGTTATTATTCTACCGACCGCTAGATGTCACCCAACGAAAATGTACATGTGAAGTAAGTTATTTTTGTAGACGTATGAAAATAAAATAACGTTTACAAACCAATACATTCATAAAAATAAATAATAATACAAAGGTATGTATAATTAATAATAATTGTTAGAACGCGCATGTAAATAAAATGATAAAATATGTAAAATAATGTGTACACACCAATATATATAGAGGTATGTAATTTTTTTTTTTCTCTCGCAGGAGTATAGAAATAAAATAACACTATTTGTGTGTAGTAAATTTTAATAAAAAAACAGTATTGGTGTGTTAGCAGTGGTGTGTTACAAGAAATGAAAGAGAATACTCTTTTTAGCATACCATTTATTTTTATTTACGTTACAACCTAACCTACAGAGAACGAATTATAACTATTTCAAACATAATTTTTTCAACACAACTTTCACATTACCAATAGTTTTTCAATGTCCTTACATTGTTTTTTCACTACCTTCAACTTTTTTTCCGCTTTCACTTCAGCGCGCTCCCGTTCGTCTGCACCCGTTAATAGATCTGTGTAATGCGAAATAGTTTGTTCTTCGGCTTTGATCTTTCTATTTTCATCCTCTATCTTCTTTTGTGAGGCTTCGATGTTTTTTTTGGCTATGAGAATGGCTCGCCTGGCGGTATCTCGTAACTTATCATCACCAGCGCGGGCGGACGTTTTCTCTGCTCTTTCACGCTTCACCTTTTCAAGTAATTTGCCGAAGTTGTTGAAGATGTCCCTGTCACCGATCTGAGAAAAAATCTCTTGTTTTTCATCGGAAGAGTCGCTTAAATTAACAGGCGGGGAACGATGAATGCTGTGCTGCGGTCTCGATTTCACAACAGGCTCCTTACCTTTTTTGGATTTTTTCTGCACAATAGGAGTAACAGGAGCTGGTTCTTCCAAAATGTGTCTAAGGATGCTACGATCATCACCCTTCTTGGATTTCGCCGCCTTATCCTTTTTTGAAGTCGAGGGTTTCACCTTGGGCACAGAACGATTATTCCTAGGAGTAGGTGTAGAAATCCTAGAAGGACCTGGTGAATTCTTAGACTTCTTGGCTGGTTGCAATTCATCCCCGGAATCTTCGACAACGTCAGCATTATTCTTTCTAGCGAATGCAGGAAGGGGTGAATCAATCGGCTCTTTCAACTTGCCTTGGTCTTTGACGCCACCGACATTGGGGCCCGCGTCCTGAAGTGGTACAGCAGCTTCTTCTACCACATTACGTTCCACCTCATCCAGGATACGATACAACTCCGGATTGTATTCTTCAATCACATCCTGGGACAGGTGGTAATCCACGTCGATGTCGTCAAAATCAGTAGCACCCACATCGATGTCGCTGAAGTTATTGCTACCACCACCACCACTGTTTGTACGCACGGCGTCCTCCTGTGATGGCCTAAAATTCGACACAAAGGCCATCGCCGTCAAAACATCCAATATTGGCGAACCAGCTCTCTTACTGCTACCACCAGCCATCTGCGAACAGCTACTTCCTTCAATTTTTTTTTTTAATCACTAACAACAACTAACACAAAGCAAAATGCGTTTATGTCTTTTAACGACCCGTCAGCACTTAAGGATAGCTGAAGACGAAATGAATCTTGTTAGCATTGCTGGCGCTTATGTAGAGGAGTTCACCCCCACTACTCCTCCCCACCCATTTTTCTGATTGGTTTAAATTCACCCCCATCATCAACGCATCTGCACATTTCAAGCCCCCACTATCACTACATCGATATAGTTCTCTTCATATATTTAAAGCAAATAAAAAAAATGTCAGGGTATTTGATCTTTACCCTAAAGTCAAAGGCGCCTACACTTTTTATGTGCCTTAAGTATATGAAGAGAACTATAACAAACTTCGACTATGCACACTCTCAGTAAGAAAGTGGTGTAATAGCTGAAATCGTTAATAGTATACACTTTACATTATTTGATTACAATTTATTTTGAGAGAAAAGAAACACAACAATTCATGTATAAATTTTATTAACAATCAATAAGAGAACACATGGCATACATTTGCTACAACTGACTAAGTACTGTTTTAAATTGATTAAGTGAAATATTGGGGATGAATTTTCCAGTTTAGTAGGACGTTCGCCGATCTTTGCGTTAGTATTAAAAGCATTATATGTTACACATATTCATTGACTTAACTCGACTATTGCGGCAAGTAAAGCATCTAAATTATCATTATTTTTTTCAACCCCTCGTTCGAGACTATTTACGGCTGATCTTAGCATCTCGACGTTTTGCTTTGGTTCACTTTGAAAGAATCTTATATCAGAGTGTCCCCAAGGCAAAGTTTTAGTGGTATTTGGAATAACAAAACGCTTATCGTCGTGATGAGAAAGTGCTACTTTACTACGCATCTCAGTATATATCTCATGTAAATGACTTCTAAACGTGTTCATTTTTCGAAATATTAAACCCCCTTGTTCCACAACTTTCCTGTAGTCGTCTAATGTCATTTTTTTTTTAATAACCGACTTCTTGACACCTTCTGCTTTTTTTAATTCATTATTGACAGATTGTACGTAATAGGCTTTCACTCCTGTACCATAAAAGCTAATAATAGGATCCCCAGGAAACTCATCTTTCATATTTCCGAGCACCGATGGATTTTTTGGAATATTAAATTTGTTTCCTACAGTGTAATTGGACGTATCAAATTTTTCGGGATTTTGTATGATAAAGTCGTAAAAATTGTCAGTAAAAATTTTGATTATTAATGAATTAGTGTCAGTGTACAGCAAGGAAGCATCATTGCCGAATTTGCTTTTAATAACATCATAAAAGAACTCATACAATACCGTCTTTGACAATTCAAGCACACAAAAGCCAACAAAAATCGCCTTGTTATATAAGACCCTCAATTTACCAATTTCAATTGCCACAAAATCTTCTGAGAAAATTGTGCATTTGGCCGAGCAATTAGCGTATTTGCACCTACAGTTTTTTTTATACTTTCCCAGTGAGTCACTAACTTTATACCTTTTCTATTATCCACATTTTCGATTGTTTTTCCAAAAATTGAGTTGTTCATTAACTTATACTGATCTCTTTCAAACTTATTGGTTGCTTTGTTTCGCATTTCTGTATTCAAATCAATGTATTTTTTTAACCACGCCGACTGATCGAATTTAAGCACTCTATGTGTTTTTAACACCATTAAACCATGACTAATGGCTTGTTTCAGGTACAACATATCTCTTTTTGTCATTCAAATTTGGAATTAATTTCGAGGATTTTGATTTTGACTCAGGTGGTATAATGCTTTCTACTAAAAAAGGTAGATCTGAGTGTAAATCATGTAATTCTTCTGGGTAATGTATCTCTACTTCAAAAACATACCCGATGGCGCTTTGATCTGAAGTGTTGGTAATATCTAAATCGATCATTTCTCTTTCAGACAACCACTCAAATCCGCTTGATGGCAGCACTTGACACATGCTGTAGCCATATAGGTTCGTACTGTCGAGATATGTTATAAATGATAAAGGTTCTGTACAGTCATAATTAGGTAGGAATTTATTGTTTGCAATATGCTTCCTTTCTGAGCACTGACTTATCCCGCCACGTATACCCCTTTTAAAAAAGTGAATTATGTCAATGTCTGTTAATAGCTCAAGTTCTACTTGTGTTAATTTTAACATGACATCCCAAGATAAACCTGGGGCAGTGTAATAGTGGGCTGGGTCCAATTTATACTTGTTCAGGCAAATTTCACGAAAATTTTCAAATACGTCACATAAAAGTAGCACGTCTGTGGTTAAATAAACATCTGAATAACATCCCAAACTCTTACACTCAAACAACCTCCACACATTTTGATCTCTTTCGTAATCTTCATCTGATATGTGAGTTTTATTTAGGTTATCATAAAATTCTTCTTTCGAAGGCAAATTTTGATTATTTAGCTTCTCTAAACTATCCACAAAGCTATATGGAAATACGCCTTTCCGCCGCATTAAATTAAATTTTACGTCATTAGCACAAAAGTTTCTAGTCATAGCCATTTGATGGTCTGATAAATTTTCTCCTAAATGCTGTAGTGATGCTGACATAAATTTGAAACTATCAATGAATCGTAATTTTAAAAATTTATTTTTATTTTCTCCTTTGCTGTTAACATAATCATGCATGTAAAGGTGTTTTGTGAAAGATATATATTTCTTCTTGTTCTGTGGTATTACTTCAATTTTATCTTTATGTGCACACAACTCTTTGACAAAGAGGTGTATATCATATCCACTCATATTGTGAAATATAACAGGGATAAAATTTGGTATTTTATAATTTAAATTACAGATAGAATGAGCAGCACCGAATCTTATTTTACCAGTTATGTGGCAATGATCTTTCACTTTTACGTCACCTTCTTTAAAGGGTTTCTCACATATACCGCAAACGGTTGCATTGTTAAAATGTTCTATTTCCGATGGTGTTAGAGAAGCCATTGGTGTTACATCTTTCAAATATGTATTATAAATTTCTCTTACATCAGATTCTCTACGTGATACAAAAACCTTAGCAGCATCAGATCCTCTATATAGTTCAAACTTGGAAAGGGAATTATCAAAAGAACATTTTATGAAATATGCGAAAGAATACGGCTCATGAATGAATGTTTTGTTATTGTAAGAGTACTGAGGATTTGGCTCACACGTGTTTATTGGTTTAAGAATTGATTCAAAATCAGCATATACTACGAATGGTACTTGCATTTGCTTTTCAAAATTTTCAAATTTTAATATATTTTCCGGTACCTGTCTTCCATATTTATCAAGCCGAAATTGTGTCGATGGTGTTGTTGTATAAATATGATTACAATCATTTTTCTGATGAAGCATTAACTGGCGCTCATTGCTAAAATACAGCAAACATCCGTCACAGAAATATTTTTTATGTCCGTGAGCAGAAATTTGATGTGAAACTAACCCAGAGAAATTCTTTATCCAACAATAGTGAGCTTTGGCACAGTCTACTGAACAATGGTGATCTTCATCACATTCCGCGGAAATTAATAACAAATTAACATGCATACGTAATTTTTTCTCAGAGTAACGCAAAGGTCCGACAACATCACACTTTATTCTATTATCCTCAAATTTCTTTTCTAAACCATACACATTAATCGATATATTATTCAATTCTTCAAATTTAGAAATATCGCGCAATTTAACTGGAAAATCCATACCTGTCAAGTTTAAAACTCCTGAATAATGTGGATAAGATGACATGTCAGATGTTTGACCATTTGCAGGATACAGTGCTGAAGTTACAGCCCAAGCAAAGCAGCATTGATCCTGGTTTTCTATATTCACTACGGCCTTTTTATTTTCTATGTATTTTGGTAGTTTAATATATGATGAACCACGTAGTGGACTGTACTTATTCACATTTATTTCAACAAATTTTATTTCCTCAAGGGCCCATCCTAAAAATAATATACAGTTATTAATCATTATTCTACACTTCGATAAATATTTACGTACCGGAATCGCGTTCTTGAAACTCTGTAGTTTGGGCAACCATCATATCCACAAAAGTATCGAGAAAGTTGCCTAAATCCATACCTTGATCCAAAATTTTATTGGAGGTGTTAAATGATTTCATTTCAGACACTTCTTGAGTTTGCAATATGTATCTGGCAAATGTCTCCATGTTTATCTTCACTATTTGGTGAAGCATCAGGACTTCATGCAATAAATCCAATACTTTAGGTCTAATTTCGTTGAAAAACATTATATAGTCCAATTTTTCATTTTCACTATGCACTCGGTAACTTATTCTATATTGAAAAGCACTTCGGACAATTTCTACGCCATTCGTCAAAGGTACACACGAATTTGTTCTATGCTGCAATGTCCTCTTATGAGAGTTCATCAGTCTAGCTGTTAGAGTCACATTACAGTTGTAACACGTTTGCAGATTTGCAGATGTCGAAGGAGTTGAATCTAATTTTGGTTGTTTTGCCGCAGGCCCATTATCATTTAAATTTTTACATGACTGTCTCTGATGACGTCGCATATTATCACCTCGCGTAAAACTGGCGCCGCAAGTACACGTATACATCTTGGATACTTTACTGAAGGAATCTAACGTTAAGAATGATAATACAGAGACTCCTCTCGCTCTTTTATAGCGTTCTGCTACGCCACAAAGCCTTCCCCCTCTTCAATTACAAACATACTTTTCGAGGTCAAATGGAGTGGTGCAAGTCGAACTCAACAACTGCCAACGACGAACGTACTTTTCAAGGTCAAGCTTTACAACAGTACTTTTCAAGGTAAAATGCAACCCGACTTCAAGGACACGAATCGGCTACAGTTCAAGGTCATGAGGACGTTCCAAGGTCAAATGCAACCCGGCTTCAAGGGTACACACCGGCTACGACTCAAGGTTATGGAGTGGCATATACGTTCACGGTCAAGGTCAAGGTCACGACGTATATTTTCTGAGATCCGGCTAAAGTATGCAAAAGAAATGATAAAACTTCTAAACATGAGATAAAATTGTTAAAAAATTACTTTTTGCCGAAGAAATTAGAAATTAACTATCTGAAAGTTATAAATCATTAAAACAAGATGAGAATAAGCAGACATTTACAAGCGTAGTCAGTGGAAATCCCTAAAAATATCGCATAACTCATAAAGTATAATTGTGTCTAATTATATAAGTAGTGCTCTTCATTTAGAATAAGCATATTAAGTTATTTGATAAAAATAAGGAAATTTTTCCATTGCCAAAATCTGTATCCACCTAATACGGCGATTTTGTGACCCTGTATATTTTCGAAATACCTACCTACCGTCCTCATATATTTTATTTTATCTTAAGGTGGTAAAAGGTATTTTGCACGTAACAGTTTTATTGTGTCTTTTCACATATTTCTTGTCTGTAAATGGCTTCTTGCGACGAGCGCAAGCAAACATTTTTCGAGGTCTATTGGCGTAGCTATACAAAACGAATGAGCAAATTATACAAAATGTCACTTGCAATTAATTGCGAAGTGTGTAAAAAATCAAAATAATTATTAGAATTATACGTAACATTGTTATAAAATCTAATTTTGTTGATTATTTCCTCTCTATTTTTACTTTGTTTACGTACCTATGCAATTACATTTCTAGGACATTAGTGTTCTTATTTCCACTCAGATCTCAGTCTCTTATAACTGACTAAATATATGTAAGCAATGCACAAGAACAAACAATTAGCCACAATTTATTTGAAGTTATGTTTCCGTACTTCATACCATTTTAGATACCTAGATAACAATAACAGTAACAGAGCGATGAGGACGCTCAGATCTTAGCCACAGTACGGCCGTGTTAGCAATGCATCCCTCCACTGTCCTCTACCCTTCGAGAGCCCTCTTTCTTAATAACATCACGTAACCGTCAGTTGATATCCCGGACGCAATCGAGGCAGAGGCGCTAGATGACTGTTTCCTGGCAAACGTCTCCGTTGAATGACGCTGCATATTGTCATCTCACTTAAAGTACACGTATACATTTTAACGCCGGGCCAGGCCTACAGCGATGCATTTGGGGTAGGGAGCGTCAGCTCGACCCTATCCGGCACTAAATTTAAAAGACATATTGAATTGGCGCGCTAGTTTACTCTACGAGAGTAACGTTAGGAATGATGAAATTTTAACTTCTCTTGCTGTTTTGAGGTAACGGTCTGCTACGTCACGAAACATCTAACCTCGGATTGCAATCTGGTCTCTAGTAAAGGCAGAGCCTGCATGCAGCTCACGGTTACATAATACTACCCCGGTCGAGGCGTGCTTGCTATCGACAAGGGCACAAAAACATTATACTCTTGACTAATAAACGTACTTTTCAAGGTCAAGTGCAAACCGAATTCAACAGTAGGCACTGGTCTACAGCTCAAGGTCACGCCACGGCGGCATACACGTTCACGGTCAAGGTCGTGACGTCACAAAAAGTGGTGGGGAGAGACCCAACTTCGGCTGAAGTCCTCTACTGTCATATCTTTTTTCTTAGTACATATATTTAAAAAAAACTATGACCACCAACTAAAAACTAAGATCACCTAAATAGAACCATAGCAAGACTATTACTATGAATTTTCATTAATTATTTCAGTAGTTTCCAAAATAGTTAGATTTAAAACTACGAAATAGGAAGATTAGCATAATTTTTAAATTTAAATCTAACTATTTTGCAAACCACTGAAAATATTGAGTAAAAATGCATAGTAATAGTCTTGTTATGGTTTTACTTAGGTAGCCTCATAGTTTTTTTTAATATACGTACTAAGAAAAAATGGTTATGGCCAAAAATAATAAACATTTACCTATCGGATATCTCTTTCTTGGAAATGGCCACCTTAACCTGTTTCATTAAAACACTTTTGACGGTCTATTCCGATCCGTCTCTTAACTAGTAAACACGTTTTTACTATTAAGTCCCGTACTACAGACACCGCAAGTAAGTACACAGTGTCTTATTTGTCTTATCACAGCCACTGGTTCTTGTCGACGTTTTTATATTAACACAGACAAGCTAATTCACTAAAATCCTTGTAGTAAACCAATGATTTACAATAATCTCCAATTTAATGTATCAAAACATATTTGCTATTTTCCGATTTATTCACTTATATCTCAATTTTAAAACATAATTATTAACAGGGTGTGCCCGAGTTAGGGCCTATTAAATTCTCGCGATTTATCCAAATAGCTATGATCCAAAGAATTTCCAGAGGCAGGGAATATAGATGATATTTCGGAGGAGAACTAGAAACTTTGTGTATCGTTTTGGCATTTTATTGAGTTATTCTACCGAGTGGGTAGAACCTGTATATGCCGTAGATTTTAGTTTAAATGTTTCGTGCTTATACGAATTCAAATAAAATGTGTTATTGTAAAATAATTTCTGTTTAAATCCTGTTGTTCTACCAAGAGGGGGTAAGGATTTAAAGTATACCGTCCATTTTGTCGGAACACAATGTATTATTTTGAAACAATTTTTGGAAATTTATTGTAATACAGAAATTTAGTATAACATCTAGGCTACTTTAAATAAATTAATTATTTGCATATTTTGATACATAAAATTTTCGTCATTAACTCCGACAAGACACTACGTGGCCGAACCGAAGCTCACTTTAAAAAATTACATTTTGTCAAGTTCTCACACTTACACGTTTTCTTTTTATTGCTACTTACACTGTTTTTACCGTTTACTGATTTTTATGCCTCTTACTTCTGCTATCAATTCTATCTTTTTATACTTGTATCACGCTTGCTCATCTACCGCCGCTAGCTTTTAAGATAACATTAGAAACTAGTAAATAACCAGAAGCGGCTAAAGTTAGAAATAGGCTCCAAGATCAGCACATGCGCCATATTCGCGCCAACACAACAGCGATACTTTCGATTTAAAAAGTATACGAGGTTGCTGAAAGTATGGAAATGCGCGTAGACTGACTGATTTTGTGTACAAGGCAAGTATTTCTTAAAATTGTTGATTTTTATACAGGTAGCACTAAAAGAAAAGTTACGTTGGTATCAAAAGATAAATTGGTTTCAATGTTTGTTTTTATTAAACTTGCTCCTACACAGGATAAATTGATGCTGGCCCCTTTGTATATACAGGCGGGTGTTGTGCACATCGATAGGAAGTTTCCACTGAGTATAATAGTTGAGGTCGATTGGAACCTATATATGACCACATTTACCCTTGTGCAAAATATCATCGTGTTTGTGACTAATGGCGTTTTTAGATACTTTTTTCGAAATATTTGAGTTGTTATATAACTAATATATAGGTATTATTTTTTGTGGTACTAAATAATTTCAGCTTTCTTAGATATTTTTTTAGATATTCTTAATATGTACTTTGTCGAAACAATGGAAAAAGAAATGCCGAAGTATTAATATAAAAAATATGTAGGACTATTTGTGTTAAAATACATTGGTTCGAATTTATTTTTCTATTTTAAGCAAATCTTTCTCCAATACTTTAAGAGATTAAAATAGTTGTAAAAACCTCTCTATTGCATAGGTACTCTTTCCAATGGTAGACCACGTTATGACAGAATTATAGTAGACATTACATTTCTAATAAGGAGAGAAAATTAAACAAAATCATAAATTCTACCAGCTGCAAATCGGTGATTGTAAGTAACAGTAACTTTTGTGTGCATATTAAGAATATCTACAAAATATCCTGAAGAAAGTTGAAAGTATTCAGTACCATAAAAAGGAACATGTATTAGTAACGACTCAACTATTTCGCAAAAATATCTAAAAAGGCCGATATCTCAAAAACGGTAAGACTGCGTATGGCCATTATAGGTATCATTTTTACAATTTGTTGTTACATTTAAAATCGCGTTAAAGTAATAAGTAAACAGGACAGTTCGGCATTTTTATAGTTCAGTTTCACAGAATAAAACAGTAATAATAGTAAAACGGTAATAACATTTGATCAAACACTAATATCTCACGTATAGTTGTGAAACAATCATAATCAAAACATCATAGATTACCGGGAGGGACACATGGACACAACATATAATAGGAATTTGTGCGCTTGAGCATAATAGAACGTTGCGCATGAGTATTTTATAGAGCTTATTCCTATCTTTAGCCGCTTGTAAATAACCTAGCTACTCACCGGCTGGTTCCTCGTATTCATTGCTTTACATGTAAAATAACTGATCTGACTGATATATCTCAAGGTTTTGAAATAATTTATTTGGTACCTGACCGTTTTTTTACTGTTATTACACAATTTTAATATTTTTAATGAACTTTGTTATTTACCAACATGTGCTTCTTATTGCTGAATGTGAGTGCAAGTCTAATATACTGTCCGGACTGCAACAACAGGCTGCGCTAGGAGGCTAATGAGGGACCTTTGCCCCACGTAAAAATTGCAAAGGTGGCGCACGAGATAACCGAAATCACGCTCAGTGTCAAAGTGACGCTTCCTCTTGTTTATGCGCTAGACAACCGGAAAAAAGTATGTCACTTTGCACATAACATCATTACTTTTCAAGCTGTACGGATCTTCTGTTTCTGAATCTGGAGATTGTATTAATAGTTTTTGTATCCGCAAGCAATGGATGACCTTCCGTCCCAACCTAATCTAATTATATTATGGCATATGTATATAGTATTTCGTACGGATTTGAAAGTATCAATTTTTTATGGAAACTCAATTAGCAAATTGAGTTTTTTGAGTTTGTAATGAGGCATTAATAAGTTCATATCACATTACAAGATTTCCGTTTATCCCTACCAGCGTATGAGCACGCATCAAATTTGAACCACGTGTGGGAATTTCGGATATAAAAGCACGACGATACAAACGCTCTTCTGGCATTGGTCTTCAGCGTGCTGTGCTGGGCTAATATCAGTATAGTACTCTTTGCGATGTTACCAAGCCGGACCGAATATAGGTCGACCTCTAGGCTCTTCTGCATGCTGAGCTTCTCTGTGTTGACAAGTTATTTATCTAACGCCGTTACGCCGCCGAAGGTACCCCCCAGGTGGGTAGCGACGTTACTGACTGAATATAAGTCGACCGCTAGGCGCTTCAGCGTGCTGCGCTAGAGGCGTTTGTGTCAACAAGGTATTTCCGACGCCGTTACGCCGCCGCAGGCATTCCACCGAATTTTAGCGACATCACCGAGCTGGAGGGAATATACAATCGACCGATGAAACTCTGCAGCGCGTTATACTGGGGTCCTCATGGTTATTTATATCAGAATGAAACTGATGACATCGAAAACATCGACGCCACGATGAGATAGAAAATAACTACGGCGTCACATTATACTCTCGCCCGCTTCGCACACGTATAATTAGATAATGTCAAGGGACCGTAAAAGATACGGAAACTAGTAGATAAATATATATTATGTGACACTGCCTCATTTACCTGTTTTCAAGAAATAAATTATTTATTTATATTTGGGACTATCTTATTTACTAAACTGAATCTTGGAATAGCTTCTCCAAAGTAGCTACCCAAGTAAAGAACGTTACAAGTTTTAATTCATAACTTTTTATAATATCAGTAATTTGCTTATATTTTCTCCGGAAGATGTCAACATTTTCAGCCCCTCAACATTTGTCGCCTTAGGCTGCAACCTACATTGCCTACTGGTAAACCCGCCACTGATTGAATTCCCTGTTTTTCTTTGATATTCTTTCTCAGTAAGTTTAATCCTTTCCTAGTTTATTACAATCTTCTCGACGATTGTTATGTACGCGTAATATGATCTCGCTATGTTCAGTTTATTGCTGTTCAGTCCTTAGCGCTTTTTCTTTAATAGGTGTGTCGTGTCCCGTCTTTGGACATATCCGTCGTATTTTATTGCAGACGATTCTATTCTTTTAATAATTGTCCTCTGCTCTAGTAATGCTGCGTTGCCTGGCGTTTCTCTAGTTTCAAGTAATTGAACGTTGTCCATCTCAGCTCTTCTCAGGCATCTTCTATTGGCTTTTTGCCTTCGGTTGCCTATCTTAAAGGCTTTCTCCTACACCTACATGCTTGTAAAACCTGGCCAATTAGTTCAAATAGATGGTTGGGGTCCTGGCTAGAGCTTTGGATAGCCTTCAACTAGACCCCGCTATGTACACATCAACTCCTTCAACCATTTCGATACATCTACGTACCAAATGTGTAACCAACCAACCACAGTGTTTCGACCCTGCTCATTTGACAGCTCGTAATGAGCACATCAAAAGGACAATCAAAGTCCTGCTTGGTTAACATCGCTTTAGTAGATTTGGTCGTGCACTTCAATTGGTTAATATCTATACCTTTAACTGATCAACCAGACAACAATTATCAAAGTTATATTTTAAGCAACACAATAACACATTATGCATTTTTGCATTTTTAATAAACAGTACTTACTTAAAGTATTGTTCGTAGTTACGGAGATATTTTACTTTAAATTGAATTATCCTTACATCTTTCAAACAACGTAAAATCTGGTAGAAATACGACAGAAAGTAATATTGTTTATTATATTCCATTTGAATTACACGAACTTTCACAGGCTGATAAAAAATCGGCGATCGTATTTATGTGGATTGGCTTAAACATCTCTTTGTCTCGCTTGCCTATAGTATACAGAAATAAGCCATCATGATTTTCCTGAAAGCGATTTTATTTTAGTAATAACGCCTCGAGCGAATATTGACATGGCATTTCTTTATTTTTTAGATGACGAAACCGATGAGTTTACATTCCACATAACACGCTATAGACCTGAGGAGTTGCAGAAATTAGCATCTAAAACAAAATTTACGAGAAAGGAAATTCAATTGATGTACCGAGGATTCAAACAGGTTGGTAAAGGGGAATCGCGAAAGAGAAAATTGAGAGCACTGAATAGGGATGTATTCAATGTATTTACAAGAACGAATGCAAAGATTTTTTCGTAAGCGTACATAGTACGCTGAAAATATGTGTTACCGTAAATATTACACATAATACGAGTCAACTGTTTTCACCTTCATATGAATACATCCTCACTTGTATAAATATGATCCGTTTGTAAGTGAATATTTGAGTACATCCAAATATGCATATGGCAAAAATAATAATTATTTTTTAAACAAATTTTCAAATTTAAATGAGTTAAGATATATACAGGGTGTTCGAAAAGAGTGGGATACAGTTTTACGGTGGTAATTCAAATTTATAGAAATGTTGATTTTTTGATCAAGTTGATGTTTAAGATAGAACTGAAATGTCGACCTTTCGAAATTTGGAGAATGCCGTTTTCATAAGTAAAAATCTTTTTATTTTTACAGGAATGTCCAACAGGAATGGTTGATGAAGAATCGTTCAAACAAATATTTTCTCAATTTTTTCCATTAGGTGGTAAGTAATTGTTTTTGTTGATATATGTTTAGAATGTCATGAAACGTCGAGATTTGAAAGGCCCCGCACAAACCTTATAGATATTGGGTTTCGGTAGAATTGTCTGAATTTTTGGTAGATTGTAGCTTTTGTCGTCCTGAACAATAGTCTCCGTGGCCACGTAGCTCCATATTCAGTATTTGGCTCCTATGGAGCACCGAAGCTCCATAGCTCCATCATAAGTTACTACCTTGAATAGTTTTCTAACATTTTTATAACGCATATTTTGATTATTGAAATACCTAACTAATCTTTTTGAGGTTGTTGAATTCAAATCTGATGTTAAATAGACGATATTGACAGTTGGCAGTTGTCAACTAGCTGCCAACCGGAACTTATTGAAAAAGTTAAAATCAATGCATATGTATATATATATACATATATTTAATATATTTATATATATACATATATATATATATATATATATATATATATATATATATATATATATATATATATATATATATATATACATATATATATAGTAAGTAGAAAATATTTCTTGGGAATTAGGGTTCTTTTTAGACTAAAATAAGGTACATCGGTTTAACGTTTCGGCTAGGGTCCCTTAGCCTTCATCAGAAAATTAGTTTATTAATATTTCTATATGAGTCGTACATTAACATCTAAAATAAGGTTTAAGGTTAGTGATTTTTTTTTTTTGGTTACAATATTTTAATGTAAGCTTACCTAGACAGCATGACTTCATTGCAAAATATTTTTCTGTGTTTCTTTCTTTTTTTGGACAGATTCATTTTAAACACAATAATAATATAATAACAATTTTTTTGAGGAAATTTTTTTATCTGATTGTTCTGCAGCGTGGCTTGGCGGAAAGTAATTTACTTCGCGGAATGGTCGCGATGACCAGACCGAAATCCGACTATATCGGTACTTCCTTGAGGAACGTACCTCTCGAATGTAGATGGCGGTAGTAACGTTATTGTTAATATTTATAAATTTTGCATTTTTATATAATAAGAATATTGGTATTGTTTTTTGTTTATTGTGTGAATTAAAACCTTGTTTTGCGACGAAGAATCATATGCATTATACAAATTTTATGTTTATTTAAAAATAGCAATATACTTACAATGCGCTATAACATGCATAGGGGCGCCTTGTTCAGAATTTATCTGTCAGGAGCCCCAAAACATGCTACAACACATTGTAGTATATCTTGCTAAGGTTATTTATTTCAGTTTTGTCGTTTACAGCTTTTTTATTTTTATGTATGTGTATCATTTCCATAATTTCTCTTTTTTTTTGTTGGGTTCAGTGGTTAAAATTCGTGTATTGTCATAGTCAAATTCGTGTTTTTCTGATTTTTGTGTTTATTGAGTGCCGTACTACAGTTTTTTGTATATTTGTGTGCATTTAACCTATTACCTAGATATTGGGAACTTTGTCCGATATATACCCAAGTTCCCAATATCTAGGTAATAGGTTAAATACACACAAATATACAAAAAACTGTAGTACGGCACTCAATAAACACAAAAAATCAGAAAAACACGAATTTGACTATGACAATACACGAATTTTAACCACTGAACCCAACAAAAAAAAAAGAGAAATTATGGAAATGATACACATACATAAAAATAAAAAAGCTGTAAACGACAAAACTGAAATAAATAACCTTAGCAAGATATACTACAATGTGTTGTAGCATGTTTTGGGGCTCCTGACAGATAAATTCTGTACAAGGAGCCCCTATGCATGTTATAGCGCATTGTAAGTATATTGCTATTTTTAAATAAGCATAAAATTTGTATAATGCATATGATTCTTCGTCGCAAAACAAGGTTTTAATTCACACAATAAACAAAAAACAATACCAATATTTTTATTATATAAAAATGCAAAATTTATAAATATTAACAATAACGTTACTACCGCCATCTACATTCGAGAGGTACGTTCCTCAAGGAAGTACCGATATAGTCGGATTTCGGTCTGGTCATCGCGGCCATTCCGCGAAGTAAATTACTTTCCGCCAAGCCACGCTGCAGAACAATCAGATAAAAAAATTTCCTCAAAAAAATTGTTATTATATTATTATTGTGTTTAAAATGAATCTGTCCAAAAAAAGAAAGAAACACAGAAAAATATTTTACAATGAAGTCATGCTGTCTAGGTAAGCTTACATTAAAATATTGTAACCAAAAAAAAAATCACTAACCTTAAACCTTATTTTAGATGTTAATGTACGACTCATATAGAAATATTAATAAACTAATTTTCTGATGAAGGCTAAGGGACCCTAGCCGAAACGTTAAACCGATGTACCTTATTTTAGTCTAAAAAGAACCCTAATTCCCAAGAAATATTTTCTACTTACAATATAACAAGTAGAGGTTCAAGAAAAAACTTTTCCATTAAATATATATATATATATATATATATATATATATATATATATATATATATATATATATATATATATATATATATATATATATATATATATATATATATATATATATGAAATGTTCGGATAGGTTTCCGCGGTTGTCTGTATGAAAAATACTAGGTTCGCGGGTTAATTCGCGTCTGAGATTATTGGAGTCTCGATGTTTCGGCTCCCACTTTGGAGCCATTTTCAAGAGAAAGGGGGGGAAGAAGAATCGATAATGTATGGGGTATGGGAGGTCTAGTCTAGGAAGTGTAAGGAATGGTTCGAGTCCGGGGCCTCAATCTGCCTACTCCCCAGATCGAACCGTGGTTCGTCTCTAAGATCTCAATCTCGAGAGAACCGACGAGTTGTGGGCTGGGGTGAGGTATTTATAGTAGGATTGGTGGGTGTGGGGAGCACTGGTGCAGAATGGTTGCGCATCGTAGGAGGGTCGCTGTGTGGTGTAAGGGTTGTATAGTTAGTGGAGTTATTAGTGATTTCCAAGCGGTTGGAAGTCGAAGACTGTCGTCCCTTTTGTTACACAATTAGGACGCTTCTCGATTTCAATTGCTTCGCGGATCGTTCGTGTTTTTAGGGAATATATAGGTGCTATTGTTTTTGTGTTGTCAAAGTCTATGTTATGTCCAGTCTGGAGACGGTGTTGGTCTAAGGATGAGGTAGGATCAGTTCTGACCACTAAGCGATGTTCGTATACCCTGTTGTTAATGCGTCTGTTTGTTTGTCCAATGTAAGTTTGAGGACAGTCGGAGCAAGATATTTCGTAAACGCCATGGGAGTCATTAGGGACTTGGTCTTTTGGGGACTTGATAAGGTTGGAAATAGTCTGTTGTGTTGTGAATATTGTTTTTATGTTGTTTCCTTTTAGGACTTTGGAGATTCGGTCTGTGACACCTTTGATTTAAGGTAGGAAGGCTTTGTGTTGTTCAGGTAGGGATGTGTCCGGATGTTGTGTTTGGGATGAGTTATGTGCTTTATTTATGGTACGTCTTATATGGTTTAGATAATATGAATCGTTTTGTTGTAGAATATGATTTCTATACTTAACGCGTCCAGGCTCGCAATTATTTGCAGTTTGGTTTATTATCCTTATGAAAATAAGGATTCACAGAGGTGATTGACAGAAATATTTTATTTTAATATATTCTGCCCTCTGGAAGCACGCTGTTTACTATTACATGCCCCATGTCGGCATATTATTGTTTTGATTTCAACAGGCAGCTGTCGCTAGATATAGCCTCCCCCATTTCGTCGTTTTACAACGTCGATCTGGCCACTTGGTTAACCCAGCCCAACTAGCAATTTGATATTTTATAAAAGTTGTAGGAATGTTCCTGACACAAATTTTATAAAACAATATTACTCTCAGAAACACTTTCATAACGTTTTCACGGCAGCTATAAATGCAAAATTGGCACCATCTTATAAAATATTTCAGTCGCTGTTGATATATTGTAACACCTATTGGAACCATTACAAAATAATTATATAAACATTTCCAGAAGCCTTATGAAAATTTAGTACCATCATTATATAGTAGTTTTATTAAAGCTTCATTTAATTGTACTATAAAACGCACTTCACTATTTGTTAAATTACTGCTATAAAACAACTAAACAACTGTTTTATAAGAGCTTTTAAATAGTCATTATTTAAAAAAATGCTGCTTTATACACACTAATAAAATAAAATGATTTCTAAAATGTATCATCCTAAAAGATTAAGAAGTATTTCTGATACTAAAAGCATATGGTATTGTGATTTAATACTAGGTACCTAATAACCTATAATCATTGTTTAAGAGACTTGTTCTGGCTTACAACGACTGTAATTTTTGATGCGAAGAAAATTTTACTGTGAACTATGGCCATATTTCTAATATATTTTTAAAGGGCCTCACATTTATTGATGATTTCTAATAATTTTTGAAATTTTATAAATATCGATTTTATGAATTTGAGTTTTTTTACAATGTGACTTACACTAATTTGTTTTAGTAGTCATAACGGTATAGTTAGCACGTTTCTGACTCCATAAATTCTAATAAACATTTGATATTTTCAATTTTCATAAATTGTCATATGTACCATCACGAATGCTGGCCTTTCAAGATGGCCTCCCTCTATAAAATACTTTTGTGTTAGTAGCAAGCATTTCACGATATTTAAATTATTAGACGATTCCTATAAAACATCTATAAAATAATGTGCCTTAGTGTAACTTTTTCGTGAATCTTATAAAATAGATCACTCACTTTCGCGATACATTTGTAGCTCTTATGATAAATCTGTTAGGACTGAGTTGTAAATGCAACCATCGAAACAGAATTGGTTCAATTTGCAAAAATATAACCTAGAAATTAGTAGCAGTAAATCACCTTATTTACAGAGCTGTTTATTTATGATTTATTTATTGCCAAAAACACGTAGTTACTTTTACTATAGTGGAATCAACAGTACTTTGGGATATGACCTAATACGTTAACAGTGCAGTGAGTGAAATGAGTCGTTTCATTTTACAGCAGTATAAACTGTATCCTAGTGCCAAAACCACTACGCTCTTAATACATGTACCTAATATTTTTAAAACCACTTTTTAAGTTTCTCCATTGTTCTAAATCTGATGTTTATAGTTTGGCCGTTATATAATCTGTTAAGATCTGCGCCGCTCTTGTCAATGTTGGTAACCAAAATTTTGGGAGAATAATTTTTTTTAAAACTTGTCTACTATAATTATGACAAATTTTCATTAAAAGGCAGACTTTAATTATGACTAAATATAAATACACAGCTAACGCAGGAAATCAATTTTCTCAAATATGTTTTATTGTATTGTTAGCCGCCACATTCTTATGCTTAAGTACACATTTGTTTTGTAACGACTTTGTTGCTGTTTCCATATTACAGTAAATACAATGCTATATAATAATTATATAACATGCTCTGGAACAATATTTATTCTTAAAAGCAAAATTATCACAAATAGATCTTTAATATAACTGTTTTGTAAGATGATAAGAAATAACTATAAAATAATTCGAATGCATATTTATAACGGTGCTAAAAATGCTGCTGAACGATACTAAAAAACCGTTATAAAACGATTTAGTTTTATAATCTGAAATATTTTATAACTTAGTCACGAAAACATTTATAAAATAATTTCTTAACTCCATTATAAGGTATTTTATAATTTTGCTGTAGAAACGTTTTAATGATAAATTTATAAAATAGTTCAGTTGCAGACAACAAAATAGTATTTTCTGGAACTCTAATATAATCAATCGGCATTTAGAAGCATTAATAAAATAACAATAAAACAAAATAATCGTAGAACATTTAAATTATAAAACAAATTTGCTGGTTGGGAGGCTCTTGTACTAGTCGTATCGGGCTCGCCTTGCACTGATGAGCACCAGGAAGTGCGAAACTGCAGTATGCAAGTTAGTCTGAGACGGCTGGTACGAGAGTTTCCTTTAATTAGGAATAATTCTTTCGGCTGGTGCTTGTTTAAATCAAAACCAAGCGTTTTGTTGTAGAATGTGATTTCTATACTTAACGCGGCCAGGCTCGCAATAATTTGCAGTTTGGTTTATTATCCTTATGAAAATAAGGATTCACAGAGGTGATTGACAGAAATATCTGCCCTCTGGAAGCACGCTGTCTAATATATATATATATATATATATATATATATATATATATATATATATATATATATATATATATACAAAAATTTTTAATTTAACTTCAGGGATGCAGTCACTGGGTTCAAAAAAGAAGACTCTTTCTTAAATTCAAGCTTTCGAAACTTTATTGTTTCTTCCTCAGGAATTCTACAAAAATGTTTGTACATTGTAATTATATTATTTAAAAAATGTGAAAAGTACTTACTAAATTGAGGTTATAAATAAAATTGGCATGTCCTAAGGACCATAGAAAACATTGCTATTACAATTTAAAACACTACATTTTGATTCAATCTTAGTTAAAAGCAAAATCCTTAATCGAGAAGTTGCATCAGCCACTTCGAAAACTGAACAGATACCAGTCAACTACGTTTTTTGAAAATTCGAAAAAAGCAGCGGAATGTTGACAAAAACCACGAAATATCAGGACTGGAGCAGACAGAGAGGGGGTGCCAAGCCCCTCTCTCTCTACTCCAGGCCTGACATAAATGGATGCCAACACAACAGATCAAATGAAACCAACTAATTGTTAAAAGTAGTGTACAGGGTGTTGTCACTGCTCCTTCTATTAGCGTGTGCATGTAGCGTGTGCATGTGTATAAAATACTGAGACCTTCGATATCACTTCTGGCATTCATAGCATCTGGTTCGTTAAAGATATGACACATCTCCAGGAAAGTCCTTTTATGAAGGTTTTTTTGAAAGTCCAAAATCTTAACTTCATCGTAGTTAAGATTATGCTTTACCGTTAGAGCATGTTTGGTTAACATCGAAGACTCTTTGTTGAGTCTCACGTCGCTCCTGTGTGAAGTGATTCTATCTTTAACTTTTCTATGAGTTTGACTTATATACTTTTTTTCACAATTCATGCAAGAGATGCAATATACCACATTGGAATAATTTTTTAAATCGTCTTTGTCTTTCAATTTAGCAAAAAGATTGTTGATGGTTATTTTGTTTTTAAATGCTAATTTTATGTGAGAGAATCTTGAAAATAATTTCTTTAATTTAAGAGACACCAGTGCTATGTTCGGTACAGAAAAATAAAATACGTTGTTAACAATGTCCTGGTTCTCAACCATACCAGGCACAATCCCGTCACGACGTCTATCATTTAAACTGTCATTAGCTGTTGTTCTGCTGAAAATCAGTTTTTTTGTTAAAGTCGGTGGATAACCACACTTAACAAATAATTCTGACAATTTTTTAAGATTATCTGCTACAAGGGAGGTATGTGAGGTGTTTATAACCCTATTTTTCATTCCCAACAGTACATTGATTTTTGTCTTTCAGAGTGGAACTATTCATAGTGTAAATATCGTCCAGATGACCCTGGTTTAGTGTACCAAGAAGTGATAACCTTATTGTCTACCCGCCTTATCAGTTGGGTATCCAAGGAGGGGACTCTATTGTTTTCGTCTTCTTCTTCTATGGTAAATTTCAAACGTTGATTGTAATTATTGAACACCTCTAATAAGCGTTCTTTACAATTGTTGGGAATACTAAGTATGATATCGTCTACATATTTTTTAAGAAAGGGAACCTCAAAACCTAGTTGCAGCAGACAGTCATTAATCAAGTCGTCCATGAAGTATTGTGCCAATATGGGTGAGACCGGTCTCCCCATAGGCATGCCTAAGGTTTGTTTGTAAATAATATTGTTGAAACTGAACACAGTGGTGTCAAATAAAAAAGTTATTAGTTCCAAGAATTTTCTTTTTGAAATACTACAATGTAATTGTATTTCCTCCCAGTGGCGTTCGACCGAGCTTCCGCATCCCTGAAGTTAAATTAAAAATTTTTGTTTTTAACTTAGACAGTCGTCTAATTTTATATGTATATGTATATATATATATATATATATATATATATATATATATATATATATATATATATATATATATATAAATATATATATATATGCATACTGCGGTGGATAGGTCCTCCGCTAATAGACAATTTGCATTTAATAGGTCATCCGGGTGCGATAGGTCGCCCGTATACGGAGGACCTATCGCTTCCTGTGTAAACAGACTCAGTTCACCATCCTACATTGGCTGGTAAATTTTCAGCTGGGTGAGTTATAGCGTTTTTTTGGATATTTTGAATACTTTAGTTGCGGGCTTTACCGTATGAACGGGTGGTGCCACCATAGCGCGTATATAGCCGAACGTATATTCTGGACCTACTTTGCGGTGGATTAGTCATCCCCCGTATATTTAATATCAGATTTGCGGTGAATAAGTCCTCCATAATATCGACAACACTGTCTTCAGTTCATTGTTTAAGGTTCCACTGCACAACTATTGTGAGTAACTTCAGGTAGAGAAAAACGAATTCCATTTTCTGTTTTATCTTTTTAAACAGAATAAATATACTGAAATTTATTTTGATTAAAGATGATTTTTAAAATATTTCAACAACAATGAGTACTTATTACAATAGAGAACAGCCAGCACAAATAAGCATACGTAAGTTAAATGGACATTTCTGAAATCTGAACAAAGAAAAGATATAATATGGAGAGTTAGTGAAAATAATCCGAGGCGTGATTTTTCTATTTATTTCAAAGAAACGAAAATTCTTCTTAGCAGCTATCGATTCGACCATTTTATTTTGTCACTTTAGAACTGTAAAATGGTATCTTTTTTGTATAATAAATTAAAAGTGCACTAAAATTTATGAAATTAAAGTTATTTTAAAGGTATACATAAATTTTAAATTAATAAAAATAGCAAAAGAAGATCATGACCCTCAGAAGTACATAGTGTCACAAACTAAATCTTTTTTATTCTCAAAAATAGATGTTGGTTCACTGGGGTAGCCAGCGCTTCGAGATATTTGAACAAGTTGTTGGAGATTATTCCTGTAAACCAGACTATCAGGTGGATAGATGACATTTTCTACTTTAGAGATTATCTTAATATAACTTTCCACATTGTGATACACTGAAATTTTATTGGCCTCGATCTTCTGCACGTTACGCGTCAATGAGCATGTGATATCAATGATGGCAGTACGTTTGTAAATTGATAGGTTACAGGTATCAACTTGTTCTTTGGCCATTCGATTTATGAATCAATTTTGTAATAAATATTTTTTTCTTAATCGTGTTTAAAAAATTATCGCAAACAAAACGGGATCGTGTCACGGAAATATGAAAATTAAGGGTAAGCCAATTTCAACTTCATATATCTCAAGATATAAAGCAGATATAAAACCGTTCAATACATCGTTGGAAAGACTATTCTTTTTACAATGAATTGGAAGGTATTTAAGCCTTTTCCTTTAAAGTTGCAACAAGATAAAGAAAGAGATGTCAAAATCAAACTTTCTACTGCCGATATCTAAAAAAAAGGATCCAGATATCGACCTGTGACCTATCCCATTCAATTTGCCTCATCATTTTACATATCCAGATTTTTTTTAAATTCTTTTGATAATCAAATAAAAATTTTCATTTTCAGAAAAATAATATATTTTCTGATGTAAATATTTTTAAAAGACGCAGAATGTAAATTTCCATTCTAGTATCTAAAAATCTGAAGAAATTCTTGGACACGTAAGATAAGGAGAAGAACGGAACTGCATAGACCACAGTCCGACATTTCAATAGTTCTCGGGATACTGACGTGAAACATTGGATGAGGATGCGACGAGTATATCGAATTTGATGTTTCACCATCGATATTTCAGAAACGAATGGAAATATAAACTTTAGGTTTATAGGTATAGGTTTACGCCAGTTTTCGTTCAATTTTTTATAAAATATATTTCTCTTAAAGTCAAGCCTTCATTCGAGGAGAAATTACGTAACATAAAACTCGGCGGTGTCACCAGCAGATTAAGATTTCGGCCATACTTCAGATTCACGAGCTCACATCAAGGACCATTGAAGCTACCAACTTGTTCTTTACTCCATTTGATTTGTCTTTGAATTTTATATAAGTAAATTCTCTCCTAATGCTGTATCCTGCACGAAAGGAAATTATCACACATGGAACATGACCGTGCCACGGCAAAGTAGGATATCCAGCTTAAGAAAACTTCAACTGGATAAATCTTGAGAAACAATGTAGATAGAAAACCGACCCAATACATGTATGGAAAGAGCATTTAGAATTTACTGAATATGAAGAAAGTATTATTAAGTTACAGCACGATAAAAGTATAGTTGTCAAAGTCGAATCAAGTCCCAACTTTCATTCGTCGATATGTAGAAAACGGATCCGGATATCGACTTACAGTCTATACCACTCAATTTGCTTCATCACTTTATATACCCATGACTTTTTGATTATTTTGTTAATCAATAAAATGTTTAATTTCAGGAAATATAATACATTTTCTAATATCGCATTTCAAAAACACGAAACATGTTATCTCCATCCGGTTATCTAAAAATTTGAAAAACTTCACGAATACGTGGGATGAGGAGAAGAATCTAACTGCCTGAGTCAGAGTTGGGTATCTCGAATAGTCTTCGAGATATTGACGCGAGAGTGGCTGAAAGTATCAAATTCGAAGTTTCGCAATATATATCTCCAAAATCCGGGAAGATACGAACTTACGAACATGCTTATCAATTTTCCGTTCAATTTTATACATAAGTAATTTTTCTTAAGTTCGAACCTCAATCAGAACAAAAGTTATCAACTTCCCAGTTTATATCTCAAGGGCGGTTGGAGATATGAACTTACCATTTACAGAAAGCGATTTCACGCTTAATTTTACATCAAGAAAGTTTTTCTCAATATCTCACGATGAACAAAAATTATCGAATAGAAATCGCGACCGTGTCACGGCAAAGCAAAAAGCGCTCGATGCATCGTTGGAAAGAGCATCCTTTTTCGAAATAACTGAATACTAACAAAGAGAGTTAAATATTATCTTTAGAAAGTTACAGCACGATAATCCAAGTGTCAAAATCCTACGAAGTCCCAACTTTCCATATCTCGAAAACAGATCCAGATATTGCCCGGAGTTCCACACTACTCGACTTGTTTCGTCACCTTACATATCCGTGATTTTTTCAGATTCTTCCTAAAATGTTAAAAAAGACCTCTGGACATGTGAAATCGGAAGGACCCAAAAAATTCTGAAAAGAATTGTGGATAAGGGGAAGAATCGAACTACGCAGACAAGAGATCGATATCTTTTCTGTTTTCGAGATATAGATGTGAGAATGGGAAAGGAGGCTGCGATGAAAATATCGAACCCGACGTCTTACTATCCGTGTATCAGAAACGGCTGAATATATGAACTTCCGGTTTGCGCCAATAGATTTTTTTGTTTAATTTTGTGAGTTCTCTTTGTGTCGAACCTCTATCAGAACCAAAGTTATAGAATATAGAATTCGACCATGTTACCGCACCGGTAGAATAGGATTTCGTCCTTAACTCAACTTCGCCAGTTTATATCTCAAGAACGGTTGGAGATATGAATTTCCGAGTTTGCAATAGTTTGCTAATTTGAGGGTTTAATCTATATATAATCTATATATAGTCAGTATTTCCTCCTATATATATGCCGCTTATAAGTTCTTCTTGTTTATTGTCCCTCTATTTACTGGTATGTGATAGTAGTTGCTCCTTAGATCCCTGGTTCTTTTGTCCGCATCTCTTCCGCCTCCTGGCGTTATCATTATTTTCATTATTATTTTTTTCGGTTTATCCATTGCAGGATAGAGTTTCCGTGCTTTCCAACAAATTCCACGCGGTAGCCGCGCCGGCGATAATTGCAGCCGCTCCCTCTGTGTTATTATTATTAGTATTATTATTATTATCAACTAAATGTACAAATATTTGCTGTTTTATGAAATATTATTTTATTGTATGTACTTCTGAGTATCATTAATTCTTTGTCAATTTTGACTTTAAATTTGCGCCTAAAATAGCATTACCTGTTATAAAAGTTCCATTTTTGGCCTTGAAGATTAAAAAAAACGATATAAACAGAAAACATAATAAAACGTATCAATAATGCAGCCATTAGTCATTATTTTTATATTTGTTCTGGACAATGATTTTGATTTTCGCCAATCTTTGTTTTTGAATAAATCAAGGTCCTTTAAAATGAGACAATTATGTTTAGCTTTTTATATAGATTTTTTTTCTTTTATATGAATTTTGAAGTGTTCTTTTGGTGTTTTGTCTATAAAATCAGTAATTTCTTCTGTCTCATTTGATTATATCAAAACTTGTCTTTGCTTTAACCCAGCATTTTTTTAATCAAATCTATCTCTAAATTAAAATTAATTTAATCTAAATTCTGACAAACCTCGCACTATTCCATACGTATAAGAAATTTGAATATTCTGACCGTCTGGTAAACATCGTCAGCAAATCTATAAGCTGTTTCGATGGATTCCTGAACAGCACCAGCTTTTTCCATATTATTTCTTACCAGATTAAATAATTGAAGTTTGACGCAAAACACTTTCACCAAAGATAATTTCCTACTGGTACTGCTCTTGTTTATATCAAATATACTTAAATATTATAAATAATAATAATATCATTTATTTTCCTTAAAACAATACATTGTATAGGAATAGTCAGCGTTTCTCACTTACTAGGCATGTCAATTTTTTTATAAAAATGTACCCAAAGTGTAAGTAATAACATAGTGAACTATTACATTTTCTCTGTCTAGAAAAAATAAGAAGGCTCACAAAAAGATATAAAACTTACAAACTAACGCGTACACAAGAAATCCGACATAGAATAAAAACATTTATTTAGTAAACATTCTTTTAGTTTGATCTGCGAAATATGCGAAAGCGGAGAGCTGGCGAGAAATTATTTTTGTTACATTGTTTGATCAAGAAACACTGGCAACGTTGCCGGGCCACCGATCCACCGTGGTTTGTATATTATGTATATAATGGGAGACTGAAAGCTGAGAAATGGTTAATAAAATATACATCCGGATGACGCAAACACTGTGATTTAGTCGGAGGAGGTAAAGATCGCAACTTATATACAAATTTAAAATATTAAATTCGATTTTTTTAGTGGAATATTTATGAAGGTGACTTAATATACTATATACATGAATTAAATTATATATATATTCACTATTTCTGGTGGATGACCTATTGCTGCTTCCCATGAGGAGGACTTATCCACTGCAGGATGTAAATATATATATATATATATATATATATATATATATATATATATATATATATATATATATATATATATATATATATATATATATAAATACATATATATATAAACAACATATATATAGGGCAGAATATATTAAAATAAAATATTTCTGTCGATCGCCTCTGTGAATCCTTATTTTCATAAGGATAATAAACCAAACTGCAAATAATTGCGAGCCTGGCCGCATTAAGTATAGAAATCCCATTCTACAACAAAACGCTTGGTTTTGATTGAAACAAGCACCAGCCGAAAGAATTATTCCTAATTAAAGGATACTCTCGTACCAGTATCCTTTAATTTCCCCACAAGCAAATTCCGTACCTAAGTCTAGAATCTACTTGGGCGAAGTAAACCTGCACTAACTGATGTGTTTCTAGTACCGTCCGCAAATTAATGAAAAGACATTTCAACGAATTCATTTTACAAAAGTCTTAAACAGTGCGACTTCCAGTTGAGAAATTCATCCAAATGAATACCAAGAAAACGCACACTATCATGTGTATTTGTTATAGCTACCCTGTTGACGTCGAAATTTAAATCGTCTATTTCTTTTTGGCGATTATGTATCCTGAGCATGTCAGTTTTTTCAGTGTTGAAAAATAATTCAATGCCATTAAAGAAATCTGATATTCTGGTAACCACCTCTGCACATTTAACATTCAATAATTCAGTGTTTTTTGATGATATAACAAGAGAAAAGTCATCAGCATAGGCTGTGTAATAATTGTTTTTATTGACTGAGGATATATTGTTTACATACAAAACAAATAAGATCGGACCGATTATTGATCCCTGGGGGACCCCCATATTTACATCCAAGCAATCAGAGTTTATGTAATCCACAGATTTCTCAGTTTCAACTTTTAAAGATACATATTGTTTGCGATCTTGTAGGAATGTTGATATTTAGTTCAGTGCGACGCCTCTTATGCCATACGTTTCTAAAATACACAATAGTCGTTTATGGTTGACACAGTCGAATGCCCTCCTCAGATCGCAAAAGATCACCGCTGGACATTCGCCTGCCTCAACATACTCTATGATTTGATAATATAATGATAACATTGCAGATGATGTAGACTTGTTTATAACGAAGCCGTGCTGATTATTTGATACAATTTGGAATTTATTGAGAAAAGGTAAAAGACGATCTAAAAACGCATATTCGAACATTTTTGAAAATCTAAATGTAATGACAACTGGTCTATAATTTTGTAAATGACATGTTTCTTTCTTTTTATACAGTGGAGTAACTTTCCCTGTCTTTATATTTTGCGGAAACATGCCAGATTCAAAGGATCTATTAATTAGGTACGTTAATGGGGATATAATTACATCAAGGACCCGTTTTAAAATAAAACATGGAATGTCATCTGCCCCAGAATGTTCGTTAAACACACTTGACTCTGCCTTACTACCTATATTTTTAGGATAAGTTTGAGCTACTAATCGAATCGGCGTCTCAACAAAAAACTGATTAAAATCCGTTGCTATCTCGTATGGATTTGTCACTAAAATGTCGTTTTTATTAATGTGAATATTAGAATGTTTTTTTTTTATTATTCACTAGTTCAGATACCACATTCCATGAAGCTCGCGCTGTGTTGTCAGAATTAGTTATACGGTTTTGATAATACTGTTTCTTTTTACTATTCAATAAAGCAACATGCTCTTTTTTTTTGCATTTCTATATGTTTCGCTGAAAGCCTCATTAACACCTTTGAATACAAATAAATCCTTCAATAGCTGACTTGAACGAACAACATCCGTATCAACCCACTTTTTGTTATCACTTTTTTTACATAGTTTTCGTATCTAGGAAAGTATGTTTCAAATTTAAATAAAAAAGTGTTATAAAATAAACAAAAGGCATCATTAAAATCAATTCTATCATCTAGATATGACTATTTCTCATTTATAAGTGCATTTTTAAAATTCGATATATTGACTTCGCTAAAATTTCCTTTCATATTATTTTTCCTTGATTCATGTTGATTAAAATTAAAACTTATACCTAATAAAACTGTTCGATGGTCAGAATATACATTATCAACTACAAAACATGTAAAACTGTTATCACAAGCATTTGTAAATATTTGGTCAATTATAGTACAGGTACTATTGGTTATCCGGGTAGGCCAATTAACGATATTAGTGAGACCAAAGCAAGACAAAAGATTACACAAATTGACAAAATTAGAACACTTGTACTTATCAAAGTTAAAATCTCCACATAAAAAAAAAATTATGTTTGGTTGGTACAAATAGTCTAAAACATCACTGATTTTATTAAATACATCAACTTCCCCACTGGGTGAGCGGTAACAGTTTAAAATAATATTTACAAACTTGTTTGTTTTGTAAGATATTGCACAGATCTCAAAATTCTGCTCTATGCAGAAACTGTCCAAGTCAATTTTTTTAATATTACTGTTAAATTTAGACCATATACTAACCCCACCACATTTTAAGATAGGGCGGCAGTAGAAACCAATTAAATTAAAATTATTAATATGTAAAAACTCTAAACATTCTTGCTTTACTCCTATTTCATTTAAACATAGAAATTCTAGATTTTCAAACGAATCTAAATCGGCTTCAATGAAATTAATTTTATCAGAATTTAAGGTATTAACATTAAGCAACGTGATTTTTGGCCTAAATATTATGTCACTGAGGCATTCGTCTTGCGTTTCGGTAAAAAACGACTAATACACGTCCCATAGGGCTATAAGCTCGAATCCATTGCATTTTTAAAATTGCTTGCCAATATTGTAACCTTGAAGGAAGAATATAGGTCCGGATATGTTGGGTTTAAAGATTCACATTTCACTCCTGGAAAATGTTTCTTCATATGGGCCGTGAGTTCATCAGCTGTAGTTTCGGGTTTTAACCTATACACGTGTAACATCGCGAAACTTGGTACACCTACGACACTCGCTGATTCTTTGTTACTTCCAATAATGAATTGTCTTTTACGTTTTGTTCTCCCCACTGTATTCCAATTGCCATCTTTGGATGATGTCGAAGTTTCGTTTTTAGCCAAATTGATGTAACCGTCCAATTTCAGTTGAGTTTCTGCTTGGGCAATAGCTGAAGATACTTCCTTCTTTGTAATTTCCTTTTTTTCAACATTGTCTTTCAGTTGTGGCTCAGCTGAATGCGATTTAGTCTGCACTTTCTGCACTATTCCGCTTTCTTTCGTCTTGCTTAGATCTTGTTTTGACGTGCCTTTCTGATGTTTCTTATTCTTATCTAGACCAGTATTAATAACTGTTATATTGTTCTTATTTAAGAGTTCTATATGTTCATTTAGAAGTCTTACTTTATCTTTAAGTTCTTGAATGATCGTGTCTTTTTGTTTGATAATGTAATTAAATATATTGACGTTTACTTTCTTATCGGGACCACTAATCTCTTCCAATGCGTGAAAAAATGCGGCATCACTGTCAGGGGATGCACTCCAAATCACAGGTGCATAACAGGTACCAAAACCAATGGAAAACCTAAAAAAGGAAAATATTTATTGTTATTAATACGATTTATAAACTCTGTTATAAATAATTATGATAAATTTAGTCATAGGAAAGCTATAAATAAGATAGCTAACATGAACACTATGAGAAAAATGCTAGAAAATACTTTCATATTTTGAGTAGCGTAAACAGTCCCGAGAACTGAGAATCTACTCAAGTCTAACAATTTAGTGCATCGTCTATGAATAAAACTTTACAAAAGTGAAAAAGACTCACCTTATGAGCAAATTTAATGATACAGATCCAAAATACAGGGTTCCAACAGGTATCAAAGACAATATAAAACCTGAAAAAGGAACAAATTTATTGTTAGTATTTAAATCTAATAACTATGATGTACACAAATATGTTAAATTTAGTCATAGGAAAGCTATAAATAATATAGCTTACATGAACACTGTTTTGTTCTTCTTTGCTTTATTTCTTTATTCTTTTATTATTAAAACACTTTATTCTCGTTTTTACTTTTTATTAACCACTCTAGTCTCTACATCTCTCTGGACTGTTCTGCCAGTTCTGTCTTCTGTCAGAACCACAGATCTCATTTTCATAGAATGCTCTTAAAACTAGGTACATACACAGCACGCTTCTTTTTTTTTTAAATGAATAAACAAATAATCTACAAACTGCTACTAAAGTTATTGATACATAATAAATAAATAATTTTACTCTATGTTAATTTAATTCAAAGTCATTTAAATAATCAGGTAATTTTGATATCCGGGATCTACGTGTCTTTACAGTATTATTTGGTGTGTTAGCGAATACTTCATTAGATACTTCACTACTTTCACAAGATACTGTATCACTGGAGTTATGAAACAAGTCACTATTATCATTAGATGCGACAGTCTGATCAAGCTCTGTTTCAATATTAATTTCATCATAAACATCGGGTACAGTATTAGTTTTTTTTTTCTCTCAGGGCTCGTCTGTTAATAAAAGTCCGAGGGCACTGCAGCCTCCTGGGCTTATTGTACTCTCCCTGTCATGTTTCACTCCGCCCACTCCAGTACTCCTGTACCCCTAATCATGTGATACAGGTCCATGGTCGGGCGGGTTCTGATGAATTCCGGGTCCGTTCGTGCTTGCGCGTAAATACCATGTCTTCTGCGAGCCAGTGCCTCGCAGTTGAATATGATGTGATCGACCGTTTCCGGCTCCTTGCTGCATACTCTGCAGTCTAGGTTGCCGTCAAATTTGCCGATTGTATTTAGATACTTCTTTACCGGAAAATGTCCAGTCAGAAGTCCTACTATTAGTCTTAACTGCGTCCTGTTCATTGTGAGCAGTTCTTCAGTTTGTTTTGCACATGGGCCTTTAATGAGTATTTTCCCATGTCGATTTCCTGGAATGTTCCTCCAGTGATTTTTGTGTTTGCTCTTGACCCAGTCTTTAATCGCCCTTCTGGCTGAGCTTTTGGAAATACCCAGCGCAGGTTCTGGGCCATAGAATGTATTAGCTGCCCCTTGTCTAGCAAGTTCGTCGGCTTTTTCATTGTCATCAATTTTGGAGTGTCCTGGCACCCAGAGTAATTTGACTCTGTTCTGCGCACCCAGAATTTTCAGCTCTTCATGGCAGTCCCATACCAGTCTAGATGACACTCTGTTGGAGGCTAGTGCCCCAAGTGCCGCCTGACTGTCTGATGCAATGGAGATCTGCTGGTTGACATATTGTCGACTTACATTCTCGTGTACACGTTCAAGTATAGCCAGAATCTCTGATTGGAATACAGTGGCATGTTGCCCAAGGGAAAGACTTATACTTGCCCTGGGTCTTTCACCATGTATTCCAGCTCCAGCTCATGTGCTCGTCCTAGACCCGTCAGTATACCAGGTTAGGCCCTTACGTAGTATGTCAGGAGCTTCTTTTAACCAGTCCTTCCTATCTCCAATGGTGATATTGAAGGGCTTGTTGAAGGTGATTTTTGGTATCATGTAGTCTGACCTCATATTCAATAGAGGGTCTTCTACAGGGTTTATTATCCTCAAGTGTCCCCCAAATCTAGTTCCGTGGAGACGGGGTATTTGAGTTTTGCAACCTATATGCTCCCATTCTGGCCTCTCCCTGGATCACTATGCTAAGTGGTCCAATAGAGTCTCCAAGGCTGCCGTTGGGGTGTTTTTCATAGCACCCGTAATTCCTAAACAGGCCAGTCTTTGTACCCGGCTCAGCTTATTCGCCGCTGTAGTCTGAGTTGTCTTTGACCACCAAACTAGAGCAGCGTACGTTATGGTGGGTCTTATAACGCATGTGTAAAGCCAGTGCAGTACACTAGGCCCGAGCCCCCATGTTTTACCATACGATCGCCTACAGGTTGCCAATGTGGCTACCGATCTATGTATTATCCTGTCTAGGTGTTGGTTCCAGGTAAGCTTGGAGTCTATAGTAACTCCAAGGTATTTGACCTCTCCCGACATCTGCAGTTGTGTATCTTGAAGGACTAGAGGGCCTAAGCTCTCCAGACTTCTTCTTCTAGTGAATGGGACGATGTGGATCTTTAATGGGCTGACTTTCAGCCCTTCCTCATCGGTCCATTTTTTGACCATGTTCAGTGCCATCTGTAATCGATCCCTGACTATGTTAATAAACTTTCCCCTAACTATGATGACTATATCGTCAGCATATCCTTGGGCTTCAAATCCCTCAATTGTGAGTTTCCGTAATAGGCTGTCAACTACAAGATTCTATAGCAGGGGGGACAGACACCCCCTGCGGACTGCCTCCTGCAACTGACGTACTTAGATTTTCTCCCATTATGGTGGTGAATACCATCCTGCCTTTGAACATGCCATCGATCCACCTGCAGCAGGTGTCCTCGATGCCATGCTCTCTTGCAGTTCTAATGATGGAGTTGAAGGAGGTGTTGTCGAATGCTCCCTCTATGTCGAGGAAAGCACCCAGTGCCACCTCATTGTGTTCCAGAACCTTCTCCACCTTCTGAATTATGTGGTGAAGTGCTGTTTCTGTAGACATGCCTCCTCTGTATGCAAATTGGTTCTGATGTAGTGGACTTCTGACCAGAACATCATCCCTAATATGCCTGTCGAGCATTTTTTTCATAGTCTTAAGTTGAAAGGACATAAGACTGATGGGTCTTAGGGACTTGGCTTGGGTGTACGAGTTTCGCCCAGCCTTTGATATAAATACCACCCTAACTGGTTTCCACCTCGTTGGTATGTATCCCAGCGCTAGGCTGGTTCTGTACAATGTGCAGAGCTTGGATGCAAACAGGTCTATGCCCTGTTGGAGCATTATTGGCAGAATTCCGTCCGGTCCCGGAGAATTGTGAGGCTCAAATTAGTTTATTGCCCACCTGATTTTGGATTGATCTATCACTTCTTTGGTTACTGACCAGTCCGCCCTGGTGGCCCTGTTTCCAGTTGTCACCAGTTCTGTTCTTAGCCATTCCTCGAGTGATTGTTCAATAATGGTAGATCCAGGAAAGTGCACACGGAGCAGTTCCTGTCTTGGTGTACTCTCCTGTCTCTGTTAGAAGGGAGTTTATTGAGCAATGATTGTCCTTCGAGAGAGTTTTCTGGAGTCTGGCACTTTCCGGGATACTATCAATACTCTCGCAGTGTCTCCTCCAGGATTCTCTCTTGGCCTTTCTCAGTGCCTGATTGTACTCAGTCAAAGAGGTCCTGTATTCATCCCAATTGGCTGATCTTTTTGTAACGTTGAATTTTCTTCTCACTTCTTTCCTCATGTTTGTAAGGTCATTATTCCACAAGGGCACATTCCTGGTGGATTTCCTTACCACTAGAGGGCAGTTGTCTTCATATGCAGAGATAATTGCGTTCTGTATTTGTTCCGCAGCTATCTGCACATCCTCTTCTCTTCTAATATTCGTTATTACCCCCCCAAGTTCCCGGGCAAGGTCTGTCTTATATCCTTCCCAGTCCGCCCTGCGGGGGTTACGATACAGTATTAGTTATACTAACATTATAATCTAGTTCAACAATTTGTTCAAGATCGTGAGAGACTTTCTAATTATTACTACTAATGAAATCTTCATAAATTATAAAACTGAATTCGTCATTCTTCTGGTCAAAACTCTCAAAGGGAATATTTGTTTTATTTATGTTTTCGGTTTCGCCTAAACTGTTTTCCATATAAATCTTTAACAATATAAGATCTGTCATTATACCTATATATTACCTTGCCTTTTTCTCATTTTTTGTTTTTTTGAAATAATATTTTCTCTTGTTTTTCTAACATAGGCAAATCTTTTGCAGTACTATCGTAGTATTCTTTTGCCTTTGCGCAATTTGAATTTAGTTTCTCATTCATAATTTCAGGCTGTACAATTTTTGGTAAAAGTTTATCAACACTGGTTGGTAGCTTAGCTTTAACAATTCTATTTAATAATAACTGTGACGGTGAATACCCTAAATTTGGTAAAGGTGTATTTCTATACTCTAATAAATAACTCGGCAGATCATTATTATGTGTCATTTTATTTAACATTCTTTTAGTTATATCAACATATTTTTCTGCTAGTCCGTTCGATTGATGATGGTATGGGCTAGAAAATTCTAGTTCAAAATTCCATAACTTAGCAAATTCTTTAAATTTACTGCTGTTGTAAGGATTATTATCGCCATAAAATTAATTTGGGACTCCAAATTTTGAAAAAATATCTTGCAAACATTTATCACTGTATTAGCAGTTTTATCCATAACTGACACAACTTCAAGCCAATGTGAATATGCATCAACTATCAATAAATAATATTTTCGTTTATGTTCTAAAAAATCTGAATATAAATATTGCCACGGACGATCAGGTAAGTCATGAGGTACTAATGTTTCTTTTTGATTAGCGGTTTTATTTAACTGACAAACACAGCGGTTAACGAAATTTTCAATATCTGTCGACATGTTTTTCCAAACATAACTTGACGTGCACGTAATTTTGATTTTTGTATACCAAAATGTGCTTCATGTATTAATAGTAACATTTCTTTTTGCAGATCCCTGGGGACTATTACTTTTGAATCATAAAATAGTAAATTATTTGACAAAAATATATTATCTTTTAAATTAAAATAGAATTTCAATTCCGAGTCAAAATTTTTAATACTTTTAGGCCACTGTGTAGTGCAGTAATGTTTAACGTTAGAAAGGATAGGATCTTTATCAATAGCCTTTTCGAAAATTAATTTCTTTTCATGTGACATTGGCACATTAAGTGAAAAAGAATGTATTATATATTCCATTTCTTCATCAACGATATAATCAGTTCCGATATAAGATCTACTTAGTGTGTCTGCTACATACATTTGACTACCTGGTAGATATTTGATTGTTATGTTATACTTTAACAATCTTAATAACATACGTTGGAGACGAGCGCTAACATTGTCTAGGTTTTTACTAAAAATCGATATTAATGGCTTATGATCAGTGTACACAGTTACATTCCTGCCATAAATGAGATAATGAAATTTTTCACACGAGAAAACTATACTTAATAATTCGTTTTCTATTTTAGCATATTTTTGTTCAGATTTATTTAAAGATCTGGACGCGAAAGCTACAGGGTGAGTCTTGCAGTAGGGTACTTCCAACTCCCTTACTTGATGCATCGGTTTGAATAATAATTTCTTTAATTTCATCAAAAATTTTTAATATAGGTTTATTTGTTATTAATGTTTTCAATGTGTCCAATTCTTTTTGGTGAATATCAGTCCAATTAAAATCTTTATTTTTTTTAGTTAAATCTCTCATATTATAAGTTAACTGAGATAAGTTCAGGATAAATTTTGAAAAAAACTTAAACATTCCTAAGATTCTGAGTAATTCTTTTTTATCTTGTGGCGCTTTAATAGCTAGAATTGCCTTAATGTTATTATTGTTCGGATAAACACCTTCTTTTGAAATATTTTGACCTAAAAAATTGACTTCTTTAAGTTTGTATTGCAATTAATTAAAGTTAAATTTAATTCCATATCTCAAGGCTTTCTCGAATACAATTATTAATGCTTTATCATGTTCAAGCTTAGATGACCCTGTAACAATTATGTCATCATAATATATTTCCACACCTGGAATATCTCCAAAAATTTCATAATTTTTTTTTCTAAAAGATCTCGGGTGCTGACGAAATTCCAAATGGTAGCCTATTGAATTTGAAACGACCAAAAGGTGTATTAAATGTACATAAATTTGAGCTATTTTTCATTCAGCTGTAATTGCCACAATCCATCTTTCATGTCAATCACTGAAAAAATAGTTTTACCTAGTAGTCTACTTAAAATATCATCAGTTTTAGGTATTAAATAATGTTCTCTACATATATCATTATTTAATGGTTTTGGGTCCAAACACAAACGAAGTGCACCATTGGGTTTTTCTACTATCATTAATGAATTAACCCATTCACTAGGTTAATCAACTCTAGATATTATGTTTTTGATTTCTAAACCATCAAGAGCATCTTTTAATCTCGTATGTAATTCCAGTGGTACTCTTCTTTGCATTTGTATAACCGGTATTGCATTTGGTTTTAATTTGATATTGGTATACAACCTAACCCTTCAAATAATTCTTTAAATTTATTGTATAAATCATTTTTGTCCTTAGGTAACAAGTCTGTTGTATTAAGCAATTTACTTTGGACAGAATCTAAACGACAAATTAAATTAAATTTCACACAATCTTTTAAACCTAATAAGGGTTCAGAATCCAGATCACTAACTAAGAATTTAACATTGTAGCATTTTCCTTTATGCATGCATTTTAAAACTATCTGACCAACTGTCTCAGAATTAAAATTTCCATAGGATACAATTGTTATTGCTGAAGGCTCTAATTGTGATTCATTTAGCCCTTTTTTCCTAAAATACCTTAATGGAAGTACACTCGACTCCGCTCCTGAGTCTAATTTAAATTTTATTCTATGTTTATTGACATAAATATCTTCATACCAGCTTGAACAGACATTTGATTCATTTCATTTTTGTTCATAAATAAAGATAAAATTTTCATCATTACTGTTTTCGTTGCGACCCTCAATCAATTGTTTATTGCACTCACTCAAACACTCACTTACTTCTTCAATCTTCAACGATTCTCCTGAAGTTTCTCCTTCTTTTTCTTTATCGTATTTCCATGTCGTCTCTCTCATTTTGTCTTCATCGCTTTTTTGTTCCATTTCTGTTCTGGACTTGTCTTGATTTTCTTGCGTATCTCCTTGTTTAACGTATTTCCTCTCTTTGTCCTTGAAGTAACACATTTTTGCAAAATGATTTTTCCTTTGACAAATAGCACATGTTTTGTTGAATGCCGGGCACTTTCGTTGTTGGTGTTCATTACCACACTGTTTACAGTTGTATATCATTTTAACAGCATGAACTTCTTCATCGGGCGTTAATAACTTTATATGCTGTTTAGATAATTCGATTGACTTTACAATATTCTTGTATTTTCTCCAAAGTCATATTGGTCTCTCTTATTAGTCTTTGTTGTACTTGCTTATCACTAAGGCCTAGTATTACTCCGTCTTTTATCATTCGTTCCATGTAAGATTTCTTACAATTATCATTTTCACATACAAATGCACAATTTGCAGCTTATTTTTTTTAGCTCTGTAATAAATGAGTCTATATCTTGGTCTTCTCTTTGTGTTATATTATTAAATTTAAATGTTTCCATTGTTACATTAGATTTTGGTAAGAAATATTCATCAAAACAATTAAGCACATCTTTTAGTGTTTTCGTTTTATCTTAAAGGAATGTGTTATAAATATCCAAGCCTGTATCTCCAATAATGGGTAGTAATAAGGCAATTTTGACATCTTCTTCGGATGAATGTTTGCCTGATGCTTTTAAAAATATTTCGAATTTTTGTTTCCATTTGGGCCACGTGCTCGATTCTTCAACGTTAAAGCTTGGTGGTGGTTTGTACTTCATTTTACAATTTTTATTTTTGTCGCTTTCTCTTTTAAACTCGTTATGTATTGTCCGTTTAACAAGCCGACGTGTTTCACTAACCTTTTACACACCTGTCACCATGTTTTGTTCTTCTTTGCTTTATTTCTTTATTCTTTTATAATTAAAACACTTTATTCTCGTTTTTACTTTTTATTAACCACTCTAGTCTCTACATCTTTCTGTACTGTTCTGCCAGTTCTGTGTTCTGTCAGAACCACAGATCTCATTTTCATAGAATGCTTTTAAAACTAGGTACATACACAACAAACACTGTGAAAAAAGTGCCATAAAGTATTTTCACATTGTGAGTAACGTAAACAGTCCCGAGAACTGAGAATCTACTCAAGTCTAACAATTTAGTGCATCGTCTATGAACAAAACTTTACAAATGTGAAAGAGACTCACCTTATGAGCAAATAAAATGTTACAGCCTCAAACTACAGGCATTTGTAACAATAGGAAGTGCAAAATTAGGACAAGGGAGATATAAAATCTTGACAAATAGGATAATTTGTTCCAAAATAAAGATGTTTCTTGAAGTTTTTCTTGTTGTATTTAAAGACAAATGTCCATTGATCGTTTTCTGTCAGTTGGTTTTAGGAAGTTTTGCAAATTAGCAACTGTTTCAGCAAATGATGCTTAGGCAATCCTGAAATGACATAATATTTATAAAATTTGCGTAAAATGTTTCATAGCTACAAAAGATGATAGCAAATTGTTCTTTAGTTTATAAGTTATACACTGGTATGTGTTCTACTAGGTTTTAATTAGAAATAAGTGAGAAATTGTAAAAAATTGTTGAAACAAGAAATTTTTTTAATTTTCAAGAAAGACATGGTTATGGCATACCAAAAGAAAGCTTAATATCTCTATATCATTATTCAAAAAGAAAATCATTGCTAAATTCATAAATAAAACAGAAAAACGAAAAATAAATTTTCAAAATTTATTTCAATTAAATCAAGCACCATAAAATTCGGATAAGTGTCAAAATGAGCCGATAAAAATGTCACATTTTAAAATCAGTCTTGTTTGAGTATCAGAGGTGATAACACGTCCCTGTTTAACAAAAATTTCATAACCTCATAAATGTAATTATATGAAACGAGAATTTTTTACAAGTAAACTTAATTAACACTCAGCGTATGAGTAAATATTCAAAAGGAATTATTTTATCCCATCACAAGTGAGCAAATTATTAAATTTTAAAAGTTCCAAGTGGAACAAATCATAAAATAATCATTTTTCTATAAACTCCCAACACAGCACATTCGGGATATGGGATGTCAAATTGAAGTACCTGGATATCCCAGTACGTAAAGTAGATAGTGAAATGAACGTCCCATTTAGGATATCCCAGGATATCCTTCAAAAGGAGGGCAAGAGGATATCCCGAACTGGTTTCATTTTAGCATTAACTGTGAATTGACATTAAAAAAGGACGTCCAGTGAAGGGCTCTAAATCTCCTTAAACTGTGACCCAATATATCTCTTTAATATGTTTAAATAAGGCGCCATTACGATTTCCGGCGGCCATATCCAATTTCACAAACCTGTACTTTCTATTGTATCTCTGGCATTCTTTAGTGTAAGCTCAAAACAAGCTTGCAATATCAGTTAATTTATTTACATCAAATAATACAAATTATTAGTGGTTGTAGTAAATATTTTTAACACTTTTGATTGTGTTTTATCTGTTTAATTCAGTTTTATTTGAGACTTTTTTGTTCGACACTATAGAAAGTAAGTACAAACCATGTAAAAATAACATAACCTAAAGCTTCCCAAATTTAATATAATTTTGTAAACTTTCAGGATGCCAAAGGAAACTAAAAAGAGGAAACTTTATAGAAAACTTACGGTATTAAAAAAAAATTCTGGCTCCCTGATTTTCAATGACCAACAAACCTACAAAATCAAGCTTATTTGACCCAAGAATTGAATGTTACGAAGTCAGGTTGGAGATGAGAGAATGTGAACCAGGTCGTACTTAGTGTTGTGAAATTTGACGATGAACAGTGTATGAAAATAGGTAGGTAAGTAAAAATAATTTTGCTTCAAGATAATCGTTTGAAATTTTCATTACACTCTTAAAGAGAAATATGTATCAGAGAGTTAATTTGCAAATCTGTCCTGATCCTGATATATTGTTTCCTTTTGAGTAAATTGCACAAAACGGTTATTGGTTTATTAATGATGTTATGTAAATGGCTTCGCAGCCACAGCCATATGTGACGTGTATGGAAGACAGATACAATGCATTAAAATGAAGTAATACAGGATTGCATTTTATAATGCGACAAATTATTGTTATTAGTGCTTCAATTTAAACCTGTATCCCTCGATGTTCTCTTTATTATCTTTATCTTACCCAGTTTTCATGCAGACTAAATTTTTGTTGATAATACTGATTCAAATAATAAGTAAATGTTTGTTTTAGATACAATCATGAATGGGTACCTATAATATTATGAAATAGGTACGATGCAGAGAAGTGTTTAAAAGAATCCGAGGAGGGCAAAAAGAAGAGCGAGGCCATGGAGAGAGGAGAGAAGTAGGAATAACACATTACTTGATAAAAAAATATGTTTTTATATAATTCAGTTTGAAAAATGTTATTTTATGTTCTTCTAAGAAGTTTGCTTTTTGATGTTACAAATGAGTTTTGTCGTGTTAAATATTGAATATATTTAGCTTCTTATAAACCCTAGGTGTTTTTAATGTCTTCACTGATTATTTATATAATTCGGTCAGTTATGATATTTTCTAACATTTTCATGCATATTAACCTTCGACAGAAATAAAATTTTACAAAAAACAAAATATTTATGGAGATATGTGCAACATACTTATTTTATTATTCTATATTTTTTCGAAGTAGTTTGACATTACAAATGTGAGTTTGTTTTTAAAGTCTGTCTTACATCTGATTTTATTTTCTTGGCCGTTTATATCAAATAACTAGATGAATAATTCCTTGGGTTTTTCGGTCAGTTCAAATGAGAAATATAATATTTTCTATTGTTTCAGTGTATTAACCACCTTCAGATAACCTACAATTTTACAAAGAACAAAATATATATATATATATATATATATATATATATATATATATATATATATATATATATATATATAGATTTATTACACCGCTGATACAGACCACATTTGATATATGCCGCATACGTTACCAGACCAAAATCGACGTTACCAGACCAGGCAAATGGTCTGGTAACGTTAAACCATGCATTAATGTTCATCAAGGTGGTATGACACTCCACAGAAAATTTGAGAGTGGCGTGAAAAGTCGGTCGAATTGGTATTTTTATATGGATTTAGTTCAGACGTTCAATGGGTAGGTAGCGCTCATGCGGCATCACATTTATACAGTTGATGAAGTGATACGAAACCAACTCTGTCAGACCAGAGATTTGGCAACGGCGCTGAATGTGGATTTAGAATTGTAAATAGATATTTGGTATTTGCTTCATTATTTCTATCTGCAGTTAAATCATTTGGTGCGGTTTTTGAATTTGGCGCGTCTTTTAAATTTTATTCCTGAAGCCATTTTAAACTACGACCAGAGATGCAGACCAATTTTAATATATTGCACGTACTTTGCCAGACCAAAATTGACGGGTGATATATTTAAAAATGTCTCTTAGAAACATTTTTGTAATCATTTTATTAAATAAAATTTTAAAATTGGTGAAATTACAACCTACAGGGTAATACTTTGAAATGAATTTATTGGTGTTTTTTTTAAAGCCTGATAAATTCGCCAAATGCAACATCTCTAAAACAGGCAAATGATTAACGATAGTCAAGTTTAAGTCCAAAATTTGCCCACAAAAAACAAAAATTGAGGCAATCCATTTTTAATTAACAGTAAACAAGAAGAGTCGATAAAATTGTTAAATATTTGTGAGCATCGAACTGTCATGGTTTGTTAAAAAAAAAACACTGCATCCCTGTATTTTTCACATTACTTAATAAATAAATTGACTTCGTATGATAGTTGGGAAGTAAAAATTTCATTTTTAATACAGGAAAGTATGGGATATTAATTTGAATTTAATTTGTTTCATTGTATAAATAATTGAAAGTTCTTAAGTTCTAGTAATATTAATGTGAGGGCAGAAGGACTTCGGTCGATAGCCCTTTGGATCTTTCCAATAAAGAACATATTTATTATTATTAATGTGAAATCAAATTGACCTGACAGTATCGACGTTAAAAATTTTAGGGGGCGAGTGTTTGAGATTTTAGTACCGTATTTTTACCACTAGCTTTAGGATTGCTGTCAAGTTTTGCAGCAACAGGGAATCATTACAAAGATCTTTATATCACCATTACTCTAAAATTTGACAACTATTTGAGTTATTGGCAAAGAAATATGGCACAAAAATCTCAAACCCTCCGGTTGCTTATTTTGTTGAATCTTTCAATCAACGATAATACATACACATATTCCTTAATACACATTTAAATTCTGCAAAGAAGCACCTACAAAGGTAGGTACACAATAATTGTTATAGAGGCATAAACAGGTGGAAATATATTTTTGTAATAATCAATAGTAACTGTCCTCTAAAAACATATGAATAGTGATATAAGTGTACAATTACAGTCGAATCATACTTAGTACTCACACTTGCATACTTAATATGAAATAAAACCAGGTTAAGTCTATTAAATAAAATTTGCATATTTATTTCAGGTATATTTCTAGTTGAAGGTAAACATATAATAATAAAACTTAAACCTAAAAATTGTTGTATATAAATAGATATACATAGGGTGTTTGGTCCGTAGATGCAGAAAATTACTATAATAACTTCTTTTGTAAAAATAAAGCAGTTTAGCCAAACTTACCTAAGTCCAAAACTTGAAATTAAATAAAATACTTTGTGTTAAGAAATAGAAAAATATTTGATATAGGAATTTGCAAACATCAGGAGAAATAGAAATAATGTATTATCGCTGACTATTTAAAAAAGAAACAACTACTAGTAGAAATATCAATTTTAAACTTTGTATTTCATCTAACAACCTACTTCTGGTATAAAATTAATATTTCTACTAATAGTTGTTTCTTTTTTGATTAGTCAACGAGAATACATTATTTTTATTTCTCCTGATGTTTGAAAAATCCTATAACAAATATTTTTCTATTTCTTAACTTGACGCAAACAAAATATTATATTTTTGAAAAACTGGGTGTTAAAGTTTCGATTTTTTAAAAGTATTTCTATTGCCGTATTTTATCAAATAGACATTAAAGAAGAACTTAAAAAAAACGACTTTAACACCCTGTATCTTTTTTAATGTTAGCTAAATCGAATAATTTTTACTAAAAAATTGTTATTGGTTATTTTCTACATCTGCGGACCAAACACATATTTAGAGTATAAAATACCTAATAACACAAAATAAAATATTCTGAGTAAGCAAATTATTGCAAATGTGGAAACAAAGGATTTTATAGAGGATGTCGAATAAACATTTTTTGGTAGAACGTCAAGTTTCGCCGGAAAACGCAATAATATATTTTGCACCAGCTTTCAACCTCCCAAATTAAACCCATACTACCCCCGGTCAGGCATTTTGTTTTTTTACGTTCATTATAAGCCCCTTTACCATTTCCAATTATAAAAGTCCTGTCTATAATTAATAGTGGTTTTGGATTCGAATCGGTTAGTTTGTTTGCACTATGAAGCAATTTGAATTTAATTGTTTCAATTAAGAACTGTGCGTCTGACGAGAAAAACATTTTTATGTAGAATTGACCAGGCTGATATGCAAAAATATTCACATAGAAATATGTCAGTGGTGTACTACTTTTTTGGTAAAAAATATCAGCGGACATGGTTGCAGGGACGCCACTGGCGGAGCTATAAAATAAATATGTGGTTTTATATCCTACTAACACATACCAAAATTGAAAATAATATCTAAAGTACTTTCTGAGATATTAAGAAATAACGATTAAAAAAAATTGAACACCCTGTAGCAAAATATTTAAGTCATTGCGGACATATGCTCCATTGAAATTTTCTTCATAAAGTGGCCTAAGGAATCACACGTCATTAAGGAACACCCTGTATATGTACAGTATGACAAGTTATAGTGGATAAGAAGGTGAACTGTTTTATTTCTCATTTTATACGGAAAATATGTTCTTCACAAAAGTTTCGCTTTTGTTAAAAATATGATTGCCATGAAGTAAGTTAACATGTCACGTACAGGGTGTTCAGAAAGTAAAAAAAAGAAAATTATATAAGAGTAAACTACGTTCAATTTTAACGATGAAAAACTGTCACTAAGAAAAGTTGTTTAGAATTAAAATTTATGTCAGAATTCCAATTTGTGGATAAGTCGGACTAATTTTACTTTTAAAAAAATTTTCATAAGTATCATGCGGCAAAATGTTACAGTAAAATAAAAGTTATTTTCTTCTAACAAAAATTAATAGATAAGACAGCTAATTACACTTGTAATTATAATAAGTATACTATTTTATTTTTAACAGCATCGAAAAAAATCGTTAAAGGTATTTACACAAAACTTTCCTCTTTATTTATACAGGGCGGTCAGCCTAAAAAATATTAATTAAGAAACGACATTTGAGAATAGTGTTCTGAATGTAGTTATCAGTATTGTTATAAAGAAAATCTGATAACTTCTGGTCAAAAAAATATACAGAGTGGTCGCGCAACAGCAAAAATTTAATATTAAATGAAATATACTTACGTAAATACTTTTACAAATTTCCGCCATTGTTGAATTATTTCTTAGACGTTCAATATATTCAGTATATTTTTCAATAAAACTTTAATAGGTGTCTTCCTTGCCAATTGTGTCATCTGTATACCAAATATTATTGCCATCTGTCACATTTTTAGTTCCACATCCACGTAGTGAAGTGAAAGTAAAGTAGTCGTAAATATATTGATAGGTTTAGAATGCCATGAAACGTGAAAATTTTAAATTTCAGCGAAAAAATGGTTTCATTGTCTCTTCTCTTTGGACGGTCAACCCTGTATATTTTCTAGTGAAAGTTTAACCATATCTTCGCTGGCAGTAGCGTCAACTACCGACTAAATTTGAATGTTCTCCGTCGAGTAGTTTCTAGTAAATGCACCAACAGACAGACATCAGACGGACATACAGACAGACTGGCGAAATTGAAAGACCTTTATTTTCGTAACCTACATGGTCTGAATTGTGAAAATCCGAAGAAAACTTCCCTTCGCTGTGTAAGAGAAGTAAAATTTATTAGAAAAACTAAAGAAAATTTAAAAAAAGTAGAATTAGGCAGATTTTTTCAAAATTGAAATTCTGACATAAACTTTAATTTTAAACAACTTTTCTTAGTGACAGTTTTTCATATCGTTAAAATTAAACATATAGTTTACTCTTACATAATTTACAGATTTTTAAACTTTCCGAACTTCCTATACTTGACATGTTAACATACCTCATGGCAGTCATATTTTTAACAAAAGCAAAGCTTTTTATCAAGAATAAATTTTCCACGTAAAACGAGAAATAAAAAAGTTTACACTCTTATCCATTCTAACTATGGACGTATTGCAAAAAAAAACAGTTCAACAGGAAACTCTTATTCAAGTCTCAGTAAAAAAGGCATTATCTACATTCTGCATTATCTACATTAATTATTATTAGGGTTAATCACTAGTTCTAGCGAAGCATGAAGTTAGGGATGATAGAGGATAAGTAACATTATTAAGACTCACGCACCTTATTTACTAACTTTGAAACATCTTCACTTTCACTCGTTACAGAGCTACTAAAACTTACTTCTTTTGGGGCTAAAAATAATATAAAACATACTTATTAAAATCCTGTTAAGTACGCAAAATTAGGCTTTATACTCACTTGCTGAATTTTGAGTAGCTAGGTGGACTAATAATTTCCCGCGATTCATGGCTCGGGAATTAAAACACTATAGAGACTCCAGGTAAGGCACAACCGAATAATGGGGAATGTATAATATAGGTAATGAAACGTAGGAAGAACTTACTTGAGCCTGGCACGCTTAATAGGCGCTACCGCATTGTATTATCTTCTATAAAAAAACAATATATGACTCGGCAACAGTGTCTGGACTGATAACGTCTATTAGGTATTTCATTTTGTTACATGCTGGTTTGAAAAGGCGGTTGAACGTTGCGGTCCTGGTTACGATTACTGAACATGGCAAAAAAAAATTAAATTAGATTTCTCTACCCCTCTTTGGTTGCTCTTAATTGTGATATAAAATAAAAATATAGAACGTAATATATACTCCCCTTACTCTATTCTTTCGAGTTGGTCTGAGGTTGCCTGATGAACGTGTCTGGACTGGCAGCGTCGATTGGACAAATATATATATATATATATATATATATATATATATATATATATATATATATATATATATATATATATATATATATATATATATATATATATATATATATATATATATATATATATATATATATATCTATATTGCTGTGTATCCACACTGTGGAACACTACCCAAGTATCGTGTTTGAAATCATAAATAAAATTCACAAATTTGTATGTATTTTAGGAAATAATCATAACAGTTTTACTTTAACGGATCATACAGAAGCAGGAATATCTGTGGTTTATTTAATTGATTCAAGTTCACTTGTTCTCAGCGAGTAGGATGCAGAGAATGAAACTTGATATTGAATTTGAACAAAATAGTTAAATAAACATAAAATGAAGTTAATTTGGTTTAACAAGGTTATTCTAAATAGTATATGATAAAACATGAACTTATAGATAATCACAATCTCATTTAAAATGATTTAGAATGAAATTGAAAAACAAAAAAGTAAATTTTATAAAATATGACATTCATGTCAAACCTTAGGGCTGAAAATCATAAATTGTGTAGAAACACTGTAAATCTACACAAAATGAATATTGAATGAAAGACTATTAACAGTAGTTGCATTGCAGCGTGATTATTTTAGAAATAGTAAGTCCATATATTGCAAAACACTGAATGACATTTTAAGTTTTCAGATATTTTCAAATATCATTGCAGAAAGGTGTTTTGTAAATGATATTTCACATCATGCAGAAAGAAGGGACTAATAGTATGATGTTAAATGTTTGTTGGCGTATCAATTCTTGTTATAGTTTACAATATCAGTATTCTGTCAGTATGAAAAACTGCAGTACGTTTTTAACTACTCGCATTTTGTGTTTATCATTGCTATTCATCTAAATGTATGAAATAGTATTTATTTGAGATTGGAATTGTTAATTGTAGTTATAAGTAGATTTTAAAAAGTATATGTAATATGTCAATATATTTCGAGTAATTACAATTATTCACTTAATCCTGAAAAGTAGAATAAGAAATTCATCAGGAAAATTAAAGAATTAAAAACAGTATTCAATTAAGGTAAAGAACAAACAAAACTGAATAGTTTAAATTTTAAATTAAAATTAAATTTTGAAATATTAGATCAAAATAGAAAAAAACAATTGAAATATTGGAAATTAACCCATTGAAACGACTAAAAATAACAAATCAGTTGATCAGACACCGCTGAACAGCGAGCTGCGAAAAATATTCATCCTCGAATAATTAATAAATTGAAAATAGAAGAAAAGTGGTGAATAATTTGAAGGTTAGAAAATTACAATCCAGATATATTGATATCAAGAATAAATTGTAAAAGTTGATTAAATATAAGAAGTGAGTATACTTTGAAAGTATTACGAAGTAGATTATCCGGAAAGCAGATTTGAAGAGGGAAGTATTTGTTAATCCAGTTAGCAAATTTATATGGTGAAGAAATTTCAAACGTCAAGCAAGTGATAGAAATACTTCAAGGAAATCTTGAAAATAAATTGGAGGTTAGAAACAAACGTCAATCCAGTAAAGAAGAAGAAGCCTTGAGAGGTTAAAAAGTCAGTCAAGTGACATAATATTCAAGGATCATAATAACCAGTTAGAGGTTATAATATAACATTACTCGAGTCGAAAGAAAGACAAGGTAAAGCTTTACAATATCAGAAATCCATGGTACATATTTATTTTAAATAAAGGCCATATTTATCATTTTAGTTAAGTTAGATTTTGTTATTTAAATTTGTTAATTACATTCCAAGTTCAAATTAGTTAATAAATTAATGCTTTGTTCGTTCAATACTGAGTTTGATTTATTTAGATTTTTATCTTGATCGATGAGCATTTATTGAACCGACTTCGTTGGACCTTGAGTAAGAGTCATTCTATAGATTGTAGATAGTCATGCTAATGGTGTTCTATAGTCTATAATATTAACAGCTTTTAAGAAACTGTTTGGCGCTCAATAAAATCATTTCAATTTACTTTCAAAAAGTAATTTCGAACGTATAAAAAATAAAATAGATATCAGAATATAGAACATTTATGGCTTGTTAACGTGGAGCGATCAGGAAAGCGATTAAATAAATACATCTTGAGAATAGTTTATCATTTCAAGCATACATTTGAAAGATAATAGATCAAATAACATTTTGATAGTTTTGACAACAAGGCATTGTCAAATTAAATACAAATATAATTTATATGAGGTTAAAGTCAGGTAAGACAACAATGAATCAAGAAGAAACTACACCAGGTACATCCACAGTTCCACAAACACAAGTTGGTGACACAAACACACAACCAGACACAAACATGTTCCAGAAACTCATGGAAATGATGGGTGGAATGAAGGAACAAATGGTACAAAATAACCAAACTTTGGAAGCAAACATGAAGCAAAATAACCAGACTTTGGAAGCAAACATGAATCAAAATAACCAAACTTTAAAAGAAGACATTAGTCAAAATAACCAGCGACTAGAAGAAAAAATTGGCAACATAAATACACAAATTGGCAACATAAATGTACAAATGGGTCAAAGTATGCAAAAGCTGGAAGAAAGCAATATAGAAGTAAGAAATAAAATTGAAAATTTAGAGAGTAAATGGGAGAAAATGGGAGAATCAATCAATGAAGAAATAAGTGTTAAGGTGAATGAGGCAGCAAAAGAAATAAGAGAGGAAGTAGTAACTATGTTTGAAGATGGAATGACTGCAGTAGATAGCAGAATGAAGAAACAGGAGGATAAATACGATAGCAAAATAAAAGAACAGGATAGCAAGATAGAACAGGACACGAAGTTGTTGAAGGATACCACACGTACACAATTAACACAATTACCCACACATACTTACACATGCAACAAAACACCATTTTATTTTTACGGAGATAACCGCATACACCCTAAAATTTTCATTTCACGTTTGAAACAACACATGGAAACACAACACGTAAATGCAAACCTAAAAGCAAACATACAAGACATGTTAAAGGGAGAAGCGGAAATCTGGTATTCAGTTTTAATGGACAGGTTTGAGACTATAGAGGAATTTGAAACTCTAGTCTTAAAACAATATTGGAGTGATTACACTCAGTTAAAAATAAGACAAGACCTATTTAATGGTAATTATGTAGAAAATAAAGGTATTTCTAGGGAAAACTATGTACTTAGAAAAGTATATAATATTAGACATCTAGAACCAAAATTCACAGAAAGTGAAATGGTCAGATATTTAGCTAGGCATTTTTCAGGGGATATCCAGAATGTTATTATTACGCAAAGAATTGCAAGGTTAGATGATTTGATTGATTATTTAAGAGAATTAGATGATTATCATCAGAGTTTTGATAGGAAGGCTAGTCAGAATAGGGAAAATAATAGTAGATATTATAACAAGTGGGGTTATGATCAGAATAAGAATGAAAGTGATAGAAGAGAAAGACAAGGTTATGGTCAACGTCAATATGACAATGACAGAAAGGAGCAAGGGGGTTATGGTCAATTTGATAGGAAGGAAAAGCAGGGTTATGGTCGTCAATATGACAATGATAGGTATGAAAAGCAGGGTTATGAGAAACGTCAATATGACAATGATAGAAAGGAACGAGGAGGTTATGGTCAATATAAATATGACAATTATAGGAATGAAAAGCAGGGTTTTGAGAAACATCATTATGATAATGATTGCAGAGAGAGAGGGGGTTATGTTAAAAATAATGAGTCATATGCACAAGTTGCTAATATCAATATTCAAAGAGGAAATAGAGTAGATGAAAACACGCACTCTACTATGAATAAAATAGAAACAGCACAAGTAAATGATAATAGAAATCAGGATTTTTAGATAAAGTTGTTTTAAATGTAGGTAATAATTGTAAAAAAATAGGCGACTGTATAGAAAATGATGTTATATTGGGAGATGACATCTTATCAGAAAAAAAGGCAAATATTGTATTAGGAGAAAGAATCCTAAAAGTAGAAGGTGAAAGAATACCTTTCTGTAGTGTTAATGAATTGAATGGCAAAGGTGCCGAAATAGTTAATGAATTGAATGGCAAAGGTGCCGAAATAGTTAATGAATTAAATGGCAAATGTGCCGAAATAGTTAATGAATTGAATGGCAAAGGTGCCGAAATAGTTAATGAATTGAATGGCAATGATGCCGAAATAATTAATGTATCAAATGGCATAGAGTCCAATAATGATAATGAATTTTGCGGTGAGCATATAGTGGGAACCACATGTGTTCAAATAAATAATGATAAGAAGCCTGAAACCTTTCTGATAAGTCGTTACTCCAAATATGATAGAATTTTTAAAAATTTGTCTCAAAAATACAAAAATTTAATTGATTATGAACCTATAATAGCAAAGGGCTCTGCGCAACAACTTGAAGTAGGTAATATTTTAAATGAAAATGAAAAAGTTTTAAATTATAATAAGGAAGAATCATTACCGGGAAGTTGTCACATGGGGATAAATTATCCATATGATCCAGGATAGATTACTCTTAAGTTATCCAAATGATCCTGAGTAGATCACCTTTAAATTGTAAATAAACTTTGACAGTGTGAATGTCACATCATGTTGTTAAAACTAACAAAATTTTCACATGTCAAAATTCTATTAGTTTAGGGGGTTTTATGCTGTGTATCCACACTGTGGAACACTACCCAAGTATCGTGTTTGAAATCAAATAAAATTCACAAATTTGTATGTATTTTAGGAAATAATCATAACAGTTTTACTTTAACGGATCATACAGAAGCAGGAATATCTGTGGTTTATTTAATTGATTCAAGTTCACTTGTTCTCAGCGAGTAGGATGCAGAGAATGAAACTTGATATTGAATTTGAACAAAATAGTTAAATAAACATAAAATGAAGTTAATTTGGTTTAACAAGGTTATTCTAAATAGTATATGATAAAACATGAACTTATAGAGAATCACAATCTCATTTAAAATGATTTAGAATGAAATTGGAAAACAAAAAAGTAAATTTTATAAAATATGACATTCATGTCAAACCTTAGGGCTGAAAATCATAAATTGTGTAGAAACACTGTAAATCTACACAAAATGAATATTGAATGAAAGACTATTAACAGTAGTTGCATTGCAGCGTGATTATTTTAGAAATAGTAAGTCCATATATTGCAAAACACTGAATGACATTTTAAGTTTTCAGATATTTTCAAATATCATTGCAGAAAGGTGTTTTGTAAATGATATTTCACATCATGCAGAAAGAAGGGACTAATAGTATGATGTTAAATGTTTGTTGGCGTATCAATTCTTGTTTTAGTTTACAATATCAGTATTCTGTCAGTATGAAAAACTGCAGTACGTTTTTAACTACTCGCATTTTGTGTTTATCATTGCTATTCATCTAAATGTATGAAATAGTATTTATTTGAGATTGGAATTGTTAATTGTAGTTATAAGTAGATTTTAAAAAGTATATGTAATATGTCAATATATTTCGAGTAATTACAATTATTCACTTAATCCTGAAAAGTAGAATAAGAAATTCATCAGGAAAATTAAAGAATTAAAAACAGTATTCAATTAAGGTAAAGAACAAACAAAACTGAATAGTTTAAATTTTAAATTAAAATTAAATTTTGAAATATTAGATCAAAATAGAAAAAAACAATTGAAATATTGGAAATTAACCCATTGAAACGACTAAAAATAACAAATCAGTTGATCAGACACCGCTGAACAGCGAGCTGCGAAAAATATTCATCCTCGAATAATTAATAAATTGAAAATAGAAGAAAAGCGGTGAATAATTTGAAGGTTAGAAAATTACAATCCAGATATATTGATATCAAGAATAAATTGTAAAAGTTGATTAAATATAAGAAGTGAGTATACTTTGAAAGTATTACGAAGTAGATTATCCGGAAAGCAGATTTGAAGAGGGAAGTATTTGTTAATCCAGTTAGCAAATTTATATGGTGAAGAAATTTCAAACGTCAAGCAAGTGATAGAAATACTTCAAGGAAATCTTGAAAATAAATTGGAGGTTAGAAACAAACGTCAATCCAGTAAAGAAGAAGAAGAAGAAGCCTTGAGAGGTTAAAAAGTCAGTCAAGTGACATAATATTCAAGGATCATAATAACCAGTTAGAGGTTATAATATAACATTACTCGAGTCGAAAGAAAGACAAGGTAAAGCTTTACAATATCAGAAATCCATGGTACATATTTATTTTAAATAAAGGCCATATTTATCATTTTAGTTAAGTTAGATTTTGTTATTTAAATTTGTTAATTACATTCCAAGTTCAAATTAGTTAATAAATTAATGCTTTGTTCGTTCAATACTGAGTTTGATTTATTTAGATTGTTATTTTGATCGATGAGCATTTATTGAACCGACTTCGTTGGACCTTGAGTAAGAGTCATTCTATAGATTGTAGATAGTCATGCTAATGGTGTCCTATAGTCTATAATATTAACAGCTTTTAAGAAACTGTTTGGCGCTCAATAAAATCATTTCAATTTACTTTCAAAAAGTAATTTCGAACGTATAAAAAATAATAATATATATATATATATATATATATATATATATATATATATATATATATATATATATTAAACAGCGTGCTTCCAGAGGGCAGAATATATTAAAATAAAATATTTCTGTCAATCACCTCTGTGAATCCTTATTTTCATAAGGATAATAAACCAAACTGCAAATAATTGCGAGCCTGGCCGCGTTAAGTATAGAAATCACATTCTACAACAAAACGCTTGGTTTTGATTTAAACAAGCACCAGCCGAAAGAATTATTCCTAATTAAAGGAACTCTCGTACCAGCCGTCTCAGACTAACTTGCATACTGCAGTTTCGCACTTCCTGGTGCTCATCAGTGCAAGGCGAGCCCGAGACGACTAGTACAAGAGCCTGGTTAACCAAGTGGCCAGATCGACGTTGTAAAACGACGAAATGGGGGAGGCTCCATCTAGCGACAGCTGCCTGTTGAAATCAAAACAATAATATCCCGACATGGGGCACGTAATAGTAAACAGCGTGCTTCCAGAGGGCAGAATATATTAAAATAAAATATTTCTGTCAATCACCTCTGTGAATCCTTATTTTCATAAGGATAATAAACCAAACTGCAAATAATTGCGAGCCTGGCCGCGTTAAGTATAGAAATCACATTCTACAACAAAACGCTTGGTTTTGATTTAAACAAGCACCAGCCGAAAGAATTATTCCTAATTAAAGGAACTCTCGTACCAGCCGTCTCAGACTAACTTGCAGTATGCAAAACATGTAAAATAAATTAAAAGAGCAGGACAGAAGGATTAATGAGAACACGAAGTTGTTAAGAGAGAATACGAGGGTGTTTCCACAAGGCCAGACACATGCATGCGGTAAATCCACATTTTATTTTTATGGAGATGGTAAGATCCATCCCAAAGAGTTCATGACCAGGTTAAGGCAGCATATGGATACATTACATCCTAGTGCTGACCTGAACATGCAAATACAGAATATGATAAGAGGCGAGGCAGGCGAGGATGGTTTCAGTTAGTCATTGGAAAATTCCAAACAATAGAAAAATTTTAGGTACTATTAATGAAACAGTTTTGGAGTTCATATTTACAGGAAAGGGTAAGATTAAATCTGTTTAACGGAAAATACAGTGAAAAAAGTGGCATAAGTAGGGAACAATATGTAATGAGAAAAATCTATAGCGTTAAACATTTGGAGCCTAAATTTTCTGAAAGTGAAATCGTACGATTTTTGGCAAGACATTTCACGAACGATGTTCAAAACGTCACTCAGAGAATAGGAAATATAGATGAAGTTATAGAATACTTAAGGGAAATGGATGATCATAAACAGAATTTTAATTATAGTAATAATCAGTCGGATCAAAATGGTAACAATCGGAATAGCAATGGGGGGTATCAGAACCGTAGCTATAATAATAACAGTCGAGATAATTTTAATAGGAATAATCAAAATAATGATAGAAACAGATATGAAAATGATAGGGATAATGGTAGAAACAGTGGGGGTACAAGACTTAATAACAATAGTAATGATTACCAAAATAGAGGGAATAACAATAGAGAATTTTATAGGAAAAATGATAATAATTATAATAAGAAATACGAAGAAAATAAAGACCAAAAAGGCTATAGTGGGGGTAACAATTTTAGAAATAGAGGCAATTATAGATCAGGAAATTACGATGAAAACACGGAGCGAAAACAAGTCAGATGGGGGGGGATAGGAGAAATTCCTATGAAAATGATACGACGGATGAACGTACGTGTGCCCAAGTAGCAAATACAAACGTAACTAAGGATAACGAGAACTCGCAAGCGGACTTTAATAAAATTGAAACGACGGCACAGTTAAATACAAGAACAAGAGGTCAGGATATTTAGGTAAAGAAATTTTAAACTTAGATACTAGATATGAACATATGCGTGAATTTATTAGAAATGAGAATGGTCAAGGATTACAAAATATAAAATTAGCCAATTACCCGTTATACAAATAAAGGTAAATAATGTAAAATTGAACTGTTTAGTCGATACTGGTTCGAAAATAAGTTTATTGGATGAAAAAATTTATAATACACAATTAAATAAAAATTATAAATGCATAAGGGTATCTAAAATTAAATTGGTCAATGCTAACGGGAAAAAGTTTGCGGAATGCAACAAAATTTTAAACACTACATTTGAGATTCAAAATCAAATATTTAAAAATGATTTCGTTATAATATCAGATATGAATTATGATGTTATACTGGGTAAAGATATTTTAAGTGAAATAAGAGCAAATATAAACTTGGGTGATAAAATAATGGTTGTAGAGGGTGAAAGAATACCCATATATAATATGAAAATGTTAAGCAGCAAATGTGCTGAAAATAATGGTGTATTAAATGGCCAGGGTGCCGACATGAAAAATGTTTTAAATGGCGAAAATGAACACGTATGATATGAATAGAAGTTTTAATAAGCTCGAAGAAATAATATTAAGTTGCCCAGCCCAGTATGACAAAATAGTACAAAGTTTGTTAGAAAAACATATATCGTTGATTAATTTTGAGCCAAGAGTAGCTAAAGGTTATGCCCACAAACTAGAAGTGGACGAAAGCAAACCATTTAAGTGTAAAACCTACCCTATACCTTTTAAGTACAAAGAAAAGGTACAAAAAGAAATTATAAATATGATTAACGCTAACATAATAGAATCAGCTAAAACTAACTTTATAAATCCAATACTTGTTGTCAAAAAGAAAGACGAGACAATACGTTTATGTTTAGACGCGAGAAATTTAAACGCTATAACAAAATCTCAGTTTGGTGCGCCTCAGACTATTGATAGTCTACTACCAAAAATTAGTAAAAACACTATCTTCTTAAAATTAGATCTCAAAAACTCGTTTTGGCTTATTCCTTTGCATCCTGACTCTTGCAAATATACAGGGTTTAGCATAGATTGCCACATTTTCAATTTCAAAGTAGTACCATTTGGTTTAAAATCAGCATCCTCGGCACTTGTCAGAGTTATGCAAAACATTTTAGACAGGTACGATAATTTTTGTATTCATTATATCGACGATATCCTCATATTCTCTGAAACAATAGAAAAACATATTAAACATCTTGATACTATTTTAAATGCACTAAATGAAGAGGGGTTGAAACTAAACATAGAGAAATGTGAATTTTTTAAGTAATATGTCAAATATTTAGGATACAAAGTAAAGCAAGAGGGAATAAGCATAGGAAAAGAGAGAGTACAAGAAATAAAGGACTATCCGAGACCTACAGATCTTAAAACATTAAGAGGTTTATTAGGCATTTTAAACTACTACAAAAAATTTATTCCAAAACTTTCTGAGTTAGAGGAACCTTTGATTGAATTGCTGAGGAAAAATGTAAAATGGGAATGGGACGCGCGAAGAGAAGAGGCATTCCAGAACATTAAGAAAAATTTTCACGATAATTTGTTATTGCATAGTCCTGACTTTACAAAGCCTTTTATTGTTAGGACAGACGCGTCGGACAATATAATAGTCGCAGAGCTCACTCAATGGCAAGGGGGGATAGAAACTCCGATAAGTTTCATTTCAAGGATATTAAAACCGTACGAAAGACGATATTCAATTAGCGAAAAAGAGATGAATGCCATCGTGTTTGCTTTATCTAAGTGGAATTTTTACTTATTAGCCAATCATTTCATCATTGAAACGGATAATTCCGCGCTATGTGATTTGATGAAGAACAGATTTGCCAATAACAGAATATATCGTTGGTCTTTACTGGTACAAGAGTACTCATTTACGATCAAACATAAACCGGGTAAACTCAACATAGTAGCAGACGCATTAACACGCAATCGTCAAGTAGACACAGATTCCACCAACACATTTACAGTCGCACTTAATAATTTATCACATAACAATGACCTATATTCATACACACAAGTTACAAACAGCCAAACACAACTATAGGATCTAAGACACAAAATACAAGCACACCCACACAGAGGATACACTTTGAAAAACAATATAATCATCAAAAGGACCCAAAATGAGGAAAAATTTGTTATAGACGAGAGCTTAGCCACAGAAATTTTATTAGATTTACATGAAAGGTACGGACACGTGGGCATTAGGAAAACTTGGTTAATATTTCGCGAACTCTGTTATTATGAGAGAGATTTATCACTAACGAAAGAGTTGCTTATAAAATGTAGGGAATGTTGTTTAGGAAAAAATAAAAATCATAGAAATCAAAACAAATTCAGAGTATAATAACTGACAAACCTATGAAATTAGTAGCTATGGATTTTATTAGTAATATAATACCCAGTGAAGATGGGTATAAGCATATCCTTGTCATTGTAGACGTATTTTCAAAATTTGTAAAACTATATCCAACAAAACGTTGCACTACGATGATAGTGCAGAAAAAATTAAGCAGTTATTTCAGAACAATAGGAACACCAGAGAACGTATTAGCCGACAACACCACTTATTTTAATAATGAACGTTTAAAAAATTATTTAACTAAACAGGATATTAAACTTAAATTCACAACGATACGACACCCACAAGCAAATCCTGCCAAAAGGTATATACAGGAGGTAATACGATTTTTGCGCTAAGTAGTTCAAAATAATCATAGGGAATGGTTGTTCTACGTTTTTGATGTTGAGACTTATATAAATAATGTGCCAAACACAGTAACAAAATTGTCACCAATACCTCCACCATAACCTTGATGGGTCAACCAAAAAGACCATGGACAAATAACGAAGGTTTAAATTTAGAAAATGTGCATAAGCTAGTAAAATTGAGAATTGAGAGAAATGCAATCAAATACAAAATTAGGGAAAATAAAAGAATAAAAAGCAAGGTAGTTTTCAAAATAGGAGACAAAGTAATTATAAAACGTTTGAGAGTATCAGATTACAAAAATAATATATGTGCGAAATTACAAACACCTTACGAGGGTCCTTATAAAATAAAAACTATATTAAGTGAAAACACGAATGAATTACAGCATTGCGAAAGTGATTTAATAAGGGGAAAGTTCCATGTTGAACTATTATATCCTTTTCAACCAGAATCAAATGTGGAATAAATAAAATAAGGAAGATTGTGGTTTTGCCACCACAAAATTTGTAAACTATAGAAAATTTTCCTGAATTTAAATTTGTCATAGTTAAGTGGGGGTAATGCGATGACCAAAACCTTACATGTTTATTGAACTGAGTACTGAAGTATAAAATTATGTAAGAATTTAAAAACAGAATGGTAAATGCAACTAGAAATGATCAAATAAAACTTTGAGACAAACTATAGAGCTGGAATAATGAATCTTGAGCTCTGTGAAGGCATGATGTCAATGAAAGATACTATATTTAATAAATTTTATACTGGATATGATAAAACTTTGATTAATTTTATTAAACATTAGATATAAGTACCTACCGTGTGGTAAATAAATGTTAATTTGTTATTGTTAAGTTAAAAAGCATCGTTGATACAAAATCAAGTTTTGGATGAACCTTTGTGTATAGCATGGTAGCTAGATCCAAATCACAGGTGCATAACAGATACCAAAACCAATGGAAAACCTAAAAAAGGAAAATATTTATTGTTATTAATACGATTTATAAACCCTGTTATAAACAATTATGATAAATTTAGTCATAGGAAAGCTATAAATAAGATAGCTAACATGAACACTATTAGAAAAGTGCTAGAAAATACTTTCATATTTTGAGTAGCGTAAACAGTCCCGAGAACTGAGAATCTACTCAAGTCTAACAATTTAGTGCATCGTCCATGAATAAAACTTTACAAAAGTGAAAAAGACTCACCTTATGAGCAAATTTAATGATACAGATCCAAAATACAGGGTCCCAACAGGTATCAAAGACAATGTAAAACCTGAAAAAGGAACAAATTTATAGTTAGTATTTAAATCTAATAACTATGATGTACACAAATATGTTAAATTTAGTCATAGGAAAGTCTTCACCACTCTGGACTTGAAATCCGGCTACTGGCAGATCCCCATGGAAGAGGGGTCGAAGCGTTACACAGCCTTCTCAACGCCCGACGGACAGTCGTACGAGTTCAATGTGATGCCCTTCGGTCTCTCAGGCGCTCCTGGAAGTTTTCAGAAGTGTATGATGGAAGTCCTGGAAGGATACGTGCACCAATTTGTGAAGGTCTATCTAGACGATGTCATCATCTACTCCAGAAATCACGAAGAACACCTGAAACACCTTAGTCTGGTTCTCGAACGTCTCCGAATTCATAACCTACGATGTGCACCCACCAAATGCAACTTTGGGGCAAAGGAACTCGCCTGCTTGGGCCACGTCATCACCGCCGACCACAACATACCCCAGACGGGACACTTAGAGAACATCCAGGAATTCCCGCCACCCAGAACCGTGAAGGAGCTGCCAGCTTTTATGGGGACCGCCAACTGGCTGCGCGACTACGTGCCCCGTTTCGCAGAACTAGCAGCCTCCATGACGGACCTTCTCTCCATTAAACGACGTCGCTTCCAATGGACCCCCGAAGCCCAGGATGCCTTCGAAAAATTAAAAGATGCCCTATCACGGCCCTTATAACTCTGTAGGCCCGACCCGGAGCGCCGGTTCCACCTCCAAACTAATGCCACCAGCCTGGGACTTGGTGTGACCCTATTCCCGGAAAACGACGACGCCAGCCGCCGAATCATCGCCTGTGCCTCAGCCAAGCTCAGTCCCACCGAGAGGAGATACCACTGCAACGAGCAAGAGGTCCTCGTGACGGTATGGGGGATCAAGCGCTACCGCCAGTTCCTACAAGATGCCGAGTTCACCCTCCTCACCGACAGCCGTGCCCTTCAATGGCTCGATCGCTACAAGGACGAGCGGGAAAAACTAACCAGGTGGGTTCTTATGTTACAGGAATACCAGTTCACCGTCGTCCACGTCCCCGGGAGGAGTAACGAACTACCAGATTTCCTGTCACGTCATCCAGAACCACAAGAAGTACCCGCCGAGTGCTCCCAAGACGAACGTATGTTTCCAATCCTCCAGCAGATAGGTGACGAGGACAATCCGCTATTCCAGAGGGTCATGGAGGAACAACGACAAGATGAGGTTTGCCGCCGCGACAAGGGACGCCTATGGAGGATCCAACAAGACGGTCCCAGGGATGTCCACGAGAGAAGCATCAGCCGAAAGTACATAGTCTACGACGATCTCATCTGCTTCCATAAACACGGGCAGCAGGCGCTGCTCGTTCCCTACAATATGCGAGAACGAATCTTCGAAGAATTCTACGAGTCACCCCTTGCAGGGCATCCTGGCCGAGACGAGACCCTGACTGCCATCCAGCGAACCTACCACTGGCCCCGGATGAACAAGTTTATCAGCCGAAGAGTCAAGGCCTGCCTAGTGTGCGCTACCATCAAAGCCGTCGCACCCCAGCAACGAACACCACAACGCCCCCGAGTCCCAGACGAGTCCTGGAGGATGATCAGCATCGACGCCTTGGGCCCCTACCCGATCACCAGATAGGGATATCAGTACGCCATTGTCGCAACCGACGTCTTTACCAAATGGACAGAAGCCCGGCCAACCACAGACATGACAGCCAAGACGATCCTTAAGTTCCCCCAAGAAGAAGTGTGCCACCAATGGGGTTACCCAGAAACCATCATATCCGACAACGGCAGCCAGTTCCGAGGCCGTGCCTGGGACAAGTTCCTGGAGAAACATCGCATCAACCACGTCAATTCGCCGATCTATCACCAGCAGGCCAACCCAATAGAGCGCCGAATCCAGGAGCTCAAGAAGATTCTGCGAACCAAGAGGCCCATCAGTCGCTGGTGCGACAACCTGACAGAAGCCCTCTATACCCTACGCACGAGGACCAACGCTGCCACTTGAACCACGCCTAGCGAGCTACTGCTAGGTCACGTCATTCCCCGACCAGGCGAGTGGGCAGTGCCAGCCGAAGCCCGACTTCCAGTCGTCCCCAGTCCCTAGAGGGTCCAAAAGGCCAGAGACCGCCAGGTGGTCTATCAAAGGAAGCTGTTCCCCGACCGAGAGCAGTCGCCAGGACGAACCTACAAGCCAGGCGACAAGATTATGGTTCGCAACCACGCAGCGAGCCACCCCTTCGACGTCAAGTGGACTGGCCCCCACAAGGTCATCAAGAAACTTGGCCAGACCACATACGAAGTGCAGAAGAACGATATGCATTTCCCCATCCATCTGGATGACCTCCGAGACGCCCCGCCAAAGCCACCCGGAGTAGCCGCACGCCCCGACGCCCAGGACGACGCGCCTACGCCCGGCCCTTCGACTTCGAAGAACTGAACAATTGTACATAATGCAAATAACAAAATTATTTTAGCATAGGGAATATATATATATATATATATATATATATATATATATATATATATATATATATATATATATATATATATATATATATATGTTGTTTCTTAGGTTTTCACGGGTATTAAATGAAGTGTTGACGTGCTTCCGGGTGTTTTCCCGTGTAGTTGGTAGGCTCCTGTTGGAACCATGGTTGTCTGAACGACGTTTCGGCGGAATCTCATCTGCCATCTTCAGGTTCTTCAGGTTCTAGCTAGAACCTGAAGATGGCAGATGAGATTCCGCCGAAACGTCGTTCAGACAACCATGGTTCCAACAGGAGCCTACCAACTACACGGGAAAACACCCGGAAGCACGTCAACACTTCATATATATATATATATATATATATATATATATATATTTAGTTTTTCCTTCTTCGCACTTAGGGTTTAATTACTTAGCTTAGGGACTATTTTTATTAGCCTAGGGTCACATATATTAGCTTTTGTACCGAATCAAGTAGGATGCCATTATTTAGCTTAGGTTCTTAGAATTATAACCAAATAGGAAATAAAGATAGCTGCAGGAGGTACGACGCTCGGCCTCACAGTGGGGGGATGTAGTCGTTCAGGCTGGCCGCCGCTGATTGGCTGCTGATGCGCAAGTGGGCGTAACCACCCACACACAGCACAAAAGCAAGCCTCTTGGCGTCGACCAGGCAGGATCAATCATATCATATCGGTGAAGAGTTGGTTTAATACGTACTATTGCTCGGATCCGTGATAGTAGTGACAAGCGTTCTGTGTTGACCTCCGTGCCGTATTCGGTTCTCCTACACAAACAAGTATACCCGCATAGCAAAACATCCTATCCAGCATGCAGAACGGTAAGCCTAAAAAGAAAAAGCCAGACAAAGTAACACAACCATTAGATTTCGCACACCAGAACATATATACACACCTCACCACACAGTCAGATCAGGAACAACCACCACAAACAAACACACAGGTATCTTTCTCAAATACTGAGGTCGATATTAACACTAATTTAACTAACAATCCTAACAATTTAAACATAAACCAAACATGTATTAATACTAATCCATCACATAAGCATGATAATATTAATAACACACCCCATAACCCAACAAAAAAACGACAATCACATCCTACCCCATTTAATTCTCCTGATTTAAGTCCAATATCTACACACTCTAATAGTCCCGCAACTTCAGAGCCACAATATCCATCATTCATCACATTCACAACCACAACAACAACATACACTACAACAAACACCCTTACTCATCTCGCTGTAATTCATTCTACCCCAAAAACTTCACCCATCGCAACCACTTCTAACATCTCTCCCAACTACGAGACATGCAGGGGAAACAACGACAGCGAGTCGTCTGATGCCTCAATGAGTGTAAAAAGTGCATCCGGTAATGAATCCTCTCCACCAACCCCCCCCACCAAATCCCAAAAAACGCAAAACAGGCAAAAAAATACAATATCAGCAAGACCTTGATCAAATTACAGTTAACCCTTCACAATCTCTCTCAGCCTCGTCTACCCCTATACCTCAACAAGACATCTCATACGCCACCAATAATTCACAAGCATCCCCTAATGTTTCAAAAACGCTAACACCAACAACCCATACTCAAAATAACACCACAAACAAAACTCCCGGCACCGTAACTAGTCCCCCCATAGTCACCACACAACCTTCCCCTCGCCCACCAGCCATCCATATATATACATCTAACCACAAGGGTACAGTGGCAGTAATTAATTCTCATATTGACCCAAATCCTGGGTACAGATTTAACAACAATTCATTAATATGTTATCCTAAAGATGCAAGCGATCATTATAAAATATTGACCACACTAAACAGGAATAAAATTGAATATTACACATATGATACAAACAACCTTAGGCCAATAAAAGTTGTTGTTAAGTATATACCCAAGGATACATCAAACGATGAGGTAAGAGATGACCTCAATATGAAAGGTCTCCCATTCATCAACATCGCGAGAGTGATGATTTTTAATAAAGAGGGCCGCAGAACCCCCTCGAATATCCTTTTGCTAACAATTCCCAAAGATGCCGCCGACAAATATTATTCTTTAAATGCCACTACAGGGTGAGAGTATATGACTACAACAAATCAGATATCCCACAATGCCATCGCTGTCAACACTTCGGGCATTCTTCGGTGATGTGCAACCGCCTGGTACGCTGCGTACGTTGCGGTGGCGCACACGGGAGTGAGCCCTGCGACGCGGAGACGTGCAAATGCGCCAACTGCGGGGCAGCTCACCCCGCGAATTACCGGGGGTGTCCGGCGTATTTTTCAGCACGAGATCGATTAGCACCCAGACAAAATAACAATAAAGTACCTGACGATTTACCCACACCCAGACAAAGACCCAACAAACAAAACCCCAGACAAACAACCGCCACACAGCAACAACCTGCACAAACAGCAACAATTCGTATGCCTCCCCTCTCGCAAGAAACCGCAGAGAGTATTAGCACGCAGAATGTAATAGCCTGGCAACAGTTCAGAGCCAGAGACACTCAGAGAACAACACAACAAACCCAACAAGCTGACAACCCCCCAACAAATGAAAACGAAAATCCAATTAGAGACATTTTAAACTGCCTTAAGCAATATAATATAAAAAACATCTGGGAAGGTTTCAAAAACCTAATCGCACAACTGAAAACTGTCAAGGATCCACTTGAAAAAATATTTATTATTCTAGAATATATAACATCATTATTCTAGATGGCTTCTAAAAATAAAAACATTAACAAACTTATACTTTTGCAGTTCAATGCAAACGGGGTCATTAGACAAAAATCCGAACTACAACTACTATTAAACTCTAAAAATATAGATATATGCTGTTTATGCGAAACTAATTTAAAACCTAACTTACAATTTAATATTCCAGGATATTTTATATACAGATCTCACCGTGTCGGCGCAAAGGGCGGCGGCACGGCCATATTAATAAAAAGAACATTACCCCACCACCAGTTGTTAATACCACCACTTGTTTCTCTGGAAGCCTGTGCGATTAATGTACAGCTACACAACACACAAATCATGATAGTGTCAGCCTATCGTTCTGCGGCTAATACCCTCGATACAACAGATTTTGACTCACTAGAGAAAATCAACCCCACATACTTATTATTAGGCGACTTAAACGCTAAACATAGTTCCTGGAACCGCTCTCCAACTCCAAATACATCTGACACAAAATTAAAAACATACTTAGACACCCATTTTAACACCAATCTCCTAGCCCCTAACCAACCAACCCGCCCAGCACCCGCTTCAACAACAATAGACATAATAATAACAAAAAACATACACTTCCCTTCAGAAACAATAACAATACAGGAACTAAACAGCGATCATTACCCTGTCTTAACCACACTAAATTTAAATACAAAAATTCCAATTATAAACAGAAAACCCAAAGCATCAGATTATGACTGGCAAAATTTCACATCATTTATATCCTCACATATTCCATGTAACCCACCCTGTGACACAACGGACGACATAGATCTTGCCGTAGATTATCTAACAACCCTAATCTCTACCGCACTACAAAGATGTCAAAAAAATATTTCTAATTTTAGTTACCAGTTCAAATTACCAAAACATATCCTTAATAAAATAAAATACAAAAATAAAATCAGAAAATTATACAATAGAACACAATCTCCTATACATAAAACCACCCTTAACAAACTAAAGAAAGAACTGGATACTGAAATGAAGGAATTCAAGAATACTTCACTGCATAAATTGATAATATCCCATACTGAAGATCCCTACTTCGTCCGAAGACTATTCAAATTTAAACCCAGAATCACCCCCCCCCCCTTATCAAACCAGGAGGTGTTGCACAGACAGACTCGGAAAAGGCAGAATGCTTTGCAGAACACCTATATACAATCTTTCACCCAAATCAAATACCACAAAATACGATAGACCTCATTCATCCACATATAGAACTATTCAACAATACCCACCTAGAGAACGCGACGGATCCAATCTTCTTTGCACCTTCAGAGGTCAGAGCAGCTGTTCTGCAACAAAATCCTAAAAAAGCACATGGCATTGATAATATCCCCTCATTCACTTTAAGACACCTACCACCTTCATCACACTTATACCTTACAAAACTATTCAATAACTGTATGCGACTTTCGTATTATCCTATAGAATGGCGAATAGCCAAAATAATTAATATACCGAAACCTAATAAACCACCAAATCATCCAAACAGTTATAGACCAATAAGCCTACTACCCGTATTAGCAAAAACCTTTGACACCCTTATACTCAAAAGATTGCAAGAACAGCTTACAAGCAAGGAGATACTGTGCGATTACCAGTTCGGTTTCCGTCCATCCCATTCTACCACACAGCAACTTTTGTCCACGAATCTGGCCCCCTGGATGGAGACCAAACCCTGCCTCTACGGGGACGCCGTGAAGCGACGCCGCCGTGAGAGGTGGAGCACAGCCGTGTGTGCTGGCATTGTATAGATAGCGGCCGGGGTTACCCAACTCATGCGCGGAGTGTTCCCACGTTGCTGGAAGCGGCGACTGAGAATGTGCCATTTCCTTAATTTAGATCTGAAAAATACTCAAAGCAAAAACACCTGGGTGTCGTCCGTAGACGAGATAATATCTGCAAGCAAGTTTTGTTGCGAGCAGCGACACAACTGCGAGCCAAAAGCAGTGTATCGATAAATAAAATAATTAAATATTTCCCCCTGGGTGTCGTCCGTAGACGAGATAATATCTGCAAGCAAAGTTTGTTGCGAGCAGCGACACAACTGCGAGCCAAAAGCAGTGTGTCGATAAATAAAATAAATTAATATTTCAAGTCTAAGTCCTAGATAAACAGAGTGGCTAGGTCGGACGTTGCCGACGTGCAGCTAGGCACTCTGTGGTCAGCCCTAACTGAAAATTTGAATAAAATACCTTGTCTGAATTTAGGAAGCGTCTGTCATTCGCGTCTTGACAAGAGCAGGGGCCTAATTCCTTCTCAACACTCCGGTACGCTCGTTGAGTCGAAATGCGTCCCTTAGCTTGCCGAATTCCCGACGAGGCGAGTGGCTCAAGAGACCAATGTAGACGAGGACGTCGCCTACGTTGAAGTCGCCTGAGTCTGCCTTTCTCGAACAGTGCTGAATTACACAGCGGAAATCAGGAACAGAAATGTTTCGTGGAGATCAGGATGGACAGTGGCGTATGAACTGACTTGCCACTGGATGATTGGAGCATGCGGTGATATGATGTTGGATGCGGAGTACAGTTGATTCAGGAGCGGCTGATGTCTTGGATTCGGTGCCACGAGCAGGTAGAGGTATCTTTTTACTCTGCCGTGGTGAGGGGAACAGATCGAAGCGAAGCGAAGCGGAGCACTCTCGTTGACACTTACCTAGTCCCTGTACGGCGACGAACTCTCTCACTCTGTCTATAAAGTCTTGCACGGTTGACCAGTCTATACGAGAGTTCGTATTTCGTAGTAACTATCGGAGTGTCAACTTGAAGTGTAGAATCCCTCGAAGACGTTGCTGTTCCTTATCTTCGTGATGGCGGCAACCTTGGAAAAGGCTATACCGAATACCTTAATTTTGTGTCAGTTTTCGAATACCTTTATTAGATTGATTTTGGTGTGTCTAGTTGTCACACCAAAATCTCGAGAGTTTTGGGTCGTGTAAAATATTTAAAATATTTTGCCACGAAACTGGGTAAACTGGGCCGTTGCGGTGTATTGACGATACACCGCCGGAACTGGGGTTAAATGATAAATAAATTAAATGTAGTGCAGCCTGACAGAATGACAAAGTGGAAATTAAATAACAAAGTGAAAAGTTGAGAATCTGGTACGTGAGTGATGCCGCGGCGGCTGCTGGCGATCGACTGACTATCAAGTGCAAAACGTGTTATATTTATATGTTCGAGTCGCGCCAATGGAGAGCGCGCAAAGTTGCAAGCGCTAAGGGGTGGAGCCTAAGCGGGCTGCGCCGATTCACATAAATATGAATCGCAGATCTGTGCCTCTCCATTTGGCTGTCGACGTTCGACCTGTACACATCTATAATGTTTGCTCGGAGGGAGCTTATATCTCCTGGTGTACACCGGAGAGGATACTTATGACTTAAAATGAATGTTTATGATAATATGCACTTGTAATAGTAATGAAATCTTAAAGTTAAATAAAATTACTATGCTAAATTTGGCTGAGAGCCTGATATGAAATATTAGTGGTAAAGCTAGCCACATTTAGATATAATTTAATACTAGATTCAAAAGGGAGAATGTTTCTTAGGTCCTAAGTAAAATTAAGAAATTTTTATGGTTTCCTAGCTTGGGCTTAGGGCCCGATGACACGCCCCTCTCGAGATCTGTTGTGTGTGTAAGTGTGCAATAATTGTTTAAGTTCTCTTTATTCAAATAATTTTTTCAAAAAACGTTATAAGGTAGAATGGGACAATGGATGGGTACTTAAAACTAACAACAGATAGAACAATACAAAATTTCTTAAAACTAATCCTGGGCCTCATCATCTTCTTCGCCGCTTGTGGCACCGTCGTCGCGGAACGCGTCTCGCGGTTCACGAGCCGGCGGTAGCGGTCTAAGATCGTCTATATGAATGAGGGCCACACGATCGCCCTTTTGTATGCTGTACACCCCATCCCCGCGCACTGCGACAACTAAGTGAGGTCCTGACCAGGTTCTACCGAACTCGCGTCTTTCCTCATCGTGTGTTCGCGTTAGCACTCTTTGTCCGACGGTCAGTTGGACTGGGGCTGTACGTGGTTGCGGAAAAAGGTCTCTTTGGATTATTATTTGTCGTCGTTGAGCTTGTTCGATGCGGCGCTCGCGGGTTACTCCGCGATTATCGACGGGCTCTCGTTCGGCCGGGTGTTGCCAAGAGCCGGGCATTGGTAAGTCGGCGCCAAGTAATGCCTCTGACGGAGACATTCCCATGGCGGCGTTTCTCCTGCGCCTGAGGGCGAAGAGAATTTCGTGCAGACGAGAGTCCCACGATGTGTGTGGAGCGCGCATGAGTTGGGCTCGCAGTGCTTTCTTCAATTCCTGGTTTCGCCTCTCCACCGGATTAGCTCTCTGGTGGTATATTGGACTAGTATAATGGGCGATATGATATTTTTGAATGAAACGGTCCCAAGCGTCACTGTAAAATTGTGAGACGTTGTCCGAGATGATGCTCTCCGGATAACCCCAGCGCGAGAAAGCCTGTTCTAAGCAATATATCATATCCGCGGCCGTCGCCGTTTCGGTCGGGATAGCCTCCACCCACTTACTAAATAGGTCTGAAATGACTATAATGTATCTGTTATGTTTAAGCGTTTCTGGGTAAGGACCCATTTGGTCAATGCTGACAGCTTGCCAAGGGCGTGTAGGCGGGCGAGGACGCAAGGGAGCGGCCGGTTGCCGCGCGCTAGCCTTAGTCGAAGCGCAGATTAAACAATAACGTACGTGTATTTTGGTTTGTCTCCACATGCCTGACCAGAAGTATCGTTGCCCCACCTGTCGATATGTTTCATCCCTGCCTGGGTGTTCAGCGAGGACAGAGTCGTGATATGCGCTTATAACACGCTGCTGTAAACCTTTGGGTACCAGTAATAGCTTTTTGTCTGTTTCGATGTTGTAAAGAAGGCCGTCTTCTACAATGAATTTTTGTATAAAGTCCCAATTCCCCTGTTCCCCGGCGACATACTGGTGCCAGTGGACGACGAGCTCTTGACAGCGTAGGTCGGCGAGTTGGGCTTGCTTTATGGCCTCGAAGAGAGTCTGTTCGCCCGCATTGATTACACGGAGCTCTCCGGCCGCGTCTCGCTCGACTGGTGGCAAGAGGCGCTCCTCGTCCACGACGTCGGTGATATCCCGCTCAGGTTGGGCTGGGAAGCGTGAGAGCATGTCTGGCAGTTGGTTTTCGCGGCCAGGACAATGCACTACGTCAAACGTGAATTCTTGTAATAGAAGTGCCCAACGTGTGAGCTTTGCCCTATCATCTTTATACTTGTCTAACCAAACTAGAGCTTTACTGTCGGTGATAAGTGTGAAACGTTTATCGTCGAGGTGTTGGCGATACCTCTTACACGCATAAATAACGGCAAGTACCTCCTGCTCATTTATGTGATAACGTCGTTCGGTGGCATTAAATTTCGCACTACTACACGAAATGATTTTTCGGTTGCCCTCTTCGTCCAACTGAAACAGAACACAGCCCATGCCCAGAGAACTTGCATCCGTCTGAAGGTAAAACCGTTCACTCTGGACTGGTCTGTGCAATTTCAGAGGGCGAGAGAGAGCTTCCTTTAATTTTGTGAAAGCCTCGTCGGCCTCTTTAGTCCAAACAAACCTATTCTTTCCTGTGAGGTCGGTCAGCGGGGCGGCGAGGATCGCGAAATCCTCAATGTATTCGCGGAGCCACCCTGCTGTGCCGAGGAAACCCCGCAGTTCTTTCATAGTTCGTGGAGTTGGATAATTTTGTGTCTGTAGTACGTGATGCTCCGTCGGTTCGTTATGTCGGGCCGTGATCCGGTGGCCAAGATAATCTAACGCATCCGCCCCAAAGATACATTTATCAAGCGCACACCTCAGGTCGTGAAGCCTGAGGCGTTCTAGTACCATCTGCAGATGGACTAGATGTTCTTCGTGGGTATCGCTATAAATTATAATGTCGTCCAGATAGACCTTGACGAAGTTGTCTAAGAAACCGGAGAGTACTTCTGCCATCATTTTCGTGAAAGTGCCAGGCGCGCCTTGTAAACCGAAAGGCATGACGGTAAATTCGTATGTGGCCCCTTCAGGAGTACTAAATGCTGTCAGCGGGATACTTTCAGCCGCCAAGGGTATTTGCCAATAGCCGCTTCGCAGGTCTAAACTCGAGAAGACTTGAGCGTCGCCGAGCTCTTTTATGGTCTCCCGCACTGGCGGTAGCTGTGCTACTTCGTCTTCTGTGATGGAGTTTAGTTGCCTGTAGTCCACACAAAAACGTGGCTTCCCGTTTTTCTTTGTCACAATAACAACCGGTGAACTGTATTGTGAGTGGCTGCGGCGAATAACACCCGCTGCTAGCATTTTAGTGACTTCCTCTTGTATGACCTGTCTCTTTGTCTGAGAAAATTGCGTCCGTCGAATTTTGAAGGGTTTGTCGGTTTTTAATTTAATTTTGTGGGTGCAGACCCGAGTAGTGGGTTGACGAAGCCCCTCTGCAAAGACGTCTGAAAATTTGTTTAGCGCGGTTTGATAAACTTCACGTTCTTGTTGGGGAACCTGGGTGTCTGTCAAGACGACCGGTGTCTTGGCTACCTCGGCAGGCCGTCGCTGGGCGTGCCAGAACACGCTGTGTCTGGTGGTAGTTCCGAAATAGAGGCACCGGTTAATAAAATCAAGGACAGCACCTTCCTGTGCCATCCAGTCCCTACCCAAGATAATGTCGTCTGTCATGTTGTCTAAAATGTGCAGAGAGACGTTCGTCTCTACCCCCATAATATTTAAGTTGCAAACGACTTTGCCTGTTGCCTCGACGGCGCATGCCGCGTCCGCGAGTTTGACGGTGAGGCTCGCTGCCTGCACCGGCAGGTCGTCTACAATGCGTGAATGAATAAAAGAGTGACTAGCCCCGCTGTCGAGGAGAGCTAGTGCGTGTTTGCCGTTGAGAAGCACGCTGAGAAGCGAAGGTTCGGTGTTTCCCAATGAGGCATGTTGCAGGCTGCTAATCTGCGCATTTGGAGCAGCGAGGGGTGCTGGTGGAGCACGTGGAGACTGGGGCGAGGAGCGGAGTGTGACTCGCCCCTCTTTTAGTTTTCCGACGATGGGCCGGCAATTTGATTATCTACAACTAAGTTACTGTTAGCTGAGGCGGTCGCTACTTGAGCGGGGCGGCCTGAGCTTTGTTGTTGGTTTTGGTATGCAATGCTAGTTTGTCTTCCCCTGTTAGGGCAGTCCCTATTAAAGTGCCAGTGATCGCCACAGTGCCTGCAAGGCGACGGTGGCTTGTTGGGTTGTGAAGCAGAGGCCTGTTGTCGTTGGCCTGCCGCGGCGCGGTTCGCTGCCTGCGTCTGAGATTCCCTGCGTTGGGATGTTTGCCCGCCCCTCTCTTGATTCGTAGTTACATTCTGACGCGGTTGCGATGGCCTGTCTGACACATCGCGCTCGATTTCCTCCGCAAACTGTACGAAGGAGTCTAAATCAGTGTATGTTCTAGTCCTCAAGAAAGACCTAATCTGAGGTAGAGCGAGTTCGATAATTTGGCGAAACTTTACTGCCGGATCGTCCGTCAGTCCCAACCTTTTGCCTAGTTGATGTTTGTATAAAATGAAAGATGCAATTCCCTCACTAGCTTTTTGTTTATCCCCATACCAACGTGATTTTAAATTGCATAGAAGCGCAGGATCGTTAAATTTGTTTATAAGTCGCTGGCTAAATGTGTTAAAATCGGAACGTTCGTACCTGTAAATATCATGCCATGCTTTGGCTTTGCCCCCCAGGTAGCTCGCCGCTACATACCCCTGGTCAGCTTCTGGTATACGCGTTCTATAAAAATATTGTCGAAGTTCAGCAATAAATTGGCAAGGATCTTCCCAGTCTTTACCCTCGAAAGTAGGTGCAGGCTCTCGCGGCCTATCAGTGTTTCCTACCCTCGAAACTAAATCTGTTAAAGCGTTCACAAGACCGGTGGTTAGCACGGGCGCTTGTGACTGTATTTGTTCAGGCGCGGGCGTTCGCCGATTGAGCATCGTCTCGGCGGTCCCTTGTTGACTTGTATGAAAAGCCGGCGCATGAATTATTTCTATCCCTCCTGAATGTCCAAAAATCTCACAATATTCCCCTTGACAAATATTACTGCAATGTGCTGCAGATAAGTTTCTAATTTGAGTGCTATTTTGATGGTTTGTTGGGCGCCAAGGAGTTTGGAAAGTACTCCTAATAAAATCGTTGTTTATTAAATTTTGACTGTTTACACAAGCCGGCTGGGTCGTTTGAAATTCAGTGAATACCTCTGTATTCGGGTGCCCCACGTTCCGGGCGACATGTCCACGAATCTGGCCCCCTGGATGGAGACCAAACCCTGCCTCTACGGGGACGCCGTGAAGCGACGCCGCCGTGAGAGGTGGAGCACAGCCGTGTGTGCTGGCATTGTATAGATAGCGGCCGGGGTTACCCAACTCATGCGCGGAGTGTTCCCACGTTGCTGGAAGCGGCGACTGAGAATGTGCCATTTCCTTAATTTAGATCTGAAAAATACTCAAAGCAAAAACACCTGGGTGTCGTCCGTAGACGAGATAATATCTGCAAGCAAGTTTTGTTGCGAGCAGCGACACAACTGCGAGCCAAAAGCAGTGTATCGATAAATAAAATAATTAAATATTTCCCCCTGGGTGTCGTCCGTAGACGAGATAATATCTGCAAGCAAAGTTTGTTGCGAGCAGCGACACAACTGCGAGCCAAAAGCAGTGTGTCGATAAATAAAATAAATTAATATTTCAAGTCTAAGTCCTAGATAAACAGAGTGGCTAGGTCGGACGTTGCCGACGTGCAGCTAGGCACTCTGTGGTCAGCCCTAACTGAAAATTTGAATAAAATACCTTGTCTGAATTTAGGAAGCGTCTGTCATTCGCGTCTTGACAAGAGCAGGGGCCTAATTCCTTCTCAACACTCCGGTACGCTCGTTGAGTCGAAATGCGTCCCTTAGCTTGCCGAATTCCCGACGAGGCGAGTGGCTCAAGAGACCAATGTAGACGAGGACGTCGCCTACGTTGAAGTCGCCTGAGTCTGCCTTTCTCGAACAGTGCTGAATTACACAGCGGAAATCAGGAACAGAAATGTTTCGTGGAGATCAGGATGGACAGTGGCGTATGAACTGACTTGCCACTGGATGATTGGAGCATGCGGTGATATGATGTTGGATGCGGAGTACAGTTGATTCAGGAGCGGCTGATGTCTTGGATTCGGTGCCACGAGCAGGTAGAGGTATCTTTTTACTCTGCCGTGGTGAGGGGAACAGATCGAAGCGAAGCGAAGCGGAGCACTCTCGTTGACACTTACCTAGTCCCTGTACGGCGACGAACTCTCTCACTCTGTCTATAAAGTCTTGCACGGTTGACCAGTCTATACGAGAGTTCGTATTTCGTAGTAACTATCGGAGTGTCAACTTGAAGTGTAGAATCCCTCGAAGACGTTGCTGTTCCTTATCTTCGTGATGGCGGCAACCTTGGAAAAGGCTATACCGAATACCTTAATTTTGTGTCAGTTTTCGAATACCTTTATTAGATTGATTTTGGTGTGTCTAGTTGTCACACCAAAATCTCGAGAGTTTTGGGTCGTGTAAAATATTTAAAATATTTTGCCACGAAACTGGGTAAACTGGGCCGTTGCGGTGTATTGACGATACACCGCCGGAACTGGGGTTAAATGATAAATAAATTAAATGTAGTGCAGCCTGACAGAATGACAAAGTGGAAATTAAATAACAAAGTGAAAAGTTGAGAATCTGGTACGTGAGTGATGCCGCGGCGGCTGCTGGCGATCGACTGACTATCAAGTGCAAAACGTGTTATATTTATATGTTCGAGTCGCGCCAATGGAGAGCGCGCAAAGTTGCAAGCGCTAAGGGGTGGAGCCTAAGCGGGCTGCGCCGATTCACATAAATATGAATCGCAGATCTGTGCCTCTCCATTTGGCTGTCGACGTTCGACCTGTACACATCTATAATGTTTGCTCGGAGGGAGCTTATATCTCCTGGTGTACACCGGAGAGGATACTTATGACTTAAAATGAATGTTTATGATAATATGCACTTGTAATAGTAATGAAATCTTAAAGTTAAATAAAATTACTATGCTAAATTTGGCTGAGAGCCTGATATGAAATATTAGTGGTAAAGCTAGCCACATTTAGATATAATTTAATACTAGATTCAAAAGGGAGAATGTTTCTTAGGTCCTAAGTAAAATTAAGAAATTTTTATGGTTTCCTAGCTTGGGCTTAGGGCCCGATGACACTTTTGTCATCGGGCCCTAAGCCCAAGCTAGGAAACCATAAAAATTTCTTAATTTTACTTAGGACCTAAGAAACATTCTCCCCTTTGAATCTAGTATTAAATTATATCTAAATGTGGCTAGCTTTACCACTAATATTTCATATCAGGCTCTCAGCCAAATTTAGCATAGTAATTTTATTTAACTTTAAGATTTCATTACTATTACAAGTGCATATTATCATAAACATTCATTTTAAGTCATAAGTATCCTCTCCGGTGTACACCAGGAGATATAAGCTCCCTCCGAGCAAACATTATAGATGTGTACAGGTCGAACGTCGACAGCCAAATGGAGAGGCACAGATCTGCGATTCATATTTATGTGAATCGGCGCAGCCCGCTTAGGCTCCACCCCTTAGCGCTTGCAACTTTGCGCGCTCTCCATTGGCGCGACTCGAACATATAAATATAACACGTTTTGCACTTGATAGTCAGTCGATCGCCAGCAGCCGCCGCGGCATCACTCATACCAGTTTTCAAATTTTCACTTTTATTATTTAATTCCACTTTGTCATTCTGTCAGGCTGCATTTCATTCAACTAATTTATCATTTAACCCCAGTTCCGGCGGTGTATCGTCAATACACTGCACCGGCCCAGTTTACCCAGTTTCGTGGCAAAATATTTTAAATATTTTACACGACCCAAAACTCTCGAGATTTTGGTGTGACAACTAGACACACCAAAATCATTTTCTGAAGATTTCGTTAAACGACACAGTCGATTAACAAGGTAGTCGGTATAGCCTTTTCCAAGGTTGCCGCCATCACGAAGATAAGGAACAGCAACGTCTTCGAGGGATTCTACACTTCAAGTTGACACTCCGATAGTTACTACGAAATACGAACTCTCGTATAGACTGGTCAACCGCGCAAGACTTTTATAGACAGAGTGAGAGAGTTCGTCGCCGTACAGGGACTAGGTAAGTGTCAACGAAAGTGCTCCGCTTCGCTTCGCTTCGATCTGTTCCCCTCACCACGGCAGAGTAAAAAGATACCTCTACCTGCTCGTGGCACCGATTCCAAGACATCAGCCGCTCCTGAATCAACTGTACTCCGCATCCAACATCATATCACCGCATGCTCCAATCATCCAGTGGCAAGTCAGTTCATACGCCACTGTCCATCCTGATCTCCACGAAACATTTCTGTTCCTGATTTCCGCTGTGTAATTCAGCACTGTTCGAGAAAGGCCGACTCAGGCGACTTCAACGTAGGCAACGTCCTTGTCTACATTGGTCTCTTGAGCCACTCGCCTCGTCGGGAATTCGGCAAGCTAAGGGACGCATTTCGACTCAACGAGCGTACCGGAGTGTTGAGAAGGAATTAGGCCCCTGCTCTTGTCAAGACGCGAATGACAGACGCTTCCTAAATTCAGACAAGGTATTTTATTCAAATTTTCAGTTAGGGCTGACCACAGAGTGCCTAGCTGCACGTCGGCAACGTCCGACCTAGCCACTCTGTTTATCTAGGACTTAGACTTGAAATATTAATTTATTTTATTTATCGACACACTGCTTTTGGCTCGCAGTTGTGTCGCTGCTCGCAAACAAACTTTGCTTGCAGATATTATCTCGTCTACGGACGACACCCAGGGGGAAATATTTTAATTATTTTATTTATCGATACACTGCTTTTGGCTCGCAGTTGTGTCGCTGCTCGCAACAAAACTTGCTTGCAGATATTATCTCGTCTACGGACGACACCCAGGTGTTTTTGCTTTGAGTATTTTTCAGATCTAAATTAAGGAAATGGCACATTCTCAGTCGCCGCTTCCAGCAACGTGGGAACACTCCGCGCATGAGTTGGGTAACCCCGGCCGCTATCTATACAATGCCAGCACACACGGCTGTGCTCCACCTCTCACGGCGGCGTCGCTTCACGGCGTCCCCGTAGAGGCAGGGTTTGGTCTCCATTCAGGGGGCCAGATTCGTGGACACTTTTGTCCACGAATCTGGCCCCCTGAATGGAGACCAAACCCTGCCTCTACGGGGACGCCGTGAAGCGACGCCGCCGTGAGAGGTGGAGCACAGCCGTGTGTGCTGGCATTGTATAGATAGCGGCCGGGGTTACCCAACTCATGCGCGGAGTGTTCCCACGTTGCTGGAAGCGGCGACTGAGAATGTGCCATTTCCTTAATTTAGATCTGAAAAATACTCAAAGCAAAAACACCTGGGTGTCGTCCGTAGACGAGATAATATCTGCAAGCAAGTTTGTTGCGAGCAGCGACACAACTGCGAGCCAAAAGCAGTGTATCGATAAATAAAATAATTAAAATATTTCCCCCTGGGTGTCGTCCGTAGACGAGATAATATCTGCAAGCAAAGTTTGTTGCGAGCAGCGACACAACTGCGAGCCAAAAGCAGTGTGTCGATAAATAAAATAATTAATATTTCAAGTCTAAGTCCTAGATAAACAGAGTGGCTAGGTCGGACGTTGCCGACGTGCAGCTAGGCACTCTGTGGTCAGCCCTAACTGAAAATTTGAATAAAATACCTTGTCTGAATTTAGGAAGCGTCTGTCATTCGCGTCTTGACAAGAGCAGGGGCCTAATTCCTTCTCAACACTCCGGTACGCTCGTTGAGTCGAAATGCGTCCCTTAGCTTGCCGAATTCCCGACGAGGCGAGTGGCTCAAGAGACCAATGTAGACGAGGACGTCGCCTACGTTGAAGTCGCCTGAGTCGGCCTTTCTCGAACAGTGCTGAATTACACAGCGGAAATCAGGAACAGAAATGTTTCGTGGAGATCAGGATGGACAGTGGCGTATGAACTGACTTGCCACTGGATGATTGGAGCATGCGGTGATATGATGTTGGATGCGGAGTACAGTTGATTCAGGAGCGGCTGATGTCTTGGAATCGGTGCCACGAGCAGGTAGAGGTATCTTTTTACTCTGCCGTGGTGAGGGGAACAGATCGGAGCGAAGCGAAGCGGAGCACTTTCGTTGACACTTACCTAGTCCCTGTACGGCGACGAACTCTCTCACACTGTCTATAAAGTCTTGCGCGGTTGACCAGTCTATACGAGAGTTCGTATTTCGTAGTAACTATCGGAGTGTCAACTTGAAGTGTAGAATCCCTCGAAGACGTTGCTGTTCCTTATCTTCGTGATGGCGGCAACCTTGAGAAAGGCTAAGCCGAACACCTTCGGTTTTCGAGTGTCAGTTTAACGAAATCTTTATTTGATTGATTTTGGTGTGTCTAGTTGTCACACCAAAATCTCGAGAGTTTTGGGTCGTGTAAAATATTAATAATATTTTACCACGAAACTGGGTAAACTGGGCCGGTGCAGTGTATTGACGATAGAGACAGAGTGAGAGAGTTCGTCGCCGTACAGGGACTAGGTAAGTGTCAACGAAAAGTGCTTCGCTTCGATCTGTTCCCCTCACCACGGCAGAGTAAAAAAATACCTCTACCTGCTCGTGGCACCGATTCCAAGACATCAACTGCTCCTGCTCAACTGTACTCCGCATCCAACAGCATATCACCGCATGCTTCAATCATCCAGTGGCAAGTCAGTTCATACGCCACTGTCCATCCGGATCTCCACGAAACATTTCTGCTCCTGATTTCCGCTGTGTAATTCAGCACTGTTCGAGAAAGGCCGACTCAGGCGACTTCAACGTGGGCGACGTCCTCGTCCACATTGGTCTCTTGAGCCACTCGCCTCGTCGGGAATTCGGCAAGCTAAGGGACGCATTTCGACTCAACGAGCGTACCGGAGTGTTGAGAAGGAATTAGGCCCCTGCTCTTGTCAAGACGCGAATGACAGACGCTTCCTAAATTCAGACAAGGTATTTTATTATTCAAATTTTCAGTTAGGGCTGACCACAGAGTGCCTAGCTGCACGTCGGCAAACGTCCGACCTAGCCACTCTGTTTATCTAGGACTTAGACTTGAAAATATTTTAATTATTTTATTTTATCGATACACTGCTTTTGGCTCGCAGTTGTGTCGCTGCTCGCAACAAACTTGCTTGCAGATATTATCTCGTCTACGGACGACACCCAGGTGGTTTTCTTTAAGTATTTTTCAGATCTAAATTAAGGAAATGGCACATTCTCAGTCGCCGATTCCAGCAACGTGGGAACGCTCCGCGCATGAGTTGGGTAACCACGGCCGCTATCTGTACAATGCCAGCACACACGGCTGTGCTCCACCTCTCACGGCGGCGTCGCTTCACGGCGTCCCCGTAGAGGCAGGGTTTGGTCTCCTTTCAGGGGGCCAGATTCGAGAACACTTTTCCGAGTCGGAGAACGTGTCACCTCCAACAACAATCGGGGTCAGTACACCGGAATGGTGGCACTAGACCTCGAGCGTGCGTTTGATAAGGTCTGGGCTGCTCTACAAGCTCATTTTCTCCGGTATCTCCACGCGTATTATCAAGATAATACAGTCGTACATATCACTCCGCAAATTCCGAGTTGCAGTTAACCAGGAATGCTCCCCTATCCTACCTATATTCTCCGGCGTCCCACAGGGCTCGGCCTTAGGATCAATTTTGTACAATATTTACACCCACGATATCCCTACCCCCACCGACATAAGAAACACAATATACCTATACGCAGACGATACTGCTTTACTATCAAATTCAATAAATATCGACAATATGCCAAAATTACTACAACAACAAACTAATAAAATACTACAATGACTGGGGGCTGCTGGTCAACCCCAGCAAAACCCAAGTCATTGCTTTTACACGAAAACACAAAAACCTAAAGATAACATCGTAGTGAATAATATCACCCTGGACTGGCAAGACAATATCGAATACTTGGGCTTAACACTAGATAAAAAACTCACATTTATCAAACACATCGATAACCTAGTAAATAAATATAGAAGCAGATTGCGGTCACTGTATCCTATATTAAAAACAGCACCCATACGTACAGCCACCCTAATTTATTAAATATACCTCAGGCCAATTATCACATATGCCTCACCCATATATTACCCCCTATCTAGCAGAACCCAACAAAACCGTCTACAAATTTTACAAAACAGAGCCTTAAAAATACTACTTAAACCCCCATACAGGACATCGACAGAATTCATACACAACATCACAGGCACCCCAATACTCTCCAAATTCATCCTGAACCACTTGGTTCCAAACTTTGCAAACTCCCTTTTAACATTAAACAACCCTACATACATTATTAGACCCCCTCACCCCTAAATTCCTTAATGCACCCACATTCCCTTCACTAAATTACATCTATAACCCTTAACATTATAACCTAAGTTGTCAGTAAAGATGACCGATTGTAAAAAACACAAAAGGACTGGTCCACCCAAAAAAATAAATAAAACACAAAAAACCCAAAAAAAAACACACAAAATATAAAACACACAAAAAATATTAACAAAAACACAAAAATTAGAGATCCAAAAGAGCCATAAACATAAACAGACACAATAAGATGCCATATACAAAACAATAGAACATGTACAATTACTAACACACTAATATCGACCTCAGTATACATCAATAGGCAAAAATAGCACAAACATCCCAAAAATAATAAACTATCATCCCAAATACAGCCTAGCCCACCTCAGGGCAAGCTATAACCATATAAATAAACATCCCATGGTAAGCACCCTCAAGGGTGGACACCATATGCACCCGAGTAATCGGGGCCATATACTTTCACGATCGACCGGGCAGTTCAGCTCCACCGCTCCTACGAGTAACATCATCAAGAACGAGCATCATACGCCCTGCACCTTATTCAAGGGAAATTGAGTGTTTTATTTATTCTACCCGACATTAGGCAAGCAGTACAACCTGCTGCCGCCCAGTACCGCGATGCAGTGCTCCGATATCAGGCCCCTCTCCCCGGGGGCAGCTACCACGATGGATGGACAGGAGACGAAGACCGACGCAGCCGGCCTCCACCTGCTGTCAGGCACGTCCACCAGCTTACCTAACTTCAAGTTGGTCAACAGCATGTTCCCGTACTTCTACTCGATGGAGGAAGGCAACGAAGCGGCCCGGAGGCCCAGGGCCGTCCAGGGGCCCCTGGCAGCCCCTTGAGAGGACGACATAGCTCTATATGGAGACATCTTCACCCAATTTGATGGTCAGCTATCATTTTTATTCTCTTTATTATCAAAACACGCAAAAACCCCTCGTGAATTATAAGATTGATGCATAGAATATTTTGTAGCACCGCGTGTAACATTATGAAATGTGAACTTAACTGTGCCATTGTTAGCAACAGACTAACATTTTTTTCTAGTAAATCCATGTTAAACGCCATCGATCTTACGGCACAAGTACAGCTTTTTTTACAAGTCTGTACGGTACAGGTACAGTTTTTCTACAGATCTGTACAGTACAGATACAACTTTCTTCACTGCCCTGTAAGAATTATGCGACATTGGTGTATCGCATCTGGTGATGATGTATTAAAGCGAGTTAAATTATTAAATAATTTGCGATTCCTCATCAGTTCCTCATCTTTCGATAACAATCTTTCTGGAGAAACTATAGTCATCTTTTGGAAACTGGAGAACATAAACTGTTTTTGCTCATAACGTTTTATAAGCTCTTTTAACTTTTCCAACTGAAAACAATGTCTTTCTAACCTCACTTTTAACTACAACGTGTTGCTATTAGATCTAATTCAATACTATACGTTGGAAGAAGAATAATAACATCTAAAGATGCGAATAATATAGCCAAATTTAACCATTTATTAGCCCTTGAAAACTGGTATTTTCTTAACACCGATTCAGACAGTAATACTAAATTCGAATGTTTTTATTATATATTTCTTAATCATTTGGACCACGCTTTTCCCTCAGAGATACTTAGAAACCACAAGCAATCAATTTCCCATAAACCTTGGATTACACAAGATTTAATTGATGAGGGTAATTTCGTCAGGGATGTATACAAAACTTATAAAGCTACTATAGATGAAGGTGTTTTTATCCGTTATAATATTCTAAAGAAAAACCATTCATACCATATAAAAATGGCAAAAAAAAGTTACCATAACTCATTAATGCTAAACTCCAGTAACAAATCTGTTACTGCCTGGAAAATCATAAATAGCCAAGTGAATAAAAAGAAAACGCGTAGTGTGCCACTATGCCTAGTAGACGAATCAGGACATAATATCAATAACTATCAGGATGCCACCCAAGCATTCAATGATTATTTTATTAATTCGATAAATGATTTAATTGACAAGATGTCTGTCAGTGCACATGCAGTCTCTGATATTCGAGAAAAGTCATTTTTCTTATTTCCTATTACTTCTCAAGAAGTACGATCAATATTAATAAAAATATCCAACAAGCATTCTGCAGGCTATGATGAGATTCCCTGCTCATTATTAATCAAAGTGGCTGTTCATATCACAAATTGCCTAGCTATACTTAAAAATCTATCCTTTCAAGATGGCATGTTTCCAGTACTTTTGAAAAAAGCACAAATTGTTCCAATCTACAAAAAAGGTGATTTATCTCAAATTACAAACTATAGAGGAATTGCCCTCCTGTCGGCTTTTTCTAAACTGTATGAAAATGCATTCCACACAAGACTCTTCTAGAAAAAATTTTGTCAAACAACCAATTTGGATTTAGGAGCAATTTATCAACCCAGAATGCTATTTTGCCAGTATATAATTATATCCTGCATAATTTTGAACTTAAAAATAAAACAGTGTGTATTTTATTTGACCTCAAACGTGCCTTTGATACCGTTAATATTGATTTATTGTTAAATAAGTTATACAATTATGGCATCCGTGGGCCTGCCTTACTTTGGCTCTCCTCCTACCTCCAAGGGAGGAGCCAAGAAGTTATTTTAAAAACCAACAATACCCTTTTTAAGTCACTGCCCAAAGATATTGAAACAGGACTACCCCAGGGGAGTGTATTGGGCCCCCTATTATTCATAACATTTATCAATGACATATTCTCTTATTTTCCACATAGTTTTGTGTCTCTTTTTGCAGATGACGCCTTAGTAGCAGTAAGTTCAGATAATATTAATGATTTAAGTACCATAGCAAATGATGTAATTCACTGCATGAAAAATTATTGTCAGTACACTGGTTTTATACTCAATGATCTTAAAACTGATCTAATATTGTGTTCTCCAAGAAAAATGGATGAAAGTATACTAATAAAAGTAAATAGTAGAAGTGTTCAACAGAGTGCTCAGGTTAAATTTCTTGGCTTGTAATATGGACTCTCATTTGACATGGAACAATCAGATTGATATCATATTGAAAAAACTATCAACTTCATGTTTTGTCTTATGGCAGCTCAGAAGTTATGTTACAACTAATATTCTAATAACATATTACTATGCTTACGTCTACTCTACATTAAACTATGGTATAATATGTTGGGGCAACTCAACAAGAGTCAGTGAGGTCTTAATCCTCCAAAAAAGGATCTTAAGAACAATGACTTTCAAACGCTTTAAATTTTCATGCAGAAATTTATTCAAGCAATTAAACCTTTTAACTGTAACTAATATATACATTTTAAATTGCGTTTGTTACGTTAAGTCCCATCCTGACGAATTTACTATTACCAGAGACACAAATTCACCTTACAACTTTAGGCCAAATCTTAATATAAGTATACCAAGGCCTACTCTGTCGGCATCAGCAAAAGGGCCACTAGTCATGGCTGTTAAAGCATATAACAAATTACCTATCTCTATTAAGGCTATACCTACCTTTATTTTATTTAAATCAAGAGTTCGTAACATGCTGCAAAAATATAGTTTTTATTCTATTGATGAATTTTTTAACTGTGAAAATTTATCATAATGTTATCTGTGTCCCATTTATATTCTTAGTGACATTTTTATTATGTACTTTTGTATTCATTTATATTTTTATCTGACAATTTCAATACTTGTAAATTACAGGTCTTATGGAAATAAATTATTATTATTATTATTATCATTAAAGAGCGGTGTGGTTTGTAAATAAAAATACAGTTATAACATATTTTTTTATTTTGGTAAAGAGGAATACAACCAATTATAAAGTTTAGTACAATTTCTTAAACTACACATTGATTTATTATTCAAGTGATTAGTACAATAAGGTACATCTTTATAATATTTGGTACAGGATAATTTTCAACAACCAAAGTCTCCACATTGACAATGGTGGGTCTGAAGAGGACTCTGCCAATGTACATAACTGATCTTCGAGAAACTTGTTTTGATGGCCTTTTACGCATACCATATCGTATTACTATTCAGTAAATGATCTCGTAGTATACCATCTAGCATGTCATAGTTTATGTGACCACTATATTTCAGACCATGATGAAAACGTTCTAAGTATTTTATCTATTTTCGCAGTTAATTATCTAAGATGTCGGCTGGAAGAGGAGGCTTCAACAGATAATGAGAGTAGGGTGCAAATGACAGCGCTGCTGGAGCGGAGCAGCACATTAGTGTGCAGAGCACACTCATGTTCAGCTCCGCTCCAGCAGCACTCTCATTAGGTATGGCGTGCACGTGGGCGACCATCTGGACAAAGGTGAATGACCGGGAACATCTGGCGTGCACGTGGGTGAGCATCGATCGTGGGAAAGTATCGTAACGTCCGTTCTCACGATGTGGGGTACACGTATCGAACATCTGGCGTGCACGTGGGCGACCATCTGGCCGAAGGTGATTTATGGCGTGCATATGGGTGAGCATCGATCGTGGGAAAGTATCGTAACGGCCGTTCTCACGGAAACATCTGACATGCACGTGGGCGAGCATCTGGCTTAACCGTTATTTCATGAACATGTCTAAACTTGTCTATGGGGGTGATTCATAATTCAGGTATGCAGGAAGTGGACAGGTAAACCGGAAGTGACCGGATATGAACCAGGTAAACCGGAAGTGACCGGAAATGAACCAGGTAAACCGGAAGTAAAACCGGAAGTGACCGGAAATGAACCAGGTAAACCGGAAGTGAAACCGGAAGTGCCCGGAAATGAAACCGGAAGGGAAAATACATCGGATGTGATACCGGAAATGGCCAAAATATACACGGAAGTGCCAAAAATTGGACCGGAAGTGGTCAAGGAAGCATGGAATCAAACCGGAAGTGACCGGAAATGAAACCGGAAGTAAAAATACATCTGATGAGGTACCGGAAGAGGTGGAAATCTAACCGGAAGTGGTAGAAATTGGACTGGAGGCGGTCAAGGAAGCATGGAAACAAACCGGAAGTGACCGGAAATGAAACCGGGAGTAAAAACACATCGGACACGAAACCGGAAGTGGCCAATATCTGATCGGAAGTACTAGAAATTAGACAGGAAGTGGTCAAGGAAGCATGGAATCAAACCGGAAGTAACCGGAAATGAAACCGGAAGTCAAAATACGTCCGATGAGAAACCGGAAGTGGTCTAGAACTGACCGGAAGTTCCAGACATTAGACCGGAAGTGGTCAAGGAAGCATGGAATCAAACCGGAAGTGACCGATATAGAAGCGAAAGTGAACAGGAAACATCCGAATCTAGTGATGACATAATGAACAGGAAGCACATATGGCACACATCTGGTAGATCGTGGGAAGCTATCGTAACGGCCATTCTCACGGTGTGGGGTACACGTGTTGAACATCTGGCGTGCACGTGGGTAAGCAGCTGGCCGAAGGTGAATGACCGGGAACATCTGGCATGCACGTGTTGACCATCTGGCTGCCAGACTTGTCTAGACAAGTTAGATCGCATATTTTTATCGAGAACATCTGGCGAACATCTGGCGGTGATTCATAATTCGCGATCGTGGGAAGCTATCGTAACCGTCGTTCTCATAACATCTGGTGTACACTTGGCAACCCCCTCTCCCAGCAACAGATTATATATAATCAGAGAAAATAATATTCACCAGTAATGTGCAGTTTATTGTACGACAATGAAGTGTGAACACTGTAAGAAAGTTCTTTCAAACAAAAGCAGTTTAGTTCGACATATTCGTCAATATTGTACCATTCTAAATGATGGAAGTGTAGCTTATGAGCCGCCAAGCAAGAAACAAAAGTCTGATGATGTACCTTCTACAAGTGTACCTTCTACAAGTGTACCTTCTACAAGCATACTTTCTACAAGTATACCTTCTACAAGCGGCGTTAACACAAAAAATTCTTCAAGTAGTACTAGCAGAAAACAGAATTCTTCGAGTGGTTCAAAGATTTGTGAATACTGTGGAAATAACTTTTCAACATCGTTCAACTTACAACGACATATTAGTAATAATAGATGTCCCGTCCTGAACGACCTGTTTGTAATTGACAGAAAGAAAATAAATCGTCCTATTGAGAGCAGCTTGGGAGATGGTGTTGCCAAACTACATTGTGCATTTAAAAACAGGATTGCTAGTTACCGTTTTAGCAGCCCTAGAAGTCACATCGCATATTCCGATTTTATGAAAGAAGTTAAACAAAAAGTTTTTTATAAAATTGGCGAATATTTAGAGAAATACCAAACTCTCAAGATTAATTTTGAAGTATTTGGGCTATATGAAATACCTGAAAAGGAATTATCAGATATTAAGTCATTCAATACCAAAAATAAAATAATCACTTTATCAACGGACTTGCATCAGATTTTTGAAGAATTTAGCGAGGAGATGAGTGCACAAGCATCTGAATTCCAAGAGAAAGACTCGGGTTGGACATTAAAACATATAATGTTCCTTGACGTAAACATAAATAAGTATACACCAATGGGGGCTTCATCATATATTAAGTTACCCAAAGCCATATCATTAAAACATGCTGTTTTGAACATACAAAACAAGGATAATGCGTGCTTTGCATGGTCTATCAATGCAGCTATTTTCCCCGCAGAAGGGGATCCAACAAAAACGAGTTCGTATCCGCATTATGATACTTTGCTGAACTTCAGAGGATTAGAATTCCCGATGAAATTAAAGGAAATAGTGAAGTTTGAAAAACTGAATAACATCTCCATTAATGTGTTTGGTCTTGAATCAGAGTTCAAGGATGGGAAAACTATTACTGAAATGGTTGGACCGCTACATTTTACTTCATGTCGGCAAGGCACGCACGTCAATTTACTGCTTATATCGGATATTGCAGGTAACACTCATTATTGCCTTATACAAAATTTGCCAAGACTGGTTTCTAAACAAAAATCAAACCATGATGATCGATTATATATTTGTGATGGATGTCTACAATCGTTTCGGAAAGTAGAGCAGCTGAGAAGACATGAAGAAAATGACTGCAACCATACATATACGAAACTCCCATCTACCGATTTAAAAATTAATAAGTATGGTGAATCTGTGCCCGAGAACATTCTTAAATTCATCAACTTTGAGAGGCAATTACCTGTCCCGTTCGTAATTTATGCTGATTTCGAGAGTTTGCTAAAACCAATCGACCATAATGAACCATGTGAGGATAAATCGTTCACGGTTAAAGTATGTGAACACCAGCCTTATTCTTTCGCCTTTTATGTGAAATGCAATTTCGATGACAAGTATTCAAAATTTATAACATATCGAGGACCTGATGCTGCTGAAGTATTTGCTGAGAAGTTGGATGAAACAGCCCTACACTTATATAACACCCACCTGAAACATGTTAAACAGATGCAGCCCCTTACTGATCAAGAGAAAGCTGAATTTGAAAACGCAGCATGTTGTCATATTTGCAAGAAACCCTTCAAGCCTAGTGACATAAAAGTTCGCGATCACTGTCACTTGACAGGACACTTTCGTGCCGCCGCCCATTCCGTTTGTAATTTGAACTATAAAGTACCGAAATCCATACCAGTGTTCTTCCATAATTTAACAAATTACGACAGTCACCTATTTATCAAGAAGCTGGCATGTAAGAAGGAAAGCATTTCGGTGATTGCACAAACCAAAGAAAAATATATATCTTTCTCTAAGACAATCCTCGTTGAAAAATCTACAAATCCCAAGGAACCTCACACATTCTTGCGATTAAAATTTGTGGACTCTTTTAGATTTTTATCCAAATCTCTCGATAAATTGAGTCAAAGTTTAGAATCTAATCAGTGTACTGAGATTAGAAAGTATTTTCAAGATGAGGAAGAATTCAGATTAATCAGACAAAAAGGTGTTTTCCCTTATAATTATGTAGACTCGTTTGAAAAATTGGACGAAAGACAATTACCCTCAAAAGACAAGTTTTACAATGAATTAACCAATGGGACCATTTCTGATGAGGACTATGAACGAGCTATCAAAGTGTGGAATACCTTCAAGTGTGAAACGTTGGGAACATACGCAGATTTGTACCTGAAATCAGACATTTTACTATTAACCGATGTGTTTGAAAACTTTAGGAAAGTGTGTTTAGAACAATATAAATTAGATCCAGCCCATTATTTGACCGCACCTTCCCTGAGCTGGGATGCCATGTTACGTCACACAAGTGTTGAACTTAAACTTCTAACCGATGTGGATACAGTACATTTCTTTAGAAAAGGTATTCGAGGAGGAGTGGCTCAATGCAGCAAAAGAAAGGCTGTGGCAAACAACACATTTTTACCGAACTATGATCCCAGTAAACCATTTTTTCCCTTTAAATAGTTTATTGCCTATTAATACATATTTATCTTATACTAGGGTATGCCAAAATGTGATACTACAATATATTTATTGCATTACATCATTTATATTTTATCTACGATAAAATCCCAGTAAACCAACATCATATATCATGTACCTAGACGCCACAAATTTATATGGAGCCGCAATGGAGGAATACCTGCCCACAGGTGATTTTAGGTGGCTTGAGCAAGAAGAAATTGAAACATTTGATTGTTCCCTAGTTGAAAAAAATTCACAAAAAGGATATGTTCTAGAAGTGGACTTGGAATATCCATCAGACTTACACGATGACCATAATGATTTGCCGTTCTGTCGCGAGAGTATGACTCTTCCCAAAAGTAAATATTCCAAGTTAATCCCAAACTTACGAAATAAATCTAAATATATCATTCACTATAAGAATTTGAATCAGTGTTTGAAATATGGCATCAAATTGAAGAAAATCCATAGGATAATAGAATTTTCCCAATCACCCTGGTTGGGGTCATATATTAATTTAAATACAAAACTAAGAAATTCAGCCAGAAATGCTTTTGAAAAAGGACTTATTTAAGTTAATGGTTAACTCAATATTCGGTAAAACCATGGAAAACGTCGACAAAAGGCAAAATATAAAACTGTGCTCATGCTGGGAAAATAAAAAAGGCATGTTGGGTGCCAGAGCGTTAATAGCCTTACCACATTTTAAATCCTGTTCTGTCTTCGATGAAAATTTAGTAGCAGTTCAGTTGGACAAATTGAAAGTTGTATATGACAAACCGCTCTATGTAGGGTTTTCCATTTTGGATATTTCCAAGACAATCATCTACGAGTTTTTGTATGGTTACATAAAATCAATGTGTGGAGATGATGCAACAGTCCTATACACAGACACCGACAGCCTAATTTTAGAAATTTTCACAGACAATGTTTATGATGACATCAAGAAAAACATTAATTTTTTCGATACTTCAAACTATAACGCCGATAACATCCATAACATACCCAAAACAAAGTCCGTGGTAGGGAAAATGAAGGATGAATACGCTGGGAGACCAATAGAGAGTTTTTATGGTACTGGTGCAAAAGCATATTGCGTTAAAGCCGGTGATGTAATGAAGAAGGCAAAAGGCGTTTCCAGAAGCGTTGTTAAACATCAAATAGACTTTTCTGACTATGTTCAGGTTGTCGAAAACGGTGGTTTAATATTCCGTAAAATGTCCATATTTAAATCCACTTTACACACCATTCACACAGAACTAAGAAATAAAGTAGCTCTGTCAGCTGCCGATGACAAAAGATATATTGTGCCTGGAGATGTAAGAACCTTGGCTTGGGGGCACCATTTAATTACTGATAGTAATAAAAATTTAGATACTTTACTAAAATACGCTAGGCGTTTGGACATGGAAGAACCTGCAGCAGGATGGGATAGTGTTAATTTGGATGATTCTGAATCAGAAGATAATTTGAATTTAGATAATTTTGATTTATTAGATTTGTAATTTATTAGGTTTATATTTAAAAGCACACTGTTTACATATAAATAAAAAAACTTATACATTATTCATTGTTTTTATTTTTCCACCACATGTTTACATAAAAGGTATTTACAATTACTGTAACATATCAACCACATTTTTGAAGACCCCATTTACATACATGGCATCTGGACTGTGAGTCTGGTGGACCATCCACATGACTATACCACTCTGGTCTGTTGTGATGTACGAAACAAGGTAGTTGAATCCTTAGTTCAAAATTTTGTGTATACTTCCTTGGTAATTTAGGCCATGTGTAAAGGAGTTCAATGGAACCAGCATTTTCTATCAGATATGTTAATGGGAAATATTGTAGCTCATCCTCAGTAAAATCATATACATTTTTACCATGCTTGTGTTCTTTCATTAATTCGTTTGCTAGACAGAGTGAACAGTTCAGTTCTGGATCCATATTTTATGTATAATCCTAACAATCGATTCAACAACCAGCAACGAGGAACACAGTGTAATGTAGTAGATCAGGTAAGAAACTGAGCCTAACTCCACATCACGGTCTGTTTTTATACTATTAACATATAGTGGTGGGGGGCATTTACTGAAGAGCTGATTCCACTTTGTTTCTTTAGTAGAGTTATCATTCAGCCTTACTCGTAATTTATACATAGTACTATTTTTGGGTATTGAAGATGTAAGGACCGACTCATTGATTGTTGTGGAAGGTATCATCCGTTTCCATTTTGATGGCCAACTATCATTTCTTGTACCGTTGCTATCGAAGCAAATAAATGCCTCTTTAGTATTGTAAGATTGTTGTATGTAGAGAATTCCATGCCAAATGGCGTGCAAAACTAAAAACTGCGAGGCTATCATCGTAATATTCATAAACACACTAATGCTTCATTAAATTAACATGAATTTATATCCTATTATAAAGAGGAGTGGGGGTAAAGGATAAAACCAGATTTTTTATAAATTTAATTTATTAAACAATAATTTATTTACTACAGAATCTTTGTTTATTTTTGAATACCTTCTCATGCCACATCTTAAGCACTTCGCGAGGTATGAAAGCTTGCTGATTTTCCTGTTTTTCTTTGTTATGGTCGATCTTGTCTGGTTTATTTTTGAATGCCTTCTCCCTTGGTAGGTGGCCACTGATCACATCCTTGTCTTCACTAAATTTCCTAGGATTGTAGCTGGAAGCATAACTGTTTTCTTCCTGTTGCACCATGTTATACTTTAAAATCTTTCCCGAAGTGGGTTTCTGCTCTTACCCAAAATTTAGTAAGTTTAATTGGTCTTGTCTGGCTACAATATGTGCAATAACCTATTAACAGTTTATTCCAATTTAGCAAGAAGTCACTGAAGTAGTATTGTCTACTAATTAGTCCACCACAAACACAACACCGCTTTCTCTCCACTACCACAAGCCTATCTTGTGTAATTAGCATGGTGTTTCTTTAAACTAATAAAATGTGAGACAATTTCTGCTTTTATATCATTATCCCCCACTATTTAATTTTGTCCAGATGTTTATTGAGTCATCATAACGATCAACAACACGTGGGAGTCAATTGAAACTACTGTTCCCACGACAACATCTGGTGTACACGTGTTGAACATGTCTAGACCTGTTTAAACTTGTTCGATAAATAAAATACATGGTATATGTTTAATTTTTTATTTAAAATTATGACATTATAAAATTCTCATAAAGATAATATACATTTGATAAAGAACACATACATTTAGATTTTAAATGGTGAAAACATCGAGGTTCAGAAAATTGGAGTGGTGGATGTTCTTCTAACTCATACACAGGTTTTGATGAATATTCATTTATGTATGTGACCTTTTCTCTTCCTTTTACATAAATTTCTTTTTCACATTCGGTTAACTCTCGGACAACTTTTCCAAAAATGGTGTGTTTCCTTCATTCCAATGTATACCATGGTAATTATATGTTAACCAATTAACTTGCTTTTCCAAATCAGGTGGTAGAAGTTTTACAGGAAATGGTGGTTTGAAAATATAGTGGGCCGTTTTATAACCATTATATGCCGCAAGTTCTTTAACTATGAACTTATTTTTTTCTCCTTTGAATCCTTGGATATCCAAAATTAATGGCATATTTTTATATTTGCTAACTTTTTCGTTATATAAATTTTTAAACTATATATTTCAACAGCTTTCTTTAAATCTCTAAGATTTTTTTGGTGCTCTCGCAGAGCCTTTCTGTAGCTAGAGATCATCGCAAACTAACTTGTTAGCTAGCATTACCCTCTTATGTAGGTTAGACCTGTCTAACTATCTTTTTCAGTGGATTATAACGGAATAAACGATCGTGTAAAATTAAACAGTATGCTGTTGTATCATTCGGAATATTATCGCTTGTTTCGAATTCTATGCGCATAACGACAGAGCCCGACTGAATAGTTTCCTTTTGACGAGAACAATCGATGTGGCTTATTGGTGAAATTGATTTGAATTCTTTCAGGTGTAAATATAGGCTCATTCCCTGTTTCGTAGTATGATTGGCGAAAATGCGAGAACATTTCATATAAGGTTGCATATTTATTGTCTTTGAAATCAAGAAATAAATCGTTGTAAGGATATCTTTCAGAATTTAAAAATACTCTTATGTTTGTAAGATTACAGTTATCAAATGTGCTCATATTAGATGTTACTTTATTCTTTTTGTTAATTTGGAAGGCAACAATTACATGTCTAGGAGTTTCTAACTTAGTGGTAGTTTTCACGGGCCATGTGTATTTTGAGAAAGTGAAGGATATTCTACAAGCTCCCAACTTCTCAATGGAAGTAGTATTTCAACATTTTTGTCCAAAATCTTAGTTAAAAGCAATTGCTGTGGTATTCCCACGGAAACATGGGGTACTCTCCAATAAAGTTTATCAATATTAATCTTAGGTTTCTCCGTATCATCGACACTACTCACAGCATCTAAATCATTACTACTTCGAATTAAAACCAATTCTTGCTTCATGTTTAGTATTATTTTTTTGTAATCTTCAAAAAAGCCCATTAATAGTTTAAGTGGTATGCATACATTAAATTTATTACTATCCGGTATTTTACTATCTTTAGGAAACCAGCCAGCGTTTTGAAGTTTGATACTTTCACTTTCATTAAAAGACAAATACCCCTTAAGAGTGGAAGTCAATCCAACATTTCGAATTGAATCAACGACAATACCATTCAGCTCATATCGGATTTCTCTAAAGAGGAAACTGAAAGCATTATTTATTAGGCTTAACTTAGTAGCCGGTGTTCCATCATCTTTTGTTAGATTTCCCTCTAAGTATAGACTACTTTCACACGGTAAGGTAAAAGCATCCAGTTCCTGGATTGGAAATCTAATTTCATCATTATAATCGAATTTGGCGGTTACGAAAGGTTGATAATTGTGATACTCGAAATCAATAATTGAGTTATCGATAAGAGGTTGTTCTGTAACATTTAATATATCCATTATATGAGTACTTCAAAACCAAGAGATTTTAAGAATATCTTATTTTCAGGTGTTACTAGACTAACGTTCTTCTTATTACTGACTGAAAATGTGTTTTTTGGTTTTCTTTTATAATTGCGATTAGCTGCCATACGTGGAATATGATATTTATTATTATAACGGACAACCATCTTTTAGGTTATCTTTTTTAAATGTAGTCTGACCGTGACGGTTTCTTTACGGAAATTGACGAGATTCCCGTCTTGATCCAGTATTTTAATGGTAATTGAGTTGATCGTCTTAACAGTTACTGGAAAATATAGAATGTTTAAGGGCGATTCTACTATTTTATAGCCTGGGGCTACTGTTGGGAAGAACTGATGGATTATGTGAACAGGTAGCCCATTAGAATAAGACCCGCTGGCGATATTACAATCAATGTACAAGGCATTCACCTTAATTATTTGTACGGGAAAGTCAGACTCGTTTAGTTCGTTAGCTTTAAGAATCCTTCTTTCAAATCCTAAGAGGCGGCCTATAGAGTATTCTGATGTAAAATCTATATCAACATTTGTTTCTATGTTGACTGTCGAAGTATTACGATTGGGGGTGATATTAATATTTTTACCAATTGTTTTTTGAATATAATTATTAATGTCATTAATTTCATAGGCTCCGACGGGGATAGTTGTGGTCATATTACCATGAGTGAATTTGTTGTTTGTTTCATCGATGTTTGTTATAACATTGAAAGTTTCAAAGTTCGTTAAACCGATAACGTAATCCGAATTATCTTCTAAATATATGGGTGGATTAAAATCTGCTGTTAAGATGGGTGAGATTCCCGTAAGTGAAAAAGTTAGAGACATGTTGCACAATTCAATAGTACACGTACAATAAAGACATTTCCTTTATTTACATTGATTATATAAACATTTTAGACACAGGTGACCACAATTATTTGAATTATATTTTTGCATCTGATCATGATTATAGTTAACTTTATTCAAGCTACCATCGCTATAGAAATAATTTATTACTCCATTTGGCGGTCTTAAGTTTCCATAACTATCGAAATAGATTATAGAGTTCTTTTTCTTCACATATGCCGTCCAGTGAGTACCGGGGCCCGATGAAATATCCAGATTAATTATACCACACTCACTTTTCTTTATCTTTACAGGTAACGCATCTCTCATAAATACACCCCGAAAGTTTGGAATATATAAATCTTTATCGTATTTCATTAAATCTATGTTGGTTAATGCCCGACGAGGTAGCTTTATTGGCAGTTTTTTTTAAACGGTGCTAGATATAATCCCATGCCCTTTTTATAAGGCCGTAAGTAGAGTCCTTTTCCTACTGCAACCTGCTCCATGGCTAAATTGTGTCTTTTCTCTTCCTCAAGTTTTTTTTTGCGGCTTTCACGTCATTGACAGCTTTTGCGATACCTGCAGCACCACCTCCTATACTTCCTAAAGCACCTAATGCGGCAAATATAGGTAAAAGGAACGGTACAAAACCACCTGTTTTTGGGATAGGAATAATCCGCTTCTTTGGTAAAGAGAGTTTCTTTGTTCCAATTGATGATAATGCTTGTTTTGCGACATTAATAAGATTACTAGAATTGTTGCTTTGAATACCGCGTCGAGCTCGTTGTACTGCATTATTGAAACTTAACGTATTCTTACGCAGCCCCATGCCACGTTTCCGTTTGGAGCGTAATTTTCTACGCATGCCCATTCCCAGCTTGGTTTTTGCTTTCATAGTACCAGCTATACCTAATGCAGTAATTTTTTCTCCAACTGAAAAGTCACTTGCTTTAAACCGCTGATATGCTTTTTCTGCTAACATTTTATCCGCTTGATGTCTACTTGTTATATCCTTAGAACGCGAATATGCGATATCATGCTCTTTACAAGCCTCGTCTAAAGGATTTACTCCAGTAACACCTCTGGCAAGTCGATTCGACAGCTTTGTTCCTGGACCACAATAGTTGTAACCTGGTACATGCAATTCAAACGGTAGGTTATTAATAAGACTATTAATAAATCCTGACCCTGTCTTTGCACGCCTTCGTTTACGATTAACTATGGTTGTGTTGTGCACAAGCATTATATAGCCTGTTGTTTTGTTGTATGCAATCGTCTGGTTCCTAACGATCAAGGGACGATATTGCAATGCTTTTTTTTATTTGCTGGAACTAGGCTAGTTTGAATTCAAAATGCTGGACGCTGATTTTACACGCTTTTATTGAACACTTAACAATATTAGGTCTGATGCTTACAACTGTACAAAAATGAATGATAAGATAATACTAAATCTAAGAACATACTATGATAAAATGTCACGCCCACTACGTTGTAGTGGGGAAATCACCACCCTCTGGGAGAGGGGTTAAAATTGCTCATACAGCTTGGTTAGTGAATACTAAACATACTCCCCCCTTTGAAGACATCGGCTTCAAAAAAAAGGGAAACAAAAATATATGAAATATGAAATGTATGAAAAGTTTTACCTAACTACAAAAAATTAAGGTAATTAACAATATATACAAATGTATGTATACATGTATGTGACATAAATAGGTAATACACGTAAATCAATTAAAAAGAAATGATAAGACATAATACAATCAAATAAAGTCAGAATCAGTCTATGCGTTAATTAAATTTCGGAAGCGCGCACACTTTCCGAACTGTTCTCTGCACGTCACCACTTGCAGTTTTTATCGTTACTACGCGCACTATACCATCAGTTCCTGGGTGAACCTTGCTTATGCGTCCTAGACGCCAAAACTGTGGTGGAGTGTTGTCCTCGACGACGACGACCAAATCTCCGACGCTAAGTTCAGTTGAGCCCTTGGATTGATTTTTTGGTCGCTGTTGAAGTTGAGTCAGGTATTCGTTTTTCCAGCGTTGCCAAAAATGCTGCCGAATTTGCTCGACTCTCTGCCACCTTCTTAGTCGATTTTCGGGTACATGTGTTATATCAACCTCTGATATAGCGGTTAAAGGTTGGCCGATTAAAAAGTGGCCTGGTGTTAAAGCATCGAGGTCATTAGGATCGGAACTTAGGGGGGTAATAGGACGGGAATTGAGAATGGCTTCTATTCTCGTTAAAAGAGTATACATTTCTTCATACGTGAGATACGATTGGCCTATAATTCGTTTCAAATGAAATTTAACAGATTTTACATTAATTTCCCATAAACCGCCCATATGTGGTGATCTAGGTGGTATATGATGCCACGTTATGCCGTTACTAGTTAAGTCAGTAATTACTTTACTAAATTTCTCTGATTCTAAAAATGTATTTAATTCATTCAATTCCCGATTTGCACCGCGGAAATTAGAGCCATTATCTGAGTACAAATGCGATACATGTCCGCGTCTAGAAACAAATCTTTTCAAGGCGTTCAAAAATGACTCTGACGTCAGATCGCCAACCAATTCTAGATGCACTGCCTTGGTGGAAAAACATACGAAAATCGCTATGTACGCCTTTACGTTACGTTTACCCCGACCTCGTGATTCCTTGATTAGAATAGGCCCAGCGTAATCTACGCCAGTAATTGCAAATGGCCTAGTACATTCAGTTCTAGAGTTAGGTAAATTGCCCATTTTAGGTAATACATTCGTCGGCTTAATTCGAAAACATTTAACACATTTATGTATTTGATTGCGAACGCTACTGCGGCCAGAAATTATCCAAAATTTTTGACGCAGGGCTGCTAAAGTACCTTGGAGACCGGCGTGAAGCCCTAACAAATGTTCGTGTATAATTAAAAGTTTAGTAATGTGATTGTTTTTGGGTAACAACACGGGATGCTTAGTGTCATAGCATAACGATGAATTTTTCAGTCTGCCACCTACGCGTATCAGACGATCGTGAATGTCGTAAAAGGGATCCAGTGATAATAATGAGGATTTTTTATTTACTGGTTTATTTTGTGTAAGCGAAACTAATTCGGATGCAAACTCTCTTTCTTGCACAAGTCGAACAAGAGTTTTCGTAGAATTAACAAGTTCATTTACCGTTAATAAATTACTTAATTGTTGATTTCTTGGATTCTTACAATTTTTTATAAATCTTAAGATCCATGCCATAACTCGTTGAGTTTTTGTATATGTGGAGAATTTTGTAAGAATAGAAAATTCAGAGCTATTTAATGTGTTAACGACTAAAGTTACCTTTTTCCTTTCTGGCAGATCAATAGCACTTAAGTCTTGCGCATTTGTAGGCCACTCATTGGAATTACATAATAGATATTCAGGACCGTACCACCATAAGTTATTATTTTGAATGAGATATGGTGACGTACCCCTACTTAGTAAATCCGCGGGATTATCATCGCCTGCGACGTGACGCCAATCATTAACAGACGATGAAGATTGAATTTCCGAAATGCGATTCGCTACAAATGTTTGAAATGTACCAGAATTTGATTTTATCCATGCCAGCACGATGGTGGAGTCCGTCCACAAATATATGCTATCTGGTTTAAGATTTAATGTTTTCAATAGGCCGTCAACTAAGCGAGCTAGGAGCAACGCTGCTGATAATTCTAACCTAGGTATGGAAACTGTTCGCAGAGGAGCTACTCTTGATTTGGCACACAGAAGTCGTGTTTCATGTTGATTATTGTAATCGGTTACCCTTAAATATACGGCGGCGCCATACGCCGTCTGCGATGCGTCGCTAAAACCATGTAACTGAACAATGTTTTGTGTTATTGGTAAAACATGTCTCGGAATTTCAAGTTCATTTATATAGTGCAATTCCTGGACGAAGTCATTCCAAATGCCGAGAACATTGTAAGGTACCGGTTCGTCCCATGATGCTTTAAGTGACCATAATTTTTGCATAATTATTTTTGCGCGAATTATAATTGGACCAAGAAGCCCGAGGAGATCAAAGATTTGCGCTGTTATTGATAATATACCCCGTTTTGTAATTTCTCCCTGTGCGGTTTGTTGTTTTACTTCGTATTTCAATGAATCTGAGGTGGGATTCCATAAAAGTCCTAGGGTTTTCGTATAATCGTCCTTATCTAAACGTATATCAAGATTCGAATTGTTTGAGGATGAATTCGGCAATAAACTAGGGTGATTTGATGCCCATTTGCGCAATACAAATCCACCTTGACCCAAAATTGAAATTAATTTCTGCCTTGTACTTAGAAGTTCTTCCAGTGAGTCATGGCCTGTAAGTAAATCGTCGACTGTTGGAAACGAAGATTTGTTTACTTATTTATTTGTTGTTTGCATTGTTTTTATATATTAGTTATTGTTGTGATTGTACTAGCTCCGTAACTAAGAAAGTGTTGTTGAATAAAAAATAAAATAATTTATATTTGACATCTGTTAATTTCTGGCTCTAAAAACCCACAAGTTTAGGCATATTCTGCTTCAGGTTATGGGCCCAGAACACCCAGTACAATAAGAAGGGTCAGTGGTTCTCTAGTAATAGAAGAAAACTAGTTTCGTGTCAAGTCACATCAAATTTAACATACCAGTTAAAGGTATTCTAAAGGTAATAAGATGGACAAGTTCAAGAATATTAATATTCAGAAATTCGATGGGAAGAATTTTTCACTGTGGAAATACCAGATGGAAATAATATTTAGAGCAGAGGGTTTGCTGGATTTAATTAATGGTAAAGCAAAACAACCAGTAATAACAGATGAAGAAAACGTAAAGAAATCATGGGAAAACTTAAATGCTAAAGGGATGATGTTAATATCTATGTCAATGGAGTTTAGTCAATTGCAGACTGTAATAACGTGTGATAATGCCGCCAGTATGTGGTCAAGGCTGAAAATAATTCACGAACAAAGGTCCTCCGCGAACAAAGTGATGATTAAACAAAAATTTTTCAGTTATAAAATGTCAGAAACCGACAGTATTGCACAGCATATTAGCAACATAGAGTCAATGTCACAAGCTCTAGCTGATGTTGAAGAAAAAGTAAGCGATATAGATAAAATAGCTAAAACTTTAGAAAGTTTACCTCACAAGTATGGATCATTCGTAACTGCATGGGACTCATACGACGAAGATAAACAAACATTTGAAAATCTTACAACAAGACTTCTCAAAGAAGAATTGAGGCTTACTCAGGCAGACGAGCTAACAACTGCGTTTGCTGCTGTTAAACTCAATAAGTATCCTCATAGTTCGAACAAAAAGAATTTTGTTTCTAATACCAAAAGTAATTTTATTCCTAATACAAAGTATTCTAAAAAAGATGTAACGTGCTACTACTGTAACAAGAAGGGGCATTTCAAATCTGAATGTAGAATAAGGCTTAGTAAACTTCAACCTGGTTACAGCAAGCAAAACTGTGATCCAAATTACAGAAATCAAGCTCTTAGTGCTGAGATGAAAAATATAGTTGCTGATGGATGTGAAGATATCTGGCTCGCTGATAGTGCAGCATCAAAGCATATGACGTCGCACAAAGAGTGGTTTTCACAAATAACACCACTAAAGAACAAAGATGTCCAAATTGGAGATAACTCTTTTATTACCGCTGAAGGAATTGGCTCAATTAGTGTAATGGCTGTTGTGAATGGTAGAAGAGTTCCTCGTACATTGGTAGAAACCTTATACGTTCCAAAGTTGAAGAAAAATCTTTTTTCAGTGGGAGCAGCTACGAGCAAAGGTTTGCAGGTCGAATTTAATAGTAGATTCATAGAAGTTAGAAATAAAAATGGTGTAGTTGCTGTTGGAAGGAAGCTGGAGAATCAATGCTATAAAATGTTATTTGAAATCCTACAAATTCAAGGAAACTCCGCAGAAACGAGTATTGTTCAGCTATGGCATGAACGGTTGGGTCATGTTAATTTTCGTACTTTGAAAGACATGTCTGACAAAGGAATGATACCTGATATCAAAATCCCAAATAAAGAAGTCACACGTATTCAGTGTGAGGGTTGTCAATATGGAAAACAACATAAGCAATCATTTAATGCTAATTTGAATAGACGAGCTGAAAAACCTGGTGAATACATTCATTCCGATGTCTGCGGTAGAATATCAAGTACTTCATTAGGAGGAGCTAATTATTTCGTTTTATTCAAGGATGATTGTACTTCATATCGTTTTGTTTATTTCATAAGACATAAAAGTGACGTTTTCACAAAATTTCTGGAATTTCAGAAAATGTCAGAAAGACAAACTGGTAATAAAATAAAAATATTCCGAAGTGATAATGGAACAGAATTTGTTAACCATCATTTTAAAGATCTTTTTAAAGAACATGGAATAATACATGAAACCAGTGCTCCATATACACCAGAGCAAAATGGAAGGGCAGAGAGAGATTTGAGATCTATAGTTGATAGTGCCAAAAGTATGTTGCATAGTACTGCTCTCCCGATGAATCTTTGGGCGGAAGCAATTAATATGGCCGTATACTTATTAAATCGTCGCCTGTGTGCACAAGATAAGCATGTTACTCCTTACGAAAAATGGACAGGAAAACAATTAAATCTTAGCCATTTACGAAGGTTTGGATCTGAAGCATTCGTACTTGTGCCTAAACAGTTCAGAAATAAGTTCGAGAGAAATTCCAAGAAACAAATATTAGTGGGATATGACGGCAACAGTTCCAATTACAGATTGTATGAATTGGCTGCCAGGAAAGTTGTCGTCGTGAAACATGTTAATTTCAATGGATGTATTTATAAAGACAGTAGAAATATGTCATGTCAAAACAACGTTACATTTGAGATGGAAGATGAAGATAATTTACAAGAAGAGTCCGTAGACACCAAATCAGAAGGCAGAATAGAAAACCAAACGTCAGAAAACATAGAAGTAGAAATTAATCAGCCTACGTCAGAAAACATAGAAGTAGAAATTAATCAAGAAAACCAAACGTCAGAAAACATAGAAGTAGAAATTAATCAGCCTAAGGATAAAGCTTCAGAAGAAAATGGCCATTATTTAAGACACCGTGAAGATATTAAGAAACCAATTTGGTATGAAGCATGTGCAGCAGTATTAGGTGAACCTCAGACCTACGAAGAAGCTATGGAAAGTGGAGAAAAAGAAGAATGGAAGAAAGCAATGGAAGATGAGATTAAGTCGCTGATGAAAAATGAGACGTGGTCACTACAAGTTTTACCAGCGGATCGCAAAGCAATTGGGTGCAGATGGGTGTTTAAAATAAAATATAAAGCGGATGGTAAAATTGAAAGATATAAGGCCAGACTTTGTGCAAAAGGTTATAGTCAAAAATCTGGCATAGACTATTTTGAAACATTTTCACCAGTTGTAAGGTATGATTCCGTTAGAACGTTATTATCAATTGCAACTGTCAGTGATTTAGAAATTTGTCAGTTTGACGTAAAGACGGCTTTCTTGAACGGAGATTTACAAGAAGAAATCTTTATGAAGCAGCCGGAAGGCTTTAATACAAAAGATTGTACTCTGGTATGCAAACTCAACAAAAGCCTATATGGTTTGAAGCAGTCTCCGAGATGTTGGAATAAGAAGTTTGTGGAGTTTCTTAGTTCATACAGCTTCAAGCAGTTAGATGCTGAAAAATGCATTTTTTATGCACTCTTTGAAAATTATGAACTATTCCTGGCGTTGTACGTTGATGATGGTCTAATTATGTGTAAATCTAAAAAGGTTATGGACATATTTTTGACAGAACTTTAAAAAATATTCGAGATAACCATTTGTGCTGCAGAATGTTATGTTGGATTGGAAATCAGTCGCAATAGAGAACAAAGAAGTATATTTTTGGGCCAGCAAGGGTATGTTGCCAAAATTTTGGAGAAATTTAACATGGTAAATTGTAACATCAAAGCAATTCCTGCCGATCCAAATGTTGTGCTTCATGCAAACCAAGCATCTACAAGAGATAGTAGGATGCTTAGTGTGCCCTATAGAGAAGCTGTAGGAAGTTTAATGTTTCTCGCTGTCGTCACACGCCCAGATATCATGTTCGCTGTGTCTCAAGTGAGTAAATACCTTTGTAGTCCAGCTTTGGAGCATTGGATAGCAGTAAAAAGGATATTCAAGTATTTAAAAGGAACCCAGAACTATGGAATAAAGTATTGTGGAACTGATTTAAATTTTGTTGCATATTCCGATGCTGACTTTGCAAACGATATTGATTCTAGAAAGTCAACAACTGGTTATTTGACTATGTTAGCTGGGGCACCGGTTACATGGTCGTCACAGTCTCAAAAGTGCGTTTCCCGTTCTACTACAGAGTCAGAATACGTGGCAGGTTCAGAAGCAGCCAGAGAGGTTATTTGGTTGAGAACATTACTTCAGGAGCTTAATGTAGATGTATGCGAACCTACCAAGCTATTCGTAGATAATCAAAGTGCCATTCGGTTAGTCAAGAGTCAAGAACACCATAAGAGGACCAAACACATTGATATAAAATACCATTATATACGTGACCAAGTAGAAAAGGGTTTCATTGAAACTGTCTATGTTGAATCTAAAAAACAACTTGCTGATATTCTCACGAAGGCTTTACCAAAGGAACAATTCATCAGAAATAGAAGTTCACTTTGTGTACCTTTAAATCAGTAAACAAATAGGGGGAGTGTTGGAAACGAAGATTTGTTTACTTATTTATTTGTTGTTTGCATTGTTTTTATATATTAGTTATTGTTGTGATTGTACTAGCTCCGTAACTAAGAAAGTGTTGTTGAATAAAAAATAAAATAATTTATATTTGACATCTGTTAATTTCTGGCTCTAAAAACCCACAAGTTTAGGCATATTCTGCTTCATATGTCGCGGAGCAAAATTTTACTAGCGAATGGACATTGATCTTGATTTTGTATGGCTAGTTCTTTTAAACATCTAGTTGCGATGAAGCTGGCAGGCTTAGTGCCGTACGTTAACGTTTTTAATCTAAATGTTTTTAATTTACAGTGGGGATTCTCCCTCCAAAAAATTCTATAGTAATCAGTATGATTAGGACTCATTTGAATCATTCTATACATTTTTGCAATGTCTCCACTTAAAACGTATTTATGAGTACGAAAACGCGTTAAAATTGAAAATAAGTCTTGCTGAATAACAGGACCTGACAATAAATTATCATTGAGACTTAAACCGTTCGTTGTTTTCAAAGAGGCATTGAACACCACTCGTAGCTTAGTGGATATAGAATCTTTTATTACCGCATGATGGGGAAGATACGATGCTGTGATATTTTCTTGTTCATTAAAGGGAACTTCTTCCATATGATTTAATGATTCATATTCTTGCATAAATTTAATGTAATCATTTTTTAATTCCGGTTTCTTAGTTAAATTTCTCTCTAGATTATAAAATTGTTTCAAAGCTATACTGCGTGAGTCGCCCAAGTTAGGTGGGTCCTGTTTAAACGGTAATTTAATAATAAATTGACCGTTTTTATTACGTCTAGTCGTCTTATTATAATAGGATTAACATTGTAAATATTCCGAAGAGAGGCCGGATGTGTCACAAATGTTATTACATTCTTCTAATTTCCAGAATTTCTCTAATTGCTGTTCAAGTATGCCGGTGTGCATAGACACTATTTGCATTTTATTGTTTGTGTAAATATCATTTGAATAGGGATTTCCGACAATATAGCCTAAACGAGTTTCTTGAAAGATAGATGAGCCCTTTATAATTTTATTGCCCCCTAATAAATCCCAAAATAAATCTGTTCCTATAAGTAGGTCTATAGGAGCAGACAAATTAAACTTAGGATCTGCTAATTGAATATTGCCTGGAATTTCAAAGTATTTTTTATTTATTGTTACTATCGGCAAATTTTGGGTTATGTTTTCAATTACTAAGCATTTAAGATTAGCAGAATAATCGCTATGTTTTGATTTAATTGAAATTAGCGCTGAATGTTTAATATTAGTTTTTAGCTGTCCTATGCCACCAATAATTACGTGAACAGGATCTTGCTTAATATTTAGTTTTTTACACATGGCTGTTGTTATATAATTTGACATAGAGCCAGAATCTAAAAGCGCTCTACATGTATGCATATTGTTATATGCATCCTTAATTAAGACAATAGCTGTAGGTAAAATCGAGATTTGATTAGATTTTACGTCAGATAACAAAGTAACTTCAGTGTTAAGATTGTTCGATACATTATTATTAACATTTTGCTCGTTTTGATGAATTAGCGTGTGGTGTTTTTGATTGCACTCGCTACACGCATGTTTTGAAAAACAATTTGAAATTAGATGATTATTACGGAGGCAGTTTGAACATAATTTTAATTGTTCGATTTTGGATATACGCTCCGCTATGGGTAATTTAACAAAATTTATGCATTGATGAATGCTATGTGATGTTTTATTACAAAATACGCAACCGAGAAATCTGCGTGTGGAGATATGAGTTGCGGTTCGTTGATGTGTTTTATTTGAATGTGATTTATATTGTTGATGTGGATTATGATTTGTAGTAGAACTTAAGGACTCTAATACTTGGCACTTTTTTTCTAAAAAATCTTTAAGGGTGCCATAGTCTGCGATTTCTTTGGTTAATGTGCCCTGCCAATCCTTATTAGTATTATAATCCAGCTTTTCTTCAATAATTGGTACAATTAGCGCATGATACGTGTCTATAGGTACTCCTAATTTTTTTAAAGCTGCTACATTTGAGCTTATTGTATTTAAAAGATCGCGAAGTGCGATGTGAGAGGTTTTTTGTAAATTTGGATACTTCAGTATGGCTAAAATGTGATCCTTAACAATTAATCGAGTATTTTTAAATCTATCCTCCAAGATATCCCAAGCAGCCCTGTAATTCTCATCTGAAATTTCTAGCGGTTCAATAGCACGAAATGCTTCGTCTTTTACGTATGATTTTAAATACTGCAAGCGTTGGCAATCAGTTAAATGTGTGTTATTGTCTTCTATCATTGATGTGAAGGAATTATAAAATGACAACCACTCTTTATAGGAACCACCGAATGATTTCAAATTAAGCGGGGGCAGATTAACTGAATTATATTTGTTGTTTGATAAATTATTTCTATTATTGTTAGAGCTTGGACCTATATTTAGTACGGGGGATTCGTGAAGGAGTTTATCTATGTTACCTAAAATATTGCAATATTGCATTTCGATTTTTTCGCGATCTTCTGTCTGTTTTTCCATGGTTGTGCCAGTAGCTAAAAGTTCTATTTCATCTTGAATGTTGTTATAATCATTAAATGCTAACTGTACCATTTGTTTTCGCGTTTTTAATTCGTGAATATTATCTTTTGTTTGATCAAATGCATGTACATATGTTTCAGATCGCGTTAATCGTGCTTTAATGGAAGTTCTGGACTTGATTAAAGTTTCTAATTTCGCCATTTTGTAGGTTTTAGGAAGGATTGGAAAAAATGGAATAGACTGACCTTATGACCTGGTGTTGCTTGACGGTGTACTGCGCCACGTGGATTTCGCTTTGGTTGGTGGAGACCCTTGCACTTGATTTTCTTCTTTGTAGCCTAATATCTCACTCGAAGGACCAATGTTTTGTTGTATGCAATCGTCTGGTTCCTAACGATCAAGGGACGATATTGCAATGCTTTTTTTTATTTGCTGGAACTAGGCTAGTTTGAATTCAAAATGCTGGACGCTGATTTTACACGCTTTTATTGAACACTTAACAATATTAGGTCTGATGCTTACAACTGTACAAAAATGAATGATAAGATAATACTAAATCTAAGAACATACTATGATAAAATGTCACGCCCACTACGTTGTAGTGGGGAAATCACCACCCTCTGGGAGAGGGGTTAAAATTGCTCATACAGCTTGGTTAGTGAATACTAAACACCTGTTGAAAATTCTAAGCGGAACTGATTCTTTGGTAGTGTGCAGCCTTATAAATAGTATGGTTGAATGGCTGATGATACAGTTCCTTATATATACTTCCGCAATGAAGATTGAAAAACAGAATGTTACATTACCAATTGTTAATCAAGATGAGTGTTTGGTGGAAAATAATTATCAAAAACATGGTGAACTATTTCGGGGTCTATCGAAGCGAGCGCTGGTAGTTGGTAGTTCCGGCTGTGGTAAAACAAATTTAGTTGTTACATTACTCACACACCCCAATGGACTCCGATTTGAGAATATCTACCTATATTCAAAGTCTTTATACCAACCAAAATATGAATATTTGAGAAAGTTATTGAAACCAATGAAAGAAATAGGTTATTTTGAATTCGATGAAGGAGAAGATGTTATACCGGCTCAAGAGATCAGACCGAATTCGATTATTATCTTTGATGATGTTGCCTCTTGTAATCAAAGTATTATGCGAGATTACTTTTGTTTCGGACGTCATAAGAACACAGATTGTTTATTCTTGTGTCAAACTTATTCATCTATTGAGAAAAGATTGATTAGAGGTAATGGTAATTTAATAATTATTTTTCATCAGGATAATACAAACCTAAAACACATTTATGACGACCACGTGAGCGTTGACATGTCGTTTCAAAAATTTAAAGATCTTTGTTCTTTATGTTGGAAAGATCAATATGGGTTTGTCGTTATAAATAAAGACTGCTCAATAAATAATGGAAGATATAGAAAAGGATTTGATAGCTACATTGTGTTGTAATATATAATACATAAATACTTTCTACAAAATGCAGTACACATCTATATTCTGTGGTGTAAAGATGGATAAAAAGTTAGCCAAGGAACTAATAAAAACTAGAAAATCAGTTAGGCAGAAATATCAGTCTCTAAAATCCGATGTCGCACAAACACAGGCTCAGTTGGTGAAAGGCTATAAGCCCATTATCGAACCATTAGAAAAATTAGTACAAAACATGAAATCAGACGTATCAGTTAAAAAGGAGCCTGAAGTGTTTAAATCAGAAACTTCTACTCCAAAAAAATCTAATGTTAACGTCGTAAACAAATATATGCCTGCGTTACCTATGACTGGACTCAGTTTTTTGGAGGATACTTATCAATTTGATCCACACAATTCTACTACTGTTGAACAAAATAGCGACGATTTAATTAATCAGGATGTAGAAAGAACTCGTATACATATACAAGAATTGTCAAAAACAGCGGCTTATAAAGAATATCTTGATGCATATGATCCCTTGCCGAGAACATATATTGATGAATCCATACGAGGAGATGAGACAATATACGATCGCGTATATGGTATAACACATGATATTGAAACAGATAAATTTAAAGTAGGCGATTCCGAATTAAAAATTGTCGGCAAAGATATTGTTGTGAAGGATATCACATACCCTGGCTCCACTGGATTATATGAGTTACTGTTTAAGAAAGAACCTAAAGCCTATAAAAAATCAGAATTAGATCATTATATGCATATACTAAAACTTACTAATGCCTATCGTAGAAACTTTGATCCTGATGAACAAATTCAAGCTACGAATACCGTAAAATATAAAAATATAATTAGACCCTATTTATTAGATAAAGGTTTATTAAAACCTACAACGATTCCGAGGACATCTTCATTTAGTAAACCACCGCCTCCTAATACTAGATCTCAAAGTAATATTCGTCCTAGATCTCACTCATTTAAGCAGCCTACGAAAGGAGGCACATTGGACTTGTCTAATAAACAAATAGATTACGTGTATTACGATGATCCCAACGAGTTGATAGACAGACTAAGGCTTTTAGTAGCTTCCCAAATAGCCGGAAATGATGGACATAAAAATGAGATTGCATCAATCATATCTGAATTACGAGAATTAAAAATAATTAAATAAGAGTCACATATTAATTTCTGCTCAGTTTAAATCTATCCAGTAAACGTTCATCATGCCTATAGACAAGTTTGGTAGACATATGTTTACCTACCATTTAAAACCGTATTCCACACTTGTAGATTCTGCTAGTACTTTATCTAGCCTGTGCCTTATACAAATTCGGGGTATTGAACAGAAAATATCAACAAATATTCGTACTTTCACTTTTTACGTGTTAGATGGTGGCACTGTATCGTACACGTTACCTATTTCAGGTATAATTGAAAGTATAAATTTACCTAATAATGTGACAATGTTTTTAAACCATGATAATTATAATCCAGATAATAAAAACCTCAACAAGGGAGATGAGGTGTCATTTTCACTCACGTCGGATCCAGCACCCCCTCTCTTTGTAGAAATTGTGCTTCGCGTTCCGTTAATAAATGAATAATATTAAAGAAGACGTTGTTCATGAATTACATAAACCGGCCAGGAAAAATTTTCGAAGAAGACATGTGATTGTCAAAGGATTAAACGATCTAATTCAGGCTGATCTAGTAGAAATGATTCCGTATGCAAAAAATAATAAAGGCAATCGATATATTCTTGTTGTTATAAACGTATTCAGTAAATTTGTATGGGCTCGACCAGTTAAAAGAAAGAGCGGTAAAGATGTAGCCGAGGCGATGAAAGCAATTTTGTCGGAAATGAAGACCCCTCCTAAAAACCTTCAGACAGATATGGGTAAAGAGTTTTACAATAAACAATTTGGAGAATTAATGAAGAATTTTAAAATTAACCACTACAGCACTTTCTCCAATTTAAAAGCTAGTGTTGTGGAAAGGGTAAATCGCACCTTGAAAAATTTGATGTGGCGGCAATTCAGTTTACAAGGAAACTACAAGTGGCTAAATCTTTTACCTGATATAGTTGAACAATATAATGATACTATACATGGGACCACTAATAGGAAACCGAAAAATATTACAGAGAAAGATGAAAAATATTTACTACAGCGCGCGTATGGACATTTAAAAACAGTTGATCCGCGCAAACAGAAATTCAGCAAAGGAGACTTTGTAAGAATAAGTAAATACCGAGAAGCTTTTTCGAAAGGCTATACTCCGAATTGGTCAAATGAAGTTTTTAAGATATGGAAAGTACAAAACACTAATCCAACAACTTATATTTTGGAAGACCAAGAAGGAACCCGGATTGAAGGAGGTTTCTATGAATATGAAATTCAGAATGTTAAACACCCCGACATTTCTATAGTTGAAAAGATTTTAAGAAGAAAAGGAAGGAAGATCTATGTTAAATGGCTGGGGTTAAGCAGTAAACACAACTCTTGGATTAATAAAAATGAATTAGTATAAACCTGTAAACATTTTTTTAAATAAAACAAATTGTATTTGTTACATGTTCTTTTATTTCAAATCTTTCGTGAAATACTTTACATCTGTGATTAATATCTAAAATAGGATTAAGAATATTTGAGACTGTCTCGATTCTCCTATGGAAGCGTAGTCTGTCCACTGCAAACAATTCCCAATATGTTTTTCTAGATGAGTTATATGCATAGCTCCATGTTATAAGATGATGAACTTGATTTTTTTCGTTAAACGCTACTTTTTTCATTACACTCCTTTTCAAAGATATTAGGATGAATATATATCAATTCCATAATCATGCTGATATTTTCACTATTTGGATTGCCTTTAAGTATATTAAGAGTATTTTCAAAAACATTGCCTCTTTGGTTCTGTAGCCCTTTTTGTAAAATCTTGAAGTAGTTCACAAATTGCTGATTTTTCAATAATTCCACTCTGTATTTCACTAGTGGCAGTATTTCACATAAACCACACATCGATTCATATCCCAAATATATATAATTCTGTTCCTTCGAAATCTTGATTGCACGGCCTATTGACAGCTCTTCGAAATGTATGGAAAAGCCGTCCTCATGTATTACATCAGGCTTTATGTTGTAATACATATAATTCATTATTGTTCCTTGGTGGGATAAAAATCTCTTCCAATCGCCTTCATTGAAAACAATCTGAACACCTTTATTTCCTGACAGCTTCACACAGGGAGCGTATCCAGAATCGTATGAAAGTCCCACCGAAACAAATTTACACTCTGATTTATTTAACTTATATCGATGTTCACCAATCAATACATCTTTTGGAATATTGTCTTTGGATACACTTGACACGCATTGATCAACTGCACTCGGTACATTTGATGAAGTATATTGCTGTGGCACATATTCAGAGAAACTATAGGACGCAGACATTTTAGAAAACTAATGTGTTTTAAGCACATCGCTGTTTATTTATTACATTACCCCCACTACTCAGATAGTTATCATCTAGCGGACATGGCCTGAAACATTTCGTTGTCCTTCACCTTTTACCGTTTTTACAGATGTGTCTAGACTTGTTCAGACTTGTCTCCCTATCATCTGTTGCTATGGGATATAAATGTAAAATATGTTGTTTTATTCTTAATCCAAATATAGGATTTTTTCATTAATGTTTATGTAAGTTGAAATAGCTCAGAGGGAGAGCGCTAGACTGAAGTTCTAGAGGTCCCGGGTTCAATCCCTGGTTTCAACATATTTTCTTAATTTTCAATCATATAATAATAAATAAAATTCATATAAAATTTTCATAAAATTCGTTGGATCTGTTCCATCTGGCTGCCAGATGTTATCATGAGAACGAAGGTTACGATGCTCTCCCACGATCGCGAATTATGAATCACCGCCAGATGTTCGATATATGTTCTCGATAAAAATATGCGGTCTAACTTGTCTAGACATGTCTGGAAGCCAGATGGTCAACACGTGAACGCCAGATGTTCCCGGTCATTCACCTTCGGCCAGATGGTCGTCCACGTGCACGTCAGATGTTCTCGATAAAAATATGCGATCTAACTTGTCTAGACAAGTCTGGAAGCCAGATGGTCACCCACGTGCACGACAGGTGTTCATTACGTCACCGTTGTCGGCTGTCCCCGCTTTATGCAGCCACTTCCGGTTTCACTTACGGATTCACAGTTCACTTTCGCTTCTATATCGGTCACTTCCGGTTTGATTCCATGCTTCCTTGACCGCTTCCGGTCCAATTTCTAGCACTTCCGGGCAGTTTTAGACCACTTCCGGTTTCTCATCGGACGTATTTTTACTTCCGGTTTCATTTCCGGCCACTTCCGGTCTGCTCACATGCCTCCTTGACCACTTCCGGTCCAATATTTGGCACTTCCGGGCATATTTTGACCATTTCCGGTATCACATCCGATGTATTTTCACTTCCGGTTTCATTTCCGGCCACTTCCGGTTTAATTTCCGGTTTACCTGGTTCATTTCCGGTCACGTCCGGTTTCATTTCCGGTTTACCTGGTTCATTTCCAGTCACTTCCGGTTTACCTGGTTCACTTCCGGTTTACCTGTCCACTTCCTGCATACCTAAATTATGAATCACCTCCATAGACAAGTTTGGACATGTTCATAAAGTGGGGGTTAAGCCAGATGCTCGCCCACGTGCATGCCAGATGTTGAACACGTGTACCCCACATTGTGAGAACGGCCGTTACGATACTTTCCCACGATCGATGCTCGCCCACGTGCATGCCAGATGTTGAACACGTATACGTCAGATGTTCGACACGTGTACCCCACACCATGAGAACGGCCGTTACGATACTTTCCCACGATCGATGCTCACCAGGTGCACGCCATAAATCACCTTCGGCCAGATGGTCGCCCACGTGCACGCCATACCTAATGACAGTGCTGCTGGAGCGGAGCTGAACATGAGTGTGCTCTGCACACTAATGTGCTGCTCCGCTCCAGCAGCGCTGTCATTTGCACCCTACTAATGAGCTTTTTGTTGCCTACTAATGAATGTTATTTCTTTCGGACAGAAATCAGGTAAATTGAATCCCTGAATATCAACAACCATCATCTTCATGGTTGTGGATGCAGACTGCAGAAAAACTATTTAGCAGACATATTATATGACACTCCTTACGACTCCACTAAGCGGTAAATTACTTTCTATTTCTAATTTGATGTCGACCGTAGCTGACTTTAATGAATCATCTCTTCGTGAACAGTCAATAATAAATAAGGCACGCGAATTAAAGGTTAAAAAGTCCAGCATGGGGTTATTATTTAATGCAAATAGTTTGGAAAATTGCGTGTACATATGATAAGCCTCAGCATACTTTCGAGTTGTAAAATCTAGTCTCAAATTTTTATATGGGTAGTACTCAAAGTTTATAGTTAGCTTTATATTAGACACGTCAATATTATCAAAGTAGGTAATATTCTTTTCTTTAAGATCCCTTCGATTCTTATGAAATGCGACGATAAATATATCTAAGACTTTGAGTTAGTACAAGTTTTAGCGGACCAAATTTCCTTGGTAGCTCCACCTGTTAAAGCAGGCAATTCACGAATCTCCCAGTGTCTATAGGGAAACAGAATCGGCTTATCTCTATTTATATCTACTAACAATTCAATTTTGTTCACATCATTTAAAAACACATCAGACAACAACAACTTTAAGTTCAATATTGCTTATAGTTAGTTCCACCCCAACATCATTTGCTGATGTTAAATAACAATTAGCGTCAATTCGAGTACTAACCAATCTTAGAATCTGCCGTGCAAACACCACTCTCTTATCATCTTGAAATATCCCAAACAAATTAGAGAGGAATTCTTAGGAAAAATTTTGAGTTTGCAGCGTCATAAGTAACCAACCGACCAGCAGGATAATTCCATCCAGCAATGCTAAGTGTATCATCATTTTTGTCATAGCATAGATAACTTCTTATAATGCTCACCGTACCCGGATCTCTTACTTTATCCACTTCTTTACCGTTCAATTCATAACTAATAGAATCGAACAGGTATACTCCAGCATTATTAGTGAAGTCGACAGTTCCAATACTAGCAGCATAACTTTTCGTCAACGTTCCTTCAATCAACAAAGCTGCCTCATGCATTAATAATAAAGCATCTTCTTAATTAATTACAATTTCAATGGCATCATAATTTCCGAATGACTTAACAAACGAATGGTACGTTCGAGTTCTTTCTCTGATGATGGAATTATCAAAGCGTGGATCTTGAAATAATTGTAGTTCTTCTAACATTGTAACCAAAAGATTTTAAATACAAGATGTTTGCTTGCGTTAAAGATGATACCACCCTCACCTTTCTCCTTGAACTCTCGGTTGGTACTGAATGAGACTGATTTGAAAAGTTATTGTTTATATACTTTGATGTTGGTGTAATTATTAGATCCATGATTTTTTTCAATTGCAACCTAATAATAATTTCTTCTCCTCTAAAATTAACAGTTTCAGAGTCTTGATCTAATATATCTAAAGTAATATTATGTATCTCCCGTTTGTTGTTTACTGGAAGAAAATTTAAATTCCTTGGTTCAATGTGTATAGCATATCCTGGATTTATAGATGGAGCGAATTCGTAAATCAAATTCGATGGTTTATAATTGTAGAACCCCTCGCGGTAATATTGCAGTCTATGTGGAACGTTATAACCTTCACTATCTGAGCCGGTAAATCAGATTGATGTAAAATATCAGGTTTTAATTCTTGAGCTGAGTAGCCTAGTAAAATAGCTAAGCTGTCTTTAGGTACAAGATTTATCTCTCTTAATTTCACACATAAGCGTATTATTGTTAGGTTTCAGCGAGAAATAATCTTTCAGCGAATAATAATCTTCTTTCTCACCTTTCTGTATTGTCGTATGTTTGTGTATTTCTGCTTCAATATCACTTATTTCATAAGGTACAGTTGGGACGGAAATTACTTTTTTTGTAGTTCTATCACCGAATTCCCAATAGTAAAGCTTGTTATTTACATCTTCTATCTTATGAAAAGTCGATAGAGATAGCACTTCGACCTCTTATAGTAAATATCTGAGACATAATGAATGAATCTTATAGGATATTATCATTTTTATAGAGAAACTCCAAGCATAAATGACTGCAATTGATAATATTGAATTTTTGGTAATTATAATAATTAAATCGGATTTTGTAATCATTACCAAAGTAACGTATTAATTCTATTGGAGGTTTAAGCGCACCGAAAGTGTGGAAATAAATAACTTTATCATTGCACTTTTTATATGCTACCCATTGCGTGCCAGACCCCTGTTGCGTATTGAGATTAATAATAGCATTTTCATATCTTCTGAGAGTCTGAGGTAAAGAATCAAGCATAAAGACACCGTTGAAATGTGGAATTTTCAATTTTTTAGCATACTTTATCAAATCCATATCAAAGAGGGCTCTATTGGGTAGCATTACTGGGAGTTTTTTGCTGCTTTCTCAGATCCTTTCTTATAAGGTTTTAAATACATTCCCGATCCTCCTTTTGCTGAAGCTATCGCCTCCATAGTTTTGTTATATCTTTCAGCCTCTTGCAATTTATTCCTCGCAGTCTTGGAATCTAAGACGGCTTTGGCAACTCCAGCGGCGCCTTCAGTGAGAGCTCCTAATGCACTTAAACCAGCAAGGATCGGTATCAGTGGTAAAATACCACCAACCTTCGGCAGTGGTAACACACGAGGTGTTTTAATATTTTTTCGACCGCCCACACCTCTTACAGAAGACCTCGCAGCTTCTACAGCCGCAGTAGCATTTTTTCTTAAATTATTATTATTGGGTTTTTTAAATAGCGTTCTAAGTGTGCTCATAGCGTTTTTAACCAACTCTTTGGGAACTATGACGGCGGGGAGCTGCAGCAACACCCATATCTGTTTTTCCTTTAACTTTCATGGTGTTCACAATAGCCCAAGCAACAGTTTTCTCTTTAAACCAGCCTCCTTAGACTTTACACTAATAATGACTTATCAGTGCTTGGATGGTTGCATATATAAGCGGTTACCTAACGTCAATAATGTAAGTCTGCGATGAGACTTCTTAAACGGCAGGTGTTACTTCCAGTTGAAGACTTTGATGTTTTCTCATAATGTCCTCTAACAGAAAAACATGGTTCGCTATTTCCTAGCACCTTAAGAATTATTATATGCGGACCTAGTGGCGCAATAAAAAAAAACTGCTACTAAGTTTATTATTCGATCTTAATGGTTTGTGATTTGAAAATGTATACGTCTATTCCAAATCTCTACATCAGCCCAAATATATATTGTTAGAAGATGTGTTGAAAAAAGTAAGAGGCATCAGTTATTTCCGTATAGAGACAGTGAAGGCTAAAACTAATTCCATATTCATTTTCGATGATGTGGCTTGCGATAAACAAGATAAAATAAGAGCCTACTTTAGCATGGGCAGACATAAGCTTGTCGTCTGTTTCTATCTATCTCGGACCTATACACATATTGGTAAACACTTGGTTATAGATAATTGTAATTGTATTATTTTGTCCAAGCAGAATCGCATGGACCTTAAGCATGTGTATGACGACTACGTAACTCCAGACATGACTTTTGATAAATTTGGAAAGCTTTGTGCTGAATATTGGAATGGCAAATATGGTGTATTAGTAATAGTAAAATATTTGATCAGTATATATGTACATATTTACAAAGAACGATAGGCGAAGGCTACGGTTGTATACGCTCGCATATTACTCATTGAGATAATATAAGTATTATAAATACATAAAGTGTATTTTCTACGCTCAAACAAAGCCAGTGATGAGAAAGTTAATGGTGATTTTGAAATTGACCTAACTGACTTGCTAAACAATGACATAATAAAATCAGTGTTTAGTGATGTCATTAAATCAACTATGAGGGAGCTAAATGAAAAGGTTTCTAAACTTCAAGAGGTAGGTAGTTATTCTACGGGAGTCAAACATTGACAAAGGTTGAGTCCCCAACTAATAAAACATCTACTAACAAACATAACACATCTAAAAAGACTTCAATAAATCACTGGTCAACTGTAAATTCCAACATAGGAGATATATCAAACAAAAAATCTCAAGTTGATAAAGTTCAGTTGGCACAAAATAGTACAACTAAAAAGAAAACGGATAAAATCACTGAAAATACAACAGCTGTTCAGAAGGGCAATGTCACACAAAATAAACAACAAAATAATATTCGAAGGCAAACTCAACACTCAAAAAAAGCGACCGCTGTATATGGTACGGGAACTCAAGGTAAATCTAGTCTTACTGCTGTTGGCAGAAAACTATGGATATACGTAGGACGAGTTACCCCTGGCACAGGTCTCCAAGAAATGAAACAACACGTACTCGTAACCTTCCCTGGATACGAAACAATAACTGAGATGCTTCCAAAATGGAAACATGGCAAAACAGAAGCTTTTAAAGTAGGACTTGATTATGATTTACTAGAGGAAGCGTTTAAAAGTGAAAATTGGCCTAAAGGTTCCCTTATTAAAAAATAGCGTTTTTTCGCGAATGATCTGACCAAAAATGATAATGTAACTTCTAATATTTCTTACAGTAACCATCAGATTAATATATTTCATGTCAATGTACAAGGTCTACTTAGCAAGTTAGACGAAATTGAGTTTCTACGCATAAAGTCTAAAATTGACGTCGTATGCTTAACGGAACATTTTGCATTAAATAACAGCTTAAATTATATACAATTTAGAAACCACAAAATGTATACCATCAACAATACATTGACACTCCAAAGGAGAAGTCACAGCGAAACAAATATACAAAAATTTAACCTTGAATTAAATCGTACAAGTTGGCATGAAATGTATCTATTAGACGTAAATGAATCTTTCACATTTTTTATGGACACTGGTATATGGTGTTACAACACCAGTTGTCCCATTAAAAAACTAACAAATAATACAGGCAAAAGCTTAAACTTAAAAAAATATTGGATATCAGATGACCTTATAAAGCAAAGTAATCACTTAAAAATCTATATTGGCTGTGGAGAAATCTCCAAAACACAGAAACAAAAATATTATATGATGTAGAAAAATGAAATACAAAAATAATATAAAAAATGCTAAACGAAACTACTACAAAAATAAAATAAGCAATGCAACTAACAGAACAAAGGAAACATGGAATATTATTAACACAAAATTAGGACGTGAACAACATAAAAATTCCAAATAACTCTTAAGTATGAAAACAAAACAATATGTAACCCAACACAAGTAGCCAACACATTTGCTAGCTTTTTCTCCACGGATGCACTAAACAAACCCTCTCTACACTTTGGTGCTAATCTTTCACTACCATGTACCACCTCAACATATATAGAACAATCGATATACAGGCCCTTGTAAAACAAAAAAACATAACTTCATCTGGTTTCGACGGGCTAACAGCGGAAATGCTAGAAAATATAAAAGAGAGTGTAATTGACTATCTAGTCTATCTCTATAACTCCATTAACGAAGGGTGCTTTCCACAAATTCTAAAACAAGCAACTGTTACACCAATTTATAAAAAAGGTTCTGCGTACGACATGGAAAATTCCAGGCAGATTTCAGTTTTAAGTATAGTATCAAAGCTATTTGAAGAATTATGTATAATAAAATAGTACCATTCATTGAAAATAATAATATTCTAACAACTGCTCAACATGGCTTCCGGGCAAATAAATCGACCGAAACGGCAACGTATCACCTGTTAGACTACGTTTATCAAAACTTGGACCCGGGTAAATATGTTATTTCCCTGCTATTCGATTTATCAAAAGCATTCGACACTATAAACAAAGAATTTCTAACAAAAACTGTATAATATCGGTATCAGGGGAAATATATTATTTTGGGTATTATCGTATATGGAAGGAAGAATGATGAGAGTAAAAGTAGATGGAGCACAATCGGAGTTGGAGGAACGGCTACTTGGAGTTCCTGAGAGTTCCGTTTTGGGACCATTACTGTTCATGCTGTATATCAACAACTTGTCCAGTTACATAAGCAATGGGCATCTAACTATGTTTGCAGATGACTTTACAGTAACTCTGGCGGCCAACACACCTGAGGAGCTTCTAACTCTTGAAGAAGTACGTGGTCACAAAGGGATAAGTTAATACTAAATGCTAAAAAAACTGTTCTTATAAATTTTTATATACAGACCCCTTCCACACAATATAACATTGTACGACGACATAAGTCTGTCGGATAGTGTAAAACTACTTGGGAACTATCTTGATTGTAAATTATCATTCACTCTCCAAACCGAACACGTTTGTAACAAATTAAATAAGGCCTACTTTGCCATATTAGAAATGAAAACTAGTTTAGACGAAACCGGACTATTAAATATATACTATGCGTTGGCATACTCGCACATATCCTACAACATAATTTGTTTGGGAAGCTCCACCACTAGTGATAGAGTTTTTATAAGTCAAAAAAGACTTATTCGACTAATTTTCAAGTTAGATTCTAGAGCAAGCTGTAAGGATATATTTAAAAACAAAAAAATCCTGACTACCCCGTGCATATATATATTTAAATGTTTGATGTACACAAAGAAAAATATGGACCTATTTTCTAAAGTAAAGGAGAGACTTACTTATGATACAAGACATGGGGACCTCTTGAGCATACCAAAACACAAAACATCGTGTTTTAAAAAATCCCCACCTATAACTGTATTCTACACAATAGTCTATCAGATGAGATAAGAAATATTCGAAGTTACCATAAGTTTAAAAAGATAATAAAAGACGTCTTACAGAAAAGTGCGTTCTACAGTGTATACGACTTTTTAAATAGAGAACCTTTTATGGGGCCATATTAAAATTACCGTTTATGTATTTTTTATTTATGACTGAATCTGTATGTACATGTAACATGTTTATGTTGTTTGTCACTAAATAAGTTTGTATTACACTATTATTATTATTACTATTACTTACAGTATACTCTGACCTGCCATATATACTACATGTATCCAAAATGGTGAATAAAATATTATTATTATTATTATTTATTATTTTCCAATTCACAGGTGTTCCTGGTTTGTCTGCTGTGATCGAGTACATGGTACTAAGATCACAACATTGACTATTCACTCCCAAGGAATGATCTCACTATACTAGCTGTGTGGAGAATTGTATGGTTAATACCAATTTTTTGTAGCTATGTTTTCAGGGTTGTTGGTATTACTCCGAGAGCAGATAAAATGACAGGAATTATGGTGACCTTCCTCATGTTCCACATATCTAGAGTTTCATTTTTCAAGTCGGTGTAGTGCGCTATTTTCTCCTCATGTTTCTCCGTCATATTCCTTGTGTTCGGAATTGAGATGTCGATAATAATTAATGTTTCCATTCACTGTTTATCTATGACGGCTATATCTGGGCAATTGTGTGTGATTGTGACGTCTGTAAGTATGGCTCTGTCCCAGTAGACCTTATAGCGCTCATTTCCTTCAACGGGGTTCGGGTTGTATCTATAGTAGGGAGTCGATGAATCATGACGTATTTCGCAAATTTGTGGCTGCGGCATTATGACGTGCTAGGTATCGAGTAGGTGCGAGTGTTCTACATCCAGAGATTAAATGTTCTATATTTTCAGTATGCATGTTACATTTTCGGCATTTATCCGTCTCGATTCGTTCCTTCATTATGTGCATTTCGTAGTTTCTTGTTCGTATTACTTGATCTTGTACACCTAACAAAAAACCCTTTGTCTCTGGAAATAAGGTTCCTTGCCGAAGCCATTCAAGTGATGCCTGGCGGTCTATTTCATGTCCCTGTAGTGAGTGCCAATAGCGGCCGTGTAAAGGTTTCTCAGCCCACCTGTACATTTTTGCTTCATTGTCGTCAATATTACTCAATGGTGAGTATTCTCTATTGTTCCATTTCAATGGTGTGCCTGTATCTGCGTGGATGATGGCTGCGTGAATATGTGATTCTTGACGACTGTAGAAGTATGCGCGGACGATGTTAATTTGCGTGTTGCATGCGTTTCTAATATCAGTGTAACCTCTGTCCCCAAGGTCTCTAGGAAGAGTCCTCTCTGTTGAGGATCGCGGATGGTGCATTTTAAACTTGGTCATCATCACTCTCAATCGCCTGTTGAGGTCGTCAAGGTCTGTCACTGTCCAGGATATGACACCAAATGAGTAAGATAGGACAGAGATTGCAAACGTGTTCATAGCTTTCATGGTATTGTTAGAATTTAAGTTTGTTTTGAAAAGCTTTCTCAGCCTGGATTCAAATTCTTTGATAAATTTTTCTCTCATTTTACTGTGTTCAATATTCGATGTCTGTGATATTCCTAGGTATTTATATGGCTGTCCTTCGATGGGCGGTATCGAGAGTTGTTCTTGGATTTTTATTGCTGGTGTTTCTATTAGCTTTCCTCCTTCAATGGTGACAGATCTGTATTTCTCTATTCCGAACTCCATACCAACATCCTCACTCATTTTATGGACAAGTTTGAGAACGATGTCCAGTTGTTTTATTATTATTATTATTATGAATGAGATCTCCACTAGTAGTGGGCACACAAACAAGTATCGGCCGCAGCAAGATACTTGTGATTACAGGGGTGAATTTAGAAATGAACGGACTATTGTAGTAGTCGACAAGATCACTGCTTTCTGGATAGCTGCAATCTTATCGGCAATTTCAAGCTTTGTTAAATTGGCAACAAGAGTTTTGGGGATTACTCCGGTGGTAGATATTATTAATGGAATTACAGTCACCCTTTCTTGATGCCATATTTGCTGGATCTCTTGCCCAAGCCGCTGATATTTGCCTTCTTTTTCAGCAAAATAGTTCTGAATGTTATGATCGTTCGGGATTTCTGCATCTATCAGACAAACCTCCTTTTTGACTTTCTCTATCAAGATGATATCAGGCCTGTTGTGGACGACTGTTCGATCCGTCAATACAGAACGGTCCCAGTAGAGCTTGTGGGTGTCAGTTTCCAAGACTGCACTGGGTGTGTACTGATAGTAAGGCACTTCTTCTTTTAATGTCACGTCGCCGTGCCAACCCTTGATGTACAATTCTGGCAACTTGGTTATGCCGCGTGAGGCATTATTATTATTATTATTATTATTTTTGGTCGGTTAATCCGTTATCGGACAGGGCTTCCGTGTTTTCCGACCGATACCACACGGTAGCCGCGCCGGCAATAATTGCGGCCACTCCCCACGACCTGTGGGGTTAGTGACGGTATATTCCTGAATCGTGTGCCCTAAGTAGACGAAGGGACCCCAAGATAACCGCCTTCTGCATCTCGCCCGCAAGCCATTCGGCTGATTTCTGACAGGCTGGTATTGTCTTCAGTTCTGAGAGCAGCGTAGGCTTCATACCTCCGAGTACACCGATTATTAGGACGACCATCTTAACGGAGTAGCCCGGGTATAGCACTTGGAGCTCGTACCGGAGATCACGGTATTTGGTCCGTTTTTCCTCCTCTTTCAAAGCGATGTTTGGCTCAGCAGGTGCTGAGAACTCGATCACAAACATCACCTTGTTTTGATGGTCGAGGAGGACTATATCAGGCTTGTTGGCTTGGATTAGCCTGATTGTCGGAAACGAGAAGTTCCGATAAATTCGGCACCTCTCGTTTTCGACAACGGACTCAATGTCTCCGGGGACGTAAGGCAGTACTTGTGTTTGGTCTACTCCGTACTAGTGTCGCAGATGATAGTACAGCACCCGTAACGTCGCGTTATGGCGATGGATATAGGCCGAAATCGCAGATACTGGGCATGCAGACAATAAATGCATGAGCGATTCCGGTGCCTGACGGCAGGTCCTGCAGTTAATATCAGGAACCTCTACACCCATTACGCGGCTTCGGTAGACCAACGTGTTAATTACACCATCTTGGCAGGCCACAATGAATCCCTCGGTCTCCGACTTTAGCCCAGCTGACCTTAAAAAGGCAAATGTCAACAGTTGTTCTATACATCTCAGTAGTGGTTCTGCTACCGCAAGACATTTGAGCAAATGCAACAATAGTTCGTGCGACGTTGTGTCAAATGCCTTACGATAGTCAATCCAGGCCATAGATAGATTCCGCTTGTACTGCACAGAATCCTGCGTAATACAGCGGTCTATCAGCAGGCTGTCTTTGCAACCTGACATGCCCTTCTTGGCGCCATGCTGCTCGTAAATCTGCTGGAAGACCGGATCAACCTGCCGTAGAGTCCTGGCATACATGATACGTGTAAATATCTTGTAGCAGGAGTTCAGACAGGTGACTGGCCTATAATTCCTTGGATTGGACATATCTCCCTTCTTTGGGATAAGCACGGTACGCCCCTCCACAAACCAGTCCGGTATCTGCTGCCCCTCGTTCAACCAAGAGTTGAAAACTCGAGTCAGATGACGGTGGGTGGAAGGAAATTTTTTCCACCACCAGTTATTTATGCCGTCTGGACCCGGAGCAGCGAAGCTCTTAGTACCAACAAGAGCTTGTTGAACTTCCTCAGAACTGATTGCTGGGCATACCTCTTCTGGTTTGTCATAAGTTCTGTGACAGAGAGCCTCGAAGTGTGCGACTGCTGGAGTGTTGTTATCGAACGGACGTGTCGTTTCGTAGATTCCTTTCCAGAAGTGTTCGACATCGGCTATCGCTGGCGGGTTGTCGACAACACGCTGTGGCTCTTGAAACAGGCGGGAAGGATTCGTACGGAACAATGTATTTTGCTCCATACTCCATACCCGCCTTATTAGCTTCTTCTTGATCGCCATGAGCGCTCGAATCCTATCTAAACAGTGTTGCTTTATCGTTAGCATCACTGTTAGATTCAGTGTGTGGTGCTGGCGTCTTAGGCCAGCTGTGACGTGTTCCACCACACTCTGGATTGTCTGGCCAGCCGTATTTTGCCCTCGATCTTTTGTACCCGCCGCTTAGCCTTTTCGATACTGCTTGGGGCCCTGGTTGCCCTTTCGCGGGGAACGAGCTGGCTAGCAGCGTTGTACACGGCAGTGTTGATCTGCCAAATGTCGGCGTCTTCTGGTAATTCCTCATCGATGACAGCGTCCATTCGTGCCAGGTCTTGTGGCTTTATGGTAGCCCTGCTGTTAACGCTAACCCTCGTCCTTAAGTTAACATCAGTGTACTCTCTGGGTTGTTCCCCGACAGCAGCTATTTGTCGCAGTGGAGGTGCGGCTTGCACCTCTTCCTGCTGACGGGGTGCCCTTACATAACCTGTCCTACGCAGGAAGGATACCTGATCTCTGAGGTGTTGTTCAGAGAAGGCGCGATGCTCTGGGTGCAAATCACACCAGATCTCGCGCAATCGCGCCATGTATCCCCTGCGCGCAGGTTCGCTACTCTCATAGCAGGCCAGCAGGTCATCCCGGAGTTCCCTCGTCCATTTAAAACGGCCGCGTTCGTTGCCTAGTTCGTCATCATTGAGACCGTCCTGTGGGGCTCCTCCAACTGGTCTCCGACCCCCATTCGAGCGGGGTCTATTGTGAGGAGCTCTTTCTCTGTTGAGTGGAACCAGAGACTTGAATCTCAGAGTGGTTAGCCCTGAGATCCACGTCTGACATCTGTCAGGCAGAGTTACCTCTGCCTGTCCAGGTACACCGCGTGGAGACTGCCGGTCCGTTTTCCGTACCCTTATATATTATTATTATTATTATTATTATTGTTATATAAATTAAATCTCCACTAATAGTGGGTACACAAACGAGTATCGGCCGCAGCAAGATACTTGTGATTATAGTGTTGAATTTAGGAATGAGCGGACGATTGAGGTAGTCGACAGGATTACGGCTTTCTGGATGGCTGCAATCTTATCGGCAATTCCAAGCTTTGTTAGATTGGCAACAAGTGTTTTGGGGACTACTCCGGTCGTCGATATTATCAAGGGGATTACCGCCACACTCTCTTGATGCCACATTTGCTGAATCTCTTGCCCGAGTCGCTGGTATTTGCCTTCTTTTTCAGCAAAGTAGTTCTGGATGTTGTGATCATTAGGAATCCCTACATCTATCAGGCAAGCTTCTGTTTTCAGTTTCTCCAACTAGATGATATCCGGTCTGTTGTGGACAATTGTTCGATCCGTCAACACGGAGCAGTCTCAGTACAGCCTGTGGGTATCATTCTCCAACACTGGACTTGGAGTGTACTGGTAGTAAGGTACATCCTCATTCAGTAAGCCGTGTTGCCGTGCCAAGCTTTGATGAATAATTTTAGCAACTTGATTGTGCCGCGTGAGGTATTCGGTGGCAGCTAGAATTTGGCAGGCAGCCGTGATATGTTGTATAGTTTCGGGCTGCTGACCGCATCTCCTGCACAGGTCATCTTCAACATGGGCCCTAACGATGTACTTCATATAATTTTTGGTGGCAACAACCTGATCCTGGATGGCAACCATAAAGCCCTCGGTCTCCGCAAAGAGATCAGCACGCCCCAGCCAACCACACGAAGCTTTAAAATCAACATGCGGCTGACTGAGGACGTTCGCATACCTGCCATGGAGTGGCTTTGTTATCCAGCCTTGTCTCTTTTGTTGTGGGTAGGCCGCGTCGGTTGCAATTTCAGTGCCATCATCGTGAAGTAAATCTAGTGGGGTGTACCTGTTGTCCGATTTCTTTATAGTCCGATGTAAGTCATTGGCTTGTCTTGCAAAGTACTTCTGGAGCCCACGCGTTTGCTTCTTGCAAAGCCTACTGATATCTATTAGGCCGCGTCCTCCTTCATGGCGAGGTAAGGTTATTCGTTCCAGCGCCGACCTAGGGTGATGCAACCGGAACTTAGTCAGCAACCTCCGCGTAGCTCTCTCAATATCCCCAAGCTCAGTCTCCGACCATTTAACGACACCAAACGTGTACATCAGTACCGGGATTGCGAAAGTATTGATTGCTTAAAACAGGTTTTTCCCGTTTAGACTTGACTTGAGGATATCGTTGACTCTTTGGAGGTAGGTATTCGTGACACGGCGGCAAATATCCTTGTGCTGAACGCGACGAGTTTGCTGAAGGCCTAGATACTTATATGCCTCGCTTTTGTCCATGGCATCGATAGAGCTCCCATCCACTAGTTCAAACCCCCGCTGGGTTACCTGGCCCCTTTCGATACTAAGTCTGCGGCACTTGTCCATTCCGAACGACATTTGGATATCGTTAGAAAATCTTTCCGTGAGCTGCAGCAGGCTGGTGATTTGTCTCTCAGTGGCGGCATATAATTTGATGTCATCCATTTTATTATTATTATTATTATTATTATTATTATTTTTTTTTTTTTTTTTTTTTACAAAAGCCAGTCGCCCTTCTCTCTGTCTCCGATGCCAGAGAGGGTACGCTGGTAGTACCAGAGACCACTCTCTACGCCGTAGAGTCAGTGATCACTGGGTCCGCAAGTCGTGTGCTCTGAGCAGACGTAACGATCCAAGAATAACGGCCTTCTGCATGCTTCCGGCCAAGATTTCTGCCGAGTTTCGACACGCCGGTATCTTCTTCAGTTCTGAAAGCAGTGTTTGTCTCACTCCACCGAGGGATCCTATAATAAGTACCACCAACTTAACAGTGTGGTCTGGGTAGAGTCTGCGGAGCTCGAAGAGAAGGTCTCGATATTTAGTCCGTTTTTCCTCCTCTTTCAAAACAATGTTTGTCTCCGCTGGAGCAGAGAATTCAATAACAAACATTGTCTTGAGTTGGTGGTCGAGGAGGACTACGTCAGGCTTATTTGCCTGTATTTGTCTGACGGTAGGGAACGAGTAGTTCCAATAAATTAGTCACTGCTCATTCCCCACAACGGACTCAATATCCCCCGGAGCATATGGCAGCACTGGTGTCTCGTCTATCCCATACGAATGCCGTAGATGATAATACAGCACTCGTAATGCTCCGTCATGTCTATGAATATAGGCCGAGACTGCGTATGCCGGACAAGCTGACAACAAGTGCATTAGCGTCTCCGGCGCCCTTCGGCAGGCCCTGCAGTTTATATCAGAGACCTCCATACCCAAGACATGACTTCGATAGACGAGTGTGTTAAAGACACCGTCTTGACAAGCCATGATGAACCCTTCGGTCTCAGACTTCAGCCCAGCTGACCTTAGGAAAGCAAAGATCAGCTTCTCAGATAAGCCCCTGTCTTCAAAGTTCTTATAGAAGACACCATCCTTGTGCAGCTGCAGAAGTCTGTGTTGTTCTGCTGCTTTTATGTGGGCTTTTAGCTGAGCGGGTTCCAGTTCGGTAACAGAACTTGGGCTTACCCGCTCAGTGTCGAAGTCGAGACCAAGCTCATCGGCTGCTCGCTGTGCTGCCTTCAATAGAAATGCTCCTACCCCTGCATTTTCATGGTCGCGAACCATGCAGAGGAGGGGATCCGAACTCTTGATAATTTTGCAGCCTCCATCCAGAGCACACCTGTTATGCAGATACTCCAAACTCAAGAGTCCACGGCCCCCCTGCTGTCGTGAGAGATACAACCGCGGAACGGACGATTTTGGATGCAAACTTCGATTGATGTGCATCATCTTCCGGGTTCCTACGTCGAGTTGGCGCAGCTCGCTTTGCGTCCACTTCACTACCCCAAAGGAGTAGAGAATTATCGGAACGGCAAGCATGTTTGTTGCAGACACCTTATTCTTCCCCGACAGTTCTGAGGACCAGATCTGTCGGAGAAGGTGCTGATACTTGCCGCGGAGAGCGTTTTTCACCATTGACACTTCTTGGGTGGAGCGTTGCTCAACACCCAAGTACGTGTACGACTCTCCGGCATCTAGATGGTGCAAGATGCTTCCGTCTACAAGCTGCGCATCCTCTCCGTAGTTACCACATCGTCCTCTCTTGAGATGAACCAGTGCACATTTGTCCAAACCAAACTCCATACCAACAGCCTGAGTGTACCCCTGTACCACCCTGAGAGACTGATGTAAGTCCCTCTCGCTAGAGGCATAGAGTTTAAGGTCATCCATGTAAAATAAATGAGTGACCTTATGCCTCCTATCTCCGGGGGTACCGCAATTGTAACCACGGGTTCTGCGAAGTTCAACGGATAACGGCAGTAGTGAGATGCAAAATAAAAGGGGGCTAAGGGAGTCGCCTTGAAATACTCCCCTTTTAAACACAACCGGCTCCGTCTGTACTCTGACATTACCTGATATTATAGTAAAGCGAGTCTTCCAGAGCGGCATGAGTTGTTCTATGCACCTCACTACGGGACCGGGCACCGCAAGACATTGGAGCAAGTGAACAATTAGCTCATGGGATGTCATATCGAATGCCTTGCGGTAGTCGATCCAGGCCATAGAAAGGTTCCGCTTATACTGCACGGAGTCTTGCGTGACACATCTGTCAATAAGCAAGTTCTCCTTACAGCCAGCGACACCCTTCTTAGACCCACGTTGCTCGTATATCCGTTCGTATACCGGGTCAATTGCTTGGAGTACGCGCATGTACAAAATACGTGTGAATATCTTGTAACATGTGTTTAAACAGGTTATCGGTCTGTAGTTTTTTGGGTCGGACAAATCTCCGCTTTTAGGGAGTAGCACGGTTCGCCCCTCGACAATCCAGGAAGGAATTTGCTGCTCTCCATTTAGCCAAGAGGTAAACATTCTGGCTAAATGGCGGTGGGTGCTTGGTATTTTTTTCCACCAGAAGTTGTTGATCCCATCAGGACCAGGAGCAGCAAAGTTCTTGGAGCCTTCAAGAGCTCTTCGAACCTCTTCCGTCGTTATCGGTTGGCACACTACTTGAGGCTGCTGTAGTTCTTGACAAAAAGCTTCGAAGTGTGCCAGGGCTGGAGTATCTTGGTCTAGTGGACGCTTCTGCTTGTAAAGCGCCTTCCAGAAGTTTTCCACCTGATCTACGGTCGGCGGATTCTCAACAATACGCTCAGGAGGTTGAAACAGACGAGACGGTTTCTTACGGAAAAGATTGTTTTCCACTACCGCTCTCGCCCGCCTTACTAGCGACTTTTTGCAAGCCACTAGCATCCGTATCCGATCAAGACAATGTTGCTTGGTGGTAAGCAGCACTGCCATGTTGAGCGTGTGATGGATTCGCCTTAGGTTGGCGGCTATTCGTCGCACTTTTGGCGTGAAAGGCCTGTTGTTCGCCACATAATCCATCACACACTGGATACGGGAAGCGTACTGTCTCGCCGACCGAATCTTAGCCTCCATCTTACGTATGCGCCGGTCAGCTCTCTCCTGTGGAGAAGCAGTGTTATTCCGCCTCTCCACCGGACAGAGTCGACTCGCGGCGTCATAGACGGCACAGTTGATGTGCCAGATGTCAGCCACTTCCGGAATAACCCCACTAAGTTCTGCGTCCACTCTGGCCAGATCTTGTGGCCGAGGGGGCTTCTGGTGGTGTAGCCCCCTTCTAGATCTGATACCATCTGGTATGAGTGGAACGTCTAAAACCACCTCCTCGACCAGCTGATCGAGTGGCCTATCGACCACCTCTTCAGCAGGCCTCAGGGCGGCTCTGACGTAGCCTCTACTGCGAAGGTGAGATACATAGTCACGAAGATTTTGCTGGGTGACTGCGCGATGCTCTGGATGGATATCACACCACAGAGCATGCATCCGCGCCATGTATCCCCTCCGTGCGGGCTCACTGTTTTCGTAGCATTGCATAAGGTCGTCCCTCAGTTCGTTCGTCTAGGTGATAAAGAACTGCAAATAAAAGCTAATATTGATCTTGTGATTGGCAATATGCCATACCGGGGTGTTAAAGGTCTATACGAATTAATACTTCTGAAAAACCCTGATGGATATAATAATGCCGAGTTAAATAATTACAAAGAAATTCTACAATTAATCATTGCCCAGAAGCATGATACAATCCGCAGGAACAAATCAAGGGTCATAAGCATAACAAATATGTGAATGTAATATTAAAATATAAAAATAAATATATATAAAAAAAATATTTAAATAAAACACTAGAAGTCATATTATACGCCGACGAATAGCGGATCTGGTATGGCTGTGTACAATGAAAAACCAATAGAATATGTTTACTGGGATGATGTAAATGAACTTGTTGACAGGATAAGACTTTTAATAACCTCAAAGTTTGCAGGAAACACTGATTCTCATGACAATGAAATTTTGAGTATATTTTATCAGAACTGCGGGAAATAGGTGTTATTGCTTAAATATTTATGATTTTGCTAGATAACATCATTTACAATATGACGGTAGACAAGTTCGGTAGGTCTCATATAGGCCATGATGCTCCAAGGCTAGGCAGTAGTTCCCGTTTACTTTCACCACACCGACGTGGTTTTATTTTCACTCAAGATGGAAATGTAGACGTGGAAAATCTGAAACTCTGCAATGTTAAGTTCTGCGTCCACTCTGGCCAGATCTTGTGGCCGAGGGGGCTTCTGGTGGTGTAGCCCCCTTCTAGATCTGATACCATCTGGTATGAGTGGAACGTCTAAAACCACCTCCTCGACCAGCTGATCGAGTGGCCTATCGACCACCTCTTCAGCAGGCCTCAGGGCGGCTCTGACGTAGCCTCTACTGCGAAGGTGAGATACATAGTCACGAAGATTTTGCTGGGTGACTGCGCGATGCTCTGGATGGATATCACACCACAGAGCATGCATCCGCGCCATGTATCCCCTCCGTGCGGGCTCACTGTTTTCGTAGCATTGCATAAGGTCGTCCCTCAGTTCGTTCGTCCACTCAAAACGTCCCTGTCCATTGCGTACGTCATTATCGGGCAGTCCGTCCTGTTGGGCCCCACCACCTTGCCCATGACCCCTATCCGGTTGAGGTCGATCGTGGGGGCCCTGTCTTTGGTCTATGGGAACCAGAGATTTGGACTTGTGGGTGGTTAGCCCAGTAAGCCCACGTCCGACACCAGAGGGGAAGATCCTTTCCCCTCCCGGGTACGCTAGTGCTGCCGGTCCGTTTTTGCACCCAGAGCTGGAGTAAGTGGTGGCGCTACTCACCAAAGGCAAATTAGATGGAAGTTGGCCTCTCCTGCTTATTTATTATTATTGTTATTATTATTATTATTATTATTATTATTATTATTATTATTATTATTATTAATATGGATCATACTTTATTATTACTGTTCTACCCGTTAATAGATACAGATCAGTAAACAAAGATGTTACAGACCTGTAGAAAAGTTGAACGTATGCTGTACCAACCTGTAAGAAAGCTGTACAGACTTGTGAAAAATGAAATATAATAAAGTGTCTCTAGAGAAATATAAGGTAGCTATATCACATGCTCGTAATTTAGAAAAAGAGAAGTTACTTAAGAAGAAAATTAGTGAAGTGTCAAGAGCCATCAAAAGAAAATATTTGGCTTTAAAGCTGGAAAAGGCCGAAGAAGATGAATCTTTTGATAGTCTTCTGAAACTAATTGTAGAGCTATTACATGATATTAAAATAAATATATCTAAAACCAAAGTGGGGTCTAAAAGTCCTCAGCCTCAGGTACCACCACTACCACCCCCCTCTTCCACCCAAACCTTTAATTTAGTTTTTACGTGATGAGCTAATGGGCGAAGTTTATTCTGAAAAAGATTCTGAAGAAGCGGTAGCAAATCCGATAGATGATGAAATTAGAGCACAATATGATGATATATCTAAACATAATAAATCTCTATTAGATGAATTTCTAAAACAATTTCCGCCAGTATCAAGGCCTTTTATTGGAGGATTTTTCACAAACAATAACAGTCTTGATCAAAGTTCAGGTCCTCGTATTGCCTTTACAACAAATGAACTATTTCTAGGCGATAAAGAACTGCAAATAAAAGCTAATATTGATCTTGTGATTGGCAATATGCCATACCGGGGTGTTAAAGGTCTATACGAATTAATACTTCTGAAAAACCCTGATGGATATAATAATGCCGAGTTAAATAATTACAAAGAAATTCTACAATTAATCATTGCCCAGAAGCATGATACAATCCGCAGGAACAAATCAAGGGTCATAAGCATAACAAATATGTGAATGTAATATTAAAATATAAAAATAAATATATATAAAAAAAATATTTAAATAAAACACTAGAAGTCATATTATACGCCGACGAATAGCGGATCTGGTATGGCTGTGTACAATGAAAAACCAATAGAATATGTTTACTGGGATGATGTAAATGAACTTGTTGACAGGATAAGACTTTTAATAACCTCAAAGTTTGCAGGAAACACTGATTCTCATGACAATGAAATTTTGAGTATATTTTATCAGAACTGCGGGAAATAGGTGTTATTGCTTAAATATTTATGATTTTGCTAGATAACATCATTTACAATATGACGGTAGACAAGTTCGGTAGGTCTCATATAGGCCATGATGCTCCAAGGCTAGGCAGTAGTTCCCGTTTACTTTCACCACACCGACGTGGTTTTATTTTCACTCAAGATGGAAATGTAGACGTGGAAAATCTGAAACTCTGCAATGTTAAAGGACCTACAGAAAAATTCGATTGTGCTAATAAGCACCACGTTGATGATAACACTTTCCACAGCTTTCAATAACCATACTAAAGAATCTAAATCAATTTTTAATGGTTATGATGTGAAAATTAAAAATAAAATGGTTGACTAAGAGAATGCTCTAAAAGCCTATGTTGTTGCTAACATTTTAAAATTAAAAGATTATTTTTCCATAGCTATCGATGTCTATAATGAAAAATCTAATTCAATTTTTGATGCTTATGATGCGAAAATTAAAAATATTGAACAAAGTTTAAATGGTATAGGACAGCAAACACCATCGTTGTTAAAACATATTGAAACGGATGTGAAAAATCTCCAAAATAAAATGGCCGACCAAGAGAGTACCCTAAAAACCTACGTTGATGGCAAGAGCCAACACATTTAAATTGAAAAATGATTTTGTCAGTCAGAAATGTATATACTACAAACAAAGCCTAAAAAGTTAGTTCATTAATGGCTGTTGAGATGAAAGCCATGAAACATACAAAAGAAAAAGTTCAACTTGTAAGCGAACTTCATAAGCAAGTTCGAAGAAATTTCAAACGTAGGCGTAACATTATTAAGGGATTAGATGATCTGTGACAGATGGATTTGGTAGATATGCAAAAACATGCACGAGAAAATAAAAAGTTTAAATATATGTTAATGATTATTGATTGTTTTTCAAAATTTGTTTGGACTAAACCTTTAAAAAATAAAACCGGCAAAGAGATAACGCAAGTAGTCTTTGAAATACTTAAGGATAGTAAAAAACTACCTAAAAATTTACAGTCAAATCAAGGTACAGAGTTTTATAATGTAAGTTTCAATAGTCTAATGAAGAAGCATAACATTAATCCATTACAATACGTTCAGCGTGAAAAAGGCTGCGATCGCGGGGAACGTGTTATAAGAACGTTAAAGGGAAAATTATAAAAATGTTTTAGTTTAAACAACACGTACAGATGGGTGGATATAGTTACTGAAATTGTTTACGCCGCGTTCGGCAATATGGTGTATTTAATTTTGAGAAGTCTACAATTTGAATATATTTGGTTTTATTTATTACAAGTAGATGTCTCTAGGGGCATCGAATGAACATATTGTGTTTTCTGTTTTTTCTATAAAAAAGAGAAGAGTTTTTAGTTGTCCTTAATATAGTGTGATTAGATTTAGAAGCAACACAGCTGGTTTTATTATTTTTCGATTCAATATAAATTTAAAATAGTTAAAAGTTACTTTAGTGAAATTTTGTAAATTATATTAGATATTCCTTTGTCCTTCCAACCTATCCTTTCTTCCCCATCTAATTTAAAACTAGTGGTTGGAGCCAAGGATATTTATTGGTAAGATCTTTTATATCTTTGTTAGAAATTACAGTTCTAATTATTATTTTTGGAACCAGCGTTAGATTCGCAAACATTTTTTTGGTTCAATTCGAGCCGGTTGGTTGAGTTTTTTTATAAAACATTAGTGTTTCGAACTTGGTTTTCTATTAGTTAATTAGTTGGTCCGTATATAATTTATTATATACAATTTATAGTTTTCTTTGGAACTTAAAACAATTTTTAAGTTATTTAGTTGATTAGCATTATTTGATTTTCATTATTCAGATAAATAAATAACCCTCTGTGTTGCATTATTTTCTTTATTAGTTAGTAATATATTTAACATTTAGTTTGTTGGGTAGAGAACCTTTGTATACATACCATTATTGATAAGTACTATTAGTAAGATAAATTTGCAGATTATGTTAAGTGTCAAAGTAGGTATATATTTTTTAGTAAGATTATTTCTTTCTTTTGTTCATAATACAAATTCTTTCACATTCTGGATTTAACTCTACTATAGTTTTTAGAAAGTTTTTTTTTATTGAAAGAAGAAACCACAAAATAATTATTTATATAAACTTTATCAAATTTGATAGTTTTTATTGGATTTTATCTTTAAACCACATTCTACTTTGTTGCTTATTGATATTCATTATTAATATTAGAATAACAAATTTCTTGAGTATTGGAAAATGGCCGAAGCCAAGGAGAAAAAGTTAAAAGTATTGAGAGCAAAACGTGAACAGTATTTGTCCAGATTACAACAGTTGTATGATTGTGGCAAAAAGATAAAGAATAATAATGCAGAATTAAATAATTTTCGTATTAGATTCAATACCCTAGAGGATACAAAGAGACAATATATGCAAATTGTGGATGAAATGAATATACTTCAGTTAGATATAGATCCGAACTCACTTCCAAATTTTATATGTTTAGATGCTTTCGATGAAATTTATTGCAATATTTTAGAAATAGCTAAAGAAGTTTTCGACAATTCCTCTACTAATAATGCCACTAACGCCATTACTAGAGAGGGTACACTGCAAAAAAAATATTCCCCGCTTACCTAAATCAGAGTTACCTAGTTTTTCAGGAAAAATTTAAGATTGGCCTATATTCTACGAATGTTTTAAAAGCCTCATTCACGATAATAAAAATTTGAATAACGGCGACAAAATGAATTATTTAGTAAGTAGGCTCTCAGATACAGCTCTATCAGTTTGCACAGGTGTACCACCAATAGGAGAAAATTATGAAATTATTTGGCAAGCATTCATCTATAAATTTCATGACCAAAGATCTTTAGCTAATAATTATTTATCACAAATGTTAGAATTCAAATCTGCACCATCTCCGTCAGCAAATAGTTTAAATAATTTTCTTGAAAAATTTGATACCGCCTCGAGTGCTTTGGAAAAATTAGAGATAACAGATTTATCTGACTACATATTTTCTTATTTAGCTTTGAATAAGTTGGATGCAGAAACTAGGAATTTATTTGAAAATACCCGCAGAAAATCCTCAATACCTACTTACAAGGAAATTATAGATTTTGTAAAGGAGCAGGCAAAAATTTTTACCCGCAGCCAAAGTCCATATAAATCTAGTTCAAACAGTAGCCATAAAATTAAGAAAACTTATTCTTTTCTTGTACAAAATAAAAAAGCTATTGATAAATGTTTGGTTTGCGATTGTACTTCTCATTCGCTTTTACACTGCCCGAAAATTTTAGAAAAGTCGCCATCAGAGCGTTATAAAGTTGTAAAAGAAAAAAAATTTTGTTTAAATTGTTTTGGTACACATAGGGTTGGTACATGTAAAAGTAAATCAAACAGTAAAATTTGTAATTATAGACATAATACACTTTTACATTTTAATAAATCTCAGTTATCGTCTAATATATCGAGGGATAATAATAAGTTTCAACAATTAGTAACTGATACTAACGATAATTTAATTGGTCGAAATTCAAATACTTCTACGACTGAGTCGCTTAGCAAATCACATTGTTTAGGTAATAGCTCAAATAATACTGATAATATACAGGGTCAGTCACAAACCTGTGCGATCCCATCAAAAATTACTCATCAAAGTACTTCGACATTTTGTTCAACTACTAATGGCAATTACCAGTTTAGTAGTACTATTCTTTTGTCCACAGTAGTTGTAAATATTTTTGGTAAGAATGGAGAAAAACATAGGGTTAGGTTCCTTTTAGATTCCTGTAGTCAAGCACACTTTTTAGCTCAGTTCACGGAAAAACAAACATAGTAATCAGTTCTCGTTTTAATCCATACATTAGTTATCCACTGGAGGTTTTATTAGTTGATAAAATAACCGACAAATTACCTTCTTGTACCGTGAATACTGATTTACTCTCACATATCGTAGATTTACCTCTAGCTGATGATACTTTTGCTCAACCGAGTAAAATAGACGGAGTCATTGGGGCAGAAATATTTCCACTTTTATTAGGTCAAGTTAAAATTGTAGGGCCACCCCATTTACCAGTTGCATTAGAAACAAGTTTAGAATTTGTAGTAATGGGACCGGCTCCTATTCTTCTAAAAATTTTTGTATCGTGTTAGAGCCGTCCTTGGAGACATTAGTTAGGAAATTTTGGGAATTAGAAGAAATTCCTTCGCAAGTTGTTGAAAGTCCGGATAATTTGGAATGTGAAAATATTTATAAATCAACTTACCGCAGAGAAAATTCGGGTCGGTATGTTGTTTCATTACCTTTCAAACATAGTCCTTCCAAATTGGGTGATTCGTATTCAACAGCGCTCAGACGATTTCTGTTTTTAGAAAATAAATTTAAGAGAAATCCAGAATTTAAAAAACAATATGCTACTGTCATTAATGAGTATTTGACTAAGGGATATATGTCTAAGGTTAATGACAATTCATCATCATCAGGATATTATATTCCACATCATGGGGTTTTTAGGGCAGATAGTGTGAGCACACCTTTGAGATGTGTTTTTGACGCTAGTGCTAAAACTACAACTTCTAGTTCTTTAAATGATTTGTTGTATACAGGCTCTAAATTACAATCGGACATTGTAACAATTTTACTCAATTTAAGATTATTTGAAATAGCTTTCACTGCTGATATTAGAAAAATGTATTTACAAATTAATTTAGTTAATGAACATAAATGTTTTCAGCGAATACTTTGGAGGTTTTCAGAGGATGAACCTATTAGTATTTATGAATTAAATACTGTTTCGTTTGGTGTCAAATCTTCGCCATATTTAGCTATTAGAACTATACATCAATTGGCGACAGATGAGGCAAAAAATTATCCATTAGCGGCATCTATTGTTAAAAGAGATTTTTATATAGCGTTCCTAATGTGGAACAAGCAAAAATTTTATATCAGCAGTTAATTGAATTATTTAAAGCAGGTTGTTTAGATTTAATTAAGTGGTCAGTTAATTCAAAGGAACTTTTACAAAAAATTCCAGAAGAAAATCTTTCGCCCAAAGCCGTGAATTTTGATACTGATACTTTGAAAATATTAGGCCTGCAGTGGCGTCCTAGTTTAGAGATTTTTACATTTTAAGTAAATATTGAAAATCGAATTTGCACTAAAAGAAATATTCTTTCAACGACAGCGAGATTATTTGATCCTTTGGGCTTCATTGCACCAATTACTTTATTTTTAAAACTTTTAATCAAAGAGTTGTGGAAGCTTAAAATAGATTGGGATGATCATCCTCCAAGTGCCACAAAAAATAAGTGGACGGATTTCCAATCTGAACTTTCAGTCTTAAACAATTTTAAAATAATTAGGCATTTAGGTATTTTTGAAAATACATCTGTTGTCTTGGTTGGTTTTGCAGATGCATGTTTGACATCTTACGGATGTGTTACTTATATGCGAGCTATTACAAATGGTCAAATAGAAACCAGTTTAGTATGTGCTAAGTCAAAGGTTTCACCCATGAAGATAATTTCTATTCCTAGGTTGGAACTTTGTGCCGCTCATTTGTTGGCGAAACTGTTCAAATTTGTTTTAGATACATATAAATCTCGTATACATATTGAAAAAATTGTAGCTCTTTCTGACTCAACCGTTACCCTTAATTGGATCGCACTACCGTCTTATAAATGGGAAACTTTCGTAGCCAATAGAGTATCTAAAATACAAGATTTGGTGCCATCTAACTGTTGGTTTCATATTGACGGTAAAGACAATATTAGTGATGGTTTGTCAAGAGGTTTATCACCTGCACAGTTTATGGCTAATATTACTTGGATTATTGGTCCTACTTAGTTAAAAATTAGTGAAGAACATTGGCCAATTAAGTCTATTAGTAATATTGACAATTTCTCGCTCGAAGAAAAAGTTTTTTCGGTTACTATTCCGGACAACGAGCCTCATCCACTATATTTATTAGTTAATCGTTGTTCTTCTTGGACTAAATTACTTCGATCCACTGTGTATGTTCTTAGATTTGCAAAAATATTGCCAACAAAAGGTAAAATTGTAATCTCTGATCTTGACAAGGCAGATATGGTTTTATTAAAATTAATTCAAAAAATACATTTCGCTTCAGATATTTCATTATTAGAAAAGAAACGGATATGTTCTGCTTCTTTGCGTTCCTTATGTCCCTTTTTGAGAGATGGTCTAGTACGGGATAGGAGGTAGGCTTAGTAATTCAAATTTACAATACAACCAACAACATCCGTTTCTCTTACCGAAAAAGGATCATCTAGTTGATCTTATAATTGACCATTTTCATCGTAAAAATTTACATACCGGGCCGCATTTAGTTTTATCAATTCTTAGACAAAGATATTGGATACTTGTAGCTAGAAGTGTTGTCCGTTCTAGGATAAAAAATGCAATTATTGTTTTCGATTTAACCCAAAACCTACTTTTCCGCTAATGGCTGACTTGCCTACAGTTAGAGTTACAGAAGCGAAACCTTTCCTTTACAGTGGCGTAGATTATTGTGGGCCATATTTTATTACGCCCGGGCGTAGAAGAGGAATTAGAAGTCAAAAGGCTTACATTTGTTTGTTTATTTGTTTGTCGACAAAAGCTTTGCATTTAGAATTAGCTTCCAGTTTATCGACAGTCCTAGTTATCCTGTAAAAGTCGGTACCTTGGTAATTATTAGGCAAGATAATATTCCTCCCCTGCGTTGGCCCTTGGATATCATTGAGGAGGTATTTCCGGGTAAAGATGGGGTAATTAGTGTGGCTAATGTTAAAACCAAAACCGGTATTTATAAAAGGCCGGTGGTCCGCCTTTGTCCGCTACCAGTACAATAATATTTGTACATTCTTAGTTTTAATATTTAGTTATGTAGATATATTTAAGTATTATAAATATTTGAGTTACGGGGGTTACAAAATTAGCAGTTTTAGTTTAGCAAATTAGTTCTTATTCCAGACCCGGTTCTGAAAATATTTTTCAGGGGCGGGGGAATATTTACGCCGTGTTCGGCAATATGGTGTATTTAATTTTGAGAAGTCTACAATTTGAATATATTTGGTTTTATTTATTACAAGTAGATGTCTCTAGGGGCATCGAATGAACAAAGATATGTATTACAATGACGAACATCTTGACAACCCAGAGGATATTGTTAACGCTTACGCTAAATTTTTTGAAAAATCGTTTTTACCAAGTGCACCGGATAACATAAATTCAGATGATAATAGCTTCAATAACAATAGCATTAATTTAGTTTCCTTTTCTGAAGAAGACGTCCTAAAAGCATTAAAAAAAATGAAACCGAAGCTCACCATGGAGCCGGATGGTATACCTGCATTTTTACTGAAAGATTGTGCTAATATATTCGCCCATCCACTAAAAATTTTATTTAATTTGGCTATTAAATGCTGTTCTTTTCCTGATATCTGGAAGTATTCTAAAGTCTGTCCAGTTTATAAAAAGGGCAACAAAAATGATATAACAAATTTCCGACCAATCACTATCATTTGTAACTTTGGCAAAGCTTTTGAAATTTTGCTGCATAATTGCATATATCCGCATGTCAAAAACAGTATATCCTCTCAGCAGCATGGATTTATGAAAGGTCGATCTACAACCACCAATTTAATATGTGCTACCCAATATATATCTGAGTCCATTGAGATGCCTTGGGCCACTCTTGTTTAATATATTCATCAATGATATAACATATGAACTAGATGTTCATTTTTTAATGTACGCAGATGACCTCAAGCTACTACATAGAATCTCTAACATAAATGACTGCAGTAATTTACAAAATAATATATCTAAACTCAGCGCTTGGTGTGTCAAGAACAGTCTAACATTAAATGTGCAAAAATGTAACGTAATGACATTTTCCACAAAGGATGTTAATTTTACATTTAACTACTGTCTAGAAAACGAACCATTAACTCGACCGTCCTCGTTTAAAGACCTTGGAGTAATTTTTGACAAAAAACTCAGCTTTGTCAATCATATAGACACGTTAATTTGCGACGTAAATAGAGCACTTGGTTTTATTATTCGCAATGGGCGAGATTTCTCTAATATTTCAACGTTAAAACTATTATATTTTTCTTTTTTGCGATCTAAACTAGAGTATGCGTCTCTTGTTTGGCAGCCCTGCTATAACACTCATAGTCTTAAATTAGAAAACGTGCAACGCCACTTTCTTAAATTTCTACATCTAAAATCTCATGGTATATATCCACCAATTGGCTTTCCACAAAGTGATTTACTTCAAATGTTTTCAATGCGTAGCCTATCTGAAAGACGCAACGAATTTGCCATAAATTTCTTAAAAAAGGTGATTCATTATGATATTGACTGTAGTGAGATACTCCAGAGACTTAATTTCCATATTCCGCGAATAAATTCAAGACAAAACCAAACTTTCTACCTTCCTATAGCCCGGACTAATACTTTAAAGTTTTCTACAACATGTGCTCTAGCTATAACCACAGTCAGCGTGATATCGACATCTTTAATAAATAGGAGATTCTGTCTAAATCATATATGTATTTTTTATTTTCTCTTTTTATTGTAAATAAATTCAACTCTTTATTCTCTTTAATATTTATATTTTCTTTTGTTATGTATCTTTACTGAAATGTACGCTAGTAAATTTAAGTAATTTTTGTACGATGTATGTGTTGTTTCCCATCTTGTAAATGGTCTTGTACTGTTAGATGGTGTATGAATAAAATAAAAATAAAATAAAAATAAAAATATTGTGTTTTCTGTTTTTTCTATAAAAAAGAGCAGAGTTTTTTTTTTAGTTGATCTTAATATGGTGTGATTAGATTTAGAAGCAATACAGCTGGTTTTATTATTTTTCGATTCAATATAAATTTAAAATAGTTAAAAGTTACTTTAGTGAAATTTTGTAAATTAGATTAGATATTCCTTTGTCCTTCCAACCTATACTTTCTTCCCCATCTAATTTAAAACTAGTGGTTGGAGCCAAGGATATTTATTGGTAAGATCTTTTATATCTTTGTTAGAAATTGCAGTCCTAATTATTATTTTTGGAACCAGCGTTAGATTCGCAAACGGAAATAGTTGACAACTATAATAAGACATGCCATCGAACTACCGGTATGAAGCCTTATGAAATAAACAAAAAGAATGAAAAAGAAGTTTTACGTTCTGCGTATAACTATATTATATTAGCAACAGATGAGCGAAAATTTAAAGTTGGCGGTCTCGTTCGTATCAGTAAGTATAAACATGTATTTGAGAAAGGATACACACCCAACTGGACCACAGAATTATTCAAAATCGTTAAAGTACACATTAGCAATCCAATCACTTACCTTCTGCAAGATTTACGTGGAAGCCCCATCAGCGGTGTACTTTACACTAAAGAACTTCAGAGAGCTCAATATTCTGACATTTATTTGATTGAAAAATTATTACGTAAGCGGGGTAGCAAAGTCTTTGTTAAATGGTTAGGATTAGATAAATCTTACAATAGTTGGATAGACAAAACAAATAAACTCTGATAAGTGAGAAGAGGGGGTTGAGAGTAATAATTATTACCTAGAAATACCTCACTTCAGTAATAAGTGAAAAATGGCTACATTCACACCAACATCTACACGTTGCTCCAGCCCCACTCCGAAGATTTTAATTATTGGCAAAAAATCTATCGAATTACTGATCAATGTCAAAAGGCGATACGACATGAGACAATATGTTTTTGAAAATGTGTTCTTCGTTGTTAACTCCAATTATAAGATAGTATTTAGTGCTGCTAGAAACAATATTCCAGCTGTAAGAATAACAACTGGTCCTCATGAACAAGTTAATAAAAAACAACATATTTCCTTTAGTGTGGAAGAATGATATGACTTTATTACTTACCTTAAACAATTTGCTAATGACTTTACTGCTGCCGACGCTGATGATGATAGTGGATTGGGAAAAGAAAAGGGGGAGGGGGTGGAGATCCATTTCTCAAATTACGTTATGAAAACAGCACCATTTATGCTGGGTGGCAAGATGCTGAAAGTAACTAATGGTTTTTCCACATTTGATAAAGGTGAAAATGCTGTGCGTGAATTTATAAACATGAACCAACTTGTCATTTCATATGATATAAAGGTGCTACAGATTAGATTTTGCTAGTTTTTACGATGATTTTTGAATATTACTAATGATATACTATATGAATCTAATTACAATCTATGTTCAGAGAATGTAATGTTAAATTTATGTAATTTGACACAATGTCTATTCTATCGTATTGGATTCGTGAATGTTTATTTTTTAATACAGATAAGGTTATGAATGATTTAGATAGAAAAATGTTGATTAAATGCTTGAATAAACCCCTTTAAAAAAATGCTCTTTTATTATTTAGACAGTAGTTCCTTATTAGTCATAGAAAATGGATGCTCAGAATGAGAAAAGACTAAAGACATTTGAAAATTGGACGTCTGCATTTTCAAAGTCTAACATTGCTCTAGCCTGCTTCGTTTATACTGGTCAGTATGATATTGTTAAATGTCCAATTTGTTTAATTGAGGGGTTTAACTGGTGTGATGGTGATGATCCTACGGCAGATCACCTGAAGTGGAGTCCTAACTAAATTTTTTTACAAGGATAATTCAACATTTGTTGTAAGAAAAAGGAGTCCTCTTTATACTAATACAATAACTTTGGAGAGCCGTTTGGAGACATTCACAGATTGGCCACGTCAGATAAAGCAAAAACAAAAAGAAATAGCTGAGGCTGGCTTCATCTGTACAGGCAGAGGATATCGAGTTTTATGATTTCAGTGTGGAATTGGTGTAAATGAGTGGGCGTCTGATAATGACGTCTGGGAATATCACGCCCTCTATTATTCTGAATGTGAATTTTATGAACTCAAAAATGAAAAAGATGTGCCATCGTTATCTCTGCCAGAAAAAGTAATGTCGGTATTGAAAGAAAATGTTAAAATTGAACAAGATGAAACTTGTAATGATAAACTATTCTGTAAAATTTGTTTAGAATAGGAACTCCGTGGTCTTTATGCCATATAAACATATGACTTGTAGTGATTCTTCAGTTAGTTATGATAAATGTATTATATGTAGACAAAACAGCACTTATTTTTTAAAAATATTTATACCATGAACGTAAATATACGTTATATGAAAATTTTGTGTTTTATTTTCCTTAATTCCTGGAAATAAAAGACAAGTACTGTCACGCCCTATTTGGCATTAACACCTGGGGTAAGCAGGGAGTTAATTTACGTGGACACCCGGTATATGTGATTAAAAAAAAAACATCCGTCATTATTCGTGATAAAATCGACAAGAGCGACCATGGGTTAAACAAGTCGGTACTAATCAGCTTGTAGTTAACATATCAGGCAATAGATGGCGAACCTGGTAACGTAAAATAGAATTTCATGTTAATCATTGTAATAAATGAGTGGTTCTCTTTTATAGTGCTAAACACATTAAAATGCATTGATTTCAGCATTAATCCGAAAAGTACAAATGTTTACTCCATATGTCAGTTTTCGCAAAGTCCGAATGCCGATAATAAAGATCTCAGTAAGAAAACTTAAGGGTTCGCAGCGTGAATCAAACCTCCTACCAAAAATGTTGAATTAGTGTAAAGTGCGCACATGAATTAGTTTTTTCATATTAACCGAAGTTATAAATAACACAGGACGGAGTGAATCTTCCTTTTCCTATTCCGAAAATTCATTAGAGACTTGTTTTCAGTGCAATTAAGTCAAAGGCCACGTTGAGGCAAATCAATCTTGGTATCGGAGTTTAAGACTACAATTTCACCAGTTATTTGATAATTTTACATTCTCAATTTATCGATTCTTAAATCGGAGATATTTCAACAAGTATTTAACGTCCAGATAATCTGGACGGTTTTGGAGAGGATTTATTTTGGGGCAACGAAACTAGTAGATCCCTAGATTTTTGGTATGGTTTGATAGCCACGTGGGCAACCCCACATAATTTTACCTCTGGTACAAGTTTTTCTGAAGCGAAGTATACCGAGCTGTGTTTTCCTGGAGGATGTTCTGGCATAACACCAGACCCCAGATCCCGAGCACCTGATATCTACGATTCTTCACGTGGCTTAAGAAAAAGGTAAGTTATTTTTGTACAATTTTAAATTAGTGTGCTTATCTTGTAGTTTTCAGTAATCTTTTCATATTTTATATTTAATCATTTAGTAGTTAACATTTTGCTTATCGTTCCTTTATTTTGGTATAGTGACTCCTTCAGAGAGATACTGTAGGGTGTAGATTACATTTGTGGCCTAGAGCTATATTTTGTTTGTTTGTAGGGACTGGTGAATGCACCCGCCCGGGGCATAGTTCACCCCAGTCGTTAAAACCTATTGTACAGTTTAAATTTTTCCTATATTATAAATATTTTTCTTACTAGTGTGCCATTGTACATATTTTTTTGTTAATACTTAATAGTTCTCAAATTTGTCCATGTAAAATTAATCGTTGTAATAAATATTTTTACCTTACAGCATTCTTTTTCTACTTATTTATCCTCTCACACTCACCAAAATAGGATTTGTAAGACCTAGGACCTTTTAATCTTTAAAGTGTGTGCGATCTTCACTTTTAGATCGTAACATTTTATTTTGGGGGCTCGTGTAGGGATCTGTAGAGTGAGTGAGAGGAGAAATATTTAGAATCATATTACCTAATAAGATTGTTGCTAATTGTATTTGGAATCTTTTAGTGAGAATATGCTGTGGAGACGTTGGATTAACAGGCAGCAAAGGATCCAGGGATTGTATATTGTACTTGATGCTGGTAATTTAGGACGTACAGGAGGACATGTTTCAGGAACCAGTTTGGTATACTTAGTTTTTAGTCATATTTTTTTTGCAAATTCTATAGTTTTTTTTATATTTGGTAGACAAGTTGTTTTTTTCCCCTTTGGAAAAAAAAAAGTATCACAATAAAAAGCCAAGCCAATCCTAGAACAAGATGGCTGACATCAATGTAGCACTTTTAGAGAGAGAATTTCTTATTTATGAACTTAACATCCGAGGTGTAGAAGTAAAAGCAGGGGATAAAACTAGAGACCTTTCGTCTAATTTAACCGCGCTTTAGAAACTAGAGACACAGGGTAAAACCTTTAGAGTTCTTAGAGATTTAGATGCCATCACCGAATTGCAAAATTGTACCACGATCCTAACGATAGTCACAAAAACATCCAAAAGTATAATGACAGTAACACTCATTGAGAGGCTAGATGTTTTGTTTTGGCATTTGAAGGGACGCATTGGGCGTATCCCCGCAGAAAATGAGGACCAGGAGAAACAAGTTTCCGATTTATTAGAGGGTTATAAAAAAATATTTGATGACTTCATTGATCGGAAAAAATATTTAGTGGGGGCAACAAACGTACAACCTCCAGTCGATCCATCGATCGGGCTGGCAAATTTACAAACCTTAGTATTAGCTGACCCTGATTATGTTCCTGTTACCAAGTGGAATTTTGTTTTCAATGGGGAGAGTAAAAATAACCTGGATGTGTTAGATTTTATACGGAAAGTGGAGCAATTTTGTAAGACGAGGAAGGTGTCTGAATCTAAATTAATGAGTAGCATAGGGTGTTTATTTGCAAATAGGGCTGATGTCTGGTTTAGATCAATAGAAACAGAAGTTGACTCGTGGGCAGACCTCTGTTCTCGTTTAAAACGAGAATTTTTACCCATTAATTTTGTGAAACATGTAAAAGAGTTAATAAAAGCTAGATACCAACAGAGTGGTGAGAGTATAGGTACTTTTATAGCGCATATCTCTGATTTATCAAGCTACCTACCAGTCCCTCTCTCTAAGGAAAAGCGTCTAAGGATTATTCGGGAAAATATGTTACCTGAATATCAGGAACGACTTATCCTTGAAGACATACCCTCTGAAGAGAGATTGGTGGATCTGGTAATGAGGATCGAGGAACGTAGAATAACGAAACGATTCGAAAGATCCAACTTTAACAATCGTCAGACTCGCCCACAAGTTTCTTTTTGTGGACCCGAGAATCCCCGTAGTAGTTATCTTGGCAATTCTAGTGGTAATTCTAATAATGTTAATAACTCTGCTAATAATTTCAGTAGTGGGTATCAGGGTAGTAGTAGTACTAGGAGATATAGTAGGGGTGTAGCGCGCTCAAATAGTCAAGACCGTACTAATAGACCTAATGGTAGTTTAGAAAGAACCCGTTCAGACAGTCGTGATCGAGGAGGTGACAGGGACCAGCGCCCTGCACTTAATCGACACACACCTAACAACGGTGGAAGATCAGATAGTCGGGAGAGGTATAGTACTCGTTCAACGAGTCAAGACCGAAATCCCAGACAGGTAAACAGTTTGCGCTGTTTTAAGTGTGATAGTACACAACATCTGACAAGTGACTGTCCCTCAAAGGTTGTGAAATGTTACCGTTGTGGCCTGTTAGGGTACACGACACGCACTTGTCCCACCTGTAACAAACAGGGAAACGGACAGAGGACATAGTCCCTCGTCGGGGGCTAAGTCAATTTCACAGAAAGCCAACAAATCAAATAAAAACACCCCGTATATCAAAAGAGTTAGTCGAAACCGAGAAGGTCAAATACGTTTTAGATTTTATTTTATCCCACGTTCAGGGAAATGAATGTCCATATATTCGTGTAAATATTTATGATAAACAAATTTTAGCATTACTAGATAGTGGAGCAAATGGCATTTTCATGAACGAAAAAGGATTGAAAATTCTGGAAACCTTGGGATTCCAGTTAGAAAAGTGTTCTGTAACCTCTTGCAAGGTTGCTAACAATGATAACATCCAGTGTATAGGTCAAACCATTGTTCCAATTAAACTTAGAGATCGAACACATCTTTTTGAGATCATGATAGTGCCAGAGTTGCGCCATACCTTAGTCTTGGGTACAAATTTTTGGGTCAAAATGGGTATCGTTCCGAACTTACGTAAAGGCAAATGGTATTTCTCAAGCGAACCTGTGTTAAACGATGTCGTCTCAGAGAAAAATCCTTCTCTTGAGAGCGCGATCGATTTGACCGGGAAGCAGAGAGAACGACTAGATGACGTCGTGAATGCTTACTTCGACAACATCAAAGACATCGAGTTAGGTTGCACAGATGTGGTGGAACACAAAATTGAAGTTAATACAGGGATTCTGCCCATTAAGCAGAAATATTGCCGTGTTAGTCCACCCATGCAACAGAAAATCGATGAAGAGCTCGACGAGATGTTAAGACTTGGTGTTGTCGAACGTAGCAACAGTGAATGGAGTTCACCTATTCTGATGGTAAACAAGGACGATGGGACATATCGGTTTGTAGTAGATTTTCGGAAGGTTAACAGTGTCTCTAAGAGACCTGCATATCCATTACCATTCATACATGAGATCTGGATCAACTAGGTCAAGCTCGTTACTTGTCTAGTTTAGACATCAGGTCAGCTTATTGGCAAGTAAAACTGGAGGAAGCTAGTAAGCAATATACGGCTTTCACGGTACCTGGCAGAGGCCACTTCCAGTTTAAAAAGCTGCCATTTGGTTTGCATGGGGCACCAGGCACTTTCCAGTCCTTGGTGGATAAGTTATTTGGCCCGGAGCTGAAACCCTATGTCTTCGCGTACTTAGACGATCTAATAATAGCTACCAGTGATTTTGAGACCCATGTTCGTGTTTTGAATGAGGTGTTTAACCGACTGAGATCTGCCGGCCTCACGTTAAAACGGGAGAAGTGCAAATTTTGTCGAGAGGAGCTAGAATATCTGGGGTATAAGGTAAATCGGGACGGGCTAGGAGTAAATCCGAAAAAGGTCAGCGCCATCGTTGACATGCCGAGGCCCAAAAATCCTCAGCAAATAAGGCGAGTTGTCGGAATGCTCTCCTGGTACCGCCGATTTATCCCTGATTTCTCCATGATCGTCGCACCTCTCACGCGGCTCACCCGAAAATCTGTTAAGTGGGAATGGTCGAAGGAGTGTGAAGAAGCATTCTTAAGAGTCAAAAGCGTTTTGATTAGTGCTCCAATTTTGTCACGTCCAAATTGGGAATATTCTTTCATCCTTCAGACGGATGCATCCCAAGTCGGAGTAAGTTGTGTACTTACACAGTATTACGAGGACAGGGAACATGTCATATGCTATCTGTCACGGGGCCTCACAAAAACGGAAGCCAAGTATGGGGCGACCCAGTTAGAAATACTGGCCGTGATATACGCGATCGAAAAGCTTCGGGGGTATATTGAAATGACCAAATTCATTGTTGTGACAGACTGTTACGCTTTGAAATGGTTAAATAATTTGAAGGATCCTAAAGGTCGACTGGGTAGGTGGTGCTTGCGACTGCAAAGTTACGACTTTGAGGTGATACACCGCAAGGGTCGATATAACGTGGTCCCTGATTGTCTGTCAAGGGCTGTCCCACCTACCATCGATACTGTGGTTCCGGATAAGGAACCCAATGTACCTTCAGGCGACCAGTGGTACGATAAGATGCTCCTCCGACTAAAGCATAATCTCATCCGGTATGATAGGTGGCGAGAGGCAGGTGGTAAGCTATACAAGAGAGTCGAATGTGGTTTCAAGAATCTTTTGACTGATATCGATGCATGGAAGGAAGTAATTCCAAAGCCAGAAAGGCAAAAGCTTTTAGAGAAGTATCATGACGATATGATACATGGTGCCCACATGGGTGTGTACAAGACGTACAATCGTCTGATATAAAGGTACTACTGGCCCCGGATGAAAGCTGACGTGTATCGATACATCAAAAAGTGTCATATTTGTTCAAAACAGAAACCAATACAGAAGGCAACTGCTGGAGAAATGGGCAAAAGGCCAGAGATTACGCGTTGTTGGCAGCTCATTAGTAGCGACCTTTTTGGCCCATTACCCAGTAGTAGTGCCGGCCACAAATATGTGTTGGTGGTCACTGATTATTTCAGCAAGTTTGTCACTTTCGTACCACTTCGCACGGCTACCGCGAAAAACATCATAAAAGCCATTGAGCAGCATGTTTTCTTGTTATTCGGTGTACCCGAGTTTATCATTGTAGACAATGGGACCCAATATGGCAGAAGTACTGAGTTCTCCAAGTTTTTGGACAAGTATGGGGTGAAACCACTTTATAATGCTCTGTATCGTCCACAGAATAACCCTACTGAACGGGTTAATAGGGTGTTAAAAACCCTCTTGGCAACATATGTGGATGAACAACAGAGAAACTGGAGTGAGAATCTTCCCCATCTAGCGTGCGCAATTAGAACGGCGAAACACGAAGCGACCAGGTACACTCCATATTTCGCGAATTTCGGACGGGAAATGGTAGTCAATAGCGAGGACTACAAAATTCGCCGGGACAAAAGTAAATTTGGAACTGCTGACCCACCTGACAACGGAGAATGGAAAAGTAAGGGAATAACTCAATTACACAAAACCATCAAATTAAATTTAGAGAAGGCTTATGAGAAAACTAAAGCGAGATATAACCTTAGAAGACGTCCGGTTAGTTTTAAGGAAAATGATTTTGTATGGAAACGAGACTTTCCATTATCCGACGCTTCTAAGCATTTCTCTGCTAAGTTGGCTCCTAAATTTAGTGGTCCCTATCGTGTGAGACGAAAAATTGGGTTGAATGTGTATGAGCAGGAGAATGATGCCAAAGAGTCCGTAGGTCAGTGGCACGTAAAAGACCTGAAGCCAGATTACACTTTGGACCCAGACTAATAGGCAAATTATTTTCGGAACATTTCTTTTGGACACGTATTTTAGCATAAATATTTGGATTTTTCTCTCGTAGATTTAAATTTTATTTTTTTTTGAGATTAGGGCGGTAGGGTGGAGGTTTTTAATAAAGGGCTACGTTTTCGCTGATGGCTTGCGTCTCGAGCGTTTGCATATCACGTTTTGTTGGTCGCATACGTTCTGGGTGTCGGTAGTCAAGCGATGGATTTCAATCATGCGGGGTAAAATTCACCAAGTTTTATCTCACCATTGGAGAATACATACAAGGTGTTAGACAAACGACTCACTCTCGTATTTTATCGATATGTTCGTAGTTTTTGGAGTCTGCTGTCGAAATACCTGTTCGTTTTTCTCTTACGCATGGTTGATATCAATAATATGACATAACAACGTCGTACTTTTTTGTGATCGTCTTTTTCTTTTCTTTCGCAATTCTCTATTTTTCTATATTTCTCTATAATCACTACCTCTTGTTTTTTTTAATTTTGCCTAGTTGGCTACTTTAACCGTTTGTATTATAAGTAGCTTTTTTGTCAATTTTGCTATAGTACTCTTCAAATAATGTTTAGAATTTTGTGAACGGCCTTGGTCTTTTGTTATAAGGAAACTCCCTACCTGTGATTTTGGTTTATGATATGTTAATTACCAGTGTGCCAAAAGGCAGAATTTGTAGTCTGGTAAACATATTGTTTTCGTTGTGGATAAAGTCCACGTATATTGGTTTGAGGGTCAAGTCCACATATTTTGAATTTGTTTGTGGATTGACTTCACGTATTTTTGCAGTAAATTGTTCATGGGAACAAATTACTTTGCAGGAAAATTGTTCATGGGAACATATTTTTTCCTGTATGGCGTGTGCCTTTTATTATACAGGTGGTCGCTGTTCTATAGTACAAGATACTTAGCAGTGGTTTGGGTAGTTTTCCTTTGTCTTGCATTAAGTTGAGTCATAGCTAAATTTAAGTCAGTATCTTTGTGTGTTTTTACTGCTTATTGTTTCTTCGGCTAGGTAATTGCAAAAAATACTTTATCTCTTATCTTTATCTTGTTCCTATAGTGATCTGAGAAATGTTTTTGTCCTATCAAGTTTTCTTTCGCCATCATGAATATTATCTTTGTTGTTTAATATCACTATTGTTGTCTAAATTGGTAATTAAGGCATAAATAATTGTTTTCCTCTTTTAGTCTCTTGTCTTTGTTTATTGTTTAAAAGTAAAATTTGCATATCTTAACTTACATTTTATCTTATCTTATGTATCTTATTATCTTACCTTATTATCTTATTTATTTTATTATCTTATCTTATTTTTTTATACCGAACAATGGTATTGTTTGTCACCTAGTCGCTACGTACTTCTGCTGAGCCCCTTGGAGCTAAATCCAAAGTATTTTGATGTTACGTACTTCTAGTTTAAGCCACATGGAGCTATATCCATTTGTTCTTCTTTCAACAGTTTGGACATTTTCTCCCACTGTTGAGTATAGGCAGGTAACTTGGTTCCTGTGTCGTGGTTTAGGTGTGCTTATGTCTAAACTAATTTTAGCACTGGCAGCCGCTATAACGCTGCTCAGGCATTTTACCACAATGTCTGTGGAAACTGATCCTTAGAGGTCCTCTCCTAAAACATTTCATCTTTTTCTTTTCTCTTGTTCTTTTCTTTTTTTCTTTCATTTTACACTGGGGGAAGCATTATCTTTTCCGAGTGGATTTTTCATGAGTTTTCGTATGCTGTATAGCAACACTCATTATCGAGGCTTTTCATGCAACTTGACTTAGCGCAGAATGGGTGTGAGTTGAATACCTTCCATCTTTGTTATATCCTTTTTGACTATATGTGAGCTCTTGATGATTAATCTCGGAATTGGTGATGTTCATAACTTTCTCCAGTGATAAAACGAACTTTCATGTGGTTTCTTGTATGTGTAACCATACAAGTTTAAAAAAATTTTTTTTTATTAAATTTATTTTTTTTTCTCTAATTCCTTTTACTCATATCTCCTTCGAGCAGGTAAACGATGCAATTATTCCCAACCAGCATAAAACTTTTGAGAAAACTGTAAATTTAGATAATGGTCAAGGGTAGAATATTAAAGGGGTCAGAAGAAGCGTTGCTTCCACGTAACCTGTGTAATCACGTTACATTGTTTATTTTTCGTGTACAGTTAATTTTGGTTACAAGTACCTTGTTTTGGTGAATAACGTCACCTAGCTGTTTTAGCTAAGTCGATTCGTATCGGATTTAGATTGTTATTTCACCCGTTTCGATTGCAAATATATCTTTGAGATTTTTTTTTATTCTCTTTATTGCAATTTTATCGATCTCTGATCGGAATTTAATTAACAAGTTTACTGTACATTGTTTTGGGTAATTATTTAAACGTACGTGGATTAGTAATGTAATCGTACCGTGATACAATCTTTTTGGGGCCCATATAAATTTACATTTTTTTTTCCGACACATTTTGTTGTTACTAGTTTCTGCATATTTTGATAACCTGCTGTTGGATTGGAATTTTAAGCAATGCTAGTCATTTTATCACACTAGTTATTAATTTGAGATTTTTTGAAAAAAAAAATTCCTTCTGAATTTTTTTTTATTCCTTGATAGGATGGAGTTGTCACGCCCTATTTGGCATTAACATCTGGGGTAAGCAGGGAGTTAATTTACGTGGACACCCGGTATATGTGATTAAAAAAAAAACATCCGTCATTATTCGTGATAAAATCGACAAGAGCGACCATGGGTTAAACAAGTCGGTACTAATCAGCTTGTAGTTAACATATCAGGCAATAGATGGCGAACCTGGTAACATAAAATAGAATTTCATGTTAATCATTGTAATAAATGAGTGGTTCTCTTTTATAGTGCTAAACACATTAAAATGCATTGATTTCAGCATTAATCCGAAAAGTACAAATGTTTACTCCATATGTCAGTTTTCGCAAAGTCCGAATGCCGATAATAAAGATCTCAGTAAGAAAACTTAAGGGTTGGCAGCGTGAATCAAACCTCTTACCAAAAATGTTGAATTAGTGTAAAGTGCGCACATGAATTAGTTTTTTCATATTAACCGAAGTTATAAATAACACAGGACGGAGTGAATCTTCCTTTTCCTATTCCGAAAATTCATTAGACACTTGTTTTCAGTGCAATTAAGTCAAAAGGCCACGTTGAGGCAAATCGATCTTGGTATCGGAGTTTAAGACTATAATTTCACCAGTTATTTGATAATTTTACATTTTCAATTTATCGATTCTTAAATCGGAGATATTTCAACAAGTATTTAACGTCCAGATAATCTGGACGGTTTTGGAGAGGATTTATTTTGGGGCAACGAAAGTAGTAGTTCCCTAGATTTTTGGTATGGTTTGATAGCCACGTGGGCAACCCCACATAATTTTAACTCTGGTACAAGTTTTTCTGAAGCGAAGTATACCGAGCTGTGTTTTCTCTGGAGGATGTTCTGGCATAACACCAGACCCCAGATCCCGAGCACCTGATATCTACGATTCTTCACGTGGGTTAAGAAAAAGATAAGTTATTTTTGTACAATTTTAATTTAGTGTGCTCATCCTGTAGTTTTCAGAAATCTTTTTATATTTTATATTTAATCATTTAGTAGTTAACATTTTGCTTATCGTTCCTTTATTTTGGTATAGTGACTCCTTCAGAGAGATACTGTAGGGTGTAGATTACATTTGTGGCCTAGAGCTATATTTTTTTTGTTTGTAGGGACTGGTGAATGCACCCGCCCGGGGCATAGTTCACCCCGGTCGTTAAAACCTATTGTACAGTTTAAATTTTTTCCTCTATTATAAATATTTTTCTTACTAGTGTGCTATTGTACATATTTTTTTGTTAATACTTAATAGTTCTCAAATTTGTCCATGTAAAATTAATCGTTGTAATAAATATTTTTACCTTACAGCATTCTTTTTCTACTTATTTATCCTCTCACACTCACCAAAATAGGATTTGTAAGACCTAGGACCTTTTAATCTTTAAAGTGTGTGCGATCTTCACTTTTAGATCGTAACAGTACATTATACTATAATTTTATTTTAAACATTTAGTGATACAAATCCACAATCATTAAAGAATTTATACATTCTAATTTAGACTGATATCCAGCAGTAATTAAATATGAATTTTGATTTATTAGTACAAATTACATAATCAATGAAGAAGTAAGTATAATACATTCAATTTTACGTTGATTTTTACATACAATAGTAATTAGATGCAAAATTTTATTAGTACAATACACAATCTATATAGAACTAAATATAATTACAAGTATATTAAATTTTAGGTTGATTTTTACATACAGCAGTATACGCTATTAAGTTACGTTTTTTTGGATTATAGAGCTTATGTATATCTATATGATGCCGGCCTAAGCGTAAGGAGTATTTTATAAATCGATCGGCTCTTATTGTAACGGTTCATTTTTAAAGATCGCGTGTACGAAAAAATTTAAATAAATTAAATAGAGCCAAATCTCATGCATTTATAAGTCGAGTTTTCTACGAGCTAGAATGAATTATAAATGAAAGACCATTTGACCTTTAACGAAGTACAGGTAGAAGGGGTGAAGAGGGACTTGTTCGTTTAAAGAGCGGTTGATGTGTTTTTGGTTGGAGGATAGTCTAGTAACGGCTGTGAGGAGATACAGTCGATTTTTTGTTTAAGCAAGAAAATTTAAAGTCTCTTGGATGGTGAGAATTAAGTGTTTGAGTATTGCAGCTACGTTTGATGTTGAATTGTGCATCAGAGTAATATGTAAATCACAAAGTGCAAATATTCAATAGTCAATTAAACGACAGAACGAATCTGTATTGAATAGCAGCAAATTGCGTGATCAATCTGAATTAGTTGCTTTTATGCCATCCATGATAATTTGTGATTTTAAGTACCTACCTAGTTTGTGGTTTATACGTTCATTTGTTGAGTGCCATACGTCTATTGACCTTCATGTGTCTAGGAATGAAACTGTAAGTTTTTTTCATGTACTAGGTAGTTGTGGTATCTCAAGGCTACGCGCGTGGAGAAACAATATTTTTAGTGCCGTTAAGGGACTAGTTTCGTGATTGATTTTTCCTTCCCGAGTGAGATCGATAGACAATTTGACGGCTTTCATGTTACTCGTAGACATTGGCTACATTGACTTGATTTGTTGACCATTTCGATGCCCCAATAGGCATACATAGCGGCTTAATTAGTGTGTAATCACTAGCAACATTTAAGGCTATCCAGGCACAATAGAAAAACTGTTACGCGTCGAAAGCTTTTTGTATGTCTCCCCAATTTGGGTATTCGGTTGTGAAACCTTTTGATGGTTAAATTTAGAGTGCCATGTCGATTTATGTAATTAGTTTAACTGGTTTAATCCTCGTTAAAATACTATTTGTTGTTCAATTCCTAGTAATTTTAGTGAGTAAGTTATAAGTTTTCTTAGAACGGTCATTGAGCTCAGATCGGACGATGTAAAATATTATATCGATGTACCTCTGTGATAATATTTATGACTAGAAGATTTTGTTTATTTTTTGTAACTTCGAATGTTAATAGATTATTTATTTTAGTAGTTGTTTAATTTCATTAAGCTAGCACTCATTTAAACTGGGATAGCTCGGTGTTTCCTTATTTTGCTGGGCCAATTTATAGTTTAAAATGAGCAGAAATTGGTGTATTAATTGATCTCCAGTAACTAAAAATAAGGTGGCGTCCAACTTTCGTTTTTTGTTGAGCCTTGTAGAGCTGTGTATTTATTTGTTGGTCATTTCCGGTTATTGAGTATTTGTCAAGGTAAGTGATAACCAATATTAAGCCAAGCTATCAAGGATAATCTGCCTCCTGAGGTCTTATGCTCTATTTTGAATTATAATTATGATTATGGATTTAATATAACTAAAAGGCAAGGTTATAATTGGCGAAAACCCAACCTGTGGCCTTGATGAAAAAGCTAGCAGCTGTTTATAATCGCTTATCTTGATTTTTTATTTTTTATTTTTTCTATTGTGTGTTTTGCCGAATACGTACATGTGTTGATTTTTTTGCAGTAATATTGTGTTTTGTATACATTATGCTATATTTTTTGGTGTTAATAGGTTTGTAAAATTAGGCAATTTGCTGTTTAGGTACAGGTTCGGTTTAGGAATTTTTTAGGGAAAATTTATCCGCTTTATTAGAATAACTGGGCTAAATTTTGGCGTAATAGTTGTCATTTAAGATGGCGTTAGAACCCAATGATCTGTTGACAAAAGAAATTTGTTTTGAAAATAAAAGTAGGGGTTTGGTGCCTAAAGACAACAACAAACTTTGCGACGTGCCCAATTACGGGAAATTCTAGCTAAAGAACGTGAAGGAGTAAAATTTCAGCATTGTGATGAATTTGTTTTCGAGGACGAAGCCAGTAGTTGTTGATAACAGTAGAATCGGTAGGTAATCGAAAGGTATTCTTTTTAAAACCAACTGATGAAGTTGAACGAAAACATGTGAAGAATTCGAGTCTCACCTATTTATCATTGAGGAATTTTTGATCGAAATTCGAGACAATAGTATTAGCCAACCAGTGGCGTGTTCTACGGTAAATCCAGGAAACGCAAATATGGTTTTGCAAGGTTATTCGAAGCCGTTAGGGATAAATAAATGGGGTATAAAATTTTCAGGTCAATCGTCGGCGGAAAGTGTAATGTCATTCCTCGAAGAGGTCAATGAATTGTGTGAAGCGCTTAATGTTTCCCCTGAAGATCTTTTTGCGGCCTCAGTCGACTTATGCACCGGTACTGCGTTGGTGTGGTATCGCAACATTAAAAAGGAAGTACATTCATGGACTGAGCTTGTGACATGTTTAAAACAAGACTTCTTACCTATCGATTACGAGGAAGATCTATTAGCAGAGACGCGCTCAAGAACACAAGAACTCTCGGAGAATGTCCTGTTTTATATCATTGCAATGGTAGCCTTATTTAGTCGGTTACCTACTCCAATAACGGAGAATGATATAGTTAAGCAAATTCGGAGGAATTTAAATCCTTATTTTGCAGAAAAAATAGTGATGATCGGAACCGTATCATTGAAAGTCTTGAAGGACAAATGTCGGGCGATTCAGGAATTAAAATCCCGGAACGGGCGGTATAGCTCTCCTCCATCGAAAAAGCACGGGCTTCTAGAACCAAATTTGGCGTGTCTAACGTTACATGATTTACCTACCGGCTCTAAGCCGAAAATAAAAGATCTTTCGACGGTCCCGATTTCAGTATCGAATGTGTTATGCTGGAATTGTCAGAATATGGAACATACACATCGAGAGTGCACCGCGGCTAGGTCTCTCTTTTGTTATAAATGTGGTACGAAAGGTCAGTATAGTAGCACTTGTGTTAACTGCTTGCCAAAAAACGGGGAAGTCGGTATCGTGTCGTGGCCTTCAGTCCAGTCGCGTCCTATGGAAAGAACTCGTGTACCCGAGACGATACCGTTAATGCCACGTGTTTTGCAATCAACAGATAATCGGCAAGCTTCCACATCGAAGAGCAACCAGCCCTTCGTGAGAAAAAGTCTTCCCCCGGCGGCGACGTTCGTGCCCTCCAAGGCTCCCGTAAGTCCAAAAAGCGAATCATGCGAAACTGGGAAAGAAAAATACATTTTGTAACCCCCGTATCGTCCGATGTAACTCTCCTTTAGAGGAGAACCTTACATTATCTTCTTCGTCTATACCTAACGGTCCCGATTTACCTTTATCTTCGTCGTTACGTTTTTCTGAATTCCAATGGGACTTATTTCATTTACCTTCGGATGTTTCATTAGCTCATTGCGTATCCGCAAATATGCACATGGATCGAGGTGCAATGTACTCAGGTTCTTGCTTTTTATCCTTCATCAAACAATAGTCAGTAGATAACTTTATTATAAAGTTTATTCACGTATACCATACATAGTTGTTTGTATCAGAAGAAGTTAACTAATAATGTACTTACAATAAATCTTAGCCTAGTTTTATTAAATATGCTTACCTTACTAAAATTACATATATTAATAACAAGTGGAGCTGTGCTGGACTTTGAATTAGTTGACCTACAATATGAATTTATTTATTATGTATTTCATCATCCAGTACACCTCCCCCATGAAAAGTCAAAATAATGGCTGTCTTAAAGCTAGTTATTTTGTATCCTATCTAAATATAATTTTACCCTATTCTTCCGTATCTCTACTAACTTATCATCTATTTTTACAATAATATTAGGAGATTTTTCCTCCACTACTGTATAAGGACCTTTATACAAAGGCTCTAGTTCATTCATTTGTTTCTTAATAGAATATTGTCCCCTAACTTATAGCTAATTTTATTACTATTCCTATCATATTTTTCTTTCCTAACAGTTTTTGATGCCAGTAAATTATTTCTTGCGTCATTGCAAGCAACTTGTAACCGATACTTTAGTTCCAAAGGGTAGTCGTCAAAGTTGTACAATGTGTCAGTTCTCAGTGTAATGTTTTTAGGTAACCGACTAGTCCGTCCAAAAACAAGTTCATACGGTGAATACTGTGTTTTTGTATGTACCGTATTATTAAATGCAAAACACCAATAAGAGACCCATAAACTCCAACTATTTTCCCCTTTTGATAACTGCATTCTTAAATACGCTCCCAAACTTTTATGTGTATTTTCAAGTGGGCCTAAGGTTTCGTGGTGGTATGCAGTCGAATTTAATTGATTTATTCCTAACAGTTTACAAGTTTCTTTGAAAGTGGCAGCCAAAAACTCGGTTACAATGTGTTCTGGTACACCATAAAACGTAATACAAAGTTTTCCACAAAAGCCTTAGCAACCGTAACTGCTTCTTTATTTGGTATTGAATATCCTTCAACAAATTTACTTAGCTCGCACTGTACAGTTAAAATATACCGATTATTTTGTTCATCTACGCTAAGAGGACCTACCAAATCAAGAGATATTTTCTGAAACGCAGCTGTAGCTGTACTGGTAATTGACAAGGGTTCCTTGTTAGCTTTGAATATTTAAATTTTTGACAGTCACTACAATGTTTTACAAAAGTTTGGACATTTGTCCTCAGTCCTGACCAAAAATAATGTCTTTTAATATTGTTATACATGGGGTTCATACCGTCATGTCCACCTGTCGGTAATATATGAAATTGTTTAGTATCAGTTGCCTTAATTCCTTATTTTTTATATTTCGTATGTCTTTAATGACACTTATTTTTATATTTGCTTTTAGCAACTCGTTTTTGAATTTTACAAGTTCATTAATTAATTCTGCGCAGTTATTACTTTTTATTATATATTATTCCGGAATTTTATATTTCGTGCAAGTATTTTTCAGATCTGTCAACGACGCACCCAATGCCGACGCTGATCGAGGATTTTGTTTTAAATAAACTACTTGTAAATTCACATCATACAATAAATTGTTCAATTTATAGCAATTATCATTATGGCAATTCTTTACTACCTTACTAAATTCTTTATCATTTATTGGTTGCAACTCTACAGATTGTACTGGTAAGTGTAAGGACGTGTTTATTGAGTTCCCTTATCAGTGAATAGGTTTTTCTTTATCCTTCTTATTTTGATTTTTACAACACTTCAAGATAAGACATTATATTTTGTGAATTACAGTGATCACTTTACCACATATTTATTAACTGAATTGATACACACCACGCACAAATTTAGGACCTCTTTAAGAGGATCCTATTATGCTTAAATATGAGTGCACCTAATATGAAGAAGAGAACCCGCTCTCCTGAATTAAGCAAAACACATAAAAAATATCTGTTAGACCCAGAAGAGATTATAAAAACAAATGTGTTTTATCTACCACCAGACATTGAAAATAAAATAACCGACCACTCCGAACCAGGTACAAGCAATTCCTCAAAAACAATCGAAAAGTCTAAAATACCGCCAATTTATTTACATAAAGTTAACAATTATCAAGCAATAATTGCTGATATAAAAAATTCAATCAGTGGAGAATTTACAACACAATACCGAATCAATTCGTTAAAAATTAATGTCACTTCGTCAGAGGATTTTAGAAAACTCACGGCTTATTATAATACAAACGAAGTTAAGTACTATACATATCAAAACCCAGACGACTCAAATATGTCAGTAATTATTCGAAATATTCCTACTTCATTAAGTGAAAAGGAAATTCACGATGAACTCAAACGTAGCTATAATGTTATAAAAGTTGTACGATTACTAAACAAAGAAAAAGTTCCAATCCCAATATGTGCAGTAGAACTTAAAAAATATGGTAAAGAAAATGACATATTCAGATTAGATCGATTGTTTTATTCCATATTCCACTAGCATCCCACAATGTACACGCTGTCAACGTTACGGCCACACAAAGAACTATTGCAAATTAGACCCAAGATGTGTTAAGTGCCTGGAACCACACCACTACTCCAAGTGTCCTAAAAAACCTAATGAGGAACCCATATGCGTCAATTGTGGCAAGAATCACGCTGCAAACTACAAAGGATGTCCGTACTATGTCAATATAAAACAACAAAGAATGCAAGTTCAGGAAAATAGAACACAAAATAAAATAGTCATTAATACCAACAACACAAATATGACTACCAGTGAACAGGAGAAAAGCTATGCTAGTGTCTTAATTAGTTCCAGAAAACATTTCCCTCACCAAGAACAAAAAACACCAACTACCAACCCACCAACAACAGAAAATCCACCTAATCCCACAATTGCTTCTATTAGTCAAATATTAATTGACATAATTACACCCTTCTTTGAAAAAATCAAACAATGTATAACATCATTATTCTCATCATTTTTCAATGGCAAATGGAAATCACATTTTACAAAATCTCACAATCACAAATTGGAATGCAAATGGCCTAAAAAATAAAAGGGCCTCTTTTATTGCCTTTCTCGCCTCGCATAATGTAGACTTAGCTTGTGTTACTGAAACGCATTTCATTAACAACGAAAAGTTTACTATACCTGGTTATAAAATTTACAGACATGATAGAAATGCTCCAATAGCCTCAGGTGGTGTTGCAATCATAATTAAAAAATCCTTAGAGCACCATCAAAATCACACTCCACACCTACAACATATAGAAGCGGTGTCCATTGATATAAAATTATGTAATAATAGTATAAAAATTATCTCTGCTTGTCTACAACCAAATCGACGAATAACGGATATAGACATCCAGAATCTGTTTGATGAAGACAGATCAACACTTGTTATCGGTGATCTCAATTCAAAAAATACAGCATGGGGATGCCGTGTCAACAACCCAAATGGAGTCAGGTTACACAACATTTCTATCAACCACGGCATACAAGTAACTGCTCCTGATAGGCCAACTTACTACCCTTATAGAGAAGATCACCAACCTGACATATTAGATATATTATTACAGCAAAAATTTTCAAAACCTATATACTCAGTAGTATACACAGAACTGGATTCCGATCATCTTCCCACTATATATACATTCACTGAGATACCCGCAATAAACATCCCCGCACCTAGACTTATCAATGGCTACGTAGATTGGGATACATTTAAACTGAATCTAGATTGCTTCCTGAAAGTTCCGCAGTTCAATACACTCAGCGACATAGATACTTCGGTAGAAAACCTAACAAAAGATATAATTAAGGCAGTAAACATGTCAACAGTGAACAAACGAAATTTTCGACAATCTAGTTATTTACATCCACCGACCGACCGAATAATAGAGTTAATAAGGGAAAAACATAAAGCAAGAAGACTTTGGCAACAAACTAGATTACAAAGGCATAAAGAAAATTTAAATAGACTTACATATCGTGTGAAATGGGAACTAGATCAATATCGATATATGTCATATCAAAAATATCTAGGAGATATAGAACCTGGAGATGCAACAATGTGGAAGGCTACAAAGAGGATATTAAGACAACCTACAATAATACCACCATTAGAAATCAACAATCGCAAGATTTGTAATGAAAAAGAGAAATGCCAAGCTTTTTCTATTCATCTAGAAAACACATTTTATTTAAACGATAATAACGATGAATTTACAACAAGAACTACAGAAATGGTTGACAACAATATTCCAGCTAACATTGATGACGATATTATAAACTTCACTAATCCGACAAAAATAAAAAATCACATTAATCAGCTTCCTTTAAAGAAATCACCTGGACACGACTTAATACCTAACATCGTTCTTAAATATCTGACACCTAAGGCACTGTGCATAATTTCCTCTATATTTAACCGTTGCATGGCCGTAGGATACTTCCCAACCAAATGGAAACATGCAGAAATTATATTATTTAACAAACCTGGCAAAAACAAAGCGAAACCGGAGAATTACAGACCCATTAGTTTACTCACTACACTATCAAAATTATTTGAAAAAATTCTTTACTCTAGGCTTAACGAATTTTTACAGGAAAATGACATTATACCAAACTGTCAATTTGGATTCAGAACAAGTCATTCTGCAACACATCAGATCCTACGAGTTTATGAAACAATCGCTAATGGGTTTGAAAGTAAAAAAACACACAACAATAGCATTCTTAGATATTGCACAAGCATTTGATAAAGTCTGGATAAAAGGACTTTTATACAAATTAATAACGATTAATACACCCTCATATTTATTAAATATTATTTCTTCATTCGTGACAGATCGAACTTTCTGTGTAAGAATCAACTCCAATATGTCAGATCCAAAACAAATAAGAGCTGGAATACCACAGGGTTCAATTTTGGGACCAGTTCTCTTTAATATATTCCTACATGATATACCACATCCACCTTCAGCAATAGTAGCAATGTATGCAGATGATACCGCAGTCATAACGCAAGACGAAGATATAAACACAGCTGCACAAGTTCTACAAGATGCAATTATATTACTACAGGAATATTTTAGAAAATGGCAAATTAAATTAAATCCGTTAAAATGTGAAACGAAAATATTTACACTAAGAAGACCGCGAGACCCAAACAATATAATAATCAATAATGAAAGAGTACCATGGAATCCCACAGACAGTGCAATAAAATACTTAGGTATTTACTTAGACAGAAGGCTGACCTGGAGCTACCATATTAACAAAAAACTTAACGAAGCGTACGCTCGACTATCAATGTCCTATAATCAACAGAAAATCTTCAATAAAAACCAAGTGTGCCATTCTCATCTATCAATCCATCTTAAGACCTCTGATAACATACGGTTGTGTAATCTGTGGAACTACCAGCAAAACGAATATAAAAAAAGTGCAAACTTTCCAAAATAAAATTCTAAGAATTTCTGTAAATGCCCCTTGGTATATGCGTAATTCTCAAATTCACCGCGAACTTGGTGTACCAATGCTAGAAGATTTTATTAAAAATAGTGCCAAACATTTTTTCAATAATATTAATAAATGCGATAGTGCTGTGAACTTACCACTTGGACAAAAAACTCAACACAACAGACTGAAGAAGAGGCTACCACAAGACATATTCATTTCCAATAGTGAATCTGAGTAAGGACCTTTAAAATATGTCTTTTTTTTTTTTTTTTTTTTTTTGCGGGGTGGAAATCCTTTATGGACACCTTTTCGGTAGTGTGGGACTCTCCTCTCGGCCTACCCACTAAAACCACCCCTCTTAAGCTGGTGGGGACGTATCCTGGGACCGCTCTCGCTTTGCTTCAGGATACCCATCTGTTTTAGTTGTTGTCATTTCCTACCGCTATTCCGTTCAGTTGTGTGGAGGGAATAAGTCGGGATTTCTCTCATCCTCTCCCTTTTTTTCGATTATGCTGTTGATAGCATTCTCAGCTCTATTCCAACTGTCTTCCGACTGTAGCATGTAGTCCAGAATTTCGTCAGGCCCTGTTTGGTTTATGCCCCGTCTCTCCTCTGCCCATCTGTTACAGCGGAACACCGTGTGTTCCACGTCATCGATCTCTCCGCAGTACACACACTCCCTGGAATTCAGTTTCCCTATTCCAAGGAGGTAGTCCGCGAAGCAGCCGTGTCCTGTCAGGGCCTGTGTGAGGTGGTATCCCACCTCCCCGTGCTTTCTCTCCACCCATTTTTTGATGTTGGGGATTATTCGGTGCGTCCACCTCCCTTTGTGTGCGTTCTCCCACCTATCCTGCCATCTGTCCAGCAGCCTTCTCCTGGCGACTTGTTTTCCCTCCCCTTGGCGTACTTCGTCCCTTTCTTTGACCAATAGGTCAAGTGGGGGGGTCCCCGCGATTACCAGCACCGCTTCATAAGAGACGGTGCGGTATGCGCTGCTGATCCTTAACGCCATTTGACGTTGGATCCTTGTCAGTCCTCTCAGGGCGTTGGCCCTGTCATCGACGGCGCGTCCCCATACCGTCGCGGCGTATAACATGATGGAGTGCACTACGCCGCATAATACCCTTCTTTTGCTTGCCTTCGGCCCCTTCGTGTTGCACATTACTCTGCCCAGGGCGGTTGCCGCCTTCCCGGCTTTCTCCGCAGTTTTTAGGATATGGGTTCTAAACGACAATTTCGGGTCCAACCAGATGCCCAGGTATTTAAGCCTGCTGCCCGGTTGGATTTCGATCTGCCCAACCCTGATGGTGATAGGCTGGACACTTCTTTTCCTCGTGATTACTACTGCTTCAGTCTTCTCCGGGGCAAGCTTTAGTTCGACGCCTCGGAGCCAATTCTCAATTCCCCTAATGGCGGTATTCGCCTTCTCCTCCATTAGCTCCGTCCATTTTTTTTTCGGATACCGTTAGGGCTAGGTCATCCGCGTAACCGGTCAGGGTGACCCCCCTTGGTAAGGGGATCCGCAAGACGTCATCAAACATGATGTTCCACAGCGTTGGCCCAATTACCGAACCCTGCGGAACACCACAGGAGACTTCTCTCCATTCCAGGGCGTCGCCTGCCTCCATTCCTATCTGTCTGTTCCGGAGGTAGCTTTGGAGGATCCTTATGATGTAAGGTGCTACTCGCAGTCTCCCGAGCTTCCCTATGATAGCCCCCCACCCCGCGGTGTTAAATGCGTTTTTTATGTCGAGGGTGACTATCAGGCACATCCCCTTTGCCTCCATGGCTTCTCTTGCCGTACGCACGATCCGATCCATGGCGTCTACCGTCGACATGCCTTTGCGGAACCCAAACTGGTGGCTCGATATGCCGTCTCTCTGTTCAATTTCCTGCTCCAGTCTTCCCAGGATAAGGTATTCTAGTACCTTCCCTAGGGCGTCCAGCAGGCATATAGGCCGGTAGGTGGATGCGTCTTCCAGCATCCCGCCCCCTTTTTTGATGAGGACGAGCCTTGCTCTCCTCCACCTCGCTGGGAAGTCACCGCTCTCCAGCGCTTGGTTCATCACTCCGAGGACCGATTCAGGGGATTCTTCAGCGACGATCTTGATCACATCCGGGGGGATATTATCCGGACCTGGAGAACGGCCACTCTTGAGTCTCTCGATTGCCCTCTCCAGTTCATTCTCGGTGAACCGGGGGACCTCCACCACTTCCAAATCGTCCCATCTCTCCGTCTCCCTGTGGGGGAAGAGTGCGTCGGCTATTTCCCTTATTCTCTCTAGTGGGATGGCAGGGGGTGGTGCTCTTAGGCGGCGCATAGCTATCTTGTAGCCGTTGCCCCATACATCTTCATCTATGCTCGCACACAGTTCCTCCCATTTCTTTTTCTTGGCCTTAGAGATCGCCTCTCTTAGGGCCTTCTTTGCCTCTCTATAGGCTGGGGCGGCTTCATTATTTTCCTGCCTGCCCTCTCTTCGGACTCTTCTAGAGTACTGCCTCCTGGCGGCAATGCACTCCCGCCGGAGTCTTGCCAGGTCTTCGTTCCACCAATAGACCCCTCTATGCGCCCTGGCTGCCCGTTTCCTTGGCATAGCTTCATCGCAGGCACTAGCGATGGCCTGAGACAGGGTTGTGTCCGTGTGATTGGGGTTATTTCCCACCTGCTCCCTAATAGCCCTTTGAAGTTTGGGCCTGTCCAATCTACTGAGTTTCCAGCCCGTCGGTCTCGAGATCGCCGGGGGGGCTTGTAGTCCTACCTCAAAGCATATATATCTATGGTCACTTAGTGACTCTTCGTCGCAAGCCACCTTCCATCCTGCGATTTCCCCCGCTATCCCGGCGGAGGCGAACGTAATATCAGGTATAGAGCCACTATCTCCTCTAACGAAGGTGTGTTCTGCTCCTTCATTTATAACGAAGAGGTCGAGCCGGGAGATCCATTCGATCACCAGCCTACCTCTCGCGTTTGTGTCCCTCATTCCCCATTCTGGGGCGCGGGCGTTAAAGTCTCCTGCTATCACGACGTCCTTCCTGGCGTTGCCCCTCATACCCCTGATTGCGTCTTCGAGTTCCGCCAGCGATTCCTCGAATTCTCCCAGCATGGAGTTTGGGGAGAAGTAGCAGCTAACTACAAACATCTCCCCCAGTTCCAGCCATGCAAATCCACGACCCTTCCCGCTGCTGTAAACGCTGATGTTATTGTTTATCAGCCCGATGGCTGCGTCTAGGTTTTCGTCAGTAAACCAGTTGGGTCGGGGTCTGCCCGACACTATCTTGTTCGGTTCGCTGATAATTATTATGTCGTCCCCGTTCTTCTTCCCTACCGCCCATACCAAGTCCTGGGCGGCCCGGCATCTATTCACGTTGACCTGCCTGACGCAGATGTTTCCCTTTAAGCAGTCTCTGGCTGACGGTCGGTGGGGGCCTGCTCTCCCACCCTCTTCGCCGACCGGTGTGGGGGTTTCCCTCCCCCGCGTTGCCGTGCGAGAAGCATCACTTCTTCTCATTCTGGCTGCTTATGGGTCCTCCGCCCGCTTCTCCTTTGTCTTCCCTCCGATTTTCCCTTCTTCTCCCCCCCTTTTCGGCTCTTCTTTTTTCATCCACCAGCTGCTGGAATTTCGGGCATCTCATAGAGTCAGCCCTATGTTCCTCCACCCTGCACACTGTGCAGTATTCCTTATTTTGGCACTCGACGGCCTTATGCCCTTTTTTCCCGCACTTTAGGCACTCCGTCCTTCTGTCCTCCCCCTGACATCCTTTCGCCTCGTGCCCGAACGCTAGGCATCTGTAGCAGCGCATCACGCTTACCCTCTCCCTGATCCTGCATCTAGCCCAGCCTATCCTCACCCTTCCCGCCTTTATCAGAACGCCTGCTTTGGTCTTCTCCATTATAACCACTGCGGATTTCACCCCGCTGTGGTTCTCTCTCAGAGACTGGACCGTAATGTCTTCTCCCGCTGCACCAGTCGCTGCTGCCAGTGCAGCCTTGATGTCACCCTCTGTGGTTGTGGCTTCCATGTCGCTTACGATGACGGTTGCCACTGCTCTTTTCTCTGCAACTTTCACGTCCACTATCTTATCTTTTACAGCTTTCCGCAGTACCTCCATCTTTTCGGTACCTCCCTCCACCGTTACCATCAGGTCTCCCCCTTTGGTTTTCTTAACCCCCTTTACTTTTACCTGCAGGTTGTCTACGTCCACCTTATTCTTAACCTCTTTCAGGAGGTCCGCGTAAGATTTCCCCTCTGCTTTCAAGACTAGTCCTGAGTCGCCGGGCCGCGCCGGTCTCTGCGTTCCCTTGCTGCTTTTCGCCGGTAGGGTATGCACCACCGTATCCACCTCCGCCCCGGTGAAAGCCACCTCCATCAGCTTTCTTATTTTATCTCCTTCGAAGCCCTCTTGAACTACCAGGCTGAGGTTCTTCCTGTCCCCCTTTTCTACTTCGCGCCTGCACTCTCTGAGCATTTCTAATAGCCTCCGCTCTTTTTCTTCCCTCTCCACCGGTTTCTCCTGGTCTCCAGTAATTTCCTCCGGGAGTACATAGGTGGTCCTTGTTTCCACCCTTTCCTCCCTGTTCGGGAGGTATATGGTGGTACTTTGGGACCCATGTACCATCTTCCCAGCTTTTAGTCCCGCCGCGAACAGCTCTCTCGCTACCAGACATGCTTCTCTGGCTTTTTTCGCTGTTCCCTTTTCGCCTTCTTTAACATTGATCACTAGGACCAAGTCCTTTTCCTTCGACTCCCACTTCGGTGGGTCCTGCGTTTTTTTGACCCTTACGAACGCTTGTTCCGGCCATTCTTCCTCCAAACATTCCTTCAGCTTCCGAAACTCCGGGTCGCTCTCTATCACCTTCCTTATTTCTGTCGTCTTTTTCCCTTCCTCCTCTTTTTTCTTCATCTTTCCGTATGGCTCTGTTTGCGTCGAGCCATCCTTAGTTATTTTCCCCTGGGCGCAGGGCGCTTCCGCGCCCAGCATTTGCCTACTCCCTTTCGTCTCGATCAGATCTATCCCTTTCCTACCCGTGTCTCCCAGTTTCTCGGATAGTCGACACATTAATTTGATACCTTCCTTGATTTCCATCTTCGTGTTGGGGCTATTTTTAACTAGTTCGCTCAGTTCTTTCGCAGATGAGTCGATCCTCAGGATAACCGCTCTCAGATCGGCGGCGGTTTTTTCCAGTTCTTTTGATCGATCTCCCTCGAGGGAGTCCCGATCCGTCCTCCGTCTCTTCCTTTCCTGTTCCGCATCTGTCCAGCATGCCGATATGGAGGAGCTTCTACCCCTTGGCGGGCTACGTTGTAGGGAACTTCTCCTACTAAAAACTTCCTGTTCAGTCATCTTCGTCACGTCCGTGTCATTAGCCTTAGTCAATTTTCCGGTTTTTCCATCTGATTTACTCTTGTTGTCCTTTTTGTCATCCATATTGATTCCCACGAGTTGGGACGAAATTCGGTCGACTTCCGGGTGACGCCCTTCCCGGAAGCAAGGCGTTTATACTGTGGGGTGCGCCAGGTGCCCCACAGGTTTTTACGACTTCGCTGTCGGTTATTATATAGAGGTTGTCTCCTCACGAGACGGCCGGTTAAGGCAAGCTCCCCGGTCTCAGTTACCACGCGACATTCCCCTGTGGTGCCTTTTTTTTCTTTTCCACAGAAGTCGTTGAAGCGTGGGCTGGGATTACGGTGTTTAGCGAGAGAGTGGCACGGCTCTCCCGTGGCTCGGATTACCCCGGGTGCGCCAGTTCCCGTAGCCGCACCTTGCAGTGCGGATCCTGAGGGTTGAGCTGTCCTTAGTTTCCGTCACAGTTCCGAGGTCGAACCGGCGGGGAGCCCCGCGAGACCCCAGAGAGACCTACGAGACCCTACAACCTGCTACCCTACGAGAGCAGGGCTCCCACCAGTATGTCTCTCAAAACCACGACGGATTAAGCCCCTCCACCTGCGTCAAGGTCCCACAGCTCCTTGGAGGAGGTGTTGTGGAGTTATTTATGTCTTCCAGATTTGGTAAAGATCTGATGAGGCAATTGAATATTTTGAATTGTTATTTAGTTGTTGTAGTTTGGTATAACTGTTTTTAAGTTAGGGAATTTGTTTTATAGTTTTTATATGTCATATGTTGAGGTTATTATAATTTAATGACACTGACAATGAAAATTCTAATTTTGGGCTGAAGGGGTCAGGTTTGTAATAATAATCTAAATTTAGTTGTTTTAAAAAAACTTTGGCTTCTTGATTGAAAAGAAAAAAGGTGAATAAAAGATTAAAAAAAGAGGGGAGAAATCAATAGATACGGGTAGGAGATTGAAGAGAAAAAAATAATTAAAATTTTGAGAATTTTGGAGAGAAAAATAAGTAGAAGAAAGAAGATCAATAGATACGGCAGATACGTGAGAAAAGTTTTGAAATTTGGAAAAGAAAATAGGTAGAAGGAAGGAGATAAAATAAATTGAAGAGAAGAAAAGAATAGTAAGGCTAGTCGGAGAAGTGAAAAAAAGTAAAGGAAGAAATAATTAAGAGAAGTTGAAGGATAGGAATTGTAAGGTGGAGAAAATAAGTAGAAGGAAGGAGTTAAATAGTTTGAAGAGAAGAAAGGAATATAAAGATTAGTCGGAGAAGAGAGAAAAGTGAAGAAAGAAATAATTAAGAGGATTTGAAGGATAGGAATTGTAGCTACGAAGAAAGAAATGAGTGAAAGGTATTAAATCAAAATTATTTATAAATTATCACATTCACAAAATTATATCAAGAAATTAAAGGGTTGTAATAAATAAAAATTTAGTCAATTGAAATTTTAATTTTATAAAAAAAAAAGCAATTTCCAACATAGAAACCTGAACCTGCAATCTGAGGTGGAATCGCATAGCCGGAGCTACAGAGATAATTAAGAATTGAATATTGTTGTTTTAGTTAGTGGTATTGATTTGGAAGATATAAATGGTTTCACATCAAATTTTTAATCAATCATATTAATAAAACATAACAATAATTGGCACAGCAACGTGGGGAATTTCGGAAATTTCATTTCAGGTCGGTTAGACAAGATTATTTAAAAATTTAGAAAAAAAAAAGAAGGAAAAAGTTTTTTTTGTTTGTCAATACAAATGTCACTTAAATAGGATAAATTTAGTAAGTATTAATTTTCAATTGTGTAAAATATTTAATGAACTTATGATCAGGAAAACAAACAAAGATGGAAAATAAAGATCAAATGCCAGAAACTTCACAAGGTGACACAACACAAGCACAAAATGATGACAAATTTATACAGTTAATGAACATGATAGGGAATAGATTTGACGAAAATAGCAAGAACATGGAAGAAAAGAATAAGAAGTTAGAAAATAGTATACTAGAGCTGCAAAACAAGGTGGATCAAAGAATTAAGAACATAGAAGTAAGTTTAGAAAAAGTTAACGAAGAGATAACTAAGAAAATTGATACAAAAATACTAGAAGTAACTAAGGAATTTAAAGGGGAAGTAAGAGTAGAAGTAGAACATGTGATATTAGAGGGTATGAAGGAAATAGATATGCGTTTGAGAAACCAAGAAGATATAGTGAGGACACAATTAAAAGAACAGGATGGTAAAATAGAACAGAATATGAAGATATTAAATAATACACATACACCTACATTTAACACATTTACTGCAATACAAAATACGGCGATAAATCATTTCTATGGTGATTCTAGAATTCACCCAAAGGTATTTTTAGAACGTTTCAAGCAACATTTACAAAATATAAATAGTGGATATAATTTAAAATATGAAATACAAAAGGTATTAAAAGCAGAATCGGAAATTTGGTATCAAATAATAGAATCTAAGTTCGAAACGTTTAAAGAATTTGAACAATTACTATTAAAGAAATATTGGTCTGAACATTGTCAAGAGAAAATTCGTTTTAATTCATTTAATGGCAAATATTCAGAAAATAGTGGTATATCTAGGGAAAGTTATGTCATGCGTAAAATTTATAATATTAAATTTTTGGAACCAAATTTGACAGAAAATGAAATGATAAAATATCTAGCCAGACATTTTTCGGATGACATTCATCATGTGATCGTAACACAACGCATAACAACATTAGATGGTTTAAATGAGTATTTGAGGGTAATAGATGATTTACATAAGGTTTCAAATAGCAATTTTAGATCAATGAATAAGAGAAATTTCAGACCAACACAGCATAATGAGCAAAATTTTAATAAGAGACAAAATCATTATTCAGACAGACAACAATATTATAATCAGTATAACAGTAGAAATTATGATAATAATGGGAGATATAATGACAAATATAAATCTAATGGAAATACATATCAAAGTAATAGGAATTACGGAAATGGAAATAATAGGCAAGGGGAAAATAAAGAACCGATACGATTTGAAAATAAATATGATGCAACAAAATATGCGCAGGTAACAAATATGAATGTTAGATCAGAACAGAATGATATGAATGAAATCAAGACAATAGCACAGGTAAACTCAAATTTTCCAAAAGAAAATTTTTAGATAAGGATATTTTAACGGGGATAACTACATACGGACATATGCGCGAGTTTATAGGTTTAGAGAATGGGTCAAATTTAAATAATGGCAAAATTAGTAATTTACCAATGATTAATATTAAAATTAATAAAGTAAATTTGAAGGCGTTGATTGATAGTGGATCTGAAATAAGTTTAATAAGTGGGAAGCTAATCGATAAACACAAAGATTTATATGAGAATAAATGTATTAAGATTTCAAAAATTATTTTAATGAATGCTAATGGTAAGAAGATTACTGAATGTAATAAAATTATAAATATGGAATTTGAAGTGAAAGAGACGTGTTTTAAAGGTGAATTTGTAATTGTGGATAATTTAAGTTTTGATGTTATCATTGGAGAGGACATGCTGTCAAGATTGAAAGCAATATTAGATTTAGGGGAAAGGTCTCTAATTTTAAAAGGTACATCGGTAAAAATAGTAAATAAGTTTGAATCAAATATAGGGAATTTAAATATAAATAATATAAATAATGTAAAGAGTGATGAAAATAAGTTTACAAAGAAAATTAATAATTATGATATGCCGAGAAAGTTGGAGATAAATTGTCCTTTAAATTATAAAAATATAGTAAACGAATTGTTGCAAAAGTATATGACATTGATAAATCATGAATCAAGAATTGCTAAAGGTTATGTGCATAGACTTCAAGTTGATGAGGATAAGCCTTTTAAATCAAAAACATATCCTATTCCATACAAACGTCGGCAAAAAGTACAAGAGGAAATACAAAATATGATACGTGCAAATATTATTGAACCAGCAAAAACAAACTTTATAAATCCGTTGGTAATAGTACCTAAAAAGGATGATTCTATACGGATATGTCTTGACGCTAGAAATTTAAATCAAATAACGAAATCACAATTTGACTCTCCACAAACTATAGAAACTATGCTTTATAGGATTGGAAAGAACACTATATTTTCAAAATTAGATTTGAAGAATTCATTTTGGCTTATTCCATTACATGTAGAGTCTCGCAGATTTACTGGTTTTAGTGTAGATGGACATATTTATCAGTTTAAAGTAGTTCCATTTGGATTACAATCGGCATCTTCTGCTTTGGTTAGAGCAATGCAAACAATTTTAGATAAATATGAAAAGTTTTGTCTTCACTATATAGACGACATTCTTATATTTTCAGATACAGTAGAAGAACATTTAGAACATTTAAATATAATTTTAAAGGCATTAAATGAATCAGGTTTAAAATTAAATATAGAAAAATGTGAATTTTACAAAACGTTTGTAAAATATTTGGGTTATATTATTAATCAGCAAGGAATATCTATAGGAAAAGAACGTATAAAGGAAATCAAAGATTATCCTACTCCAAAAAATTTAAAGATGTTAAGAGGATTTTTAGGTATATTGAATTATTACAAAAAGTTTGTACCTAGACTTTCAGAATTAGAAGTACCTTTGATAGAACTACTTAGGAAAGATATAAAATGGGAATGGGATACTAGACGACAAGAGGCATTTAATAAGTTAAAAATAAATTTTCATGATAATTTACTTTTACACAGTCCAGATTTTAATTTACCTTTTATATTACGTACAGATGCTTCCGAACAAATTATTGCAGCAGAACTTATTCAAATTGTAAATGGTATTGAAACGCCAATATGTTTTATATCTAGAATTTTAAAACCTTATGAAACTAGGTATTCAACATCAGAGGTTGAAATGCTTGCTTTGCTTTATAGCTTATCTAGACTATCCTATATTTTAACTTCAAATCATTTTACAATTGAAACTGATCATTCAGCATTATGTTCACTTATGAAAAATAGATTTGCAAACAATCGAATTTTTAGATGGTCTCTTTTAATTCAAGAATACTCTTTTACTATCAAACATAGACCAGGTAAAGAAAATATAACTGCAGATGCACTAACTCGAAATAAACAAATAGACATAGACAAAAAGAATAATTTTATCATAGGATTAAATTATCTATTAGACGAACAAAATTTATATACATATGAAAGGATTAGGGGAAGCCAGGGATATTTGAATGAACTTAGAAATGTAGTACAATTAGGTGAATATAAGGGTTATAGTATAAAAAATGATTTGTTGATTAAAACAGTTATGAATGAAGAGAAATACGTGATACATGATAATTTGGCGTTGAATATTTTAAATGATTTGCATAATCATTTTGGACATATTGGTGTAAGGAAAACTTGGATGATTTTCAGAGAAACTTTTTTCTGTAAGAATGATTTACAATTAACAAAAAGAATCATATCATTATGCCATGATTGTTGTTTAGGGAAGACGACAAATTACAAAAACAGAAACGAAGTAAATAGTATTTTGACAAAGGAACCTCTTGACATAATAGCAATGGATTTTATAAATAATTTGATTAAGGATAAAGAAGGGTATAAACACATATTAGTTATAGTGGATATTTTTTCAAAATTTACAAAAGTTTATCCTACAAAAAGATGTAATACAAATACGGTTTGTAAATTAATTTCCAAATATTTCAAATCGGTAGGAATACCAAAGAAAATTTTAGCTGATAACGCGACGTATTTTGATAATGACAAATTAAAAAAATATTTGACAGGTAAACAAATTAAATTAAGTTTTACTACAATTAGACATCCACAAGCAAATCCAGCAGAACGATATATACAAGAAGTGACTAAAATTTTAAGATTTACCATACACAATGATCATACAGATTAGTTATTATGTTTATCAAATGTTGAATACATTATAAATAATGTTCCAAGTACGATTACAGAAGTACCGCCGATAACAATTATGTTTGGTATTCCACCTATCAGACCATGGAATTTTGAAACTGGGATTGAATTAGATCATATAAGAAATCAAGTAAAAATTAGATTAGAACGAAATGCAAAAAAATATCAGGCTAGAGAAAATAAAAAAATTAAGAAACATGTAGTGTATAAACAAGGGGACTTAGTAGTTATAAAAAGATTGAAGGTGTCAAATTTTGACAAGAAATTATGTGCAAAATTTATATTTCCTTATGAAGGTCCGTATATAATACATAGACCATTAAATGAAAATACATATGAATTGAGACATATAAACAGTGAACATATAAGAGGTAAATTTCATATAGAAATGATTTATCCATATACACCAAGAAATTAAGACACAAGTAGACTTACACGATTAAACTGGTGAAAGATTTTAATTTGCAAATACGTTTGTTTTAAGAAATTTTAAACATATTACCTAAGTAAAAGTTTAAGATTTGGGGAGGGAAATGCTATGTATTTGCAATGTTGCATATTTGTGTTGTGGAGTTATTTATGTCTTCCAGATTTGGTAAAGATCTGATGAGGCAATTGAATATTTTGAATTGTTATTTAGTTGTTGTAGTTTGGTATAACTGTTTTTAAGTTAGGGAATTTGTTTTATAGTTTTTATATGTCATATGTTGAGGTTATTATAATTTAATGACACTGACAATGAAAATTCTAATTTTGGGCTGAAGGGGTCAGGTTTGTAATAATAATCTAAATTTAGTTGTTTTAAAAAAACTTTGGCTTCTTGATTGAAAAGAAAAAAGGTGAATAAAAGATTAAAAAAAGAGGGGAGAAATCAATAGATACGGGTAGGAGATTGAAGAGAAAAAAATAATTAAAATTTTGAGAATTTTGGAGAGAAAAATAAGTAGAAGAAAGAAGATCAATAGATACGGCAGATACGTGAGAAAAGTTTTGAAATTTGGAAAAGAAAATAGGTAGAAGGAAGGAGATAAAATAAATTGAAGAGAAGAAAAGAATAGTAAGGCTAGTCGGAGAAGTGAAAAAAAGTAAAGGAAGAAATAATTAAGAGGAGTTGAAGGATAGGAATTGTAAGGTGGAGAAAATAAGTAGAAGGAAGGAGTTAAATAGTTTGAAGAGAAGAAAGGAATATAAAGATTAGTCGGAGAAGAGAGAAAAGTGAAGAAAGAAATAATTAAGAGGATTTGAAGGATAGGAATTGTAGCTACGAAGAAAGAAATGAGTGAAAGGTATTAAATCAAAATTATTTATAAATTATCATATTCACAAAATTATATCAAGAAATTAAAGGGTTGTAATAAATAAAAATTTAGTCAATTGAAATTTTAATTTTATAAAAAAAAAAGCAATTTCCAACATAGAAACCTGAACCTGCAATCTGAGGTGGAATCGCATAGCCGGAGCTACAGAGATAATTAAGAATTGAATATTGTTGTTTTAGTTAGTGGTATTGATTTGGAAGATATAAATGGTTTCACATCAAATTTTTAATCAATCATATTAATAAAACATAACAATATATATATATATATATATATATATATATATATATATATATATATATATATATATATATATATATATATATACAGGGTGCGCCAAAGTTCTGAATTTGGTCGATTACGGCTCTATTTGAAATGGTGGAAATATATTGTTTATAGATTATTTTCTTGATTTTCAATTCTGAATAACCAGAAAATATGTACAATTATACAGGGTATTCCGTTTTCGTTGTCCGGGCAACAACTTCGTTATTTTAAATGGAACACCCTATATTTTTTTCCTTTATCGAGTTACCCATCTAATTATATTCATAACTCTATTAAGGTGGTAGGTACTTAAACTGAACCGTTTACGATTTAAAAGAGATTTATTGACAAAAATTGAGGTTTGCGGATAAGCTTTTGAATACCTCTGATTTCATAGACAAGAGAGTTATCAAAATTCTGCTTATACTGTTATGTTGGGCATATTAAGGGCTAGTAGGGTAGAAACGTTATTAACATTAATCTTATACAGAGGGCTGAAAAAATTGAGTTTATTTTTTTGCTAATAAAAAGGGCCGTAATTCAATTTTTTCAAATGGGACGTACTATTTTCAGTTCTGTCATCTAATGAAGTGTTAAATTATCTTTCCACTGATATATCATAGTAGGTATTTATCTTTAAGGGTTGCATAGATATTAAGGTTAAATATCTGTCTGACTGAAATTCACATAATTTTACATCACATTACATCACATAAATTAACTTTGACAATATGACTTGTTGTTTGTCGTGCAAACTCAACTTTTACGAGCTGGCACGACAATCTTCAAAGCATACTGCTCATGGTGGCTCATGTAGACAGAGAGGTGATACATCCGTTGATGAAACGAGTTGAGTTTGTTCGCTCCGCGCCGAGGCGATGGTGTGGACCAAGATTAGTAAACATGAGTGAGGTAGCCTAGTAACTTTTCAAGGTCGAATCAAGACGACATATTGCGCATCATAGTGCCTGCCCTGTGTTTGAACAAAGTTTTTCTGTATGATTTCATATTGAAAACGTGTAATTTATGTAATATTCCCGTGTTTTTCTTTTCGACCTAAGTTTTAGTGTTCTATATTACTCGTATTCAAAATGAAATCATACAGAAAAACTTTGTTCAAACACAGGGCAGGCACAATGACGCGCAATATGGTGTCTTGTCTCGCCCTTGAAAAGTTAGTAGGCAACCTCCCACTTTACTAATCTGGGGTGTGGACACCGTTATTAACTTGACATCGCTGCAAATTATATCTATCGTTGTTTATCTTAAATCCATCTCATTCATTCACGTTGTAACCCGCTATGTAATTCTAGGTTTGCCAGGAGTGGAACGTATTAGGTATTTGCACATTCTAGCCTGTCGTTAGTTTATGTTTGTCTATTGATTTGTCCAGTGAAGAAGTGTTTCAAAATAAATATGAATTATTCGCGGGAAGAAATGGTTGACATGATTTTTATTCTGGGGGAGTGCTCAAGGAACAGCCTCTTAGCATTCCGAGTCTATAAAACCACATATCCTGAAAGGAGACACCCTTTAGAACCTGCATTTAGTAATCTTAGAGACAGATTTATCGAAACTGGTGGTGCAGTACAAACCTCATGAAGTTCCAGCAAGAAAAATGACTGAGGAAAATGAATATCGGGGTTATGATATCCATAGTTGAACATCCTACCACCAGTAGTACAGAATTGAGCAATAATTTTGACATAAGCGGGACAACAGTAAGGCGGATCGTAAAAAAATAAATTCTATGCTTACAAAATTCAATTACACCAAGAATTACTTGAAGATGATTTTTAAAACAGGGTGAATTTTTGTGAATGGTCTAGTTTCATGTTCGATAACGATCCGGATTTCATAAGGTGTTTGATGTTTTCTGATGAGGCTACATTTCACAAAAATGGTTGTGTCAATAGACACAATTTTCATTATTATTCAGATGTCAATCCTCATTTATTAAAAACAGTTTCCCAACTGAGGTGGTCATTAAATGTATGGGGTGCTGTAGTAGGGCCGATTGTTATTGGACCTCATTTCTTTAATGGACCATTAAATGGAAGAATATATCACGATTTTTTGGAAAATGAATTGCCGGTTCTCCTAGAAAATGTTCCTCTTGATATACGGCAAAAAGTGTGGTTTCAACAAGATGGAGCTCCGCCTCATTTTACAGCAAATGTCAGAGAATGGTTAGATCGCAACTTCAATGATATGTGGATAGGGCGTGGCGCAGCAATAGCATGGCCTGCAAGGTCGCCCGACCTGACAGGTATGGACTTTTTTTATGGGGCTATGTAAAGGATATAGTTTATCGCGACACTTCTACCACTGTTGATGACATGAAAAATAGGATCAGACGTGCCTTTGCATCCATTACTCCTCAGATGCTGCAAGAAATGCGTCATTCATTTAGGAAGAGGATTCAGATGTGTCTCGATCGAAATGGTGAACATTTTGAACATTTGTTAAAATAATTGTTTTTTTATTATGAGTAAATTCTTTATTACATACGTGCTGGTATTAATTTCAATTCTTTGTCCAACAATTCTAAGTAAAAAAATAATCTTTCAGAAGACTAATAATTAATTATGGAAAACTGCTTGTACTACTACACAATTAGTCTGATCCAGACAATTAACCTTAATATCTATGCAACTCTTAAAGATAAATACCTACTATGATATATCAATGGAAAGATAATTTAACACCTCATTCGATGACAGAACTGAAAATAGTACGTCCCATTTGAAAAAATTGAATTACGGCCTTTTTTATTAGCGAAAAAATAAACTCAATTTTTTCAGCACTCTGTATAAGATTAATGTTAATAATGTTTCTGCCCTACTAGCCCTTAATATGCCCAACATAACAGTATAAGCAGAATTTTGAAAACTCTTTTGTCTATGAAATTAGAGGTACTCAAAAACTTATCCGTAAACCTCACTTTTTGTCAAAAAATCTCTTTTATATCGTAAACGGTTAATTTTAAGTACCTACCACCTTAATAGAGTTATGAATATAATTAGATGGGTAACTCGATAAAGGAAAAAAATATAGGGTGTTCCATTTAAAATAACGAAGTTGTTGCCCGGACAACGAAAACGGAATACCCTGTATAATTGTACATATTTTCTGGTTATTCAGAATTGAAAATCAAGAAAATAATCTATAGACAATATATTTCCACCATTTCAAATACAGCCGTAATCGACCAAATTCAGAACTTTGGCGCACCCTGTATATATATATATATATATATATATATATATATATATATATATATATATATATATAATTGTGAAGAATAAATTATCATGAACTCTATAAAAATTAATGTTAGGCTAGTCCAATTAGATTTGTATGTTATGTAATGTCTATTTTAAATGTACCATGTATAGCATTAATTTGTTGATCTGGTAATTTTAAAATAAAAAAAAAAAAAAAAATTCTTTATCATTTATTGGTTGCAACTCTACAGATTGTACTGGTCGCTTTAACAACTCTACGATTCCAGGGTGATCTAGTCTTTCGTCAGTAAAAATTGTTTCACTACCATTTACAAACTGTTCTACTTGTGCTTTGTTTTTCGCTTGCGCTCGCGTTGTGACAAACACAGTATCAATTATTTTAGTATTCATCTCTTTTAGTTCGTCTGAATCAATTTGAATTCGAGATAAAGCATCTGCTGTGACGTTGTCACTGCCTTTAATATAGTTTATAGTAAAATCGTACTCTTCTAAAATTAACCTAAACTTAGTTAACCTACTGGAAGGATTGGTCATCCCAAATAAATATATTAATGGTCTATGATCTGTATAAATATGGAACTTTCTAGCGCACAGGAACGGACGAAAATGCCTTACAGCCCATGTTACTCCTAGTAGTTCCTTATGCACTGTGCTATAGTTCCTTTCGGCTTTATTTAGTCTACGACTTGCATATGCCACGGGTTTGTCATTTGAATTTGACAAAATTGCGCCAAGGGCTCCGTCTGCAGCATTGGTTCTAAGAATGAATTGATTACCTTCTGAAAAATCCGGATATTCTAACACTGGCGGCTCCATGAGCGCCTGTTTTAATTTCTCGACTGACTTTTGACACTCGTCACTCCAATGAAATGTTACGTTTTTCCTCGTAAGATTGTTCAGTGGTTGCGCGAGAATGACAAAATCTTTAATAAACTTCCTGTAATAATAGTTCGCAATAGCTACAAATCGTTTTGTATCGGCAGCATTTTGTGTCGTAGGCTATTTCTGAATTACTCGAATTTTTTCAGGATCAGGTGATACCCCTGCAGAAGATATCACATGCCGTAAATAAAGAATTTCTTTTCTTAGAAATGTACATTTATTTGGATTTAGTTTTAAATTTACTTCTCTTAATCGTGTTAGAACTTTAACAAGATTTTGATTATGTCTTACTAAATTATTTCCAAAAATAATTAAATCATTCAAATAAACAAAACATGACTCATAATTTAACCCTGCCATTGCTATTGTCATTACACGAGAAAATGTACTTAGACTAATTTTTAAGCCCATAGGTAACTTTTTCATTTGAAATTGCCCACGTTCTATTGTGAACGCTGTGTACGGCCGGCTAGCTTGATCAAGTTCTACTTGATAATAACCCTGTGCTAAGTCGAAATGTGAAAAGTAAACTGCACCCGACAAAGAATTTAATATTTCTGATATGCAAGGTAACGGAAAGTTATCATCTTTTATTTGTTTATTTAATCAACATCCGCAAACTTTGCACAAATCCTATGTACAGAAATTTTCTCTTCTACATTCAAGGACTCAACATTTATTTGAGGCAATAATTCATCCACAGGATTGACAGACAACTCGGTATTACCGAACTTGCACACTTCATAATCTGTCAGTTTTTCAACTGTCGGTTTAAAATTTCTAAGTCTAACTTCCCTATCATTAACATTAAGTATTCTAACTTGAATCAACATATGTTTAGGTCTAGCTAAAATTCCTGCTACATACACTCCTTCACTTCTCCCGGTATAACAACGCACTCATCCTCACTATCAACCTTACAATATTTAATAATTTCACACCGTGGTGGGATTGACATGGCATATTCATACTTAGATTCTAATGACACAATTATTTTTCTATTTTCAATCCAAAATGAAAATAAGAATTTCTCATAATCAATAGTTGCTGAATATTTAACAAAAAAATCAGAACCTATCACTCCTTGCATTCCACTTCCAAACTCGTTAACTACTAAAAACTCATGATTTATTTGTGCATTGCTTATATTAAATAAAGTATTTGCTGAGCCTATGGATACTGTTGATCCAGCAAGTCCTTCAATTTTAATTTTTTGTTCTGTGTTAATGCGAATATTTTTTAGATACTTTGCAAAAATGACACTTACAAATGCCTCTGTATCTAATAAAAGGGTTAATTCACTCGCTCCATATTTCATTCTCACATAATTCATACTACCATTCATATTCATACTCAGTATTTCATTTCTACAATTATTATTCTGTTTGCGATCGAAAGAACCAATTATTAGAATTTGCTGAGACGGCACTCTCACTCGCGTTACTACTATTCAGGTTAGAATTACTATTTGATGAACTTGAATTTTCTCCAAAATAAGTCCGATGCGAACCATAACCTCGGCCACGCAAAAATCGTTTATTTACATTACCACGCGCTTCACCTTGACCTTTGTAATTATTATGTGTATATTGCTGTGTATAATAATTTCCTGGTTTATAGCTCTTAGCACCATAGCTGCCTTTATTTGAAATATTTCTATGAAACCCACCGTCCGCATTTTTTCCTCGCATATGTAAAACCTGTGATTGATTCTTATCAATATTTGACCTATCCTCATCTTTTGCACCACGTATAACCGCTTTTAAATAAAGTTTGATAATTCCGTGCTTTTACTATAGTTCGTAAGTCATGATTTTTTAACCCGTTTGCGAAGGTGTTTATGGCAACTTTTTCACTAACATTTGTCAGAATTTTTAATGCGTTATCGTCTCCCTCTGCTTGGGCTAAAGTTAAATCTAGTAATAACTGCTCAATTGTCTTACCAAAATCATCAATTGACTTGTCATGCTGTCTAGCCCTATGTAATTCTGTTGTCAAAGCTGCCGCAGATTTCTTTGTCAATAAATGAGTTTTCATGCCTTTGAGTAAGTCTTCAGTCGCATTGTAAGTTTTCTCTAACCATAATTTAGCCTGTTGGGAAAGTTTAATTTTTAAAACGTAATTAATAAGTAATTTTTTGCCGTTGTCGTCTAAAAGTTCCGAATATAATTCAATGGCATCAATCAATTGCTTTGTACTGCTTTCGGTGCCGTCCATGGATGGTAACAAGGATGTAGCCGTTTTTAAGTCAAATGTTTCATCCATTGTCCCAATATCTAATGTAGTACTAGAATCTAAATTTTCTAAAATAATGTTTAGCCTATCTAATAAAACACTTTGAACCTCGTTAACTAACCTAGTTATTTCTTTAATGTAAGCTTTAACTTGTTCTACTACTTCGGGTTTACTTTGATTTTTATTAAAATCTACTTTTAAACTGTTTAACTCAGTATCTATTCTGGCTAAATCTACAAGTTTGTGATTAACTACTTGGGAATTTTCACGCCTTTGTTGGTTACCTTTTTCAATATTTCGCTTAAAAACTTTAATCTCATCGTACAACTGCCTAAACTTATCTACAGTGCTCATTTGTATAATCTAAACTAAACTAACCTTTATTACATACATTTTATTTTATTTTTCCTTCTTAATATAACTTTTCCTTATGCTAGTTCCATTTGGCTTCTCTGTATTTCTCGTTTAACATTTCTTTTCAACGATTTTTTAACGGCACGCCATAGATAAGCAATAATAGCCACAATTACGAATCCAGCTACCACAATTCCAATTATTTCCAGCAAAGAATATCCTGCTCCAAAACTTGTTGCTGTTACTCCACCACTATTTCCAGCTTGACTTACAATTACTTCCTCTTTTGATTGGCTTCCACCTATTTTATTTTTAAAAAGATTAAATTTTTCTATACCTAAAATGTGTTCTTTTATTTAGTCCATTCTTAAATTCCATCCCATTTTCCATATATTTTATTATTCTTCTATTTCCAGTCCATACAACATTATTATTAATTTTATTTGGCTTTACTGGACTGGCAGGATCGCCATGCAATGTACTCAGGTTCTTGCTTTTTATGCTTCATCAAATAATAGTCAGTAGATAACTTTATTATAAAGTTTATTCACGTATACCATACATAATTGTTTGTATCAGAAGAAGTTAACTAATAATGTACTTACAATAAATCTCAGCCTAGTTTTATTAAATATGCTTACCTATCTAAAATTGCATATATTAATAACAAGTGGAGCTGTGCTGGACTTTGAATTAGTTGACCTACAATATTAATTTATTTATTATGTATTTCATCATCCAGTACAGAGGTATTGCATGAGAGTTTAAGAATCGCTTTCAGTCTCAGGACATACTGTTGGCTCAAAATCAGGGTCCCGTAGGTTTGGCGGCCCTAACTGAGGGTTCTCGTTTCTTGTTTTATTTAGTGACTAAATCTAAATTTTATGACAAACCTACTTAAGGGACCCACCCTTCATACGTCGTTATTACAGTTGAAGGGATATGTTTTAGCATACAGAGTACAAAACTAGCTATGCCGACCTTGGGATGCGGGTTAGACCGCCTAAATTGGCCCAAAGTTTACTTTCATAGATATTGATATGGAAATTTTGATCTGACATTACCCGGAAAAGCAAGTTACATTTTCGCCCCAACTTTCCGAGTCCATTGAAGTACCCAAACTTAACGATTCATTTATGCCTACCGCTCAAAAATGGGATAGTTAGCTAACTACCGTACATAATTTCTACCGATCTTCAGAGATCGCTCCCGTATGCAGTTCAGTGCCAGACGATGGATGCCTCTATCTTGATGTGAGTATTTATATCTTTCCCGTTCGATGTCTGCTTGATAGCGGAGCCTCCCATACTGTTATGAGATGTGCCGGTCTGGCTTTCTTATATAAATTTGAGATCCCCGACACTATCTCCCGTTTACCGTATGTCCTCTCTACTGCCGATGGCGCCATTCAGGAAGTTTTAGGTGAAACTGAATTGCCCTTTACGGTAAATGAAGTAACGAAATTCGTTAAGTGTCTGATCGTCCCGTCCATAAGCCAAGCTTTCATACTTGGTATTGATTTTGGTAAAACTTTTGATATCTCCTTCCATTTTCGTCGGAATTCTTGGCCTATTAACCAATCCGGCGAAATCGCCACACTGAATGTGATTCAGTCCCATGAGTCCTTATCTTCTTCTCAAGTAAGAATTTTAGATCAAACCATTGAAGGCTTCCAAGAATTAGTCTCTGACACTTTAGGTCGTACCGATTTGGTCGAACATTATCTAAAAATATCTCCCTTCGATTTTGCCGAATACCTCTAATGTACCCGATTGGAAGCTGCTTATCCTGACTGACAACCGTCCACAACTTCTGCAGCAAATGCACGATTCCCCTACTGCCGCTCATTTGGGTGTTGCCAAAACCAAAGCCAGACTAATGGAATTTTATTACGGGCCCCGAATGAGACAGTCAGTGAGTCGGTACGTAAAGAATTGCCAAATTTGTGCTGCTCAGAAGAGGGAGAATATGGCTAGACACGGTTTTATGGGAGCCGAGAAGAATATTAGCTTTCCTTTTCAGGCCTGTTAATGGATTTACTTGTACCTTTTCCCCGTAGTAAAAGGGGATACCAATATGTTCTTGTCGTTACCGACTATTTTACGAAGTTTGTTCGCGTTCAGCCCCTGCGGAGAGCTACGGCTAGCCCGATAATTAAGTTTCTGCGTGAGCAAGTTTTCGTGATATTTGGTGTCCCGAAAATCGTTATTTGTGATAACGGTTCTCAATTCACGTCTAAAGAATTCAGTAAATTTTTGAAGGACTTTTCCGTACCTAAGGTTTGGTTTAATTGTAATGGTATAATTTATTATTCTGATAACACACGCGTGTGCCATGAAAGTTCAAAGAACTTAGTTTATTAGTTTAAGTATTTACCTTTTAATTAGGTTATAATTACTGCTGTTCCGGCAGAATGTTGTCACTAGACAAGTCCAATTCCTAACATGTAATAATTAATAGTTAATAATAAATGATATACCTTTGAAGTAGATGGTCGTGTTTGCTTTTAATAGATATAAGATGTCCAGGTTTATCACATGGCGATCCTGCCAGTCCTGGTTATAAGAATTAGTTCAATTGTATGTTATATTTATAATATTACAAAAAAAATGAATGAAAAAGTGCAAATAGTTATATACATGGATTTATGAAGAAAAATAAGTTAAATGGTCGTTTTATGGTTATGGTAATGGTTATAGTTATATTATAAAAATATAGAAAAGAAAATGGGTGGCACACAAAGCAAGGAAGAAATAATTCTGGCCGGAAATAGTGGTGGTCAGACAGATGAAATTTCAGTAGGAGCCCTTTCCACAATAAATATAATCGAAATAGTAGTCATTATTTTGGCAGTAGTCCTTATAATGGTATATTGCTATGGCAGATGCAAGAGGAAATTCGAAGAGAAAATAAGAGCAGAAATTAGAGCCAGCCAAGAAATTGCATAGCAGCCGTTCTATTTTTATTTTAGGTTTTTAGGTATGAAATTGTAGCTTAGTATGGAATCCGCTACAAAGTTATGAACATTGCCAGAGACTTTAAATATTTATCAGAACAGTTGACAGTTTTCAATAGAAATTTAGCGAAAGACAGTGTAGTGAGACGAAAGGACAGTGATATAACAAATCGTAAGTTAACAAAATTAGATAAGTTTAAAAATAGTTATGTTACTTTGAAAGATTCATATAATAAATCGAACATCAATATTAAAGTTAGGGATGAAATTAAGGGATATGCAGAAATCATTTATAAATGTTTAAAGGGGATTGAATCCATTTTAAATGAAAGGTTGCAGTCATCGTGCACCGAACAGTCTGAAAGGGATAAAAAATCATTACAAATTTCAGTAGATTCCGATTCATCAATTTCAGGGTGCTCAGATACCGAAGTAAAAATATCTGAAAAATTTGAATTAAAAACAGCTACAAGTTTACTGCCAGTTATGAATGGTAGCGAAACTGTAACAAAACAACTTATCTATGCTATTGAGTTATACGACTCTATGTTAGACCCTGCCGGTAAATGCTTGTTGACAACCTATATTTTAAAGAAACGTTTGTCAGAAAATGCAAAAATTAGGCTTAATAAAACTTACGACTCAAATGCGCAATTGATAGTAGATTTGAAAAATCATTTTATCACCAAAAAATCTGTGTTATATTTATCCACACAGTTAAATAATGTCAAGCAAGGTGGAAAATCCATCGAGCAATTCGGCAAAACAATTGAAGAGTTATTAACGGATCTGACAATTACTCAGAGTGAGGACAATGAAAGTTCTCTAAAAATATTAGGAAAAGTCAATGAAAAAATTGCAGTAAATGCCTTTGCAAATGGTCTGCGAAACAATGATTTAAGAACGGTAATTAAAGCTCGTAATTATTCTAAATTATCTGACGCGATTCAAGGTGCAAAAAATGAAGAAATTCCTAATAATACACAGTCAAATAGTCAAGTGTTTCATATGCGCGGAAATAAAAATTGCAGGCGAAGTTCTACAAATAACAATAGATTTTTTAGAGGTAACAAGCATAACTTTTCGTATAATTTTTCAAGAAACCAGCTCAGAGGTGTAAATAATAATTCCAACTACAGAGGTCATAACAATAGAACTAATTTTAGCAATCGTGCAAGAGGTAATTATTTTGGAAATAATACGCGTAGAACATATTACATGTCAAATGAAAATGAACATTCTGATAATAATGTAAGTAGTGATTTTAGTGGAAATTCACAAAGTACCGCATCTCATTCATTTTTTCGAGGCCCAACGAGAGATTAAAAAGTAGCATGTTTTAACAATAAATCGCTTAAATTTTGTTGAATTAATTTATGGGAATAATAAATTAAAATTCTTAATAGACACTGGTTCAACAATTAGCATTATTTTTAGTAAATATCTAGCCAAACATGAAACAATTGACTTATCAAATAAAATTAAATTAAAGGGAATTTCTGGGTCAACAGTATCAAAAGGATCAACTTATATTTCACTACAAGTAAACAATACACAGCTATGTCATCAGTTCTTACTAATCGACGACCTTGACCATAACATGCATGGTATTCTGGGTTCAGATTTCATTTGCAAATATTCAGCTATAATAGATTACGAACAATTTTTATTTTCTTTCTGGTATAATAATGAAAAGATTCTAATTCCTTTACAATCTGAACTTGCATTTTATACTTGAATTCCTGCAAGGTGCGAAATAATAAAATATTACAATGTTGACATAACTGAAGACTGCGTTGTTTTACCGGGCGAATTATGCGAAGGTATTTTTGTCGCTTGAACTCTAGCTCGACCTAAGCAAAATATGATTCCTATTAAAATACTCAATGTCCGAGATGAGGAAATCGTTTTAAAAAAATTTAGGCCTAAAATAGAAAAATTGGAGAATTATAATTTAGTAGAATTTAAAAACAAGAAACATTTTTCGGTGGATAGAGCGAATCAATTATTAAATATAATGAAAGTAGATCATTTAAATAAAGAAGAAAAATGTACCTTAGAAAAAATCTGCGTTAAATACTCTGACGTGTTTCAATTAGAAGGGGATCCATTAACAACTACTAATATTTATAAAGAAAAAATACAATTAAATACATCTGCTAAGCCTGTGTATGTAAAGCCTTATCGGCTACCTCACGGTCAAAAAACAGAAATTAATCAACAAATTGATGAAATGTTAAAAAAAGGAATTATAGAGGAAACATGGTCAAAATGGTCAGCGCCTTTGCTGATTGTTCCAAAAAAAGTTGATCAGAACGGAATTAAAAAATGGCGAGTCGTTGTAGATTATAGGCAATTAAATAAACAAGTACAGGATGACAAATTTCTGTTGCCCTGTATCACAGAAAATTTAGAATCACTATCTGGAGCTATGTATTTTTCTCATCTTGATTTACCTCAGGGATATTCTCAGATCGAACTTGACCATTCTAGTAGAAAATACACAGCTTTTACAACAGATCGTGGTCAGTACCAAATGACAAGACTTCCAATGGGTTTAAAAATTAGTCCTAGTGCTTTTTCTCGAGCAATGACAATTTCAATGTCAGGTTTAAACTATGAATGTTGCTTTGTTTATTTAGACGATTTAATTGTTTTTGGAAATAATTTATTAAATCATAATAGAAACTTAGTAAAAAATTTTCAAAGGCAACGGGAAGTAAATCTAAAGTTAAATCCGAATAAATGTGAATTTTTGAAAAAAGAAATTCTTTACTTAGGACATACAATTTCTTCAGAAGGTGTTTCACCTGATCCCTCAAAAATTGAAGTGATTCAAAAATTTCCAGTTCCTAAAGATTCTAATGAACTCAAAAGATTTGTTGCTTTTGCTAATTATTATAGAAAATATATTCAAAACTTCGCACATATTGCAACACCGCTTAATAATTTAACTAGGAAAAATATTCAGTTTGTTTGGACTCTGGAATATCAGAAGTCTTTTGAAAAATTGAAACAAGCCTTAGTTACAGCTCCTGTGTTACAGTATCCAAATTTTTCACCTGATAATTGTTTCCAATTGAAAACCGATGCATCTAGAAATGCTCTTGGGGCCGTATTATCGAATGGCGATGACAGACCTGTTACATTTTCTAGTCGATCTCTTAATAAAGCTGAGAAAAGCTACAGCGCCAGCGAATTAGAACTAGCAAGTATAGTATTTTCAGTAAAGCATTTCAGGCCATATCTATACGGAAGAAGGTTCATAATATTAACTGATCATAGGCCATTAATTTATTTGTTCGGAATGACAAACCCCTCTAGTAGGTTAACAAAATTTAGGTTAGCTCTCGAAGAGTACGATTTTACAGTGAAATATATAAAAGGCAAAGAAAATGTTGTGGCAGATGCTCTATTACGGGTTGTCATAACTTCTGAGGAATTAAAAAAATTGAATAACAGCGTATGTAATATCATCTACGTTACAACAAGAGCACAAACATCTGGAAATAGTGTTCAAGATGGTTTTGAAGCATCTAGTAACAACAAAAGAATTGATCACCGCGGCGTCGTAGAAATATTAAAACCGCCCAAGGATTCTTTCCAGTTATGTCCAATTTCTTGTTCAGACTTTAAAAAACTTATAAAAAGTAAAAAGTATGATTGCCAAGTAGGGAACTTATTATGTATTAATGATTCGCGAATAATTTATGTAAAGCAGGATCCTCGATCGGCATTAGACTTAGGTGCTATGTTGAGAGACCTGAAATATATTTATGTTAAATGTAAAATTCCGGAATTAATAATTATAAAAAATAAGGAGAGCGTACAAATCCTTGAAAATATTTTAAAGTTTCCAAATAAAATAAAAAATAGTAGCATAAAATTATCTATTTTGAAAGGTGTTCAAAACATCGTAGATTATGAAACTAGGCAAATTATAATGAATGATTATCACATACTACCAACAGGTGGGCATGCAGGAATAAATCGTGTGTTTAACAATATAAAAAAACATTATTTTTGGGGAGGTTTCCGTAAAGATATTGAGAAATTTGTAAAAAGTTGTGATGATTGTCAACGCTATAAACATTCCAATCCAAACAAAGAATCCATGATTTCAAAAAATTTTTAGACTCAGTAGGACCTTTGGAGGTAGATTCAGAAAACAATCGATATATTTTAACTTTGCAATGTGAGCTGACCAAGTTTGTAGAGGCTTACCCCTTACAAAATAAAGAAGCCTATACAGTAGCAAAGGCTTTTGTAGACAATTTCATTTTACGCTATGGCATACCAAATTCAATTGTTTCAGATCAAGACACTGAATTTTTAGCTACAATTTTTAAAGAGATATGTGAACTCTTGAAAATTACGAAGCTGCGTTCCACAGCATATCACCATGAGACTCTGGGTTCTCTGGAAAATTCACATAAAAACTTAGGAGCTTATTTGCGAATGCAAGTTACAAAGCATTCCAATGCTTGGAGCTCGTGGGTGCCATATTGGTGTTTTGCTTACAATACTACAGTTCATAGTGAAACTAAATACGCACCCTATGAACTAATTTTTGGAAAAACAGCTAGATTGCCGTCTAATCTGAGTAAAGGTATAGATCCTCTATATAATTTTGACGATTATCCCTTGGAGTTAAAATATCGGTTGCAACAAGCATGTAGCGATGCAAAAAACAATTTAATTTCATCTGAACTTACACGAAAATCGATTTATGATAAGAATCAAAAAACTGTAAATTATAACATAGGAGATAAGGTAATGTTAAGAAATAACCCAACAAATAAATTGGAACCTATATATAAAGGTCCATACTGTGTAATTAAAGATGAGACTCCAAACATAGTTATGAAAATAGGTAATAATTTAGTGGAAGTGCACAAAAACAGGATTAAATTGTACCATGAAAAATTTGTAAAAAATGCATGTTTTTGAGCTCAGCATGAATTTTTTTTTTAAATTCCTCCGGGGAAGATGTAATGGTATAATTTATTATTCTGATAACACACGCGTGTGTCATAAAAGTTCAAAGAACTCAGTTTATTAGTTTAAGTATTTACCTTTTAATTAGGTTATGATTATTGCTGTTTCGGCAGAATGTTGTCACTAGACAAGTCCAGTTCCTAACATGTAATAATTAATAGTTAATAATAAATGATATGCCTTTGAAGTAGATGGTCGTGTTTGCTTTTAATAGATATAGGATGTCCAGGTTTATCACATAATGCTCGGTACCATCCTCAGGTGAATCCTACCGAAAGGGTGAATCGCGTATTAGTAACGGCTATTTCGTCATATAAAGGATAACCATCGAGTTTGGGACGAAAAATTACCTGAAATCGCATTAGCCTTGCGGTTAGCTAAGCATGATACTACCGATGTCTCTTATTAACCACAATAATAAAATATTATTAATGATAACAAATATGTTACGTTCTTAAATATACAATATTCAGTTTTTCAGAGAGAAAGAATATTTTTTGTCTGCTATCTATGTTATTATGTTGTTGTTATTCTTCTTTTTCTTTCCTAGCAATCTCTCCATAAACATATCCAGATGGTGATGTAGTGTTGACTATATATGAGAGAGCATCCCACAATACTCCCCCAGCAAGGAAATAAAAAAATATTTAAAAAAAATCAGCCAGTAAAACGATCAACATTAAACCTAACCTTTTTGTGGGTAGTGGTGACAGGCGAATCAATAGAATTCCCTGAAACATGCGCAGGTTTAACGCGATCCAAACTAAAAGTGACATTTTTATCACGAATTAACGCAGTAATGACTTTGTCAGTTCTAGAAATTACGCGAAAGGGGCCCTGAAACAGTGGGGTGAAACATTTTTTAAGCCGATCTTGTCTAACAAAAACATAATCACAAGTAGACAAGTAAAAACTAACGAAAATCCTTCGTAAATCACTATGCCTGGGATCTTGAAACGTCAAGTTGTCAAAATGTGAGTGGATTTTAGTAATGAAATCGGGAGTACTCACGTCGAAATGGGGTTGTAAAAAGAATGAGCCTGGTAAACGTACATTTTGACCGTGAAGGAAATTAGCGGATGAACATTCTAAGTCAGATCTCGGAACTGTTCTGAAACCAAAAAGGATTATCGGCAATTCGTCATACCAGTGTATAGAGTTTGCACGTGCTAGCAATGCAGTTTTTAAAGTGCGGTGGAAACGCTCGACCATCCCGCTACTTTGTGGGTGATATGATGTGGAATGAATACGGTTAAAACTCAAAAAGTTTGCAAATTCACGAAATAAATTCAATTCGAATTGGGCGCCCTGGTCCGTGGTTACTGATAGCGGAACTCTATAGCCACAAACGTAATTCTGAAAAAGTGTCCTGGCGACTGTTTCAGCTGAAGTGCTTGATATAGGAACAGCTTCTGGCCAGCGGGTGAACCTTTCAACCATGGTTAGGATGTGCGAACATCCACGCCATGGGGGAAAAGGACCAATTATATCAATGTGCAAATGGTCAAACCTGCACTTCGGTATTGGAAAACTTGCAAGTGGGGTTACAGTATGGCGATGTATTTTCGAAGCTTGACAATTTAAATACGTTTTAGCCCATAAAACAGAGTCTTTGTTCATTCTAGGCCAGAAATAATGTGCCGCAACTAGCTTCTTAGTTGCGCGGATGCCTGCACGTATCAAGTTGTGACAAACGTCAAAAACGGATCGACGCAAGATTTTAGTGACTAAAGGGCGATAGTGTGAACTCGATACGTCACACCATATGCGATTTCTAGTATTAGGAATAAAAATGTCTTCCAAAATATACCTTGATTGTTTACTTACTTTTAGGATTTTTAGAAATTAAAGTCGTAAGTTCTTTATCATGTAATTGAGAATCAATGAGCAATTTCAAATTAAAATGGATAGGTATGTCTGGAAATGAGGTAGGTATTGTATTAGTCGAAATTATTGCTGAAACGTCATGAATTCTTGACAAGGTGTCAGCTACTACGTTTGACTTACCACTAATATGTTGAATGTCGCTGGTAAATTGTGAAATGTATTCAAGGTGGCGGATCTGCCGGGGAGATTTGTCAGTTTTTGAAAACAGTGCATTGACCAAAGGTTTGTGAGCAGTATAACATGTAAAGACACGGCCTGCTAGCATGTATCTGTAGTGCCTGATGGCTGCATATACACCTAGCAACTCTGTCAAAAACAGAATAATTCTTTTCGGCGGAAGATAAACTTTTTGAGAAAAATGCTAAAGGGTCATCCCTATGAAACGTTGTAGTTGTTTTAGAGTTGTGGGAGCTGGAAAACTTTTAGTGACTGCAATGCGTTCGGTTGTCGGCGAAATTCCGTCAGATGAGACGCGATGTCCGAGGAAATCGAGAGAATTTGCGCCAAATATGCACCTTCGGCGATAATATGATGTTGAACATCGTAACAGATAGGGGAAAAATAATCTGAGTAGAGGACTTTAGCCGAAGTTGGGTCTCCCCCCACCACTTTTTGTGACGTCACGACCTTGACCTTGACCGTGAACATGTATGCCGCCGTGGCGTGACCTTGAGCTATAGACAGTACCTACTCTTGAATTCGGTTTGCACTTGACCTTGAAAAGTACGTTCATTAGTCAAGAGTAGAATATTTTTGTGCCCTTGTTGATAGCAAGCACGCCTCGACCGGGGTAGTATTACGTAACCTTGAGCTGCATGCAGGCTCTGCCTTTACTAGAGACCAGATTGCAATCCGAGGTTAGATGTTTCGTGACGTAGCAGACCGCTACCTCAAAACAGCGAGAGAAGTTAAAATTTCATCAATCCTAACGTTACTCTCGTAGAGTAAACTAGCGCGCCAATTCAATATGTCTTTTGAAGTTGGTGTCGGATGGGGTCGAGCTGACGCTCCCTACCCCAAATGCATCGCTGTAGGCCTGGCCACCGCCGTGGCGTGACCCTGAGCTGTAGACAGCGCCTACTGTTGAATTCAGTTTGCACTTGACCTTGAAAAGTACGTTTATTAGTCAAGAGTAGAATGTTTTTGTGCCCTTGTCGATAGCAAGCATGCCTCGACTGGGGTAGTATTATGTAACCTTGAGCTGCAGGCTTTGCCTTTACTTGAGTCCAGATTGCAATCCGAGGTTAGATGTTTCGTGACGTAGCAGACAGCGAGAGAAGTTAAAATTTCATTATTCCTAACGTTACCCTCGTAGAGTAAACTAGCGCGCCAATTCAATATGTCTTTTGAAGTTTTTGTCGGATGGGGTCGAGCTGACGCTCCCTACCCCAAATGCATCGCTGTAGGCCTGGCCCGGCGTTAAAATGTATACGTGTACTTTAAGTGAGATGACAATATGCAGTGTCATTCAACGGGGACGTTTGCCAGGTACCAGGTACCTATATATATTGCCAACTCAAGAAACAGTCATCTAGCGCCCCTCCCTCGGTTGCCTCCGGGATATCAACGAACAGTTACGTGATGTTATTAAGAAAGAGGGCTCTCGAAGGGTAGAGGACAGTGGAGGGATGCATTGCTAACACGGCCGTACTGTGGCTAAGAGCTGAGCGTCCTCATCGCTCTGTTATTGTTATTGTTATCTAGGTATCTGAAATGGTATAAAGTACGGAAACATAACTTCAAATAAATTGTGGCTAATTCTTTGTTCTTGTGCATTGCTTACATATATTTAGTCAGTTATAAGAGACTGAGATCTGAGTGGAAATAAGAACACTAATGTCCTAGAAATGTAATTGCATAGGTACGTAAACAAAGTAAAAATAGAGAGGAATTAATCAACAAAATTAGATTTTATAACAATGTTACGTATAATTCGAATAATTATTTTGATCTTTTACACACTTCGCAATTAATTGCAAGTGACATTTTGTATAATTTACTCATTCGTCTTGTATACCTACGCCAATAGACCTCGAAAAATGTTTGCTTGCGCGCGTTACAAGAAACCCTTTACAGACAAGAAATATGTGAAAAGACACAATAAAACTGTTACGTGCAAAATACCTTTTACCACCTTAAGATCAAATAAAATATGTGAGGACGGTAGGTAGGTATTTCTAAAATATACAAGGTCACAAAATCGCCGTAATTTCCTTATTTTTATCAAATAACTTAATATGCTTATTCTAAATGAAGAGCACTACGTATATAATTAGACACAATTATACTTTGAGATTAAACGACTTACCTGTAAGGAAGTTCAATCGTAATTATACGACTGGTCCGTTCCATGTAGAACACCCTGTAGTTGCTTCCGAGTGATCGGTGACACTAAGTTGAAAGATAGCAAAAAAGGGGTTCCTATCTGCCTGTGAGTAGCCCACTTCATTCCGCGTCGTGTGTGATCGACAGGAATTAATGTAGATCATGGGTACGGGCATGATATAATAAACATAAGGGGGTGGGTGTGTTCTACATGGAACGGACCAGTCGTATAATTACGATTGAACTTCCTTACAGGTAAGTCGTTTAATCTCAAATTATACTTCCTGGTCCGTTCCATGTAGAACACCCTGTAGTTGTTTAAAGTTTGTAAGTGATCTACAATAATTCAGAAAAAGTTTATTGTAATTCTACTAATACAAAACTAATTAAATCTCCTAGATAATAGTAAGTATAACATTATTTTAAATAATATGTAAGAACTAAGTATTCAATACTGCGTTAGCAAACACAGTTTGATTCACAATAGGTCTATTGTAGAATTTATAAAATGTACTTGATTCATTTGACCATCCGGCTGTTGTGCGTATAGTCTCAATGCTAACGCCGGCTCTTAATGCTGCTGATGAAGAAGCATGGCGCGTGGTGTACGCCGAAAAAACCGTGGTGTCAATTCCACTATTTTTTAAAACTGTTTTAATCCACCTTGATAATGTCTGTACACTTGCTGCATGGTGTGGCTTTTTATGAGTAATAAAAAGATTTTCTGTGTTACCTCTGATTGATTCTGTTCTTTTTATGTAAAAAAATAAAGTAGAAGCTACGCACAGTTCAGGCTTGTCACGAAAATAATTTAATACCAGTTTAGGTTGTTGTAAGGATGGTGCGGACGTTTTTAACATTTCGAAAAATAGAATTTCAACCGTGTCCCCTGACTTGACTAAATTATTAATTTTTATTTTTTGTAGCGTCTGTAATCGGTGTGCGGTTGAAAGGGCTAATAAGGTAGCTAATTTAAAATTAAGCTGTTCTAACGATAAACTATCTAATGGAAATAATTTTGATAGATGTTGTAGGACTGGGTACGGGTCCCAGGTCGCTTTATATTTGGGAAAAGTAGGACGAAGTCGGAAAATGCCCTTTAAAAATCTGTTTATTAATTTGTCGTCGTCGGTTGGTGTCGTGAGAATTAAATTTATCGCCGATCTAAATGAATTTAATGTTGCGTAACTAGCACCATTTTTGAACTCAAAATTTAGAAAATCTAAAATGTTAGTTACGGATGGCCTATATAAACAAATTTTACTTTTATTGCAAAAACACCACCATTTTTTATATGCTGAGTTATATTGGGTAATAGTGTTTTTACTCAGCGATGAAATTAAAATTGATGTGGCTTCGTGGGAGGCGTTCCGTCTTGAAAATGCCTCCCCGATAATTTCGCGGCAACCAGGGTAAGACGGGGCCATAGTGGATGACTGGTCCTAAAAGGAGACAACAAAAGTTCTTTTTTAGGTTGAAAATAGACTGGGTCTGCTATTTGTAATTTTTTGAAAATAGGATACCACGGTTGTGTCTCCCAGTGAGGGACTACTAACACGCCTTCCGAGTTTTCTGTTATAATTTTATTTAATATTTTTGCAATGAGAGGAAAGGGGGGGAAAGCATAGAAATAAAAATCTGACCAACTCGTAGTAAATGCGTCAACTATGAGTGAATCAGGGTCTCTCTTCCATGATATATACCTGGGGCATTTAGCGTTTTGTTTTGAAGCAAATAGGTCTCTATCTGGATTTCCAAATTTTAACTTTATTTGTTGAAATGCAAAATCGCTCAAACTATATTCCGTTTCTATATGTTTCGATCTAGATTCGGTATCAGCTTCAACGTTATGTCCTGATTCAATGTAACTTGCAAACACCCAAATGTTTCTTGCCTCGCACCACTGCCATATCTCTCGAGATAATTTTGCTAATTTTTTGTATTTTACACCCCCCATCCGATTTATGTATGAGATGGCGGTAGTGTTATCAATCTTTAACAAAATTGAACAACTCTTTACCGAATCTGCGAAACATTTCAATCCAATGAAAACAGCTAACAACTCGAGATAATTAATATGATAATTCAATTCCTGTTTGCTCCAAAACCCATGGGCCTTTTCTCCCTTACAGTATATACCCCACCCCGTTCGGGATGAGTCTGAGTAAATTTCGAATTCATAGATTTGTGGCCTCAAGGTTTCGCTGGCTATAGGTAAAACAGACAACCACCAAGAAATATCCTCACGGATCTCGCTATTTATCCGAATTGGACCATTATACTCCCCCCCGCTGTTTTTTAACGCTAAGTATTTATGTCTCTCCAAACGTTTTGTGTATAACCAACCGCAGCGTACAGCTGGACAAAGGGATACTAAATGACCTATAATTTTAGCAAATTTTCTAATCCTGCATTTTTTAATTGTAAGGAAAGAATTTAACGTTTGTGTAATTCGTTTAATTTTATCATGAGGAATGGTCATGGTTAAAGTGTGACTATTAAAGAGAAAGCCCAGAAAGTTTCGTTTTCTGCTCGGAGTTAATTTGCTTTTGTTAAAATTGATTATAAAACCTAATGATTGTAAAAGAGAGACAGTCATCCTTACATGTTTACTACAAGCGGGTTTTAAAATTTTCGTAAACAGGTACGGAGCGGTACATAGTCCAAAGGGGATACATACAAATTCGTATATGTTACCCTCAAAAATAAATCTTAGATATTTTTGATGTTTTTTAACTACAGGCACTACAAAATATGCATCTTTTAAGTCTATGGATGCCATATACGAATCTTTACAGATAATATTTTTTACTGATCTGAAATCCTCCAACTTGAAGTGTGGAGGTGATACAAAAGTATTCAACTGTTTTAGATTGAGAACAAACCTAAAACTTTTGTCTGGTTTTGAAACCAAGAAATATGGTGAAATAAACTGTCCTATTGTAGGTTTACATTTTTGTATGGCATTAATTGATAATAGTTTATTAATGACAATCTTATATTCAGATTTTTCTGCAGGTAATAAAATTCTTGGCTTAGGAATTTTGCGTTGATATGGAGTACTATCAAAAGGAATGTAATATCCACTTACGCACTGGATTATGTAAGAATCTGTAGTAAGTTCGTTCCAATTATTAACAAAATTCCTAAGCCGTCCTGCGTAAGTATGTTCTACCTTTAATAGCGGTGTTTGTTTGTCTGAGACTGCTTCCTGGATTTCCATTGTTGACTTCTGGCCTGTTTTCTGTCGTGACTGATTTTTTGCGTCCGATTGCAATCCTGAGTAGCCTTGAAGCGGGCCCGTGAGACTGGGCGTTCCCTGTTTAAATAGGTTCTTGTAGATTTATTAGTAAATGGTCCTGGTTTTGATGTCGCCTTTAATTCCATACTTGATTTTTTAATATTAGCTGCTGCTTTACATTGTTCCGAAAAATCGGCACTAAAGAGAAAATTATCAACTGGGCATTTCTTAGCTACCTGCTGCATAGAAGTATCCAACTTCGGATACATCTGATGGCGACGATGTTGTGAGATTAGAAAATGTGCCTGAGTCAAATATTTGGCAGAGTCAACCATTTGTGGTAGAATTTTTTCCCTAACGCTTTGCATCTCGTTTTCTAACATTTTATTTAAGGAGACCCCAAGTGCGGCCAATCCTGTACCTAATTCAGTTTGAATGTGAGCCAGAACAGCGTCCTTTGTTAATTCAGTCTGTGATAAGAGTAACTGAAGTTCAGGATTAATTTTGGGTGCATTTAGAGCCGGACAGTTGTCAGGGATTGCCCATTTATTTTTTAGTTCCTCCTTTGTCTCAGAAGTTAACCCATTTTTTAAATAACTTGACCAGCGGGAAACTAAATCTGTGTTAATAGGAATACCAGTGAGACCACTAGTAGTCGGATCGACGCCTAGCATGTCCAAATATTCGGGCTTATTTGTTTCGGTATGATTGCTTTCGGGCTCAGAAACTTGCGCTTCCTCAGAACATGCACTACTCGTTTCATTCTCGCCTAGAAGAATAAAAAAAAATTCTTACTTTTTATTTTTATTTAATCCTCTAAAATCGAACTGATTTCAGGAAATATTTCTATGTGTGCTAAGGAAACGAATAAGTAACCTTATATTTTTAAGCGCACCTTCAATAGCTAAAAAACTATTGGTATTATCTGCTAACCAGAAGAAGACATGATTAAATGTCTCTTATTTATGCATTTTCATCCACATCAAAAAACTTTACTCTGCATTGGAATGTCAAAAGGTGACGAGTAAGTCACCCTATTAATTTTGTTATCATCAACGCAGGTTTTAATTAGAATTATTCGTGGGTATGTTCAATCGGGACGATTAAGTCACCCTTATTATCAAGACAATATATGTTATGTTCAAAAAATGTATGAAGAATAAATCGCTCTGTATCTGCATATTTTTTAACAACGGAAATTTCCAAGGTAAATCTTACTTCAAACACACACACACATAAAACCTTTGCTTAATCAACCGTTCTTATTTTCATTACGCTATGCTGCGATAAGAAATCTATTTTAGACAGTTTTTACACTTTTCTAGTGTTGACGGTTTTTTGTTCATGTAATAGCAGGCATATGAATTGTTCAGGCAATTTAATTTTTAATAAACTAAATATAGTAGGTATAGTAAATAAATATATCTACTTACTTGATGAACTGGAGGATACGTCTTCCAGTAACTTTTCTAGTTTCTGCATTTTGCGTCGAATTTTTAAAAGACGAGCACTTGCTTTTCGTTTCGGCATCTTGTTCACAGCACTTTTGTACACTTGTTTCACCGAGAACACTAAGAAGCGGAATGAAGTGGGCTACTCACAGGCAGATAGGAACCCCTTTTTTGCTATCTTTCAACTTAGTGTCACCGATCACTCGGAAGCAACTACAGGGTGTTCTACATGGAACGGACCAGGAAGTATAATTTATGAGTTATGCGATATTTTTAGGGATTTCCACTGACTACGCTTGTAAATGTCTGCTTATTCTCATCTTGTTTTAATGATTTATAACTCAGATAGTTAATTTCTAATTTCTTCGGCAAAAAGTAATTTTTTAACAATTTTATCTCATGTTTAGAAGTTTCATTTCTTTTGCATACTTTAGTCGGATCTCAGAAAATATATTGTTTAGTTGAGTTCTATTTCTACTTCACCTTTCTCTTAAAGTCTCTTTTGATTTCTTTTCATATATGGCCATTTTGTCTAGATGAGAAGAAGTAAAATATTTTCTGATTCAAATAATGATACCAGAGATAGGGAAATATTTGATATTTTGTTTTAAAACGAGTGGTGGAGTAGCTTCGGCTAAGCTCGACCACGACGTTAATTTATATAATGCGATTTAAAAAAAAGCATGCAAAATACGAAATATTAAACTTAAGCTCACATGGGTATTCTTAAAATATTTTATTAGATGTAAAAATATTTAACCCAATTCACTAATTTAATAGATACCATCCTCCCGAGCACGATGTTTTGTGGTGTAGTAGAAACTTCCTATAAAATAGCTCTAGGCACTGCCTACGTCATACAACTTGACCTTGAAAAAAATGCATTTGTAAGACAAGGGTGGTGTTTCATACGCGGCAGATAGTTCCTTTAAAATAGTGAGATGTCGTGACCTTCGACGACGATGGTATAACGTAACCTTGAGCTGTAAACGCTACTCGTTCTTGATTTCAGCTTGCAGTTCGAGGGTAGAATATTTTGTGACGTGGAAGTTAACATTTTATCATTCCTAACGTTAGGCTCGTACAGTAAACTAGTGCGCGCCAAATATTCTTGCCTTTTCATATAAAATGAATAGAATTTACTATGTACCCTGTGTATTTGATAAATTATGCAAGTATGTAATGTTGATCTCGGGATCCAGAATGCATCGAATGCAGTACTTTATTTTAATCATTACGCAAAAAAAAACGATTCTCTCTTATTTCCTTTTATTTTTATAAATGGCCACTGGGACCCTGAATAAATATCTACGTCTTATTTATATTAAATTTCGTCAAGTGTATTCTGGATGATACAAAATGGATTTTTTAAGAAATTACGATATTCCTGGATTATTCTCATAAAACTATTTAACAGAATGCTATTTCAAAAAGAAGTAAGAACTATTAAGTAAAAGGTTTTTATTTTAAATGTTTATAATTTTAATCACTTGAAACCTGTAAAAATAATTCCATAAAACTCCAATGGGGAAAATGTTTCTGTTAATAAGTCGCCACAAAATAATCAATTCTTCTGCTGGAAGACAAAATGTTTACAATTGAAACCGTAAGTAATTATATTTTGGCTAAAATATTGAGACCGGAATTTATGAAATTAATCTAAATTTTTAAACATTTACTGGTAAAAAAAGAATAGACAAGTATATAGTTACAATATAGAAATATTGTACGTTAATGAAGTAAATTAAATCACAATCAGAATGTGTCAGAATTCGAACTAACTGACAAATACCGAAGATTTTGAGTGAATTCTGTTAGATATATCCCAATTTATTCATCATTTATTAGAGGAGCGGACAGCGTCTCGCTCACTGTACTTCTCCCTACAGACATATAACAATAATAATAATAGTAATTATTATTATATAACCCAGAACTCTATAATATATGGAAAATAAGTCACTCCAGGTTATCTAAGGAGCATGGTTGCCCACATATGGGACCTGTGTGACTACACAAGTTTTACAATAGATGACAATAATTATAAAGTGTACGAAAAGTGTGCACAACTTAATTTTAATAATATATTCTGTTGGCTCTACTTTCTCTTGTATATTCTTTTATTTTAAAATTATGAAATTAAAACAAGTTATCTATAGTTCGTGTATTATTTATTTTTCTGCATGGTTACATTACGAAGCTTAATTAACTTTACTCAGAAATCTACCTTACATTTATTTCACTACTTAACGAAGTTATCGCATAGTTCTCTTTTATTATTTTCTTATAAATATATCTAACTTTATGTCTATAAGGTACAGGGATACATTTTATAGGAAGGGAGTTCTCATATTTAAAATACACCAGTAAGTATATGGACATATACATACACTGATGGTTTAGTGAATGCGTCTGCCATTTGTTCACCTGTGGGTTAATGTTGTAATTTATGATTTAAGAAATATATGTTGGAATATTTAGACCCAGAAAGAAGGTTGGTTATGTCTGCTCTGTATAGTAAATAAAAAACATGTTATGAAGAGTGGCCACTATTTTAGAAATAACCGCAATTTTGAACAATGACTGCATTAGAAGAAAACAAATATTTGATGCACAGTATATATAGTAGTCAGACTGTTGTACATCAATTCATTTGTTTTTAGATATGTTAAGTCTAAAAATACCTCATCATGTTTGGAATCTTTTCTCTACGAAATTCTCAAATAAACCAGTTATAACGGAAAAGTATAAAAGGAAAAGCAAAATTCTGTAAATCATTATTTTAGCTTCACTCTTGTATACACATTTAAATAAAGATTCGTCTCTTTACATCTACAAAATAGACAATAGGGTACGTTTTCAACTGTACAATTAGCTCTTCTATATTTCTGTTAGGTGCAAGGACAAAGGCCAAAGATCTTAAACGTTCCATCGTTGTAATCAACGTAAAAGTTTCGTCTTCTTCTGTCTAATCATATTGTAGTGGATTCACTCATTTGTTAACATTCAGCATATTTATTCATATGTAGGTATATTTGCTTTATGTGAAACAGCATTGCAATGTATAGTTTAGCGTACCGCTGAAATCATACCCATCACAGTTTGTTTTTGATGAATCAATATGACGTAGTAATAAACACTTCAGCATTTGGCAACATATCTCATCACGAGGGGCAATCTCAAAATTTATTAAAAAGAACGTCGTCTACATTTTCCATCGTTTCGCCTGGATTGGACAGATGCTCATTTATTTTTGATCATCGACAGTTCTTTATGACCAGCTGTTTTTACATTTATTTCAGCTGAGGCATTCATGACTCTTTCAACAGTCGACTCCAAAATATATCGTCACATTCACAATAACGCTACTTACAGAACTTTTCCACTCATCTCATGCATATTTTTAGGTTATGTTTGTGACCTCCTCCCAAATTTAAATGTTTTTCGTTATTTCTCCGATTTATGACCCAGTCAATGAATGATTCTTAACAATAAATTTTAATCTGGCTTGAACTCTAAAAGGTCCTCATTGACAAGAAACGGTGGTGTGCTTGGATTGTTGGGAGTGTGTCCTCTCGAATTGTTCTCAATTTATAATACTATTTTTTCTCCTTCTAAATGGTCAAAGTTGTCTCCAAATGTGTTACAGAAGACCCGTTTGATGTACACTTTTTGCGCATATAAAGTCAAACTCAACTTCTTCAGGGTAATCTAGTTGAATTACCGTTGATTTCGTAAAAAAAAAGCAAAAATTAACACGTGTACCAATCTATAGAACTTGAGGGTTCTGTAATAACATAATAGTAACTAGTTTCTCAAGAGCCTTTGTGAACCTTACACTTCTACCACTTTTGGTAAATTATTAAGGAATTTGAACTTAGCGTACCTCAAAACATGTCAAATAATGTACGACAGTCTATTAAACGTTAGCATTTTTCAAGAAACAGTCGGAGATATATATAAGAAGAGCGGCAATTTCTCAAAAATGACTGCTTTACTAACTCTAAATATGTGACCAATTTTTTTCCAAACTAGGCGTAGTAAGCGATGTCAAAATTAGTGTTGGGCGATATCGTGATTTTTCAATCACAACGTGAATCGTTACTGTCATTTTCTGATATCAGTGAATTCAAAACGTGACGTGATCACGACTTTTCATAATATGGCGTATGGGGAAAATTGTTAATTGCTCTCTATTCCTAAATAAGTGCCGACAGACGGTGAATAGTGAATTCACTACTTTGTAATCTGTGCATCAGCCGTAGATATGTGTAATACTTATGATATTGTGTGATATACAGGGCCATCGAGAGAAATACATAAGAATATTTATACAGCATTAACCGCGTACCTACCTAATGATATTATTTATATCGTAAAAATATATTTGTTTATAGAAAGTCGTGATCACGTCACGCTTTTCTACCAACTTTAATAACAGTCGTTACCTGTGATTTTTTAATATCAGTGATTTAATCACAGTTTGCGATATATCGCCCATCACTAGTCAAAATGAACAGATTTGTTTAAAGATTTATCGATATACGTACCTAATGCAAGGATCGGATTAAGTATGGTGCCGAATGCAAAACTCTTGAAATATAAATCCAACCCTGATCGAGACTTATAGCAGTAATATCAGTACTTTACGGAAAACAGATTATGTCTCCTTAAAGGTTATCTGCACAAAAAAGAATGTGCGACATACACAGTGTAGGGCTTTGTTCCTTTAAAAACTAATAAATTATGTTGATATATAAATCGATATACTATATCAGATTATGTACCTATACTATATAAGTATACCTTATAACGCTACCAGTTGAACCCTCGCAGAGGTTCACATGCGTATTGCATCCTCGAAAAAGGGGTAACATTCATATACAAAATAACCTTACATTTATAGTCACACAGGTTACCGCGTCCAAAGCTGAGACTAGAAATTTAGATATGTAACTTTTTACAGAACGCACTAGTCTTTGGTCTAGTACGTAGGTATGTATATAAGATATTCAAGTGTTACATGTGCACCCAAACTAGTTCATATATGGGGAGAAGACAATAGATTAGTAATGAAAAGGTTCTATTAGAGATAGCATTGTATTGTAAGCACGTTCACGGTCAAGGTCAAGGTCGTGACGTTACAAAAAGTGGTGGGGGGAGACCCAACTTCGGCTAAAGTCCTCTACTAATCTGAAGTACTAGAGAGTTTAGGAAACTGTATTAGTAAGTCAGTAAACTCACTAGATATTACAATAATTTTGGAACCAATATTGGAATATCGAAATGACTGACTATACAGTTAACGGATAATGACGTTTTGTTATCTAGTAAACGATGATTTTTAAGATCGACAATTAATTCGAAATGTTTAATGAAATCTGCACCTAAAATGGGAATTTGTATGTTATCGATGTTAAAAACAAAAGGAAAATTCCTACGCAAATTTAAATTGAATTATATTCCATGTATGGTCACCCAAGTAGTCTCTCCGTTAGTTTACGAATTAGTAGACCAGGAAGGTAATCCTTTCGGACGCTGGCATGTCAAGGACTTGAAACCCAATAAGTGCGACTTCGATGAGGAAGAGTCTTAATTTCGTATTCCGTATCGTATTTGTCAATTTTGTATTCCGTATCGTCTTATCTAATTTTTTATCTCTGTTTAGCTAGGTTAAGTTTAGGTTAGTTGAAACAATATACGTTTCTCGCCTCTTGAGTCATAGTATCGTACATTGTCCATATGTTTAGGTCGTCTTAGGCCTCCTGTGTACATTCTGTATCGTGAGTTCGATTTATTTACCGTAAGCTTCGTTTCCTCTAGTTTTTATGTAGTATACCTGTTATATAAAATACTACCAAGTAACTTATAATATTTAGAGTCACATGAAAGTAGCCTTATCAGGCGTATCATATTACATATGGCAGATGCTCCTTTTGCTAACTCAACATCACCTGATTCACAGGCTCGTTCACAATATTCCTTTGATCTAAGACTCTTCGAGTCTCTAAACTTATAAATATATGTAAAGTAACATTTTTACTTCAATCTTCATACTCACTTAGTCTCAAGTCAATCAATTTGTTCAATTTTTGTTCAGGATAGTAATTACTATCCTTTCAAGTAAATAAAGTTTTTGAAAAGTTGGTTGTGTCGCTTGTGATCTAACAAAATTTGGCGCAGTCGGAACGGATCTTTAAAACACCCTGTACCGGAGCCTAACTACCAGAAACTACCCTAGAGAACTACCTAGAAGGACAACATCTGCAAGAAGATGCCTAACTGGAGGGAAAGTCTGGAAGAACAAGAAGAACTTTAGGACAAGAGTGGTGAATTTCAATTCTTTAAAAAGAGAAAGAACCCGGACACAGCACACAACAACTCAACAATCAAATAAACAATTTTTTCAAGCAACAAGCAACAAATCAACAAGCAACATTTCAACAATCAAAGCAACAATTAATTTTAAGAAGCAACCACACAAGAAGCTAGCTTCACGAAATCGCATTCAATTACGGGACTCCACGGAGAAGAAAACATTAATGTAAGTACAAATAAGAATCACCTCGTTTTATTTTGTGCTTTACATTTAACATTTTTTCAAACCCATTCATTCAATTTATTTCAATTTACGTAACGTAATATAAAGAACAGCAGTCCTATAACCCAGATTAGCGAAAGACTCGTTAAACTTATCAAGAAATTTAATACATTTCAAGTATATCAGATTTCAAGTTCAATTTTACAACACAGAAATATTTCAGAGTTAACATTTATTTTTGCATTGAAACGCATTCCGAGCTAATCAGTAAATCATAAGTTTGTGAAACATTTATTACACATGTGCCGTATCATTCTGATTTTCACCTCATAAAAATTTTAATTAATTAAAATTTCCATTTCTTAAAAAAAAACATTAAGTAATAATAACCTAATAAAAATGATTGACAATCAAGTCAATGGAAATGAAAACCAGAAAGTTATAATGAGTGAAACAGTAAACATCGAACCCTACAAGTTAAGTCAAATCTTTTCTATAATATCTGAGTTCGATGGGAACCCCATATTTTTGCATACCTTTACCTCTGCTTGCGTTCATGCGCAAGGCATGGCAGTAGACGAACAGAGAATTTTAGTGCTCATAAATTCGCGAAACCCTGCTACTTGGGCAGAAATAAAAAGCTTGCTCGAGGCACATTTTGGCGATTCACGCGACCTAACAGCGCTTATACAGGATCTGCAAAGAGTTCATCAACTGCAGAATGAAACCGCACTTATTTTCATTTCTCGACTTCAAACTCATAACGCCAAGATGCACGCCGCTGTGCAAAAACAAACCTTGACGTTGGAAGAGAAAAATGCACAATCATGCCTTATCGAAACGATGACACTGAACACGTTACTTACCGGACTTGAACCCAAATTAGGTCAAATAATTCGTGCAGGTAACCCCAAAAATATTTGAGATGCTATTAGTAGAGTTAAACGAGAACTCAACTCTCATATTTCGAATTACAAAAATTTCCCATCAAAGCAGTTAACAAAAATTTCGTGCAAACTCAGCAAAGACGTCCAAATCCACAGCAGTTTTGCAATTACTGTAAAAGAAATGGACATAATTTTAATGAGTGTCGCGCAAGGCAATTTTTACAGTAGAATCCCAACTACAGGCAAAACAATTTTGGTGAAACTCCAACACAATTTCCTAGGCCCAATTTCCAACAATTTTCTAGGCCAAATTTTCAAAGTCCATCAAATTATTATAGTCCAGGCAACTTTGCCTCGCAACAAAATTTCTCACAAAATAATACTCCACAACAAAACAGGCCTTCTGTAATAAGACCTAACCCAAATTATCAACAAAGACCTCCCAATCAACAACCTTCAAATTTTAACCGTCAAAACCCTCAAAAAACTCACCATGTTAATTTTGATAATTACTATGATGCACAAAATTATGACAACTATAATTTTTATTGTGATCAAAGCTACCAACAATTTGATAGTTTTGAAAATTTCCAAAATTATTCTAATTTTAATAATGAGGCACACTCCCAAGAATATTTTACTGGCAATGGGGATTATCAAAATCCACATACTTATAATCAACCAGACCAATACGAGAATCATATTGATTATCCACCAAATCAATACGAAAATTGTTCCGATTATTCATCAAACCCTCATACGGATTATTCTGTTAATCAACCGGATTTTTACCAAGGCCCGGAGTATCCTACAGATACTCCAATGCAGCAACCGGATTTCCAAATCGACCAAATGTCCAATCAAATCAAAACCATGAATTTAAAGGACAACCCCAGTCCGTCCCTGAACCATCTAGAACAAATTTTAATGTAATATCGTATCCATCTCTAACTGTAAATTCAAGAAAGCTCTATTATATTAAAGACGATACAAATAGGTTCAAAATATTACTCGATACCGGTGCAGGTATATCAATATTCAAACCAAAACTTGCCGAAAATTATAGGCGCAGGTCTCCCGACAACGTTGTTATACAAGGTTAACAGAACAAAAAATTGCGATAACCGAATCTGTTCTTATACCTTTTACGGCTAATGATTAGTGATGGGAATAATCGAGATACGATAATCGAATTAGTAGATTATTTAAATATCTCGAGATAATCTTTGCTTTTGAAAATTAGTAGAACTAAATTAGTAGAAGTAAGTAGTAGTGTACGAGTAGTATTAAGGAAAATTAGTGGTGGGAATAATCGAGATACGAAATTAGTTGTAATCGATGCTCGATGAATGATGCGCAGCGTCCGGCGCAGGGCAATTCGACTCGATTATTTTATTTCGATTTTGATTATCTCTCAGTTTTAAGGTGTCGGATTTTGAGTGGAGCGCTGATGATGGCGATTAATAATTTAATATAATAATAGCAAAGCTGGCCTGCTGGGCGCTGGTCCGGCTGGGCAGCAAAGTCTGTTTGTTTATGCCCATAGGCTTGGACCTTGGTATAGTGCTATAGTATAGTATTTGGGTAATTAGTAGGTAATAAATCAATTTAATATTTAATTACACTATGCTATACAGTATAATGACAACACAACGGCAATATCGGCATGCATGCATGCTGTCTTTGAGGCGACAAGATGATGTTTTTTTTTGTTTGCTGCACTAATGCGATACGATAGCGATATGCCATTGTATGTGTCAATTGTGTCGTTCGGTCCATTCGGAATATTCGGATTCATCATATATCATCAATCAATATAATAGTGCTTGTAGAAGAGTTATGTTATGGACATTGCCATTACTACTAATTTAGTACTACTAATATTAGTCGATTATTGAAATATCTCGATTAATAATAATCGATTATTGAAATATCTCGATTATTCCCATCACTACTAATGATCCGCATAAAGTATACATTTGCGATTTAGACATCGAATTCGACGGATTATTAGGAGCCGACTTTTTCAAACATTATAGATGCGTTATTGACATGAACAACAACAAGTTAATTACTAACTTTAAAAGTGTTCCTCTTTTTGAAGTAAATCGAGATCTACCAGAACTACCAATAAAAAATATTAGTAATTCTCAAACTCCAATTTCAAAGACCCCTCGTGAAAACAAAAATCAAAATTTAATTTCCATAGAACCACGCATAGAAAAAATATTTAAATTAAAATGTAATTTGCGGAACACTGAGGCTATACTGTTAGTTCAAGAAAAAGAGAAAGTTCGCTTACCCAATGCTCTCGTTAAGGTAGACAAAAACGAAGAATTTCTCACAACAATAATTAATGCAAATGCCATCCTAAAATCAATCGAATTTTCCAATTTAGATTTAGAACCAATTCAAAAATTTAAATCGATTTTTAATTTAAACACCGACAATTCAGATCAACAATTACCGACAAACGGATCATTTGAAATTCAAAATCAGTTACGTTTAGATCATCTAAATGAAGAAGAGGCCGAATTAGTAACGCAGCTTTGTTTAGATTTTCAAGACATTTTCTATTTAGAAGGTGAGAACTTGACATTTATGAACGAAATTAAAAAGCCCAAGTTCACAACGAGGAAGTCAAAGCCCAAATTTCTAAAATGCTAAAGACATTATTCAACCCTCGATTTCGCTCTGGTCATCCCCTCTTTGGGTAGTAACCAAAAAACTGGATGCCTCTGGCAAACAGAAGTGGCGGGTCGTAGTTGACTATCGGAAACTTAACGAAGTTACCATCGACGATAAGTACCTTCTTCCAAATATCTCTGATCTTCTCGACCAACTAGGCAAATGCCAATATTGCACTACGCTAGATCTTGCATCTGGATTTCAGTAGATCCAAATAGACCCGAAAGACATTCAAGAAACTGCTTTCACAGTTGAAAACGATCATTTTGAATTTGCGATGGTGCCATTCGGACTCAAAAATGACCCATCAACGTTCCAAAGAGTAATGGACAACATTTTATTTGGTATCCAAAATGAACGATGTCTTGTCTATATGGACGACATTATTGTCTACTGCCCTACCATCCATGACCATATTTCACGCCTAACGGAAGTTTTCAAACGCTTACAAAAAGCAAACCTCAAAATTCAACCTGACAAATGCGAGTCCCTTCGCAAAGAAGTCGCTTATTTAGGCCATCTTATCACTAAAGACGGTGTAAAACCGAACCCCACTAAAGTCGATGCAATTTTAAATTTTCCCCAACCGAAAAATCCTAAATAAATTAAGCCATTTTTAGGCTTACCCGGATATTATAGGCGATTCATCCCCAATTTCTCCAAAATAACCAAACCACTAACGAAGCTATTGCAAAAGGACACACCTTTTAACTTCGTCAATGACTGTTCAAATTCTTTTCAAAATTTAAAACAAACTTTAACAACACCGATTCTCATTTATCCTAATTTTAACGACCGATGCAAGTGCATTCGCCATTGGTTCTGTCCTTTCACAAGGCAACATAGGCAACGACTTACCTATTGCATACGCATCTCGAACTTTATGCGCCGCGGAAACCAAATATTCAACAATTGAACGCGAGTAATTAGCTATAGCATGGTCAGTAAAGCATTTTTTGGAATGTTCAAAACTTTACTCAAAAATTCTAGCCGCGAACGAAACTGACGAATCAGAAATAGACGAACCGGGCGATGACGAAAACCCAAACGAAAATGCCCATATAACCAACGGGCAAATCACTCAAGAACGAAATCTTTGATAAACTATTCAAAAATCAAAACTTCCAACAAACAGCTTTTGGATAGAGAACATAAAAATATCATAACCTTTTTTCAACAAGATAACTTGCAAGACCTACATCATAAAATAATAGAAAACATTTTCGAAGAACATCCGGAATTTTACAAAAACACTGTTAATATCGTTTCGAGTAAATCAGTCAGGCATAGGAAATACTTCATAGTCCCTTTGCCATTCGACGTTAAGTCTACAATAGAACATTTGTTCATGGTATTATATAAGAGACAAAACCTTTTAGATCTTTCTAAAACGTATTACGTTGAGAACAACTTGGATTTCCCCATTCCCGAAATGCTATCATTCATTTTCGCAGAAAACGACTTTTTTTTTTAAATTTTTGGCCTTGGATGAATTCCATCAGCCAACTACACAAATTAGTGAAATAGAAGGAAGTATTAAGGATAATAAGGATACACACATTTCACGTCCAGGGGTTTATTAGGACGACTTAAAATTACATATAGACTGAACCGCGGATAGTAGGTTAAACCACAGAGGATATAAAAACAAAGGCATATTAGGAAATATCACAAGCAAAGACTGACGACCGACAACTACTGTTAAACCACTATACCACATCGAGATAAAAAATTATAAATTGCACGGTAGGCATTTACATTTTTGCTCGAAAGAACATTGTTAAGATTCATTGGTAGCTGAAAACCCATATCTCTTAGTTCACTTATCATGCTCATTGATTCAGGGATGTGTAAAGAGCAATTGAATAAAATATGATTAATATCCCCTTTCTGTCCACAAGCACATAGATCATTATTTGTCCAAGAATCTGGCCCCCTGACAGGAGACCAAACCCTGCCTCTACGGGGACGCCGTGAAGCGACGCCGCCGTGAGAGGTGGAGCACAGCCGTGTATGCTGGCATTGTACAGATAGCGGCCGTGGTTACCCAACTCATGCGCGGAGTGTTCCCACGTTGCTGGAAGCGGCGACTGAGAATGTGCCATTTCCTTAATTTAGATCTGAAAAATACTTAAAGCAAAACCACCTGGGTGTCGTCCGTAGACGAGATAATATCTGCAAGCAAGTTTGTTGCGAGCAGCGACACAACTGCGAGCCAAAAGCAGTGTGTCGATAAATAAAATAATTAATATTTCAAGTCTAAGACCTAGATAAACAGAGTGGCTAGGTCGGACGTTTGCCGACGTGCAGCTAGGCACTCTGTGGTCAGCCCTAACTGAAAATTTGAATAAAATAACTTGTCTGAATTTAGGAAGCGTCTGTCATTCGCGTCTTGACAAGAACAGGGGCCTAATTCCTTCTCAACACTCCGGTACGCTCGTTGAGTCGAAATGCGTCCCTTAGCTTGCCGAATTCCCGACGAGGCGAGTGGCTCAAGAGACCAATGTGGACGAGGACGTCGCCCACGTTGAAGTCGCCTGAGTCGGCCTTTCTCGAACAGTGCTGAATTACACAGCGGAAATCAGGAGCAGAAATGTTTCGTGGAGATCAGGATGGACAGTGGCGTATGAACTGACTTGCCACTGGATGATTGGAGCATGCGGTGATATGATGTTGGATGCGGAGTACAGTTGATTCAGGAGCGGCTGATGTCTTGGAATCGGTGCCACGAGCAGGTAGAGTTATCTTTTTACTCTGCCGTGGTGAGGGGAACAGATCGAAGCGAAGCGAAGCACTTTCGTTGACACTTACCTAGTCCCTGTACGGCGACGAACTCTCTCACACTGTCTATAAAGTCTTGCGCGGTTGACCAGTCTATACGAGAGTTCGTATTTCGTAGTAACTATCGGAGTGTCAACTTGAAGTGTAGAATCCCTCGAAGACGTTGCTGTTCCTTATCTTCGTGATGGCAGCAACCTTGAAAAAGGCTAAGCCGAATACCTTGGGTTTTCGAGTGCCAGTATGTAACGAAATCTTTATTTGATTGATTTTGGTGTGTCTAGTTGTCACACCAAAATCTCGAGAGTTTTGGGTCGTGTAAAATATTTAAAATATTTTGCCACGAAACTGGGTAAACTGGGCCGTTGCGGTGTATTGACAATACACCGCCGGAACTGGGAATAAATGATAAATTAAGTTAAATGAATTGCAGCCTGACAGAATGACAAAGTGCAATTAAATAATAAAAATTGAAAGCTGGAACGAGTGATGCCGCGGCGGCTGCTGGCGATCGACTAACTACCAAGTGCAAAACGCGTTTATTTTATATGTTTGAGTCGCACCAATGGAGAGCGCGCAAAGTTGCAAGCGCTGAGGGGTGGTGCCTAAGCGGGCTGCGCCGATTCATATAAATATGAATCGCAGATCTGTGCCTCTCCATTTGGCTGTCGACGTTCGACCTGTGCACATCTACAATGCTTGCTCGGAGGGAGCTTATATCTCCTGGTGCACACCGGAGAGGATACTTATGACTTAAAATGAATGTTTATGATAATATGCACTTGTAATACTAATAGAATCTTAAAGTTAACTAAAATTACTATGCTAAATTTGGCTGAGAGCCTGATATGAAATGTTAGAGTGGTAAAGCTAGCCACATTTAGATATAATTAATACTAGATTCAAAGGGGAGTATGTTTCTTAGGTCCTAAGTAAAATTAAGAAATTTTTGTGGTTTTCCTAGCCTGGGCTTAGGGCCCGATGACACGCCCCTCTCGAGATCTGTTGTGTGTGTAAGTGTGCAATAATTGTTTAAGTTCTCTTTATTCAAATAATTTTTTCAAAAAACGTTATAAGGTAGAATGGGACAATGGATGTGTACTTAAAACTAACAACAGATAGAACAATACAAAATTTCTTAAAACTAATCCTGGGCCTCATCATCTTCTTCGCCGCTTGTGGCACCGTCGTCGCGGAACGCGTCTCGCGGTTCACGAGCCGGCGGTAGCGGTCTAAGATCGTCTATATGAATAAGGGCCACACGATCGCCCTTTTGTATGTTGTACACCCCATCCCCGCGCACTGCGACAACTAAGTGAGGTCCTGACCAGGTTCTACCGAACTCGCGTCTTTCCTCATCGTGTGTTCGCGTTAGCACTCTTTGTCCGACGGTCAGTTGGACTGGGGCTGTACGTGGTTGCGGAAAAAGGTCTCTTTGAATAATGATTTGACGTCGTTGAGCTTGTTCGATGCGGCGCTCGCGTGTTACTCCGCGATTATCAACGGGCTCTCGTTCGGCCGGGTGTTGCCAAGAGCCGGGCATTGGTAAGTCGGCGCCAAGTAATGCCTCTGACGGAGACATTCCCATGGCGGCGTTTCTCCTGCGCCTGAGGGCGAAGAGAATTTCGTGCAGACGAGAGTCCCACGATGTGTGTGGAGCGCGCATGAGTTGGGCTCGCAGTGCTTTCTTCAATTCCTGGTTTCGCCTCTCCACCGGATTAGCTCTCTGGTGGTATATTGGACTAGTATAATGGGCGATATGATATTTTTGAATAAAACGGTCCCAAGCGTCGCTATAAAATTGTGAGGCGTTGTCCGAGATGATGCTCTCCGGATAACCCCAGCGCGAGAAAGCCTGTTCTAAGCAATATATCATATCCGCGGCCGTCGCTGTTTCGGTCGGGATAGCCTCCACCCACTTACTAAATAGGTCTGAAATGACTATGATGTATCTGTTATGTTTAAGCATTTCTGGGTAAGGACCCATTTGGTCAATGCTGACAGCTTGCCAAGGGCGTGTAGGCGGGCGAGGACGCAAGGGAGCGGCCGGTTGCCGCGCGCTAGCCTTAGTCGAAGCGCAGATTAAACAATAACGTACGTGTGTTTTGATTTGTCTCCACATGCCTGACCAGAAGTATCGTTGCCCCACCTGTCGATATGTTTCATCCCTGCCTGGGTGTTCAGCGAGGACAGAGTCGTGATATGCGCTTATAACCCGCTGCTGTAGATTTTTAGGTACTAATAATAACTTAGTGTCAGTTTCGATATTATAAAGAAGGCCGTCTTCTACAATGAACTTTTGTATGAAATCCCAATTACCCCGTTCCCCGGCGACATATTGATGCCAGTGGACGACTAGCTCTTGGCAACGCAGATCGGCGAGTTGGGCTTGCTGGATGGCCTCGAAGAGAGTCTGATCGCCCGCATTGATTACGCGGAGCTCTCCGGCCGCGTCTCGCTCGACTGGTGGCAAGAGGCGTTCTTCGTCCACGACGTCGGTGATGTCTCGCTCAGGCTGTGCTGGGAAGCGAGAAAGCATATCTGGCAATTGGTTTTCGCGGCCAGGACAGTGCACTACATCGAAGGTAAATTCTTGCAATAACAGTGCCCAGCGTGTAAGTTTTGCCCTCTCGTCTTTATATTTATCTAACCAAACTAGAGCTTTACTATCAGTAATAAGAGTGAAACGTTTATCGTCGAGGTGTTGGCGATACCTCTTACACGCATAAATAACGGCAAGTACCTCCTGCTCATTGATATGATATCGTCGTTCGGTGGCATTGAATTTCGCGCTGCTACATGAAATTATCTTTCGGTTGCCCTCTTCGTCCAACTGAAACAGAACACAGCCCATGCCCAGAGAACTTGCATCCGTCTGTAGGTAAAACCGTTCACTCTGGACTGGTCTGTGCAATTTCAGAGGACGAGAGAGAGCTTCCTTTAATTTAGTAAAAGCCTCGTCGGCCTCTCGAGTCCAAACGAATCTATTTTTCCCTGTGAGGTCGGTCAGCGGGGCGGCGAGGATCGCGAAATCCTCGATGTATTCGCGGAGCCACCCTGCTGTGCCGAGGAAACCCCGCAGTTCTTTCATTGTCCTCGGAGTGGGATAATTTTGTGTTTGCAGTACGTGATGTTCTGTTGGTTTGTTATGCCGGGCCGTGATCCGGTGGCCAAGATAATCTAACGCATCCGCCCCAAAGATACATTTATCAAGCGCACACCTCAGGTCGTGAAGCCTGAGGCGTTCTAGTACCATCTGCAGATGGACTAGATGTTCTTCGTGGGTATCGCTATAAATTATAATGTCGTCCAGATAGACCTTGACGAAATTGTCTAAGAAACCGGAGAGTACTTCTGCCATCATTTTGGTGAAAGTGCCAGGCGCGCCTTGTAAACCGAAAGGCATGACGGTAAATTCGTATGTGGCCCCTTCAGGAGTACAAAATGCTGTCAGCGGGATACTTTCAGCCGCCAAAGGTATTTGCCAATAGCCGCTTCGCAGGTCTAAACTCGAGAAGATTTGAGCGTCGCCGAGTTCTTTAATGGTCTCCCGCACTGGCGGTAGCTGCGCTACTTCGTCTTCTGTGATGGAGTTTAGTTGCCTGTAGTCCACACAAAAACGTGGCTTCCCGTTTTTCTTAGTCACAATAACAACCGGTGAACTGTATTGTGAGTGGCTGAGGCGAATAACACCCGCTGCCAGCATTTTAGTTACTTCCTCTTGTATGATCTGTCTCTTTGTCTGAGAAAATTGCGTCCGTCGAATTTTGAAGGGTTTGTCGGTTTTAAGTTTAATCTTATGGGTACATACCCGAGTGGTAGGTTGGCGAAGCCCCTCTGCGAAAACGTCTGAAAATTTATTTAGAGCGGTCTGATAGATTTCACGTTCTTGTTGTGGGACCTGGGTGTCTGTCAAGACGACCGGCGTCTTGGCTACCTCGGCAGGCCGTCGCTGGGCATGCCAGAACACGCTGTGTCTGGTGGTTGTTCCGAAGTAAAAGCACCGGTTAATAAAATCGAGGACAGCACCTTCCTGTGCCATCCAGTCCCTACCCAAGATAATGTCGTCTGTCATGTTGTCTAAAATGTGCAGAGAGACGTTCGTCTCTACCCACATAATGTTTAAGTTGCAAACGACTTTGCCTGTTGCCTTGACGACGCATGCCGCGTCCGCGAGTTTGACGGTGAGGCTCGCTGCCTGCACCGGCAGGTCGTTTACAATGCGTGAGTGAATGAAAGAGTGACTAGCCCCGCTGTCGAGGAGAGCTAGTGCGTGTTTGCCGTCGAGGAGCACGCTGAGAAGCGAAGGTTCGGTGTTCCCCAATGAGGCATGTTGCAGGCTGCTAATCTGCGCGTTTGGAGCAGCGAGGGGTGCTGGTGGAGCACGTGGAGACTGGGGCAAGGAGCGGAGTGTGACTCGCCCCTCTTTTAGTTTTCCGACGATGGGCCGGCAATTTGATTATCTACAACTAAGTGGTTAGCTGAGGCGGTCGCTACTTGAGCGGGGCGGAATGAGCTTTGTTGCTGGTTTTGATATGCAATGCTAGTTTGTCTTCCCCTGTTAGGGCAGTCCCTATTAAAGTGCCAGTGATCGCCACAGTGCCTGCAAGGCGACGGTGGCTTGTTGGGTTGCGAAGCAGAGGCCTGTTGTTGTTGGCCTGCCGCGGCGCGGTTCGCTGCCTGCGGCTGAGGTTCCCTGCGTTGGGATGTTTGCCCGCCCCTCTCTTGATTCGCAGTTACTTGCTGACGCGGTTGCGATGGCCTGTCTGACACGTCGCGTTCGATTTCCTCCGCAAACTGTACGAAAGAGTCGATATCAGTATAAGTTCTAGTCCTCAAGAAAGATCTAATCTGAGACAAGGCGAGTTCTATTATTTGGCGAAACTTTACTGCCGGATCGTCCGTCAGTCCCAACCTTTTACCTAACTGGTGTTTATATAGAATAAATGACGCAATCCCTTCGTTGGCTCTTTGTTTGTCCCCATACCAGCGTGATTTTAAATTACATAACAGCGCCGGGTCGTTAAATTTGTTAATGAGCCGCTGGCTGAATGTATTGAAGTCAGAACGTTCATACCTATAAATGTCGTGCCATGTTTTGGCTTTGCCCCCCAGGTAGCTCGCCGCTACATACCCCTGGTCAGCTTCTGGTATGCGATTTCTATAAAAATACTCGCGCAGTTCTGAAATGAATTGGCAAGGATCTTCCCAGTCTTTGCCGTCGAATGTAGGTGCAGGCTCTCGCGGCCTATCGGTAGTGCCTACCCTCGAAATCAACTCTGTTAAAGCATGCACAAGACCGGTGGTTAACACGGGCGCTTGTGACTGTGTTTGTTCAGGCGCGGGCGTTCGCCGATTGAGCACCGTCTCGGCAGTCCCCTGTCCCTGTTCGTGTTGGCTTAAATGAAATGCTGGTGCATGAATAAATTCTATCTCCCCTGAGTGGCCAAACACTTCACAATAGTTTCCCTGGCAGATATTGCTGCAGTTTACTGCAGATAAATTTCGTATTTGAGTGCTATTTGTCTGATTTGTTGGGCGCCAAGGAGTTTGGAAAGTACTCCTAATAAATTCGTTATTGTTTACTAAATTTTGACTAGTCACACAAGCCGGCTGGGTCGTTTGAAATTCGGTGAATACTTCTGTATTCGGTTGCCCCACGTTGGGCGCCATGTCCACGAATCTGGCCCCCTGAAAGGAGACCAACCCCTGCCTCTACGGGGACGCCGTGAAGCGACGCCGCCGTGAGAGGTGGAGCACAGCCGTGTATGCTGGCATTATACAGATAGCGGCCGTGGTTACCCAACTCATGCGCGGAGTGTTCCCACGTTGCTGGAAGCGGCGACTGAGAATGTGCCATTTCCTTAATTTAGATCTGAAAAATACTTAAAGCAAAACCACCTGGGTGTCGTCCGTAGACGAGATAATATCTGCAAGCAAGTTGGTTGCGAGCAGCGACACAACTGCGAGCCAAAAGCAGTGTATCGATAAATAAAATAATTAAAATATTTCCACCTGGGTGTCGTCCGTAAACGAGATAATATCTGCAAGCAAGTTTGTTGCGAGCAGCGACACAACTGCGAGCCAAAAGCAGTGTGTCGATAAATGAAATAATTAATATTTCAAGTCTAAGTCCTAGATAAACAGAGTGGCTAGGTCGGACGTTTGCCGACGTGCAGCTAGGCACTCTGTGGTCAGCCCTAACTGAAAATTTGAATAAAATACCTTGTCTGAATTTAGGAAGCGTCTGTCATTCGCGTCTTGACAAGAGCAGGGGCCTAATTCCTTCTCAACACTCCGGTACGCTCGTTGAGTCGAAATGCGTCCCTTAGCTTGCCGAATTCCCGACGAGGCGAGTGGCTCAAGAGACCAATGTGGACGAGGACGTCGCCCACGTTGAAGTCGCCTGAGTCGGCCTTTCTCGAACAGTGCTGAATTACACAGCGGAAATCAGGAGCAGAAATGTTTCGTGGAGATCAGGATGGACAGTGGCGTATGAACTGACTTGCCACTGGATGATTGGAGCATGCGGTGATATGATGTTGGATGCGGAGTACAGTTGATTCAGGAGCGGCTGATGTCTTGGAATCGGTGCCACGAGCAGGTAGAGTTATCTTTTTACTCTGCCGTGGTGAGGGGAACAGATCGAAGCGAAGCGAAGCACTTTCGTTGACACTTACCTAGTCCCTGTACGGCGACGAACTCTCTCACACTGTCTATAAAGTCTTGCGCGGTTGACCAGTCTATACGAGAGTTCGTATTTCGTAGTAACTATCGGAGTGTCAACTTGAAGTGTAGAATCCCTCGAAGACGTTGCTGTTCCTTATCTTCGTGATGGCGGCAACCTTGAAAAAGGCTAAGCCGAATACCTTGGGTTTTCGAGTGCCAGTATGTAACGAAATCTTTATTTGATTGATTTTGGTGTGTCTAGTTGTCACACCAAAATCTCGAGAGTTTTGGGTCGTGTAAAATATTTAAAATATTTTGCCACGAAACTGGGTAAACTGGGCCGTTGTGGTGTATTGACGATACACCGCCGGAACTGGGAATAAATGATAAATTAAGTTAAATGAATTGCAGCCTGACAGAATGACAAAGTGGAATTAAATAATAAAAATTGAAAGCTGGAACGAGTGATGCCGCGGCGGCTGCTGGCGATCGACTAACTGCCAAGTGCAAAACGCGTTTATTTTATATGTTTGAGTCGCACCAATGGAGAGCGCGCAAAGTTGCAAGCGCTGAGGGGTGGAGCCTAAGCGGGCTGCGCCGATTCATATAAATATGAATCGCAGATCTGTGCCTCTCCACCGCGCCATCGCATTCGAGTCAGTGCAACAGTGGTGAGCAGACGTGTACATCGAGCAGCAGTAAAGTGCAGTGACAGTCAGTAGTGCAGTGAAGTGGCAGCCCCACAAAGAAGCTAAGAAGAGGAAATTCTGGATGCCTTTCTCAAGGCGACAGGATTAAAAAGATAAATAAAAGTCTCCCTCACTTGGAGACGAAACTGTTTATTTTCTTTCTCTTTTTAATACATGTACTTTTCTCCTATTAACATAATATAGGTATTCCCTTACAGATAAAAACAATGTCAAGTGCTGAGGAGGACAGCATAATGAATGAATACTCTGGAAGCTCCCGGAGCAGTACGCCCCGACAAGATGAAAAGGACCTCATCATCAACAGGCTCCTAGAAGAAAACACGGTCCTAAAAACACAGATCCAGGACCTTACTACAAGAATGGCTGAATTGCAAAAGCAAATAGCCGACCAGGCCCGAGCAACTCTGGAGGCTCAAAACGTCCAGCATCAAGAGCTCCTGAGAGCAATCCATGGAGCCACCCCAACCCCCACGGCTGCAAACAAAGAAACAGCAGTGAGAAAACGAAAGAAATCGGACACCCAAATGGACACAGACGAAGAGGGGCCAAAACAGCCCAAAAATAACACCACCAAGGACAGGGCTCCTACGCAGGCTACCACCTCCCAAACACCAGCCACCTATGAGCCCCTCACGGAGAAGAAGACAAAGGTCCCTCCAGTCATCCTCAGAAAGAAGGAACTATGGACCACTGTAAGCCATAGGCTACGTGACACAGGTATCAAATACCTGAAAGCAAAAGTCGTCGGAGAAGGCATCGCCATCCAGCCACAAGCCGCCGAAGACTACAGGCGAATGACAAGGTTATTCACCACTGAAAAGTGGGAATACCACACCTACGCACTCCCTGAAGAAAAGCTCCTGAGGGTGGTGGTGCGAGGAATCCCATCAGGGGTCACAAATGAGGACGTCAAGGAGGACCTCAAAGCACAAGGACTAGCCCCAGTGTCAGTCCAAAGGATGACTTCAAGGAGAACGAAAAGAGAGATGCCCCTCATCCTAGTCCAGGTCCCCCTAGACCAGGAGGAAATCCTGGAAATCACCCGATGCTGCTCCCTGGTAGTCAGAGTCGAGAGACAAAGAGCCGCCCCTACCGTCACACAGTGCCACCGCTGCCAGCGCTTTGGCCACGCACAAGGTAGGTGCACTGCACAGCCAAAGTGTGTGAAGTGCGGACTGGCCCACCATTCGGCTGAGTGCCAGAAAAAGAAGGAGAGCCCCGCCAAGTGTGCAAACTGCCAGGGGGCCCACCCATCCAGTTACAGAGGATGCCCCAGCTTCCCTAAAAAACCTGCAGGTCCCCAGAAGTCCTCAAACCAGGGTCCCAAAGCGAAGACGGCCACGGCAGAGACCAGAAAGGTCACTGCTGGAAGAAGCTACGCAGATGCGGCTAACGCCAATGGCAAAGCCGCATCTACAAGCAAGGCCAAGACAGAGCCAAAAAAGGGGGTCAAACCCTCAAATTCTGCTGTGGCCAACAACTTCACAGCAGCGCTAGAACAAATGCAACAGATGTGCTCAGCAATGAGTGCATTCTTTGCGCAAATGCCAGACATGCTAAAAGAGTAAATGAATAATACGCTGGTGAAGCCGAAAATCTTGCAGATGGCCTCATGGAACGTCAACAGCCTCCGTGAAAGGAAGCTAGAAGTAGAAGAAATCCTAGAGAGGTATAACATCGACGTGATGGCCCTGCAGGAAACCAAACTTCGCCAGGATAATACGGAAATTCGGATCCCAGGCTACATAGTCTACAACGAACAACGTAGAGCAATCGTAGGAGGAGTTGCACTACTTGTTAAGAAGACTTTGGACCACCACCTCATCGACACACCGGAACTAGAGAACATGGAAGCCGTAGCCATAGTAGTTTCAACGGAACGAAACGGCCCGCTAAAGATAGCTTCCTGCTATCAAGCGGCCCAACGGCCGCTCCTAGATCACGACCTGGAGGCACTCCTAACAAGAGGTATCCAGACCGTGGCCATAGGAGACTTCAACGCCAAATCGCCAGTTTGGAATTGCAGACGTACCAACACCCGGGGACGGGCACTGCTGCGATTCCTTGAAGAGCACGAGGGAGACGTGCAGGCGATAGGACCTGAAGAACCTACGTTCGACAATGGAAGACACATGCCCGACGTGCTGGACATAGCTCTGCTCAATGAGATGACTTTCACCGCCGAACTTCAGACCCAAGCAGAAGGCTCCTCGGATCATAACCCCATCTTCCTAAAACTGGGAGAAGGAGCCCCGGAGGATACCACCTTTATCAAGAAAAGAACGAACTGGGAAGAGTTCCGTGCAATCTTGCAAAGGAACATTGCACACATTCCCAGAATCGACAGTGAAGAAGAAATTGAAGAGGCCATCATCTCCCTGGAAAACCACATCCAGGCAGCGCTAACGGAAAGCACGACGGAAACTGTAACTAGAAGAGTTGCAACGCCGATGGGAGAACTCCCAGAGGAGACCATGCAGCTCATTCGAGACAGAAGAAGGTTTAAGAAACTGGTGCAGAGGACAAGACTCCCCGAACACCGCAGAGAGTATAATCACCTAACTCGAAGAGTTAAAGAAGCCCTGCAAGAACACAGGCAAGCTAGATGGCAACGTCACCTAGAGTCGATTGATCCTCAGGACAGAAGCATGTGGACCACTCAGAAGGCTCTGCGTGCAAAAAGAAAACCAGTACCGCCCATCCACGGAGAAAACGGAGTTGTCTACACTCGCCAGGAAAAAGCCGAAGCTTTCGCAGACAGCTTGGAACTGCAGTGTAGAGAAAACCAGATCGAAGACGAGGACGACGACTGGCTGGACGACGTGTCACGCAGGGTCAGAAGACTGAGACGCATGCAGGATGAAGAAATAATCCCCCCAACCTCCCCTGAGGAAGTCAGGGAAGTCCTGAGAAGCCTAAAGCCCCGCAAGGCGCCGGGATGCGACGGAATAGGCAACATAGTAATCAAGAAACTACCTCGAAAAGGAGTAGCAGCGCTGGTGAACATCATCAACGCCATCCTGAGATTACGTTATTTCCCCACCAAATGGAAGAAAGCCGTCGTCATCATGATTCCCAAGCCAGGTAAAAACCTAACCTTTCCTTCTAGTTACAGGCCCATCAGTCTTCTACCGGCGATGAGCAAAGTGGCAGAGAGGATCATCCTGAAGAGACTGAAAACCCTGACCGACGAGCTCCAAATCATCCCAGATGAGCAGTTCGCATACCGAACCGAACACTCAACCGAGCTCCAAGTTCTTCGTCTAACGGAGCACATCACGGAGGGTTTCAACCAACGCCAAGTCACAGGAGCGATCTTCCTAGACGTAGCCAAGGCCTTCGACAGGGTTTGGCACGATGGTCTTCTGGCGAAAATGCTGTCGATAGGTTATCCTGTTGGCATCGTCAAGCTAGTAAGATCCTACCTTCACCGAAGGCAACTTCGAGTGAAAATTGCCGATGCTCTGTCAAACTACAGGCCAATGGAAGCAGGGGTACCGCAGGGATCGGTACTCTCCCCCCACCTGTTCGCCATCTACACCTCCGACATGCCAAGAACCAATAGGACCTCCTTGGCGCTCTACGCAGACGACACAGCCATCATCACAAGATCATGGAGTGCAAGACTTGCCACCCGCAACCTCCAGGAAGCAGCATCCCTTCTGGAAGAGTGGTGCAACAAGTGGAAAATCAAAGTCAACGCGGAGAAGAGCAAAGCCATCCTCTTCAAGAGGGTCAGGAAGCAAACCGCCACAGGACATGTCTCCATGAATGGTGAAAACATCCAATGGCACGACACCGTCAAATACCTTGGCGTTATCATGGACAGAAGCCTGACGTGGAGACAGAACACGGAAGCGATAATACAGAAAGCGAGGATGAGGAGGACCCTACTCTACCCTATGATCGGTAGACAGAGCCAACTCAACCTGAGAAACAAGCTCACGCTCATCAGGACCCTCATAGCACCTGTTCTGACGTACGCCTCCGTTGCCTGGGGATACCAAGCAGCCACCTACCTAAAGAGGATACAAGCCGTGGAAAACGTCGCACTTCGGTGCGCCGTGGATGCACCATGGTTCATCAGAAACGCCGACATCTTCAGAGACCTGGAGTATACTCCAGTAACAGAAGTTATCCAGACCAGAGCGAAGAACCTATACGCCCGTGCAGCAGAGCATGGGAACCCGCTGATCAGACAGGCGACTGATTACGACCCCAACGACGCTCCAAGGCACAAGAGGCCGAAGCTCCAGATTCTGGATAATGGGTAAGCAAACTAACCTTTATCTTTCAGCCAGATCTTCAAATCACGCCGCCAGGAGACAATGACAAAACACCCAACCACCCACCCCGGGGGCACCAAGCAAACAACCAGCTAGGTACCCCTACCCTAGCCACATCCAGCTACCCAGCCCAAAACTTCCTTCCGACGACGTCGAAGCACACGATGCCACCGGCACCCTGAGCTACCGACAAGTCAAATACCCACAAACCCTCCCACCCAGAGAGAGTTCGGCAACAGTCGTTCCCTCTCATACAGACTAGACGCTCCCAGGAGCCAATGCCAGCGAAGAAAGAAAACCAAGAAAGAAGAGCGCCAGAAGAAACGACCCAGCTGGCAGGGTCAAACAGCCAAGACCAGGGGGGGCCTGTTGGAGTCCCCAGCAACATCCGCATCTGTGAGGGTAGCTGGGGATGACAACAGACACACCTCAACAAGGTCGGTCCAGGCCACAGCGATGGTTGGGGCAAAGAGCTACTAGCTTGACCCCTAATCACCCAAGATCGCCGACAAAGCCACCAATGGCTAGAGAGATGTTCAGAGAGGCCTCTTGCCGGGTTAGCTAACGCGCCCGCTACGCCTCCTAACAAGATATCGGCGCGCGTGCCTCTCCATTTGGCTGTCGACGTTCGACCTGTGCACATCTACAATGCTTGCTCGGAGGGAGCTTATATCTCCTGGTGCACACCGGAGAGGATACTTATGACTTAAAATGAATGTTTATGATAATATGCACTTGTAATACTAATAGAATCTTAAAGTTAACTAAAATTACTATGCTAAATTTGGCTGAGAGCCTGATATGAAATGTTAGAGTGGTAAAGCTAGCCACATTTAGATATAATTAATACTGGATTCAAAGGGGAGTATGTTTCTTAGGTCCTAAGTAAAATTAAGAAATTTTTGTGGTTTTCCTAGCCTGGGCTTAGGGCCCGATGACATATTTAGAATTCCAATTTTAAATAAGTGATCTGGAAATCTACCGTGATTAAGTTGCAGACATGTGATAGTAGAATAAAATGGTCTCGAAACTGGGAAACTGTCCTGCCATCTAGATTCAGCGATCAGAGGATTTAAGAGATAATAATTTGTACCTCGCTCCATGTACCTCTGATCATATTGATATTGCCATCTCTTAAGGAGCCTTTTCTTGTATATGGTAAATAAATCAGTAGCAGGTATTTTAACTGGAAGGGGAATACCACTTATCGAGGCTTCCTTAGCCATTTTGTCGACCATTTCATTTTCATACAGGTCACAATGTGCTTTAATCCAGACAAGGTTGACAGAAACCCACCGTTGTGACAAGGAAGCCAGTTTAGCAACAATATTCACAATCACCGGTGACGATTGTTCTTTACAGTTATCAATACTACTCAAGACACTCTTAGAATCAGAATAAATAGTTATATTCGGAAAGTTAAGGGAATCTGTGAAGCTCAAAAATTCCTGAATAGCTACGGCTTCGGCTGTAAAAACAAAACCCATGGTTTTAGTCCATACGAATGAATTAGTATTCGGACACACATCTTGTAGACCACCCGAAACGTTATACAATCAAAAAGAACTGATAACTAAGTATGTTAGAGGCCTCAACAATAGAATGTCGCATTACTATAAAATAGCACGTAGTCGTACGCTAGACCAAAAAGCGAAAGTCAATATTCGTTTTGACAAACACGTCCCCGGAAAACGACCAAATTGGAGACAAAGTCTATGTAAAAGAATCCCAGATCAAAGACAAATTACAAAGCAAATTTAACGGCCCATTCGAAATTAAAGAAATCTTTAAAAATTTAGCATTTTTATCTAATCCCGAAATAGACCAAACTACTAAAGTTAACTTTGACAGGATGAAACCATATTTTGAAAATTAAACTTCATTTTCAGGTTTCTCTTGCTGTTCGGATCAGCAGTATCCCAATATACAATAACGCCAATAAATAACACTATCGGAGTGTACTACCATCGAGACACTGACATTGTAATTTCCCACAAGAAATGGACGTTACTAGTACATAAGAATATTTCCACACTCAAGACAGCCATTGACAGAAATGACAAAATCCTAGGTAAAATCTTCATCGCCCTTGACCCGGCATATCTAGACATGGTAACCTTCACAAGTGAAGTTAAAACACATCTTAGCCTATTAACGCAAATTTCTAAAACAGTAAAGAGCAAATTCGATGAAATATTGTTCGATACGAAACGTTACAAACGCGGACTTTTGAACGGTATAGGTTCAATATTTAAATCAATCACCGGCAATCTAGATGCTGAAGACGGCGAATACTATCTAAATTTTATTAACAAACTTAATAATGACGAACACCAATTGGAGAACTTACTCAAAAATCAAATTTCAGTCACAACATCAGTCATAAAGAATTTCAATCTAACTGTTCGACAATTACAAATTGACGAAGAAACATTTAATAATGATATAAAAGAAATCGAAAGGCAGATCTCAAAAATCGAAGGCGAAACGCAAATAGAATACACAAAATTAAAATTCCTAAGTATTTGCGAGCAACTCATGGCAAGCTATTTATTTATCGAAGACAATTTAAACGATATTTTAAACTCTATCACTTTTGCGAGATTCAAAATAATTCATACATCGATAATCAATCCCCAAGACTTAGTAAATTCTTTGCAAGATATTTCACAGAAGTTATAAAAGAATAATTTACCACTCCCGATTAAATTATCAAAGGTTTCACAATACTTAGATAGTATTGAATTAAAAATTTTTCAGGTAAATTCAGAATTAATATTTATATTAGACATAGCACTAATAGACCCTCAAACATATTCTGTTTTCAAACTATATCCTATCCCTATTCTGGATAATAGAACTGGTCTATTTCACATTTTATCAACTTCTCAAAAATATATCGCGAGAGACGATGATTCTTTGATGTTCGTACCCGTCGCAGACCTCGAAAGATGCAAACCAATTCGTCCTAATACCAAGCTATGCTCAAATTGATTTGCATATTCAATTGACAACAATGCCATATGAGAAGCCCGTCTCTTCAAGAACCTCGACACACTGCCCGAAAACTGCCAGACGTCACTCATCATCAGTCAAGGTTACAACATACAAGAACTAGGAAAAAACAAGTGGTTAGTGATAAACGCGGAACCTTTGCATGGGACCATTAACTGTCCCAAAATAAGTTCGACCGACACAATCTCCAAAAACTCAATCATTAGACTACAATCAAATTGCTACGCTTTTGTAGATATTACCAAAATCCAAGCTAGCACAAGTGATTTTACCAGTGTAAAAGACAATAATCACCCAATTCAAGTCCTGTTTGAGTGTTGTGGCCAAATTCCAGAAAACGTTCGAGTGCCCAATCTAAAACCTTTAAAGTTGAACAATTTAAATACCGAAGACCTCGAGATTGCGAAACACAAACTCGATCAGTATTCAAAAGACCTAGACGACTTAATAAATGAACCCATTGTTACCAAACACGCCTCTTGGTTCACTTACTTCATAATTGTTTTAATCTTTGGACTATTATTTGTGTACCTATTCTATAAATATAGAATATACCGAAGAAGTTCAACCACCGATGTCTCTACATCGCCCCCAGCTCCTCCAAGACCTAGTAAACTCTCCAGGACATTTACTAGCCTACTCCCTCAACGAAGACGACCTCCACTAAGAAGAGAAGACGAAGAATCCGAAGACATATAACTCAGTTGAAACAGTTTGTGCCTTTCTGTTAACTTTCGTGCTGAAACTCTTCAGTGAAATTTATTCAATTTTATTTTAATATTTTGATGCTTTTTATATATGCACTGTATTGCATTTTTACGCTTACTATTTTATATTCTATATTTTTACATTTTATACTTTTACAATTTTACATTTTTGCAGCTTTTACATTTTTGTCACATTTTATTGTACTTTATATTTCATATTTTTCATTTAATTTCAATTTCAAAAATTGCTGTATAATCACCAACTTTTTCTATAAGGGGGAAGTTGTCATATATTTTAAAATTACCAAGTAACTTATAATATTTAGAGTCATATGAAATTAGCTTATCGGGCGTATCATATTACATATGACAGCTGCTCCTTTTGCTAACTCAACATCACCTGATTCACACGCTCGTTCACAATATTCCTTTGTTCTAAGACTCTTCAAGTCAGCACTTTTAAACTTTTAAATATATGTAAAGTAACATTTGCACTTCAGTCTTCATACTCACTTAGTCTTAAGTCAATGAATTTGTTTCAGTTTTGTTCAGGGTAGTAATTACTATCCTTTCAAGTAAATAAAGTTTTTAAAAAGTTAGTTGTGTCGCTTGTGATCTAACATACCTATATCTTTAGTTTTATAAATATTAGCGAGTGTGTTATTGCGTAGTTTGTGCTATTTATCGTAAGTTATGATTTAGTTTTGTGGGTTTGATTTAGTTAACATCCAGATAGTTTATCCGTTAAGGCTATCTTTTCGGAAATCTTATCAAATTATTAACGGTTGTTATTTCTCCTCAAAAGAACTGGCGCCCATTTATCTTTTCTGTTTTAGAGTTTCTTTTATAGTTTAATTTATATTATCGTCCCTTCTAGATTATTAATATCTTCAGTTCCTTCCGGTATTCGTTTGTGGATTCGACCACTGTCTGGTTAAGTTAGTTTTCGAGTTTTCCGTTTTCCGTATGTTTAGTTTTAGCATTTGTTCGCCTTCCGTCTTACGGGTTGATCTAGTTACATTAAATTTTAGTCATCTCGCTTAAGTACGGATAACTTGTCTGTCTAGTCTCGTTATGTTTATCATACTGTTCCGGTTTATTTACATTCACCCATAATGCTACGATACGCTTGTTTCCGATTTACCCTTCCTTTCCTGTTCGGCTGACCAATTTTTAGTCGAAATATCTTTTCGTCCGGTTGCGTTATTATTGTTCGTTTTTGGCTAATTTTGTACTAGTTTATATATTTTCGTTATGTTACGAAATTTGCGTTTTATAAGTTTATATTACCGTCCCGGCTAATCGTTAGTGGGGAGGACCCTTTTGATATTACCTTTTAGTTTTAAAATAGTACCGTTTCGTTACTCTAATGTTACTGTCCCTTGTCGGTTGATGACGAATTAGTAATTTTGTCGTCATGTTGCGACATATACGTTTACACGTATTTCTATGCATTTTAGTACTTTAATTGATGTCTCGATGTTAAACCGTTCATTTCTGGCCTTCAAACTATTTTGTTTTCCTACATTTTCTTTTCTCTTTTTCTTGCGGTCTGTGAGGACAAATGATCGATGCACTGGTGAGTGTTCTGGTCATGGGCGTGGGATAGCGACCATGCGATTTGTCTTGATTTACGTCCAGAGCATTGCGTATCACCTCCAGAGTTTAACTTCGGCAAACTCTCAACGTGGCTAGGAAGAAATTCCTTGTGGTAGTTAGACCTTATTGCTAGGCATCCTTGCGTTTTGCGACCCCTGACATATTGGGCAATCGGACTGACTGTGTCCCCACTCGCTCGTGTCTCCTCCTCCTGACCGAAATTCCCATTCCTTTGTAACAGGGTCGATTTAGTTCCGGACCTGGTTGTTGAGAGCCATGTGGAGAAATCTCTTCCTGTTAACTCTTCATTCCCTTTCCGTTTCGTTGTTTGAGTGTCAGTAATACCTTAACCCTGTTAGTTTTACCTTATCGTCCCGGCTAATATTGTTTCTTGGTGCGGAGGATCTTCTGATCTTCTCTTTTAGTTTTGAGTAATTACCGTTTTGTTACGTTGATTTTACGTTTTACCGTCCCACCACGTTGATATCATCTTCCCTTCTCGATGGTGGGCGACGAATTTCTAAGGTTACGGTTTTTGGTTATTGCGAAATTATGTTTACTTCCTTCCTACTTTACTTCCGCCTTCGTTAATCTCCTGGTCCGTGTCTCGCTGACATTGAAGGCTGGACGTTAGTTAATATTTGTACGTTTTGTTTGATGTCGGGCTGGGGCTCCCTCCTGGTGGAGGAGAGGGGTAGTGTAACGGTTCATTTTTAAAGATCGCCCTGTACGAAAACATTAAAATAAATTAAATAGAGGCTAGTCTCATGCATGTATAAATCGAGTTTTCTACGCGCTAGAATGAATTATAAATGAAAGACCGTTTGACCTTTAACGAGGTACAAGTAGAAGAGGTGAAGAGGGACTTGTTTGTAGCAGTTGATGTTTTTGGGTTGGATGATAGTCTAGCAACGACTGCGAGGAGATGCAATCGATTTGTTGTTTAAGCAGGAAAATTTAGTCTTTTGGATGGTGAGAATTCAGTGTTTGAGTATTGCAGCTACGTTTGATGTTAAATTGTGCATCAGAGTAATGTGTAAATCACAAAGTGCAAATATTCAATAGTCAATTAAATGAGAGAATCAGTCTGTATTAAATAGCAACAAATTGCATGATTAATCTGAATTAGTTACTTTGATGCCATCCATGATAATTTGTGATTTTAAGTACCTACCTAGTTTGTGGTATGTACGTTCATTTGTTGAGTGCCATACGTCCATTGACTTTCATATGTCCAGAAATAAAACTGTAAGTTTTTTATTTTATGTACTAGGTAGTTGTGGCAGCTCAAGGCTACGCGCGTGGAGAAACAATATTTTTAGTGCCGTTAAGGAACTACTTTCTTGATTGATTTTTCCTTCCCGAGTGAGATCGGCAGACAATTTGACTGCTTTCATGTTAGTCGTAGACATTAGCCACATTGATTTGATTTGTTGACAATTTCGATGCCCCAATAGGCATACATGTGGCTTAATTAATGTGTAATCACTAGCAACATTTAAGGCTATCCAGGAACAATAGAATAATCGTTACGCATCGAAAGCTTTTTGTATGTCACCTTAATTTACGTATTCGTTTGTGAAACCTTTTGATGGTTAAAATTTAGAGTGCCACGCCGATTTATGTAATTAGTTTAACTGATTTAATTCTTGTTAAAATACTATTTGTTGTACAATTTCTAGTAATTTTAGTGAGTAAGTTATAAGTTTTCTTAGAACGGTCATTGAGCTCAGGCCGGGTTATACAAAATATTGTATCGATTTATCTCTGTAAAACTATTTATTATATTTAACACTTTAAGTGCAACTTTAAACTCCTCCCTTTTTTCTCACTAGGAAGATTCATAAAAAATGGCTGGCTGATGTAATTAACATGGGTTAGCAATAAGTCCCTAATTTATAGCTTGTGTGTTTGTGGTCTGAACTAAAAAACGTATATAAATTATTCTCTTATAATTGAGTAATGTCCCCAAGGTAATGTATCAGTAGAGTCTCAAAATATATCGTTTATCATCATAAAGGATTAAAGCAATTTTAGTTTGCCACCGAGTAAACATTATGTAAATAAGATTGTATAGAAAGTTGAGTTCTGTATATTTCACTTTTCTCCTCTAGACATTTTTGATAATCTTCAAATTATATCGTATTTTTACTACATTAGACTTTACTCCATTAGATTTTTTAATACACCCTTTCCCCTCTGTATACTATGGATCCTTGAACGGAGGCCTACAAAATGACTCATTATGGCACCAGAACACTTATACTTCATTAAACCAGATATTTTTTTATTCAATAAAGGAATATTACATTTATTATTGGGACTTTACTTTACTTTATTAGCTCCCCCGCCTTGCGGCTTTGAGCAAACATAATCTCTATGCTACAATACTATCCAATAAAATGTTTATATATACATATATATACAGATATACATTATCTATAATACCTGGAAGGCAACCCTCACACATGCAATTCTTCAGTCATCATCACTCTCTCTGCCCACTCGTTCCATTTCCTCACTTGTTCCTCTTGTACTACCTTATTTTCTCTCATTTGTACTTCCAGATGACCCCATTCATTCCTCACAAACCTTCTCCCTTCTTCCCTATCCATTCTTTCACATACAAACCTTACATGCTCACTATTTTCCTCTCCTCTTCCGCATTCGCACTCCCCATCTACATCCCTCAGGCGAAACCTTTTAAGGTATCCCAGAAAATTTCCATGTCCTGTCGCCATCTGCACTCCTTTAAAGGATAATCCCAAGGCGGTATAACCCACTTCCGAACATACCCCGAAGAGGGTTCTTCCAGTTTCTCCATCTTCCCATCTTTTCTGCCATTCCTCTATTACTCTTTGTCTCGTTCTTGCTTTTCTCCCTCTCCGATCAATTCAAATTTCTCCCCCTTCTATTTCTTCTCTCATTCTTGCCCTTTTTGCACTTTCATCCACCATTTTATTTTTTCTATTTTCCTCACCCTTTCTCCTCCACATGATAATACATTCAACTCTCATCCTATTCAGTCTCTCGATACTCAATTTTATCTCAACTATCTCTCTTTCTTTCGCCCCTCCTTTCTTCAACCTCTCGAGAGTCTGCAGGCTATCCGTGACGATGGATACCTGCATTCTCTCTCGTGGCCTCATTCCCTCCTCATTCACTCTTCTCTCAATCATCTGGATGGTTTTTCCCATGGCAATGGCTTCCGCCACTCCCACGGGGATGCCATCCGCAATTCTTTCTTCAAATCTTCCTTCTCCGAATATTCCCTCAATTACTCCAGCTATTCCCACTCTCCCTTCTTCGTCTCTACTCGCGTCCGAATAACCCACAATCTCACTCTCATTTTCGATTTGTGCCTCCCATACCCTCTCTGTCCTCACTCTAAACGCTGGGTGTGGCCTTAGTGCTCCTTGTGTTTCTTTTCTCTTGATCTCTTCTGTTTTGTCAAGGTGAAGGACCCCCGCTAGTACCTCAAGCGGCGGTATGCCACTTAGGACCTCCAGAGCGGCTGTAGGAGTTGTCCTATAAGCCCTCTGGAGACCAAGAAGTACCATTCTTTGGGTGGCCCTTAGGTGTCTCACTATTCTGCTGTCATTCGCTCTACTCCCCCAGATCTCAACACCATACATTATTGCCATTCGCATCACCCTTTCATATATAATTTTTATCAAATTTTCATTCGCTCCGTATTTCCTTTTCAGCATCGCAATCACCCTGGTACAGGTCTCTCCCACTTTTTTCCTCACACTCTTAACATGGTCGATGAATCTAAATGTCTTGTCCACCACAATCCCCAGGACCTTCACTGCATCTCCCATGTCCACAATCCCGCCTCCCATTCTAATCCGTGGTTCTCTTATTATTCCTCTCATTCCCACAAACATTGCTTCGGTTTTTTCCGCATTATAGCGGAGCAGATTTTCCCTCTCCCACTGCTCGCATTCTTCTTTCGCTCGTTCCCATCTACCTTCAATCTTCTTTACGGATTCCCCGCTCAGTATTAGAATCTGGTCGTCAGCGAAAGCCTGCGCATGACAGACCTTGCCTCCTTCCAGATCCACTCTTCCTACCTCCTCTTGCATCAAGCTATTTAGCTTGTTCATTCGTCTAAACCATCCTTCCATCACTATCAGCCATAGCGTTGGTCCTAAACTGGAGCCCTGTGGACATCCTCTATCAATTTTGGAAACCACTCCCCCACTTTCAATCACTCTGTTTCCTAAGAAATCCTCACATACCCTTCTTACATTTCCATACATTCCCATTCTTTCCATTTCCTTGTCGATAGAGGGCCCCCATGCCATATTAAACGCATTGCTCAGGTCCAGGGCCACCACCATACTATGTCGCCCTTCCCTTTTATTCTGCTCAATCACTTCAATAATTCTCTTTACAGCCATCCCCGTATCTCTTCCACTTCGGAATCCATACTGCTCCCTGTCGTACTTCCCTTCAGCCTCCATGAAATGCTGGACCCTCCCGTTGATCAGCCTGTCATATACTCTTCCCAGAGTGGGTAACAGGCAGATCGGTCGAGGATCCCCATTCCTTTTCGGTATCCAGGTCACAGTCGCTCTCTTCCATAACTTGGGAAAAATTCCCTTCCTCATGCACTCATTGTACAGTTTCGTTAAGAAACTGCACTTCTCTTTCACAATCTCTTTCATCGCTTCATTCGGAATCCTATCACCCCCCACGGCTTTGCCATTTTTCATCTCTTTCACTACCTCCTGTACCTCCCATTCTTCGATTTCTCTATCATCCCGATTATAGTCTCTTGCTCTGTCCTCAATCCTCCTGTGCATTTCCTCCTTTACCTCTTCCACTCTGGGGAAGTATTTTCCAATCAGATATTCATTCTTCTCCCTCACACTCGTCGTGTACCTGCCATTTTCCATTCGCACCATTCCTTCACCATCTTCGTTTATCGGTCTCCTAATCCATTTCCAGACTTTGTCCCAAGGGTCCCCCTCACAAAGCCTCTGCAGTTCCCTTTCAAGAGCTCCTTCCCTCTCCTCCTCTATCATTCTCTTATACACCTTCCTCTCTCTTTTATATGCTTCCTTTCGCCTCTCTCTCACCTCCTCATCATTTTCATCTTGCCATTCTTTCCTCATTTTTTTAATTTTCCTTCTCAAGCTTGCTAGTTCACCGTTCCACCACCTTTCATTTCCTTCAAACACTCTAATTCGTCTTATGTTTCTTACAAGCTCTCTGGCAGTAATTACTGAATCTCTCCACCACCCGTTCAATTTCAGTCAGATCATCATCTTCTTCGTATTCCGCAATTTCCTTTCTAAAATCTATCCAATCCGTTCTTGCAAAATCATACAGCCATTTTGTTCGTTTTTCTTTCATACCCCCTTTTACGTTGAAGTGAATGTATCGATGATCACTCATGGACTCATCCTCATTCACCCTCCATTCGTTCACTTCCACTTGCCTACTCACAGTAACATCTATCCAGCTATTTCCTCTCGTACTGGAAAATGTGGCCAAACTTGCCGAATCATTCTCCAATACGAGTCCTCTCATGGTCATCCATTCCATAAATTTTTCACCCCGTAAATCAGTTTCATTCCCGCCCCATGCTTCATTTTTTGCATTCACATCTCCACCTAAAATCACTGCCTTATTCCAATTATTCAATATCTCTTCTACTTCTAATATTCTCTTATTTTCTCTTCCACCCGGTTCGTCATACACACTTAACACCATCACGTCTTTTTTATCTTTCATTTTTATTTTCACACATGCGACATTCTCTCTCATTCCTTGCGTCCACCCAGTTACTCCTTGAATTTTTTCATTTACCCATATCTCGGCTTTACTTTTCCCATTTTTTCTATAACGTTTATACCCTTTCCACTCAATATCTCTTGCATATGGCTCTTGAACGAGAACTATATCCACCTCCCATTCATTCGCCCTCTCCCGCATTAACTCAGCCGCTACCCGGCCTCGTCCCAGATTTATCTGCAAAAAAGTTAGCTTATCCATCACAGTAATTCATAGCTCTCCTAGAACGCTGGGCTTGCCTGATAAAAACCGGGCAGCTTCTATCATTTGCCCTGTGGTCCCTTGGGACTCTGTCCAGCTCTCTACAGTTTACACATTCCTCCTGTCGTCCTTCACAGGTTCTCCCCTCATGACCACCATCGCAGACGAAACAGGCCGGACTCTGCTTGCAATACTTGCTTACATGCCCGTACCTGCTGCACCTGAAACACATGGCCACGTTCACATACTCTTCCACGCATCTAACCACCAGATCTACGCTTACCCATCCACGCTTGAGCAGATATCTTGCAATTCCACCGCTACACTGGACCACCCAGTTTTCCTTTTGGGGGTTTCTGCACCTCTTCCTCGCTATAACTTTTATGTGTTTCCGCTCTTGTGCAGTAAAGTTCTCCCTGAGTTCGGAATTTTCCTCAAAAAGTAGTTCGAGGAATTCTTCCTCCTTTAGCCCTCTCTCGACGCCCGTAATAAGAATTTGGGGTAAGGAGTCTTGTCTATCTTTAACTTTTAAGTCCTCCTTCTGCCTGAGAATCTCCCTAATTCTCTGACCGTGTTCACGGGATTGCGGCACCAAGGCCACCCCTCCACCGTTTGTAATGTAGACCCCTCTCATCCCTGTATTTTCTTTAGCTCCTTTTAATTGTTTTTTAACTTCCTCCCAAACGGTTTTACCTTCTTCCACACCCTCCTTTCGTACTATAATCTCTGATTTTTCCTCTTTAGGAGGTGTCCTCCATCCTGTTCCCTTTTCAAGCCTTTCTTTAACCCCCACTTTAGCTGCTTCCGCAAAAGTTTTCTTATTCCTCTTAACCCTCTTTGTGTTCCACTCACTCTCACTTTCACTCTCTCTCTCTCTCTCCGTTTCAGTGTCGCTCCTTGAAACCACTGCGCCTGTGGGTTCATCCTCTATTTCCTTACAGATGGGATGCTTACTTATTGCACCTTGCGACACTTGCCTTGCGAGTTCCGCCTCTCGAACCACCCTCTCTTTTGTTTCGTTCTGCGTTTTCATAGGCGGACCACCCATGCTCCCCTTATTTAGTTTTTCTTCAATTCCCCTCATCCACTCTTTTATTTTATTTCTTTCCCTTTCATTTTCTTTTTTCATTTCAATCCACATCATGGCATTATTTTTCCATTCCCCTTTTCCTTTCATCTCCTCTTCCAGTCTTGTTTTACACTCTATCCACTCTTTAAACATAGTCATACATGCCCGTTCTATTTCTTTCATACTTTCATTCACACATTCTCTTTCACTTTTATTAAATTGAAACTTACCACCAGATACTCTACTGGTTGCCTCCCTCACATTTTCAATATTACTCCTAACCGTATTCATTAATCTCTCTTGTTTGTCCTTTTCTTCTCGTTTCTTCGCCTCCTCTTCCCTCTTGTTTCTCTCATATTCCAGTTGTTTCCTCTTGTTGTCTTCTTTCTTCCGTTCCCCCTGTTCTTTCAGTTTTCTCAATTCTTCTTTCCTTCTTTCTTCGTCTTGTATTTCTCTCTTTTTCTCTTCTTCCTTTCTTCTTTCCTGTGTTAGCTTGGGTCTTTTTTCTGTTTTCTCTGGCTCTCCCTTGTGTAGTATCGCTTTTATTTTTTTCTGAGTTGCCTCGGCTCTTTCTGTTTCTTTTTGAATTTCCTGGAAGGATCTATCTAGCCCCTGTTCGTCTCCGATTGTTCCTGGGCAGGACATTTTCCTAGGTTTCTTTGCTTCAGCTCCTGGTGGGGTTCTAGCGATAGAATCCCTCCTCTCTATTTGACCTTGACTTTCGTACTCCTTTTCAAGCTTCCTTATCTCCCTTTCGAGGCTGTCTTCTCTCTCTTTCCTCTTATTTTTATCACTTTTTCCTTCTTCCATCATATTAATGTCATTCAACTATGTCCAATATTTCTAATTCCAAGCACAATACTAGTCTATCATGCAGCATGCATCAAGTGCAATACATGCATAAACTTATCAAAAAAGAAATGACACGTATTCTCTAAAAATATTAATAAGTTTCAATTATTTGCTAAGTTTTACCCCTTTTTAGTGTCCTGCCACTGGTATTTCTGAGTCCTGTCTCTTCTTACTCACTACACTAGTAACTCTATGTCTCTTTTCACTTTTCACATGCAAAAAACCGCACCTTTGGAGCTCTTTTCTGTCTCTTTTCCGTAAATTCTTTATATTTCACCTATGTTAGTTTCTGGTTAATATCTACATATGACCACTTCACTTATATACCTATACTGCTATTCCTGAGTCCAAATCTCTCCTCTAAGCTTCACCTTCCAACACTTATCTCCAAACACCACTACACAATCCCTAGTGTCCATCCACTTACGGATATGTCTCTATGGCCCCACAGCAGCAGCAATACCACAATCAGAGTTAACACTATGAAGCTGAAAAGTCGGAATCGCAGTGATTCCGGATCACTTCAGGGGATCCTTCCACTATTCTCCACGATTATGTCAGCCTCCAGTAAACTCCTCTGCATATGTACTCCCCTCACGGGCCTCCTCGGAGATTTCACAGTGCACTAGGGCTTTGCCCCTCACGTGATTCCCCTATAATAACTGTTCTAAGCAGTAAATATTGAATCTTCAACTACTCGGGTCGACCGTCAACATCCTACTTATTATTGGGACTATAGTCACTAGAGTAGTATGCAAATGACAGCGCTGCTGGAGCGGAGCTGCACATCAATGTGCAGAGTACACCCATGTTCAGCTCCGCTCCAGCGGCGCTGTCATTAGGTATGGCGTGGACGTGGGCGACCATCCGGCCGAAGGTGAATGACCGGAAACATCTGGCGTGCACGTGGGTGAGCATCGATCGTGGGAAAGTATCGTAACGGCCGTTCTCACGGTGTGGGGTACACGTGTTGAACATCTGGCGTGCACGTTGATAAGCATCTGGCTGAAAGTGAATGACCGGGCCAAAGGTGAATGACCGGGAACATCTCGCGTGCGCGTGGGCGAGCATCTGGCTTAACCTCAGTATGCAGGAAGTGGACAAGTACAAACAGGAAGTGGACAGGTAAACCAGAAGTGGTCGGAAATCAAACTGGTGAACCAGAAGTGAACCCGGAAGTGGTCGGAAATGAAACCGGAAGTAAAAATACTTCGGAGAATATACCGCAAGTGGTCGAAATCTAACCGGAAATGCTGAAAATTGGACCGAAAGTGGTCAAGGAGGCATGGGATCAAACCGGAAATGGACGGAAATTAAACCGGAAGTAAAAATACATCGGGCTAGAAACCGGAAGTGGTCATAATCTGTCCGGAAGTACTAGGTATTGGACCGAAAGTGGTCAAGGAGGCATGGGATCAAACCGAAAGTGATCGGAAATGAAACCAGAAGTAAAAATACATCGGATATTCTACCGAAAGTGGCCGAAATCTTACAGGAAGTGCTGGATATTGGACCGAAAGTGATCAAAGAGGCATGGGATCAAACCGGAAATGGTCGAAAATAAGACCGGAAGTAGAAATACGACTGACGCGAGACCGGAAGTGGTCAAAATCTGGCCGGAAGTGCTAGATATTGGACCAAAAGTGGTCAAGGAGGCATGGGATCAAACCGGAAGTGACCGGAAATGAAACCGGGTGTAAAATTACATCGGATATGATACCGGAAGTGGTCCAGATCTAACTGGAAATGCCAGAAATTGGACCGGAATTGGTCAATGAGGCATGGAATCAAACCGGAAGTGGCCGATATAGAAGCGGAAGTGGATTGTAAATCCGGAAGTATCCGTTATCGAACCGAAAGTGAACAGGAAATAGTCGAATCTAGTGATGAACAGGAAGCACATATGGCACACATCTGGCGATGATTTATATTCAATCGTGGGAAGCTATGGCGTGCACCTGCGTGTGGCGTGCACCTGTTGACCATCTGGCTTCCAGACATGTCTAGACAAGTTAGATCACATAACTATTTGAGTAGTGGGGGTAGTGGAATAAATAACCAGCGATGTGCTTAAGACACATTAGCTCTCCGAAATGACTGCGTCCTATAGTTTCTCTGAATATGTACCACAGCAATATATTCCATCAAATGTACCGAGTGCAGTTAACCAATACACATAAAGTGTATCCGAATCCAAAGACAATATTCCAAAGGACGTAGTGATTGGTGAACATCGATGTAAGTTAAATAAATCAGTGCAAATTTGTTTCGGTGGGACTTTCATACGATTCTGGTTTCACTGCATATGTGAACCTGTCAGGAAATAAAGGTGGCCAGATTGTTTTCAATGAAACTGATTGGAAAAAGTTTTTATTCCATCAAGGAACAATAATAAACTATATTTACTACAACATAAAGCCTGACGTAATACATGAGGACAACTTGTCCATACATTTCGAAGAGCTGTCACTAGGTCGTGCAATCAAAAATTTCAAAAGCAAATAATTATATATATTTGGCATATGAATCGATATGTGCTTTATGTGAAATATTGCCGCTATTGAAATACAGATTGGAATTATTAAAAAACCAACAATTTGTGAACTTCAAAATTCTACAAAAAGGGCTGCAGAACCAAAGAGGTAATATTTTTGAAAATGCTCTAAATTTACTTAAACCAGAAAATAGCCCAAGTAGTGAAAATATCAGCATGATTATGGAATTGATTTATGTTCATCCTAATATCTTTGAAAAGGAGTGTAATGAAAAAAGTAGCGTTTAATGAAAAAAATCAAATTCATCATCTTATAACATGGAGGTATGCATATAACTCATCTAGAAAAATATATTGGGAATTGTTTGCAGTGGACAGACTACGCTTTCATAGGAAAATCGAGGCATCCTCAAATATTCTTAACCCTATTTTAGATATTATTTCACGAAAGATTTGAAATAGAAGAACATGTAACAAATACAATTTGTTTTATTTAAATAAAATGGTTACAGATTGTAACGAAGCATATTTTAGTATGGAAATTTCAACGCAAACCGTTGTTTATTTTTATATTCTTTATATTTATATTTTACACTAGGCACAAAACATAAATAAATGTAGTCCTTTAATTATTAAATATAAATAAAATCCGCCAGGAGGAGCTAGGGCCCCACCACCGACCAGTATTAGTTCCGTTGATCAGTCGTTCGACCCAGAGACCAGAACAATAGGATCGCTAGATGGAGCTAATGGCTCACCACCGACTTGAGTTGTTTCGTCGTCGTCGAACACCTCGCCCAGCTAGCAGTGCAAGTGTGTGTAGTGTCCTTACGAAGCCACTGTCCGCCGTCAACAGGATGTAAGTGAACCAATTAGGTATTTGATAAGCAACCTGGCCGGAGTTAATTGCCGCTTATTAACCGTAACCTACTCCGCCCGGTGTCCGCAAGGATACTTTGTTTGGCAACAGGTTCCCGTGTTTGCCATCTGGCCTAGCCCCCAGTCAGTCAGAGGACAGCGAGAATCTGAGCGGTCACGTGCATGCTTTCTGGCCTAGTCCCCAGCCAGCCAGGAAGCCAAAAAGACTTCTGCCAAACAAAGTGATACGTGGACCTTGCCGGTTTGGTGCATTCCCTGAATGGGCTATACCGTTAAGGAAACACGAACAGGAGTGGGTTGGTCTGCAAGGGTGAGTGTGTGTGCAACTGGGAAATTTTCGGCGGACAACAGGTACCGCGTTTGCCCTCTGGCCTAGCCCCCAGTCAGCCAGAGGACAGCGAGAACCTGGGAAGTCACGGGAATCCTTTCTGGCCTAGTCCCCAGCCAGTCAGGAAGCCACAAAGACTTCTGCTAAACAAAGTGATACGTGGACCTTGCCGGTTTGGGGCATTCCCTGAATGGGCTAAACCGTTAAGGAAACACGAACAGGAGTGGGTTGGTCTGCAAGGGCGAGTGTGTGTACAACTGGGAAATTTTCGTCTGACAACAGGTACCGTGTTTGCCCTCTGGCCTAGCCCCCAGTCACCCAGAGGACAGCGAGTACCTGGGAAGTCACGGGAATGCTTTCTGGGCTAGCCCCCAGACAGCCAGAAAGCCACGTAGATATCCGTCAGCCGAAAATAACGCCCGCGACCAGGAGTGAGTAGATCAGTGTGTTTGCTAACCGTGCCCTAGCCAAGTTGCATAAGCCGTGTTGCATAAGCCGTGTTGCATAAACTGTATAAACCATATTGCATGTGCTTTGTCATTGGTTGCTTTCTCCCGCTTGGCATCTGCGCTGCCCTGTCCGCCTGTCTATCCGTAGTCGTGGCCCGTGCTTTCTGTACCATTTCTTTTACTCTGCCTTCACCGTTTTGTGCTTTGAGCCATTTTAATCGTTGATAACCGCCCTCTTGCATCGCTTAACTAACAGTTACCGTCACCCCGCCTGCCTTTGTTTTGCTTCTGTAGTAGTTAACCTTGTAATTAATCTTAGGTAGTGTACTTGGTATTGTACATAATAGGTATAATAAATATTTGTATATAGCTAATTTGAACTTTGCCTTTTGCTTTGGTTGTGTGTGGAGTCGACTATCCTTATAGACCCCTGGACATACCGTGTCTCCTCTGAGACTGTCCCAGCCCTACTGAAACAGGCTGTGTCAAGAGGCTATTGTGGGTCCTTTACACCACGTAAAAAAACTATAAAGGTGGCGCCCGAGCTTACCGTTGGCCGACAGCACAAAGCTCGAGTGCCAAAGTGTGACTGGTGAATAAAACGTCACAAGATTTATATTAATTAATTTTTATTAATCCAAGAATTGTGTTTACTGCTTAATCCCAGCCATTTAACATAGAGCCTCCTTCCTTTTCTTCTTAAAATCGTTTCAACTAGATAAATGTCGGGGTGTTTAACATTCTGAATTTCATATTCATAGAAGCCTCCTTCAATCCGGGCTCCTTCTTGATATGCCAAAATATAAGTTGTTGGATTAGTGTTTTGTACCTTCCATATCTTAAAAACTTCATTTGACCAATTCGGACTATAGCCTTTTGAAAAAGCTTCTCGGTATTTACTTATTCTTACAAAGTCACCTTTGCTGAATTTCTGTTTGCGCCTGTTTTTAAATATCCATACGCGCGCTGCAGTAAATATTTTTCATCTTTCTCTGTAATGTTTTTCGGTTTCCTATTGGTAGTTCCGTGTATGGTATTATTATGTTGTTCAAGTATACCAGGTAAAAGATTTAGCCATGTGTAGTTTCCTTGTAAACTGAATTGTCGCCACATCAAATTTTTTAAGGTGCGATTTACCCGTTCCACAACACTAGCTTTTAAATTGGAGAAAGTGCTGTAGTGGTTAATTTCAAATTTATTCATTAATTCTCCAAATCGTTTATTGTAAAACTCTTTACCCATATCTGTGTGAAGGTTTTTAGGAGGGGGTCTTCATTTCCGACAAAATTGTTTTCATCGCTTCTGTTACATCTTTACCGCTCTTTCTTTTAACTGGTCGAGCCCATACAAATTTACTGAATACGTTTATAATAATAAGAATATATCGATTGCCTTTATTATTTTTTGCATACGTATCAGCCTGAATTAGATCGTTTAATCCTTTGACAATCACATGTCTTCTTCGAAAATTTTTCCTGGCCGGTTTATGTATTTCATGAACAACGGCTTTGTTAATATCAATATTATTCATTTCTTAACGGAACGCGAAGCACAATTTTAGAAAGAGAGGGGGTGCTGGATCCGACGTGAGTGAAAATGACACCTCATCTCCTTTGTTGAGGTTCTTATTATCTGGATTATAATTATTATTGTTTAAAAACATTGTCACATTAGGTAAATTTATACTTTCAATTATGCCCGAAATGGGTAACGTGTACGATACAGCGCTACCATCTAACACGTAAAAAGTGAAAGTACGAAGATTTGTTGATGTTTTCTGTTTAATACCCCGAATTTGTATAAGGCATAGGCTAGATAAAGTACTAGCAGAATCAACAAGTGTGGGATACGGTTTTGGTAAACATGTGTCTACCAAATTTGTCTATGGGCATGGTGGGCGTTTACTGGATAGATTTATACTGAACAGAAAATGACATGTGGCTCTTATTTAATTATTTTTAATTCTCGTAATTCAGATATGATTGATGCAATCTCATTTTTATGCCCATCATTTCCGGTTATTTGGGAAGCTACTAAAAGTCTTAGTCTGCCTATCAACTCGTTGGGATCATCGCAATACACGTAATCAATGTTTTTATTAGGCAAGTCCAATGTGCCTCCTTTCGTAGGCTGCTTAAATGAGTGAGATCTAGGACGAATATTACTTTGAGATCTAGTATTAGGAGGCAGTGGTTTACTAAATGAAGATGTCCTCGGAATCGTTGTAGGTTTTAATAAACCTTTATCCGTTAAATAGGGTCTAATTATATTTTTATATTTTACGGTATTCTTAGCTTGAATTTGTTCATCAGGATCAAAATTTCTACGACAGGCATTAGTAAGTTTTAGTATGTGCATATAATGCTCTAATTCTAATTTTTTATAGGCTTTAGGTTCTATTTTAAACAGTAACTCATATAATCCAGCAGAGCCAGGGTATGTGATATCCTTCACCACAATATATTTGCCGACAATTGTCAATTCGGAATCGCCTATTTTAAATTTATAATAATATAATAATACATTTATTATTCACCATATATGTACCAACAATACATAAAAACATGACAAAGTAGTTTACATTATAATATGGCAAATAAAAGGCAGTCTGTTAGGTTAAATAACCAATTCTTCCACAGCTGCCTGAACCCTAGATAAACACACAAATACACTTTTTTTTTACCAATATACCCATTTTTATACAACATTTACACACTCTATTACTTAACTATTGCCTATCAAACAAATAATATTTTATTAGATTTTTGAAAACACCATGTGAAAGTACAAAACTCAGCACATCCAAGATTTCGCCAAAGGTTGTGTCATCGGCGTCGGCGTCGCGAACAAGTTATGACTTGTCTAGCGCGCTGTGCTCATGTTTTAGTCTTCTGCCGAAACAGAAGTCATTTGAGCACAAAAAATAGTCTTCTGCCGAAGCAGAAGTCATTTGAGCACAAAAAAAGTCTATATAAGAAAACACTTTTTCTCAGCGAGCAAGTAGTGATCGATCCTTCAAGTAGTAATGTTCCAGCCTTCAGCAACTAATAGTCTTCTGCCGAAACAGAAGTCAGTTGAGCACAGAAGCCAACGCCAATGCTGACGAGGTCATCCCTTCCTCTTGTGTTGTAACCAGACAGTGTGTTTTATTTGGGTTTTATTGTGTTGAGTGTCAAGTGGCAATGCATACCCGGAGTGGCAAGGCAGTAGGCACTGGGGTCGAGAGCGACGTCTCCACGTCGGCCCCCCCTCACTGCACGACGCCCCTCACAGCATCTGACCACGAAGTGCTCCGCCAACACGACGCCCTGACAAGGGGTACGGGGGTCACGCCCGACGTCTCCACGACGGTGGCCCCACACTGCACAGCAAGCAACACAGCAACCCGGCTCGGCGAGGTAAGCATGTCCTCTGATTTTTCCACAGGCACAAGTGCTACGCATGGCGTCGCGACGACGGCGCCCCACTACTGTGCGTCGCCGGGCTCCGCGCCTAGGCATAGCGAGGCAGGACTCGCCACCAACATAGGACACGACACTGGGGTCACGCATGACGTCATCACGACGGTGCCCCCTCGCTGCATGGCACGCAGCGCAGCCACCTGGCATGGAACCCAGGCAACAAATATGGAATGGAGTAGCAACGATTCCCAGGCGATGCCCCCTTACTGCATGGAGCGCAACGCAGCATCGTGGCACGAAAACTCGGCGATGGAACAGGGATTAGATGGTGATGATGACATGGTGATGCCCCCTCGCTGTATGGTGGACCCAACAGCATTCCGGGCCAACGACGATTCCTCGACGCTGGGAGATCGCCGCTTCGCTGGATTCGCTTCCACACATGGGGAAGCCTCCCACTCTGGCTCAGGGCTGCCCAGCGGTCAGTACACCATTGCTGCCACACCCGACTGGCCCCAACTCTTCAGCGACGCCTCGCTGACACCTCGCCGCCAGCTGGCCACCCCTCACTGCATGGTACCACCAACAGCAACCAGCCCAAGTCCAAGCACGCCGCCCAACGCACAGTACTTCGTCACGCCTACCTCGTCGGCCGGCGCCTACCACGTCACCCCGCCGTACCAGACGGCAAGACCTAGTGCTACGCCCCAAAGACAAATAGTGCTCCAAAACCAAACGACTGGAACGATCCCAGTCCCCTCTGCCGCCATAACGGACCAACCCCAACCGAGCTTGGGACTACCCACTTATGAACAATTAGCGCAACTCCTGGCTCTGACCACTTCAAACCTAGCCTCCATTACCCGGCAGCAAGAAAATTGCCGGCCACCCATTACTGCACGTAACGAATCACAGCCGTACGCCACGGAAAAGGCTTACTTACGTGGACAGTTGCTACATTATAGGAAAAAGACCTCTTATAATTTTTTTTTTTATGAGAAGGTATTGTCAGCATATTTTTGAGGCGTTAATTTAAATTATGTACGTCAGTCCTAAAAGTAATCTTTCGGTATAAATATTCGGGAGATTTTATAGAAGAGTATTTTATAGAAGAAGCACACCAAGTGATGTTTACGGCTATTATTCATGCTCAGCCATCCGGCCTCCTTCAACTTATGAGATATACGTTGGTCTTCTTATACCGTAAATAAGTCGTAGACATGAATTTTGCGTTTTTTGTGTTCTTTTAATATCGGAGTTATCAAGACATGGTCCGTTACAACATCATAATGATTAAAATGGGAAAGTACAAGGGAATCACACAGTTTTATTTTTAATTTTGGACTAAGAAAGTGCCTTTGGCTATATATAAAATTTAACGAAGTATAGGTCTTTTTTAATTTTTCAGTTACGTGCTCCTTAAAACGAAGTTTGTAATCCTAAATTCTTACAGCTATTACTAAAAAGTATGATATCATTACCTAAGCAGATATTCATGATATTAGACGCCACATTTCTTTGATTTTCAGAGCCAAAAGGAATACCACAAGATTTATTAGAATTAATTTTTAAAAGATGACTATTAGACTGCAGGAGTTTGTCTAAATCCGTGTTTATTTTATTATTTGCATTAACTAAATCATCAAATTTAAAGGATAAGTATAATTGACTGTCATCTGCATAAAGGTGGTATTTGCAATGAGATAAATGAGCATGAAAGTTGCTTGTATAGATAGTATACATCAAAGGTCCAAGGTGCTCCTTGAGGTACTCCTTGCTGTAGTTCAGCCAGATCGGATATCTTATCGTCAATTTTAACTTGTTGAAAACTTTTGTATTGTTCTGATTTAAACACTTCAGGCACCTTATTAATTGATACGTCTGATTTCATGTTTTGTACTATTTTTTCCAATGGTTCAATAATGGGCTTATAACCTTTCACCAACTGAGCTTGTGTTTGTGCGACATCGGATTTTAGAGACTGATATTTCTGCCTCACTGATTTTCTGGTTTTTATTAGTTCCTTGGCTAACTTTTTATCTATCTTTACAACACAAAATAATGATGTGTACTGCATTTTGTACAAAGTATTTATGTATTATATATTACAACACAATGTAACTATCAAAACCCTTTCTATATCTCCCATTGTTTATTGAACAGTCTTTATTTATAACGACAAATCCATATGGTTCTTTCCAACATAAGGAACAAAGATCTTTAAATTTTTGAAATGACATATCGACGCTCACGTGATCATCATAAATGTGTTTAAGGTTTGTATTATCCTGATAAAAAATAATTATTAAATTACCATTATCTCTAATCAATCTTTTCTCAATAGATGAATAAATTTGCCACAAGAATGAACAATCTGTGTTCTTATGACGTCCGAAAGAAAAGTAATCTCGCATAATACTTTGATTACAAGAAGCTACATCATCGAAGATAATAATCGAATTCGGTCTTATCTCTTGAGCCGGTATAACGTTTTCTCCTTCATCGAATTCAAAATAACCTATTTCTTTCATTGGTTTCAATAACTTTCTCAAATATTCATATTTTGGTTGGTATAAAGACTTTGAATATAGGTAGATATTCTCAAATCGGCGTCCATTGGGGTGTGTGAGTAATGTAACAACTAAATTTGTTTTGCCGCAGCCGGAACTACCAACTACCAGCGCTCGCTTCGATAGACCCCGAAATAGTTCACCATGTTTTTGATAATTATTTTCCAACAAACACTCATCTTGATTAACAATGGGTAATGCAACATTCTGTTTTCAATCTTCATTGTGGAAGTATATATAAGGAAATGTATCATCAGCCATTCAGTCATACTATTTATAAGGCTGCACATGACTAGAAAATCAATTTTCAACAGGCTATATAATGCTTATGCACAACATAGTTAATCGTAAACGAAGGCGTGCAAAGACAGGGTCAGGATTTATTAATAGCCTTATTACCGTTTGAATTGCATGTACCAGGTTACAACTATTGTGGTCCGGGAACAAAGCTGTCGAATTGACTTCCCAGAGGTGATTCTGGAGTAAATCCTTTAGACGAGGCTTGTAAAGAGCATGATATCGCATATTCGCGTTCTAAGGATATAACAAGTAGACATCAAGCGGATAAAGTGTTAGCAGAAAAAGCATATCAGCGGTTTAAAGCAAGTGACTCTTCAGTTGGAGAAAAAATTACTGCATTGTCACACAGAAAGCAACCATAGCCCTCGGATGGTGCAGGCAGATGTGTGAAAAAAATTGGGGATTAAATCCCAAAATGATGAAATGGTTATATACTAGGGTAGTAAGACCCATGATAACCTAAGGATCGGTAGCTTGGTGGACTAAGACAATGCAGTTGGGAGCCGTAAGGCTGTTAAGTGGCGTACAAAGGCTTGCTTGCCTGTGCGCTACGGGAGCCATAAAAACTGCTCCAACGGCTGCACTGGAAGTCCTTCTGGACTTGCCACCACTACATATATTTATTCAAGGAGAAGCTCGTTCAGTGCTGCATAGGCTAATGCAAGGCCCTACACCAATATGGCAGCAGCATGGAACAGAGCACCAAAAGTTACACTTAGAGCTGAAGGCGGATCACATTCTAGGAATGCCCACGGACATTACAATCCCAAAGTATAACTTTAATAAAAATTTCAAAATCATAATACCAGACAGGGAAGACTGGACAAACGGTCCTCCAATACCGACACAAACAGTCTGGTATGGAGACGGCTCTAAGACAGAACAGGGAGTTGGAGCTGTAATTTATGGGATAAGGTCAAAAACGAAAATCCCAATAAGTCTAGGAAAGTACTTCACAGTATTTCAGGCTGAAGTGGCCGCAATGCAGTAGTGCGCAATGGAAATTATAAGGCAAGGAACTGTAAATCAGTCGATTGCCATTTTTTCCGATAGCCAGGCTGCGCTAAAAGCAATCGATTCCATGCAAGTCAAATCGAGACTTGTATGGGACTGCATAAATACCCTTATAGACCTAGGAAGTCAGAATAAAGTGACCGTAGCGTGAATATCAGGACACAAGGGACACAAGGGAAATGAAAAATCTGATGAACTGGCCAGAGAAAGCGCAGATAGCGCCCTCATAGGACCCGAACCGTTTTGTGGTGTGGCCAAGCCATGCATACGAGCATCCATTACCAAATGGGTACAAACCAAATCTTTGGAATGGTGGAACAATTTCCCACGACAGACAGGCTAAAGAGTTCATTAAAGAACGATCGGCCAAGTTTACGGAGGACCTGTTATGCCAAAATAGAAAGGCCATTAGAATAATTGTGTCTTCTAACCGGCCACTCAATAGACATTTGAGTCTAATGGGACTGGCAGAGGACGCAACATGCAGATTCAGCCAAGAGGCATAGGAAACCTCAGTCCGCGTATTATGCCATTGTGAAGGCCTTGCTAGACTGAAATTCCAACTACTTGGTGAGGAAAAACCAAGAGCTGACAGCTGTACTAAGGGACCCTTATCAAGGCTATGGAGTCTGATACAAAGGACAAAACTGGTTAAGGAGCTTAAGGAAAACAATCAGGAGCACCACAATAGATCCATGGGGGTCGCGGTGGTCAAGGCCAACCAGCCAGCTCCTCCTTCCTAATCTAATCTAATCTAATCTAGCTGGTACTATGAAAGAAAAAACCAAGCTGGGAATGGGCATGCGTAGAAAGTTACGCTCCAAACGGAAACGTGGCATGGGGCTGCGTAAGAAAACGCTAAGTTTCAATAAATCAGTACAACGAGCTCGACGCGGTATTCAAAGCAACAATTCTAGTGTTCTTATTAAAGTCGCAAAACAAGCATTGTCATCAACTGGAACAAAGAAACTCTCCTTACCAAAAAAGCGGATCATTCCTAACCCAAAAACAGGCGGTTTCCTACCGTTCTTTTTACCTAGATTTGCTGCATTAGGTGCTTCAGGAAGTATAGGAGGTGGTGCTGCAGGTATTGCAAAAGCTGTCAATGACGCGAAAGTCGCAAAACAAAAACTTGAGGAAGAGAAAAGACACAATTTAGCCATGGAGCAAGTTGCAGTAGGAAAAGGATTGTACTTACGACCTTATAAAGAGGACATGGGATTATATTTAGCACCGCTTAAAAAAACTGCCAATAAAGCTACCTCGTCGGGCTATAATCAACATAGATTTAATGAAATACACTAAAGATTTACATACTAAAAAATTTCGGTGTGTATTTATGAGAGATGCGTTAGCAATAAAGAAAATAAAATTGAGTGTGGTATAATTAATCTGGATATTTCATCGGGCCCCGGTACTCACTGGACGGCACATGTGAAGAAAAAGAACCCGATAATCTATTTCGATAGTTATGGAAACTTAAGACCGCCAAATGGAGTAATAAATTATTTCTATATCGATGGTAGCTTGAATAAGATTAACTATAATCATGATCAGATGCAAAAATATAATTCAAATAATTGCGGCCACCTATGTCTAAAATTTTTATATAATCAATGTAAATAAAAGAAATCTCTTTACTATGCGTATAGTATTGAATTATGCAACATGTGTCTAACTTTTCTCTTACGGGAATTTCACCCATCTTAACAGCAGATTTTAATCCATATTTAGAAGATAATTCGGATTATGTCATCGGTTTAACAAACTTTGAAACTTTTAATGTTATACCAAACATCGATGAAACAAACAACAAATTAACGTATGGTAATATGACCTTAACTATCCCTGTTGTAGCCTATGAAATTAATGACATTAATAATTATATTCAAAAAGAAATTAGTAAAAATATTAATATCACCCCCAATCGTAATACTTCTACTGTCAACATAGAAACAAATGTTAATATAGATTTTACATCAGAATACTCTATAGGAGGCATTGATTTTAATATCGCCAGCGGGTCTTATTCTAATGGGTTACCTGTCCACATAATCCATCAGTTCTTCCCAACAGTAGCTCCAAGCTATAAAATAGTGGAATCGCCCTTAAACATTATATATTTTGAAGTAACTGTTAAGACGATCAACTAAATTACCATTAAAATACTCGATCAAGATGGGAATCTCGTCAATTTCCGTAAAGAAACCATCACGGTCAGACTACATTTAAAAAAGATAACCTAAAAGATGGTTGTCCGTTATAATATTAAATACCATATTCCGCGTATGGAGGCTAACCGCGAATAAATGAAAACCAAAAAACACATTTTCATGCAGTAATTAGAAGAACGTTAGTTTAGTAACACCTGAAAATAAGATATTCTTAAAATCTCTTGGTTTTGAAGTACTCATAAAATGGATACATTAAATATTACAGAACAACCTCTTATCGGTAACTCAATTATTGATTTCGAGTAAAACAATTATCAACCTTTCGTAACCGCCAAATTTGATTATAATGATAAAATAAAAATTCCAATCCAAGAACCGGATGCTTTTACCTTACCGTGCGACAGTAGTCTATACTTAGAGGGAAATCTAACAAAATATGATGGAACACCGGCTACTAAGTTAAGCCTAATAAATAATGCTTTCAGTTTCCTCTTTAGAGAAATCCGATATGAGTTGAATGGTATGGTCGTTGATTCAATTCGAAATGTTGGATTGACTTCCACTCTTAAGGGATATTTATTTTTTAATGAAAGCGAAAGTGTTAAACTTCTAAATGCTGGCTGGTTTCCTAAAGATAGTAAAATACCGAATAGTAATAAATTTAACTTATGCATACCACTTTAATTGTTAATGGGCTTTTTTGAAGATTACAAAAAAATAATACTTAACATGAAACAAGAATTAGTTTTAATTCGGAGCAGTAATGATTTAGATACTGTGAGTAGTGTCAATGATACGGAGAAACCTAAGATTAATATTGATAAACTTTATTGGCGAGTACCACATGTTTCCGTGGGAATACCACAGCAATTGGTGTTAACTAAGATTTTGGACAGAAATGTTGAGATACTACTTCCTTTCAGAAGTTGGAAGTTTGTAGAATATCCTTCACTTTCTCAAACTACAAGACATACATGGCCCGTGAAAACTACCACCAAGTTAGAAACTCCTCGGCATGTAATTGTCGCCTTCCAAATTAACGAAAAGAATAAAGTAACATCTAATATGAGTACATTTGATAACTGTAATCTTACAAATATAAGAGTATTTTTGTCCTTACAACGATTTATTTCTTGATTTCAAAGACAATAAACATGCAACTTTATATGAAATGTTCTCACATTTTCGCCAGTCATACTACGAAACAGGAAACGAGCCTATATTTACACCTAAAGAATTTAAATCCATTTCACCAATAACCCACATCGATTGTTCTCGTCAAAAAGAAACTATTTAGTCGGGCTCTGTTGTTATGCGCATAGAATTCGAAACAAGCGATAATATTCCGAATGACACAACAGCATACAGTGTAATTTTACATGATCGTTTATTCCGTTATAATCCACTGACAAAGATAGTTAGACAGGTCTAACCTACATAAGGAGGATAATGCGAGCTAGCAAATCAGTTTACAATGATCTCTAGCTACAGAAAGGCTCTGCGAGAGCATCAGAAAAACTTGCAGATTTAAAAAAAGCGATCGAGCTATAAGTTTTTGTGACGAGAAAGTTAGCAAATATAAAAATAGGCCATTAATTTTGGATATCCATGGATTTAAAGCGAAAAAACAAGTTTATTGTTAAGGAATTGGCAGCATATGATGGTTATAAAATATCCCACTATATTTTTAAGCCAACATATTCTATAAAACTTCTACCGCCCGATTTAGAAAAGCAGGCTAATTGGCTAACACATAATTACCATGGTATAGATTGGAATGAAGGAAACACGCAATTTTTCAATTTCGGAAAGATTATCCGAGAGTTAGCCGAATGTGAACAGAAAATTTATGTAAAGGGAAAAGAAAAGGCGACATACATAAATAAATATACATCAAAACCCGTGTATGAGTTGGAAGAACATCCACCACTCCAATTTTCAGAAACTCGATGTTTTCACCATTTAAAATCTAAATGTATGTGTTCTCTATCTAATGTATTTTATCTTTATGAGAATTTTATGTCATAATTTTAAATATAAAATTAAACATATCACATGTGTTTTAATAGTGGGGGTTTATGATATAAAAGCAGAAATGATATCACATTTTATTATTTTAAGGAGCACCATGCTGACTACAGACAATATGTTTATGGTAGTGGACACAAGAGAGTGCTGTGTTTGTCGCAGAATAATAAGTAAACGCTATTATTCCCAATGATTCTTATTGTGGTAGACCGAGGATATTACTGGGTTTTTGTACACGTATGTGTTGCCAAATAAGACCCATTAAAATTGTTACAATAGATTTCGTCGATGAGTTGTTATACTCCGAGCTAGAATCTCGAGGAATTATATTAGACGAGATCAATCATAACAAAGAAAAACATGAAAACCAGCAAGCTCTCACACCTCGCGAAGTGCTTAAGATGTGGGATGACAAAGTATTCAAAAATACACAGATTCTGTGGCAAATAAATCATTGTTTATTAAATTAAATTTACAAATCTGGTTTTATCCTTTATCCCCTCTCCTCTTTATAACATAATATAAATTCATGTTAATTTAATGAAGCATTAGTGTATTTATGGATATTACGACATTGCACAGTTTTTAATTTTGCGAGCCATTTGGCATGGAATTCTTTATATACAACAATCTTGCAATACTAAAGAGGCATTTATTTGGTTCGATAGCATCGGCACAAGAAATGATAGTTGGCCATCAAAATGGAAACGGATGATACCTTCCACAACAATCAATGAGTCTGTCCTTACATCTTCAATACCCAAAAATAGTACTACGTATAAATTACGACTAAGGCTGAATGATAACTCTACTAAAGGAACAAAGTGGAATCAGCTCTTCAGCAAAAGCCCCGACCACTATATACTAATAGCATAAAAACAGATCATGAAGTGGGGTTGGGCTCAGTTTCTTACCTGATCTACTACATCACACTGTGTTAATCGTTGTTAGTTGTTGAATCGATTAGGATTATACATAAAATATGGATCCAGAACTGAGCTGTTCACTCTGTCTAGTAAACGAATTAATAAAAGAACACAAGCATGGTAAACATTTACACGATTTTACTGAGGATGAGCTACAATATTTCCCATTAACATTTTTGATTGAAAATGCTGGTTCCATTGAACTCCTTTACACATGGCCTAAATTACCAAGGAAATATACACAAAATTTTGAACTAAGGATACAACTACCTTGTTTCGTACAAGACAACAGACGAGAGTGATATAGCCATGTGGATGGTCCACCAGACTCACAGTCCAGATGTCTTCAAAAATGTAGTTGATATGTTATAATAATTGTAAATACCTTTTATGTAAACATGTACTGGAAAAAATAAAAACAGTGAATATGTATATGTTTTTTATTTATATGCAAACAATAATGTATGTGTTTGTGTTTTTAAATATAAAACTATTAAATTACAAATCTAATAAATTAAAATTCAATTTATCCTATCCTGGTTCAGAATCATCCAAATCAACACTATCCCATCCTGCTTCAGGTTCTTCCATGTCCAAGCGTCTAGCGTATTTAAGTAGTGTCTAAATTTTTATTACTGTTGTCAGTAATTAGATGATGCCCCCAAGCCAAGGTTCTTATATCTCGAGGCACAATATATCTTTTGTCATCGGCGGCTGACAGAGCTACATTATTTTTTGGTTCTGTGTGAATGGAGTGTAAAGTGGATTTAAATATAGCCATTTTACGGTATATTAAACCGCCATTTTCAACAACCTGAACATAGTCAGAAAAGTCTATTTGATGCTTGACAACGCTTCTGGACACACCTTTTGCCTTCTTCGTTACATCTCCGGCTTTAACACAATATGCTTTCGCACCAGTACCATAAAAGCTCTTTATTGGTCTTCCACCGTATTCATCCTTCATTCTCCCTACCACAGACTTTGTTTTAGGCATATTATGGATGTTATCGGCGTTATAGTTTGAAATATCGAAAAAATTAATGTTTTTCTTGATGTCATCATAAACATTGTCTGTGAAAATTTCTAAAATTAGGCTGTCAGTATCTGTGTATAGGACAGTTGCTTTATCTCCATACATTGATTTGATATATCCATATGAAAACTCATAAATGATGGTTTTGGAAATGTCTAAAATGGAAAATCCCATATAGAGCGGCTTATCATATACAACTTTTAATATGTCCAATTGAACTGCTACTAAATTTTCATCGAAGACAGAACAAGATTTAAAGTGCGGTAAGGCTATTAACACTCTGGCGCCCAATACACCTTTCTTATTTTCCCAGCATGAGCACAGTTTTATATTCTGTCTTTTATCAACATTCACCATGGTTTTGCCGAATATTGGATTAATCATCAACTTGAATAGATCCTTTTCAAACGCATTTCTGGCCGAATTTCTTAGTCTTGAATTAAGATTAATATATGGCCCCAACCAGGGCGATTGGGAAAATTCTATGACTCTATGGATTTTCTTCAAATTGATACCATATTTCAAACACTGCTTCAAATTCTTATAGTGATTTGTAGATTTTTCAACGAGGATTGACTTAGAGAAAGGTATATACTTCTCTTTGATGTGTGCAATCACCGAAATGCTTTCCTTTTTACATACCAGCTTCTTGATAAATAGGTGACTGTCGTAATTTCTTAAGTTGTGAAAAAACACAGGTAGGAATTTTGGCACTTTATAGTTCAAGTTGCATACCGAATGGGCAGCGTCACGGAAGTGTCCTGTCGAATGACAGTGATCGCGAACTTTTGTGTCACCGAGCTTGAACGGTTTCTTTCAAATATGACAACATGCCGTGTTTTCAAATTCAGCTTTACTTTGCTCTGTGAGGGGCAGCATCTGTTTAACATGTTTCAGGTGGGTGTTATATATAAGTGTAGGGCTGTCATCTAACTTCTCAGCAAACACTTCAGCAGCATCGGGTCCTTGATATGTTATGAATTTTGAATACTTGTCATCGAAATTGCATTTCACATAAAAGGCGAAAGAATAAGGTTGGTGTTCACACACCTTAACCGTGAACTATTTATCTTCACAAGGCTCATTATGGTCAATTGGTTTCAGCAAACTCTCGTAATCTGCATATATTACGAACGGATCTGATATAAGTAGTAAATTGATGTGTGTGGCTTGTCGGCATGTAGTTAAATGTAATGGTCCAACCACTTCAGTAATAGTTTTCCCATCTTTGAATTCTGTTTCAAGACCAAACACAATAATAGCATTAATAGAGATGCCGTTAATTTTTTCGATCTTGGCTATATGCTTTAGTTTCATAGGGGATTATAAGCCTCTAAAGTTCAGCAAAGTATCATAATGTGGATACGAACTTGTTTTTGTTGGATCACTTTCTGCGGGAATCTGGCTGCATTGATCGACCATGTAAAGCACGCATTATCCTTGTTTTGAATATTTGAAACAGCCCTCTTATTATATATTGCTTTGGGTAACTTAATATATGATGAAGCCCCCATTGGTGTAAACTTATTTATATTCATGTATGTATATGTTTCAATGTCCACCCAGAGTCTTTCTCTTGGAATTCAGATGCTTGCGCACTCATCTCGCTAAATTCTTCAAAAATCTGGAGCAGGTCCGTTGATAAACTGATAATTTTATTTTTGATGTTGAATGACCTAAAATCAGATATTTCCTTTTCGGGTATTTCATAAAGCCCAAATGCTTCAAAATTAATCTCGAGAGTTTGATATTTCTCCAAATATTCGCCAATTTTATCTAAAACTTTATGTTTAACTACTTTCATAAAATCGGAATAGGCGATGTGGCTTCTAGGACTACTAAAACGATAACTAGCAATCCTGTTTTTTAAATGCACAATGTAGGTTGGCAACACCATCTCCCAAGCTGCTCTGAGTAGGGGGATTTATTTTCTTTCTGTCAATTATAAACAGGTTGTTCAGGGCAGGGCATCTATTATTACTAATATGTCGTTGTAAGTTGAACGATGTTGAAAAGTTATTTCCAAATACTCACAAATCTTTGAACCACTCGAAGAATTCTGTTTTCTGTTAGTACTACTTGAAGAATTTTGTTTTGTGTTAACACCGCTTGTAGAAGGTATACTTGTAGAAGGTATGCTTGTAGAAGGTATGCTTGTAGAAGGTACACTTATCGAAGGTACATCATCAGACTTTTGTTTCTTGCTTGGCGGCTCATAAGCTATACACTTCCATCATTTGAATGGTATAGTATTGACGAATATGTCGAACTAAACTGCTTTTGTTTGAAAGAACTTTCTTACAGTGTTCTCACTTCATTGTTGTACAATAAGCTACACATTACTGGTGAATATTATTTTCTCTGCATTATATATAATCTGTTGCTGGGAGAAGGGGTTGCCAAGTGTACACCAGATGTTATGAAAACGACGGTTACGACAGCTTCCCACGATCGCGAATTATGAATCACCGCCAGATGTTCGCCATATGTTCTCGATAAAAATATGCGATCTAACTTGTCCAGACATGTTTGGAAGCCAGATGGTCAACAGCTGCACGCCACACCGTGGGAACGACGGTTACGATAGCTTCCCACGATCGAATATGAATCATCGCCAGATGTGTGCCATATGTGCTTCCATTTCATCACTAGATTCGGTTATTTCCGGTTCACTTTCGGTTTAATAATGGATACTTCCGGATTCACAATCCACTTCTGCTTCTATATTGGCCACTTCCGGTTTATTCCATGCCTCATTGACCACTTCCGGTCCAATTTCTGACATTTCCAGTTAGATCTTGGTCACGTCCGGTATCGTATCCGACGTATTTTTACTTCCGGTTTCATTTCCGGTCACTCCCGGTTTGATCCCGTGCATCCTTGACCACTTTCGGTCCAATATCTAGCACTTCCGGTCGGAATATGGTAGCTTCCGGTTTCCTGCCCGACATATCACTTCCGGTTTCATTTCCGGTTTGAACACACGTCTCCTGGGTCACTTCCGGTCCTATTTCCAGCACTTCCGGTTAGATTTTGACCACTTCCGGTATCATATCCAATGTAGTTTTACTTCCGGTTTCAACTCCGCCTGTTTGATTTCCGGGTACTTCCGGTTTCACTTCTGCTTCACCTGTTTGATATCCGCCCAATTTAGGTTTACCTGCCACTTCCTGTTTGTACCTGTCCACTTCCTGCATATCTGAATTATGAATCACCTCCATAGACAAGTTTAGACATGTTCATCAAATAACGGTTAAGCCAGATGTTCAACACGTGTACCCCGCACCGTAAGAACGGCCATTACGATACTTTCCCACGATCGATGCTCGCCCACGTGCACGCCATACCTAATGACAGCGCTGCTGAAGCGGAGCTGAACATGAGTGTGCTCTGCACACTGATGTGCAGTTCCGCTCCAGCAGCGCTGTCATTTGCATACTAGTATCGAATTTAGATATGTGCCTTTATAACTTTATAAACATTATCACATTTTACCTCATACATCAAACTATCTGTATCTGTATATAGTAGTTTATATTGATTGGCACTAAAAATTCTTAGCTATAATTCTTATAGTGAAAATCATATATACATATTTTAGAGATATCTAAAATACACATCCCAATATACAATGGTTTATTGAAAATTATACTGGTCTTATTTAATTCTATGGCAATTCAATTTCCATTGAATATTGGTCGACTATGAAAGTTTGGGCTAGCGACGTATTTTTTAGCTCCATAGCGCCGTTCACAGTTCTTTCTTAATTTTACAATCCGGTGCTTTCGGATGTTTCCGATTGTTTTGCCGAAAACAGCATTTATTAGTAATTTATGTAGATTTTTATTCAAATTCGTTTTTTGAATTCATGCGTAATTTTGTATTTAAATCTATACATATTTTTAAGCCCGCGATTGTTTAAATTTTAAAATTCTATGAATTTTCGTGAGTTTAACGCCGAAAAGTAGAGCTTGTTTTAAATTTCTGTAGTGAATAACATATCGAATTTTAGTACGCAACGTTGTCATTAATTTTGGCAATTTCGATCCTGGTGGTACTAGATGTTCTGGACACAAGGACAGATCTTTATGTAAATCATGTAGATGTTGTGGGTATTGTAATTCTACTTCAAGAACATAACCAACCGGTGATTCATCGGAAACAGTGGGAACATCAAAATTTTCAATATTATCAACCCACTCAAACCCTTCGTAGGGTAAGAAGACCTACACTGTCCACCTATACAAATTGTTTACGTCAAAGTATAGTAAATAAGTACTAGGTTTTGATAAATTATAATCTGGCAAAAATTTATTATTAGCCCTTGCATATCGATTACAACATTGACTAACACCACCTCGAATGCCACGTTCAATAAATAAAAGCATGTTGATGTCCTGCAAAAGTTCCAATTCTACTTTTATATCCTTCAACATACAATCCCAGGCATAACCTGGTAGTGTATAGTAATGTGCCGGATCTAATTGACAAATACTTAAACATTTCTGTCTGAAATTTTCAAAAATGTCTGCTAGTAATAAAATATCAGTTTTAAGATATGTCACTATAAATTCCTAGATTTTTACATTCAAACGTATTCCACACATTCTGAGTATGTTGGTATCTTCATCGCCTATGGTACTATCATTTAATTTATTATAAAATAAGTTATTAGAAGATAACTGACACTCATCTAACTTTTCAAGGGAATCTGTATAATCGTATGGAAAAACACCTGTTCTCGTAGGCGAATTAAATGTTTCATTATCTAAATGTTTGAACTCTTCGTAAACTGAATAATTCGTTTTTAGTTGAATAGGAGGATAATGCATCTGATGATGTATGGCATCATTAATCGAAATAAGTCAATAAATCGAAACTTTACCGTAGAGCCATCAACGCTTTTTGTAAGTGATATATATTTTCCCTATTTATCGGTAATAAAGTTATGTGGCCAGTTTTTGCTATATCTTCTATTAGAAAATGTGAATCGTACCCAGTTAAATTATGAAACACAATTGACACTACAAAAGAATTTTGAAAATTTAGGTTATAGCTTTCATGTGCAGGACCTCGATATTTGCCTGTTATCCTGAACTCTCTTATCGCCCCTTTGAAGCCCCTTCACAAATATGACAGTAGTTAATAGAAACTTTTCATTCACTAGTGAACCACTGTATGCAATTTGATCCTCGATTGCTATTATAATAAGATAAACTATCATCATATGAGCATTTAAAATAACCAGCACTAAAAGCAGTATGTTTTTAATATTTAAAAGTTTTTGTTTGACTAGTTTCAGAATATGGTTCCAACATTAATTCAAAATCACAGTATAATATGAACGGTACCGAGTTTTTATAATTGTAGTTCTTGGAAGTTAAGGTTTTCTCAGGAAATGATATTTTACATTTGTTAATTTTTTGACAGTCCTCTGAATGTGAATTTAGTTTTGCCTCATTTGCAAAAAATTTAAACATGTCGCAAATGGGGAGTTTTCCATTCCATGTTTTTAATTGATGGGATACAAGTCTAGACAAGTTTTTAATCCAACAAAAATGAAAATTAATATTCTCATCAGAAACATTATCACGTTTATCAAAATACTTATTTTGAATCAATAATAGGTTTACATGTTTTTCCAATTTCTCTTTAGTTATTCGAGCCGGCTCTGTGTTGAAATGTTTTCCAAATAATTTTAATTGGTATACTTTGACGGACATATTGTTATTTTTTCAAATTTAGATAATTGGGATAATGTCATTGGAAATTCAATACCTTCCAAATTTAAAATTTGAGAGTAGTGTGAGTATGAAGACGTTCCATCAGAATTCTTGGTAGCTGGATATGAGGCTGAAACTATTGAACAAGCAAAGCATGCATTGTCATAATTTATAACGTTAATACATGCACGTTTTTAGCAATCATCTCGGAAAGTCTAATAAAGGACATTATTCCGTTTTCCATTTCTACCTTATTAATATTTATTTCTACACTCTAGATTTTATATAAAGCCCACCCACTATCGCGCCGCTGAAACTCTTCAAGTTTATTTAAAAATCTATCAATTACATTTTCATCAAATTTTCAAATCTGTGCTAATATCAATAGAAGAATTTTTTTGTGTTAAAATATTTATTTTCTATTATTTCAGAATCAACATTGTTTTGAATAAATTTACCACAGAAGCATGCATTCACTTTCATTACAGGAATTTCATATTTTTTTAAAATGTTATTTATTCGAGACTTAAAAGAAAAAAAGCTATCATCAAAAAACTTGCGTATATCTTTGTTTTACATTAATAATTAAACTTGAACGTATACGACCTGCAAATGCTGTCTCAATATCAGGCCATTTGACTCTAGAAGTTATTTTACCCCCCAACCTCCGTCCCACATACTCTAAATTGTTTAATAAAACTTTAATTTCTTTAAAACGACCAATATTTTTGTGGATTTGTCTACGAACACCAATAGATTCGGTTTGTTTTAATGCTCGGTAAAGCAAATTTATATGATGTGTATACTTTAGGCCACTTTCCTACAATAGTTTTACTTTCAATTAAAAGTTTTGTAACATCATCAAACTTTTTAACAATCTCATCACTTAAATTACATAGATCCATTATCAAATTATATCACACACTTCTTTGAAACTTGTATACCCGAGCGTTTGCCCCAGGAAGACAGAGCTGGTCCTCTTCACAAGGAAAAGGAAATTGGGGCCAATGACGGCCCCCGTTCTCCTAAATACCACACTAAATTTCGCATCAGAAGTAAAATACCTTGGAGTAACTTTTGATGCCAAACTAACATGGAATCTTCATTTAGACAGAAGACTAAAGAAGGCTTACATCTCTTTTGAGCAGTGCCGCAGAACCATAGGGAAAACCTGGGGAATGAAACCCAAAGTGGCTATGTGGATTTACACTGCTATAATAAGACCAATGATAGCCTATGGAGCCATCGTCTGGTGGCCTAAGAGTCAGCAGACTGTAGCGAAACGTAAGCTCAGCCAGGTACAACGAGTAGCCTGTTTAAACACAATTGGAGCTATGAGAACAACACCAACAAGAGCAATGGAAGTGATGCTGTGCCTGCCACCACTAGACATATATCTAGAAGAGGTGGCCCTAACTACTATGGCACGTCTCAAATCCGTCGGCATACAGTCAAACATAGGATGTGGAGTGACCAGATGCCGGCTGTGGAATGAGGCAATTAAACAAATGCCACTTCTGCAGGTACGTGCAGATGGTATTTCTCCACAGTTCATTTTTGATAGACCCTATGAAATACACACCAACAGTAGCAATGAGGCCGTCAGTGAAGGAACAGTTAACATCTTCACAGACGGATCGAAAAAGAAAGAAGGAACAGGTTGTGGGGTATACTCCAGGAACCTGCAAATTCAAATTAAATGGGCTATGGACAAACAAGCCAGTATAATACAAACAGAACTGGCGGGAATAACCATAGCCGCAAAAGAAATTTCCCGTAGACAAATAACGGGAAAAACAATAAGAATCTACACTGATAGTAGACAATCACTACTGGCCCTACGGAGACACAAAATAACAATAGGGTCAGTATGGGAATGCCATCAGGCACTCGTGGGCGCCTCCAGCATGAACAGTGTCATTCTATGCTGGGTCAAAGGGCATGCACAGTGCAGAGGCAACAGGGAAGCTGACAGTCTGGCTAAGAAGGCAGCCAGTCTAAGTATACTTGGACCTGGCCCTTCCAACATACTGCCGACCTCAGCAATAATGCTAATGATTAAAGAAGACACCCACAGAAAATTTAAAAAACTGTGGGATGAAACTCATAGTTGTCAGTTGGCCAGGGATCTGCTTAGATACCCTGACAAGGATACAACGATGATCTACCTGGGAATGTCCAGGAAGAACCTGCGCTTCGCGACAGGAATTCTTACTGGTCATTGCCAGCTGAGGAAGCACCTTTATAACATGAAGTTAAATGACACACCCCTATGCAGAGGTTGTGAACAAGAAGACGAGACTGTCCAACACGTACTCTGTGAGTGCCCGGCAGTCTCCTCTAGCAGAGAATCCATTTTGGGAGAACGTTGGCCTACACTGGCCGACTTGAGGGATATTCCCCTAGGCAGCATCACCACCTTCTTCACAAGATTAGGATGGTTGGAGGCCTAGGTGGAATCCTGTATCCCTCGGGAGGACGTACAAGGGGCCCAATGGGGCCTAGGTGCTGCGGTCACCTAAATGTGACTGCCCTCCCACAAACTCCAACTCCCAACCCGAGCGTTTGTACTCTAACGTTGTAACAGTTGTCTATCAGTATACTTTTATAGAAAATTTCTTGTTATATATTAAAATTTTTTATAAATAGTGCATTGCATTAATACATACGAATTAACTACTGCTCAGCTCGTTATGGGAGATCCCTCAAGCATACCTCTGAATTATGATTACCATTGTTGTGAATTTACTAAAATTAAAAAAACAACCCTTCAAAATGCATAAACATTACTTACATTCAGTTTCCTCAGGGGCTTCATCATTTGCAACAAATTCAAACGATGTTCCTAATGATTTCTTATTCACATATCGTCTAAACATTATTTGTGGCATTATCTTATTTTTTTTCCCTCTTCAATTCTTTGGGACTTCCTGCCACATGTATGTTTTCTTTTTATGCAGTGCTCGGGGAATCTACAAAATATCACAATTAACATACTAATGTTACTGGTAAATAACCTCTACGCCTGTGACTTTAACGTCAAAGGATCAGTTAAAGGTTGCTTTTTTAAATAAACAACACGAATAAGTATAAAAACTTGAAATTAAATATTTCGCCGACGTTTCGGAAATCTATTCTGTTTCCTTTTTCAAGGCTTTTTAAAAAAAATCACAGGCGTAGCGGTTATTTACCAGTAACATACTGGTTAATTGTGATATTTTGTAGATTCCCCGAGCACCGCTTAAAAAGAAAACATACATGTGGTAGGAAGTCCCAAAGAATTGAAGAAGGAAAAAAAAATTTTATTCACATTTTTCAAGCCTTTGAACACTAGGCTATATTTATGGTTGGAAAAAGAATCCAAATTACTCCGCATAAATTGGGCGAATCTTTTCGGTAGAAATGTCACACAGTCACCAAATTCCAGCAAAACAGTTTCTTCATATTGACTATTTACTAGATTTGCGGATAAAATGGGCATTGCAATATTCGTCGGTAAATCCGCCAATTTTATGTTTGGCTTCGTTTCTAAAAATGACACGCTGTCTAATTTTCGTAAATTCATCTAAAAATATTTAGATATTATGATGTGATAAATTATAAGAAAATAACTTACGTTTGTGTTAATTTGTTGTAGCACTCACAATTTGAGAATAACTAGAAATTAAATGATTGAGGAAAGGCTTTTTATAACATATCAACTTCGTGCGTCAGTTCTAAAGATATCGTCAATATTATCAACATCCTTCAAAACAAATCTCACCACGCACTATTTCTCTTATCCTCATTTAACCAACCTCAGACCTTTCAAATATATTTATAGCTACCAATTTCCTTCAAAACAAATCTTTCCACATGCTAATCTTATCATTTTTTATTTAGTTCACTTCGAAAATAACAATTTTAATTAGCTGTCATCAAAACAACGTTATCAACTCCTTATCAACTCGTGTTTATAATTTACATGTACTTGCAATAATAAATTTTAATTAACCGCGTCTTCGGTCATTTGATAAGCATAAAATAAATAACAAAAATTTATTGAGATCATGCGTTTTTTTGTGAATATCATTAATCATTTACGTCAATTCATAACTAAATAAATAAATTACAAAAATATTCTTATTAAATCTTATTCTTCTAAAACATTTAAAGACATAAGTTAGTCTTGTATTAAGATGAATGGAATGTGAGTTAATTAGTGCATTCTTGCTTTTTATTAAATATGTTATTTCTGATTATATTTCAGTAATGTGGACTTAGATTTAAATAGTGGCTGTGGGGTGTGCAAAGATAATCTCTGCACATGTTCATTCAACGAGTAAGTACTATTTAATGTTTCACATGTTTATAAATTTCAAAATGAATTTTTACTAGAACTTGGAAATCGACATCTGATTTCTACATGTTCAATGATCCCGACATCGACACACCCACAACCCAGCAGGCAGGGGTGGGTGGGAGGAGGAAATTAGTTGCTACTCTATATCATTAATACATAATAATAATTTATTCTTTTATGTTATAGTGTACTACCACGGAAGCTGGATGATGATGATGATGGGGATGATAAACTAACATCCTTATTTGCCACATTTTCAGCTTGATGGCGGTGGCAATGGTAATTAGTTTGCTCAACATTAATACACACATTTTCAAATTATTTTTTCTGTTATAGTATACCTGAAATGGTGGTAGACGAGCTACTACCGCCATGGGAGCTGGCACCATCAACACCACCACCATCGTCATGGAAATTCGAATGGGAAAAGTTGGCGTGGCCGCCAGCACCATGGGAAGACATAATCAGTTTCTACAATAACTTTTTATTTCATAAAATTATTCTCTTCTGTTATAATCCGTGTATATGGCAGGAGGAGGTGGACACGGGAGTAGAGTCGAACTTACCACCACCCACACCAATATAATCATGGTAACTAGCTTTTACTATATGCAATTAGAATATTATTTTTATCTCATAAAATTACTCTCTTCTATTATGGCATGGTTCCAAATCGACGACTACCACCACTCCCGAAAAAAGAAAATCGAGTGAGGGTTATCCACCTCCCTACCAATTAAAAAAGAAAAATTAGACCACCACCGACACCAATGGAACAAAGGTAGCTAGTTTCTATTATATACCATTAAATAGCTAATTAGAAAATTATTATCTCATTAAATTAATCTCTTCTGTTATAGTACAAATATGGTTTCCACCGCTGCTTGGAACCATGATTGGGGATGTCTCCGCCCCCAATCCCACGTACCAATGACAATGGAATGCCCATTATGAAACAAAACTATTTTGTCAACTTGAAAATTATTATTTATTTTTTCATAAAATTACTTACTCTCTTCTATTATAGTATAAGTATGGTCTCGCATCCGCTGCTACCACCAATGTCATTGGTTGAGGATTGTCCACCTCCACTCCCCAGCCCACATACTGATGTCAGAAATTGATAAAAGCTATTGAACACCATCTCTGGCTGGTACAATTTCAAAATGATAAATTTTGATTAATGTTCATTAAAGAGAAATAAATATGTATACCGTATTTTGATGTTTTATTTGTTAAATACAGTGAGAACCATTTTGCTATTAAATTTCTATGCGTGAAACTGCTCTGAGGAGCCTTTTATCTTTCCCAATCCCGCAATTTCTTTACCCCACCCCGCAACTGTCAAAGTACCTTTCTTTAATAAATTAAATCGGGTAAGAATTAACGTCCCTCTGTCGCTCTGTAAAGCCCGCGAGCTAGAAAAAACACTTTTTACATTATTAGAATAATACAAAAAGCAAGCCTTCGCTGCTGGAGAATATACACAAGCCACTCTCCCCTACCGATCGAATTTTCAGGAACGGCGAACAATCTGGAACGTCCAGAACGACTAGAACGACGCGCTCAACGCAATCAGCCGAGTAAAGAGAGTTGAGTCGAGTAAGTACAGTCGAGTCAGTCAGTTCGGGATCCAGCCACGCGACAAAACAACAACAACAAAAGGCAAATTTCTACTCAAAGTGTTACTAATCAACATAATTAATTAATTTAAACATACTTAGTGATAAACAAATGTATTGTTAGAACGTGATTAGTAATATATCGTTATTTTGACTCCAGAAAACTTGACTTTTAATCATTCGTGTAAAATCGATACAGGGTGTTATTTTTTCGCCGAGCTAAGTAAAATAAATTCATTCAAAATTAAATCGTGCAGTGTTCTTGTGCGCGAATCTGACTAAAACGAAAGTCGTGGGGCTTAGAGAAGTGGCCGAGAAGAAAAGAAAAAAGAAAGAAGAGGAGAGTAGTGTGACTTACTCGAGGGGCTCTGAACTGAGTAGGGGTTTCAAAGGTAAGGCAAAAAAAGCTACGTGAAGACCCATCGAAGGGCCAGAACTTCTCAAGTCCAATTTTTACAATAAAAAGAACATGGAATCTTACGAAAACGTTATGAAAACGCTAGGAGAGGCAGCGGCACGACAGGGAATAAAACTGCCACATCTAGAAGGACAACCATCTTCCTCAGGGAGGGAAGAGGACCCCGTACGACATATATACCCGAATACTACACAACCAGGTGAGTCGATTTTACACACATCAACTCCACAACGAGGGGAGCAAACAAATGTAAATATCGAGCTAAATCAAATCTTCGTGGGCATGGCGGAGGCAATCAAGCAGGCTATTCAAAACGCTACTACGATTCATGAAGGGGGCAAAATGGAAAGGGTTATGTAAACTATAAGAAACTCCCCCATGCACACTTTCCAAAGGCTGGATCATGAAAGTGCAAATACGTTTATATTTAATATGGAAGAACATTTGCGAAAACATAATATTACTGACCGAACAGAAAAATTAATAACGATTACGTCACAATTAAAAGGCCATGCAAAGGAATGGTATGAGCCACATAAAAATTTAATACACGACTACGAAACGTTCAAATTGAGGCTGAGGCAGACCTTCGACACCATAGCAAAAAGGGCTCAGGCAGAACACATTTTGCATACAAAAATGAATGGATTTAATGAATCAGTTACGTTATTCGTCTCTAAGAAAATAGCTTTATTTAACAGAGTAAACCCAACCAGACCACCTAAAGAGAAGGCGCACTGCATCTATAGACAACTACGCACCGAAATAAGGGCACAAATTCGATTCAGTAATTTCAATACCCCCGAGGAGTTACTAACTGTAGCAGCACAGGTAGAAGAATATCATCTTCCGAGAAGCACCAATAATGACAATTGGAGAAATCGTCCAAACAACAATAATAATAATAATAGTAACCGTGATGAGGCACCAAGACAGGCAACCAATACGGCCACCAGAAATACGAACCAGAGGACAGCATCATCAGGGCAAAATACGCAAGAAAGCCGACCACCGACGACATGCCGATTTTGCGGAGGATGGCACTGGCAAAGAAATTGCCCACAAAATCCGTACACCACAGGGCAAAGCCAACAAGTCAATAGGCGTCAGGAAAACTCCCAAGGGGCCGGCGCCCATCCCAGACTCAACAACTAAATAACGATTCCTCGGCGTCCGGCCCAAATAACATAACCAACCCGGCGACTCCACCAAATTTCGACGATGTCTTAAATATCTCTACAATTTTTCAAGAAAAACCGATAAATCACATGGCTACTCAGACTGATTCTGAGAACATTATGCACATTTCCACTATCCTAGAAAAAACAACGCTAAAAGACGTGGCGACGCAGACCGAAACTGCCCTTTTATTATTAATGCAAAACTTACAAAAAGCAAGTCAGTTACCCCATATTAAGATCCTCGCAAATGGGCTAGAAATAAACGCTGTCATTGACACAGGTGCGGAAAGCAACATAGTCAGGGCAGGACTCGTCGACACCGAACCTCAAATCAAAGACAGAAAATTGTTTGCAATGGCATGCGGAGGCCAAACAACAGAATCCTTGGGAAATATCGTCCTAGATCTAAACATACACGGTAACAAAACTCAGGGTGAATTTGAGGTAATTAGCAAATTAAATAAAGGACATATTCTTGGTACGCCATTCCTGAAGGACGAAGGTGTCCATCTAGATTATGAAAGGAAGTGCAGTATATGGGAAAGACGATAAGGAAAACTGTATACTGGAACCAAGAAATAAGGTATGAATCCGAATTTCTACAACTCCACGAAAAAATTCGTATTCCAACGGAGGCTGAACAATTACGATACGAATTACCCCAGCAGGGCGAACTAGATATACCAGCATATCAAGAGGAACGGAACGAGCAAGAAGAACAGACCCCGGAAGAAAGAACAGAAGAAATAAGAGCAAACCAGCAGGATATCAAGAGAAGTATTCTTCGCCAAACGATAGACCTGAGATTACCTTCGAAGAAGGACAAGAAGTAATGGTAAAGACCCTTCGACGAAAACCGAATGTATTCTTACTCTCTTGGACAGGCCAACATCTAATAACCAAAAAAGTCTCCGACGAAGTATACGAGGTCCGACGCGGGAGCAACACTTATGTGGTACACGTAGGCGATATCAGGCCCCCAGTCGCCGGAAACGAACCTCCCGAGCAACTAGATACCGATGAAGAATCGGACCCCGATGATGACGACTTAAATGACGAAAATCCTGAAGATGATTTCCCAGACCGTCACGAAGGCCCGGAAGAACATCCTCTGATGATGACGATAGAGACGATGAAATCCCACTACTTGCCTTAGCGCATCTACCTGTCTCAGCGCATCTACCTGCCTCAGCGCATCTACTTGCCTTGGCACATCTACCTGCCTCAGCGCACCAAGAAAATTTACCTGCCTTAGCGCATCTACCTGCCTCAGCGCATCTACCTGCCTCAGCACACGAAGAAAATTTACCTGCCTTAGCGCATCTACCTGCTCCAGCGCACGACGAAAATTTGCCTGCTCCAGCGCATGAAAAAAAATTGCCTGCCCCAGCGCACGAAGAAAATTTGCCTGCCCCAGCGCACCAAGAAAATTTGCCTCCCCCAGCGCACCATGAAAATTTACCTGCCCCAGCGCACGAAGAAAATTTGCCTTCCCCAGCGCATATAGAGAAAGTAATGGTATCAACTCCGGCACTCGATGAGCCAACCACCTCAACAAGGCTAACGCCAAGACACGGAGAGACGAACAGACCAAATAAACCCAAACGACGACGAGCAAGGCTTGTCATCATGGACCCCTAGAAACTGCATCCTTCTTTTCAGAATCGCGTTTAATTTTCATTATTGTACATATCTTAAATTTTAGCATTGCATAAATTTTAGTTCTTATTATTTATAAAACACGTTGTAAATATCCTAAGTTAGATAGAATTGTATACTTTAGATTCTCAAACACTCAATCGTAGAAATTTGCCTTAGCAAACGGGGGGAATGTCAAAGTACCTTTCTTTAATAAATTAAATCGGGTAAGAATTAACGTCCCTCTGTCGCTCTGTAAAGCCCGCGAGCTAGAGAAAACACTTTTTACATTATTAGAATAATTCGAAAAGCAAGCCTTCGCTGCTGGAGAATATACACAAGCCACTCTCCCCTACCGATCGAATTTTCGGGAACGGCGAACAATCTGGAACGTCCAGAACGACTAGAACGCCTGGAGTCTTCGATTTTCGAACACTTCCAAAAGCTTTGATTTATCTTATATAAACCGAGACGCGCCCAACGCAATCAACCGAGTAAAGAGAGTTGAGTCGAGTAAGTAGAGTCGAGTCGATTCAAGTCAGTCAGTCAGTTTGGGATCCAGCCACGCGACAAAACAACAACAACAAAAGGCAAATTTCTACTCTAAGTGTTACTAATCAACATAATTAATTAATCTAAACATACTTAGTGATAAACAAATGTATTGTTAGAACGTGATTAGTAATATATCGTTATTTTGACTCCAAAATATTTGACTTTTAATCATTCGTGTAAAATCGATACAGGGTGTTATTTTTTCGCCGAGGCAAGTAAAATAAATTCATAAAAAATTAAATTGTGCAGTGTTCTTGTGCGCGAATCTGACTAAAACGAAAGTCACGTTCGTGTTCACAACCAGAGTCCCCCCACCCCGCAATCAGGGCCTACCAAGCCGCCTCCTGCATCTGCCATCTTCTTTCCAGCAACCACCGCCCACCATGTTCTTTTCTATACCTACAACCGCACCCCACAGTCCATTATGTTCTTTTCCCACGCTCCGCTCTGGACATTGCCTACCACGTGTCTTGGTCGCTTCAGATGGACACATGCCATCGAGAGCTCTCCCATGTTAATCCTTATGTGAGCTAGAACTCTTATAGTATATCTAATTATTTGTTCCACAAATTCTGAAATTACGAAATTATAATAATTGCAGAAGTAGTGTTTATTTAAACTACATTAACTTAAGCAAATGTAAGTTAATGAGGCTCAAACTGACACACTTCTCGAAAGTTTCTCGTAGACCGAAAAAAAGTTTCTACAATTCCTACGGAAATCATACAATATACAAAGATGAGGTCATTTTTGAAATATAATATATACATATTAATATGCAATTATATGCATAAGAAAGGTGAGACTCCCAACTTTAAAATGATTCCTTCGTTTTTTAATTTGTGTTAATTTTGTTTGTCTAAGCAAAGAGTTTTTCGCGCGGCAAGTACTGCAAAACGCGCGTTCGGATGCAGGCAACCTTGTACCGCACTTCATCCAATAACTCGACTTCACTAATTTTTGTAAATATATTTTTTGTCCGAAAATGTTTGGAAATGAAGGTTTGGAAATCATACACACTTTACGTGATGTTATTACTTAACTCATTAAAAAAATCGGGAAAAAATCATTCGCCTCCGATTTGTTTAGAGGTAAATATCTCTAATCACTAGGCTAATATGAAATAGAAATCAATGAACAACTGCACTTTGAGGTATATCCTTAATGACACAAGCAGAAGGTGTTTAGTTTAAATAAGGGTAATTAGTGATTGAGCAGTTTCCCGTTATAAAGTATAAAATATCAGTAGCATCAGAAAAAAAGATCAACTCAATTGGATCAATAATAACAGATATATTCGCAGTTGAACAAAAACACACTCGACCAGCGAAGGTCCGGTATAGTGACGTCACATAGCGGTTATACCTGTTATATAGTCCGTTAGAACTACACGCCAGCCCTTCCAAAAGAATTTTTTTCTTGGTTAAGTCTACAACGAATCGATTTTAGATATTGCTCTTTGGAAAGAGAAAATTCTACTCCAAAAGATGATACTATTTTTAGAATGATTTGAACTTTTATTAAGTATTAAGAATTGCTATTGAAAATTGCGATACCTCCGTCAGTTGCTCTACGTACGAATAGACTCTGCATCTGCAGGTCGGCATATGAGTATTCTTTACTCTCCTATGGATATGGCAGCATTTGCATCAAGTTCATTGGCCGTTTCAAGGACTTTAAAAGTCCAAGTGTTTACTATTTATTTATTCCGTGCTATAGCGGTTATTGATAACTGGATGGTTAGCTCACGCTTAAGGTTCTCGCTTAGGATGCGAGAGGTCCCCGGTTCAACTCCTGTACACGCCGATCTTTTTCCTTATTTTGTAACGATTAATGGATTTTTTCGCAAATTTTGGTTTCATTTGACGGCAGAAGTAATGTTTCCTTCTTTTTCCTATAATGATTTTTTTCTTCCATGTGATGGTTTGGTGGTTAGGTTTAGTTAGGTTGGTTACTTAGGTTGATTTTTATTTTGCTATCTAATTGTTAATAAATTATCAGCGCCGCAGACAGTATTAGTGTCGCAGACAAAGAAATGGGGTGCGGGGGTGCCCCCCCCCCACCTTTTTATATTTTTTTGTAAGGAATATAATATTCTTGTTTCATAGATTCTTGTTTTGATTTTGCAAACAAAACGTTCCGCCAAATACAAGTTTGTATAATTTAGAAACATTATAATAAAGAAAACAACATTATGTTACATGTAACTTATCATTATTTATTAAAAATTTTATTATTATGGGTAGAAGTTACAGGAGTCAAATTAGTTTTTAAATATATAACATTTTACGTGAAGCGTAGCCTTAAAACAGCCAATGAAATACTCGCAAATACTGACATATCTGTAAGATGGTAAATAGTGCTTATATGCTGCAGATAGTGATCCGTGACAAATCAGCATAAAAGACCCACGCACTAATCTTATCGAAAAGCGGTCCCTATTGAATTGGCTGAAATTTTTGTATATTGTAATTCACGTGATGCTGATTAAGTATCTCAATCGGCACAAACCTCTGCTATGGCTAGTTTCGTCACTACAGTCACCCGAAGATTAAATTATTGCACTATACAAGATTTTAATAAAAATGGTTCCGGTGTTTGAGTTTTACCTAAAGGTTACTTAAAAATGTAATATTAAGGTGCAACAAGAGCATACCCGAAATAGTGAAAAGAAATAATAATAATAGCAATAATAATAATAATTAAGTAATAATTATAACAGGTTGTTGATTTTTTTTTAATCGTTATTTTTTAATATCTCAAAAAGTACTATAGATATTATGTTCAATTTTGGTATGTATTAATAGAATATAAAACTACATGTCCAAGTTAGAAAAGTTGTTTTATAGCTCCACCAGTGGCGTCCTTGCAATGATGTCCTCTGATGATTTTTAACAAAAAAGTGGCACGCCACTGATATTTTTCCATGTGGATATTTTTTATGATCAGCCTGGTTAATTCTATATGAAAACGGACTCTTGTGTTTTTCTCGTCAGACACACAGTTCTTGATTAAAACAATTAAATTCAAATTGAAACTAATTTATTATTAACACTGACAATGTGTGTATAAAAATTGTTGGAAATGGCCACCTTCACTTAATAGGTAGACATGCTCCGCCCGTCTTCGCATCGAATTGCGCACTCGTTCAAATATTCCCAGCGTATTCCGTATTGTTTCGCGCGTGGCAATTTTTTGCTCTCTTAAGTCCTCTAAAATGTTAATGGGAATTTTATACACCAGGGTTTTAAGATGGCCCCACAAAAAGGAATCCAAACTATTGAGATCAAGGGATCTTGCTGGCCATTGTCGAGGTCCTTCGCGACCATATACGAATGCATTGTCGCTATTTCCGCATTCCTATAATTCATCATATTTACTGAGATATTTGAATAAAGACAACGAAGAAATAAAATAAAATCAATGAAACATTGAAAATCGAAGAAATAATACGATAAGATAGTTTTGAACACCAACAACTTGTTTTGATGCAATGTTATATCAAGCAATGTCCGGACAGACCCCTGGAGGAAAAGAGAGTATCTTTGTGAAGTATCATCCTGTGTATATTATTTGGTTGGACGGTTTTGTGTTAGGTTAGTTTTTAATGAATGAATAAAGCAATAAATATGTGATATGTAACTGGCTAATGGAGAAATCCAATGTCAAAAAAAAATTATTTTGAAAATGATATTTGTAAAAATGTCATTTACTCCACGATAACTAAATTTATGTCTTCAAAAATTATTATTATTAGGCAATACTGCTAAATGAAGTACTTTAAATTTAATTGTTTCAATCAAGAACTGTGCGTGCGTCAGACGAGGAAAACGCAAGAGACCGTTTTCATGTAGAATTGACCAGGCTAATCAAATGTCAATGGCTTACCACTTTTTTGTTAAAACATATCAGAGGACATGTTTGCAGAGACGTCACTGGTGGAGCTATAAAATAACTTTTCTAACTCAAACATGTGGTTTTATATTCTATTAACACATACCAAAATTGAAAATAATATCTAAAGTCCTTGCAGAGATATTATAAAATTACGATTAAAAAAAATCCAACACAATTTCTCAATTATTATTATTATTGTTATTTATTTTCACTAGTTCGGGTATACTTTTGTTACATCTTAATTTACATCTACATTTTTAAGAAACTTTTAAGTAAAATTCAAACACCAGAACTATTTTTATTAAAATCTCGTATAGTACTTAATCTTCTAGTAACTGTAGTGACGAAACTAGCCATAGCAGAGGTTTGTCTCAATTGAGACATTTAATAAGCATTACGTGAACTACAATATACCAAAATTTTAGTCAATTCAATAGGGACCGCTTTTCCATAAGTAGTGCGTGGTCCTTTTTTTTAGCCTCTTCGTCTACTATCAGAATACAACCCTATTGAATTTCATATTAATCCGTTACTATAAATTTTATTTAACTCGGTCGAACTCAAAAATAGAACAATTAATTGGTCTCAAATATTTTCATGTTATCACTACGCATTTGTTAAAAAGATGCGTTAATTTGAAGATCAAATTTAAATAAGTGTAAAAAATATAAATTTCTTTTTATGTTGCGGGAGTAGATATAGCAGACGGGAAACTTTTATATCTGTCGAAATACATACCTAGTATGTCGAGAACAAATAGATAGATATAGATAAAGGGTAGAGGTAACTTTTATATTTGAATTTTTATCTAGAACTAACAATTTTCTAGGAAATGGCACGTGAAAAAATAGACCAATAAACCGTATACGCATAGTACTTACCAGATAAAACAATTTGCAGGCAGTGCACTTTAGGGTTTACCAACGATTTTTGCTTCTGTTTGTATTTGATTTCTTGGTACTATATGCTTTTAATTAGTATACTAACTACATTGACTGAAGTTTGAACAAACTTTATGTTTCATATTTATTCGCCTTTGTATAGTACATTGTTAGAACATCCTTGCCTCTTCGTCTTGCCGAGGTAAACCAATGAATATTGTCTGCACTCTAGCATCCAGGAAGTACATCATACTATTTTAGTCATATTAGAACAAAATCTTGATAATTGGAAGCCTTAATATTTTTTATAACAAAATAATCGACTTTAATTCTGCTACACTATAACAAAGCGGTATTAAGAAATGAACAATAAAATAGTTGCATCGTGCCTAAATGAACATTGTCACAGTACGTGTTCTCTGAGCGGACGGGGCTATGTGACGTCACAAATAGACTATCTTACTATTCTCTGGCGTTATTTAAAGCGCCGACTTCAATATACGTTTACTTCCACATCCACGTAGTGGACTGGAAGTATAGTAATCGTAGGAAAATTTTCAATTTTTTTTTTGTTGTAATAGGCTTAGAACGTCAAGAAACGTCGAGATTTTAAATTTGAGAAAAAAAAATTCTGTTTGTCTGTAACTTTTTTTTGTGCGCTCGTTTTCTCTGGAGCGGTTTAAGATATTGAATTGAAATTTTGTACACGTATGTATTATAACGAGATCTAGAACTGAATTATTTTTTTAACATATCCGGTCAAGGGTTGGGGAGTAAATAGGAGTAAATAGGGGAAAATAAGTAAAGCAAGCTAATGAGAGTACGCCACCCCCACCTCATTATTAAAGGGACTGATAAAATTAAATTAAGATATTCACTTGAAATTTGGTACACGTATGTATTATAATCACATCTGGAACTAGATTATATTTTGGATGGAGTCGGTTGACGGAAACAAGCTGATAAGAGTACAGGGACTTGAGATTTGGTGTATATACTAGAGACTCAGATTTCTTTATAATGTTTTTCAACATCCGCCTCAAATATTATTAAAATTCAATGACCAAATATTTTCACATACTAGGGTGCAAATATGGTCAAGACGTTTTCCTTTAAAGAGAGTTGGATGGAAAATCCAGAAGTGGAAATAGTGATTCCTTAGGCAGTGGTTTTTTATTTTTTATGTATTTAAAAGCAGAATGTTAACAATGTATACTTATAGTTGGTACATTGATGCTAATATTAAAACATATCTATAAATAGACGATACTATCGGTGTTTAATTAAAATTAATTGAATCATTAATATTATTGTATCTGCGTATACGTATATAGTTTGTGGACCGCTTGTTAATTGTAAATGATGGAAATCAGAGCGGTGGAACAAATACCAGGATAGATTATTATATTTTGGATCATGTTCCTTTGCGGCAGTAACAACCTTCTCTAGTAGAAGCCGTGCGAACAATCCGATAAAAATGATTTAAAACTAGCTAGTAATGAATCAATAATTTAAAAGAATTAAAAAATGCTTTTAAAAATCAACTGAAATTAAGAAGACACACTAAAAAGAAGAAAATAATTTTAATAATAACAATAATTACACTATTAACATAAAAGCGTGGGGTGCCCAGAATTTTACTTTTCAAGCGCTAAACACTTTTATATTTATTAACATGATTATTATTATTATTATTATTGTTAACATTATTTTCTTATTTTGGGTGTATTTCTAAAAATCAAATACATAAATCAGACGTGTCACTTAATAAAATTGCCTATCCATAACCGACAAAATCTGTTCGTTATCTTGAAGACACATTTTGAATTTTGGAATTTCGACTAAATATTTATAATCTGAGACCTCGAAAATCCCAAGATATCGATTTTCAGATGCATCAGACCATACGTTAGAAACCTTATCAGTCATATTGACGCCGCCATTTTGAATTGTTAAATTTCGACTAAATAGTTATAAGCTGCAACCTCGATAACCCTTAGATACCGATTTTCAGTCGAATCAAACGATAAATGAAAACTTATACGCCACATTGAAGCCGTCATTTTTATTGTTTCGATCCATATTTATAATCCATAGATACCAATTTTTAGTAGAATCGGATATTAAATAACAAAAATCTTTTCTCCATCTTGAAAACATCATCTTGTAATTTTCTATAAAAAATGACAAAATGTATGATCATGTGAACTATATACACAAGCAAAATTTCAAGTTAATACAACAACTGGATGCGAGTGGAAATTGAATTTCAATGCTTTTCATACAGGGCGTCCCAAACTAATTTAGACAGGCTCTAGTTCCTAAACCATTTGAGATATTTCAATGGGACGAACAACGCACTATTTAGCTATGAGTGTGCTTTAAAATTGTAGTGACAAACGTGTTTATAAAAAATCCATCCTTAAAAATTCATCCCTTAACTCTAAAATTTTAAACGATTCCCTGTATGTATTTTTACATTTTATTGTTTGTTTTGGTGCCATTAATAGGTATTATTCCAATTATTGGTTTCCTGTTGATCCACGTTGGCTAATGGAGACTAGATTTCAAATTATGAGGAGTGTCTCTGTTTGGTATGGGTTATTCAATGGAAGGATTATATTGGTCCGTATTGTTATGAACAAACTTTGATGGGAGAAAAGTATTTACATTTTCTAGAAAACATCTTACCTCAATTTCTAGAAGAAATACCGTTGCTTGAAAGATAATAAATGTGGGGGCAGCACCTGCTTACAATGTTCACATAGTTACCTAATTCCTCCGAAACAGATTTCAGAATAATTTTATCGCTAAAGCTTCTCCCGTAGTAAGATGGCCTGCACGTTCGCTGGATCTTTGCCCTCTCAATTTCTTCTTGTTGGGAACCTTAAAAGATATGGTATATCTAATTAAACCCATGACATAGAAGACCTGAAGAATTAGAGATGCCTGTGGCAGAATAACACCACAAATGATAATAGCTACATGTACCCGAACTCACTACTTCATGGCTAACTTGATTTAGATGTTCATTTGCTCAGCTATTTATTAACCGATTTTCAATCGGAAAATAGTATTGAATAGAGAATTGAAAAACAACCGATAAAATGTAATAAAAAACATACAGGGTGGCATTTAAAATTTTAGAAAATTATGGTTGAATTTTTAAGGGTGCTATTTATAAAAAAAATTCACTATAATTTTAAAGCACCCCCGAATCTAAACAGTAAATTTTTTATCCCACTGAAATATCTCAAACGGTTTAAGAACTAGAGCATGGCTAAATTAGTTTGGACACCCTGTATACAAAGTTACTGCTCAAGCTAATAAAAGCGTGCTAAAAATGACCACTATGGCACAGTCTACTAGATGTGTGCTCTATTCTTACTCAACGCGCCAGCCTCCAGTTTCGCCAATAATTCTGCAATGAATTTTTGGTCATAGCTTTTTTAAAATAGAAGATTCTGTTCTAAAAAATGGTACCATTTTTAGATTGACTAGAACTTTTATTAAATACTAAAATGGCTTTTAAAAGTTGCCACATCTCCGTCAGGTGCCCTGTATGTAAGAAAACACTACAGGTCAGAATGTTTAACGGCTGCACTTAATTTTTTAAAAATCGTTTCTTTTACTATCAGATAGAACCCTATTGGATTTCATAATGATTCGTCGTGTAGTTTAATTATTCAATATCGTTTTCGTAGACCATTTATCTCGTTCTCTACATCTATCGAATAAATAGAAATAATACTAATTAAAATCAAAATAAGGAAACAATTTCTTTGTAGTTTAATTCGCTCTAACTATAAAGTGAAGAATGAATTGGTTTCAAATTTTTATCATGTTATCATTACATATTTGTTAACAAAATGTGTTAATATAAAAATCAAATTTTAATAAGTGTACAAAAGATGAATTTTTTTCTAAGGCTATGTCGATAAAAACATTCTGGGGCAAAAATAGCAAGCGGGACACTTTTTATGTTTCGAAAAAATACTAATCAAGGGACGAAATAGAGATAAAAGATGGAGGCAAGATTTTATTATAATTTTTTTTTTCTAGGATTAGCCGATTTTGAGAAAATCGCATGTGAACAATTTTTACCAACGAACTAATGTTGCACGCATTTGCATCATTAGATAAAACAACTTTCAGTGGGTACTTTGAGTACGATTTGTGCATAATCAAACTTCTATGAATATACTTGCATACAGTAACTGATTTTTCATTCCATGTTATATCAAGTGGAAAATGAATTATTACCTAAAAGGTGCCATTAAATACAGGAGATTCAATAAATTGATTACAAAAAGACCACAGAAAATGACAAATGTTTATTTTTATATGCGGTTCATTGAATTTTTAGTAAAATGACGTACCATTTTATTGAAAACCCGTAAGGAATCCTCCAGTTTATCAGTTTTTTAAAAATTTAATCAGATACCCACCTAAAAATTCACAGCTGCCTTGATCGATTTTCTTTTTATTATTAATGTATTTCTATTGTTTCAGATGCAACAAATTATGCACACTACGTGTTTAATACAATGAAACAGAAGCAAACAGGAAAAATAAGTTTTGAGGTAAGGATCGCGTTTTAATGGCAACAATCCCCAGCACGAAATAATTATCGCGAATGCTACGAATTTATTTCTGATAGGCGTCAGTAGCACCACGCTTAGCTGGTAGCGATCAGGTCGACTCTCAGGGTGAGTCCTTTACGGACAGGCACTGTGATCTTTAACGCAGTCGAGGACCGTCCCCCGCCAACGGGTCAAAAAATTTGGGGTTACCTCCTCGTGTAAGTAAAAGGTCGATTTTACTCTACGAAATTTATTGCCCACTTCAGGCCATGTACAGAACAAATAATAAAAAAGAACAACCAGTAAAATAAAATAGTTTGGCTGAATAAAGAACAATGGGGTAAAATCAAAAGAGAGCAAAATTTGTCAATCAATAGGAAACAAAACAAAAAAAACTAAGAATGAACAATTGGGCGTCGTAACAATTACCAGAATGGACTAGCAGTAGTTTTGGGAAGACCTAATTTGCCCCAGAACACCAACAAAAACGATAAAAATTAAAAGACAAAAGTTAATTGATTAATTGGCCTCAATTCAATCATTTACTAATTGTAATATATTAAACCAGTAAAGAATAAGTTAAACGCAGTATTGCTGATTAACAAGTTTTATTCAATTGTTACTAGCCTAATTACAAATACCAATATGTGAGGTGTCATCGGAGAATGCTTATGTATAATAACAAATAATAATGGCGTACCTTCCGGGAAGGCATATCCACTATACGTGTCTATTAATTATTATTAATTTATAACCTAATATTCTACACTTTCCTCCCCTAAATTTAATAAAAATTCTGACATTATTACATACGAAGAAAAAAAATTGATAATCATGTTTTATAATTTACAGGTTTAATATTCCTGTCGGTTCTTCTTAAAATTAGATTTATTACTTTATCAGAATTTTTATTACTATCTGTGATTACACGCTCCTTTACTGTGTGTCTATGGGTCCGTATAGACGATTTTCACACATACTTTTTTTTTTTTCCTCGGTGGAGGGGAAATCCGTCATGGACACTCGGTCTATGGGCTCAGTAGGACCGAGTAGTGCCGGACTCCTACCGGCTAAAACCCCTCCGTCTTCAGCGCAGGCACCCGGGACCGCGTAAGCATTGCTTCGGGTGCTGCGCAAGCTGCCTGTGGGTGGTATTAGGCAGCTCTGTCGTCGGCTTCCTTCGTGCCAATGATGGCCACACAAAGGTCGTTGAGTGTCTTCCAGTTTTGCTCAGTACTCAGCATAACATTTACAAAATTGTGCTCGTTAAGCTCTTGTCCAATGATCCTATATGCGGTTTCACGGTCTGCTGTCCATCGTGGGCAGTGAAATAAAGTGTGGGCCGGGGTATCAGCCATGGGGCAGTAAAAGCACGTATCCGAGTCTCTCTTCTTGATCTTGCAAAGGTAGGTACCAAAAGTGCCGTGCCCACTGAGCATCTGGGTAAGGTGGTAACCAAGTTGCCCGTCTTTGCGATCCATCCAGGGTTTGATGCTCGGGATGAGCAACCTGGTCCACCCTCCTTCATTTGCATTGGTTCAACGCTCCTGCCAGCGAGTCATGAGGGAGCTGCGATTATATGCTCTGGCAGCAATATCTGCACCATGGTTATAGGCCCGTTCCTTTGCGAGCAGATCCATGGGTGGTGCTGCAGCGAGTACCTGCAGTGCTAGACTTGATACCGTACGGTATGCGCAACATATACGTATGAGGATGGTACGTTGTGTCCTAAGTAATCTGCCTTTGTTCCTGTCTACCCTCAGCCCTTCCGCCCATACTGGGGCAGCATAAAGGAGTATGGAGTTCACCACAGAGCTGATGAGGCGGCGTGTGCAGGTCCTCGGTCCTCTGGTCCTAGGCATGAGCTTGGCAAGCGCCATTGCTGCCTTCTCGGCCTTTTCCGTGGCCATTCCTATATGTTTTCCCCATGCCAGTCTATGGTCCATATGGACTCCTAGATATTTCAGATCCTTTTTTGCACTGATCTCTGTACCGAGTACGTTGACAGTCATAGTTTTTACAATTTTCCTTCCAGTGAGGGCGATTACCTCAGTTTTTTCTGGGGCAATCTCCATGGCGTTAGCCGCCATCCATTCTCCAATGGCGCCAATGACGACCTCCGCCTTGTCTACCGCCCCGTCTTATCGATCGTGATTATGATGAGGTCGTCGGCATACGCCACCATGCGGTACTCCGTCTTGGGGATCGGGGTCACCAGGTCAAGCACCCCGTCATAGAGGACATTCCAGAGTAATGGCCCAAGTACTGAGCCTTGGGGGACGCCACAAGTGATTGCCCTACTGTCTCCGTCGATTAGTAGGGTCCTCTCATTCAGATAACTCCTGACGAGCCGGACGAGGTATGTGGAGATTCCTTTGCTTACCAGGGTGTCTACGATGGGTTTCCATGGGGCTGTGTTAAAAGCGTTCTTGACATCTATTGCTGTGGCTAGGCATATTTCCCGCTGCCTCCAGTTGCCCTCGTTAGCCGAGCGGGCAATGCGTACTACTTCCTGAACGGCTTCCGCGGTGGACCTGCCCTCGCGGAAGCCGTTACTGGCTGTCCGACAGCCCCCCCGGGCGTCGAGTTCATCGCAGAGTCTCGTCGCAATTATCCTCTCTAACAGCTTAGCCGTGGTATCTATGAGGCATATAGGCCTAGGTGCAGAGTCCACCGGTTTCCCAGGTTTCGGGACCAGTACCAGCTTCGCGGATTTCCAGCGCGGTGGGATTTCTCCCTCGGCAATGACATTGTTGAATGTCGTTGTGAAAACCTCCGCTTGTAGTTTTACAGCCAGTTTGATCACCTCAGGGGGGATGCCATCTGGTCCTGGTGCCTTGTTGGGCTTCATTCTGTCGGCTGCCTTAGCGACCTCCTCGGCCGTAACTGGTGGTATGTGGTAGTTCTCCTGTATATCGTCCCAGACTGTAACCGGTCGGTTGGGAAAGAGTATTTCTGCAATTTCCTTCTTCTTCTGTGTACACAGCTGTACGTGCTCGCGCACTCCTGTATACTTACAGGCGATACGGTAGCCGTCTCCCCAGGGGTCAGCGTCTACTGCATCTATGATGTCTTCCCAGCGCATTCTTTTCGCCATCTTTATTGCATCCCTTAAGACCTTCCTGGCGGCACCATACTCCTCATGGCTAGCGGTGAGTTCTGGATCTTCCACATCCCGGTGAGTCTTAAGCCTCGTCCATCGCCTTTTCTTGGCGATACAGGCCTTGCGAAGTGTACCGATGTCCTCGCTCCACCAGTACACCGGTTTTCTTCGTCTTGTGCCCTTTCGGGGGAGGGCAGTTTGGCAGGCTTTCTTCAACGCCGACACTAGATTACTAGGATCTGGGGTCTGCAGCTTATCTAGTTCAGTTTGTAGGGCTTCTCGAAGAGGTCCCTCTTTCCCAGGGTTGTAGTACCACGTTATGCTCTCTGGCGGGGGATCCGGTTTTGATGTTAAGGTTGGGTGTTCGTCGACGAGTTCGAAATATATCACCTGATGGTCACTTAGTGTCTCATCCTCCAAGACGCGCCAGTTCAGGATGCGATCCGCAAGGGAGGCTGAAGCAAAGGTCACGTCGATGACGCTACTGTGCGTTCCTCGTATGAAGGTAGGCGTATGTCCTACGTTGATCACGACAAGGTCGTGCGTTGTTATCCACTCAGCTAGGATGTTGCCTCTAGCGTCCGTCTTGTGTGAGCCCCACAGGGGGTTTTTCGCGTTAAAGTCTCCTGCGACTATCATACCCTTGTTGCCGTTGTGGATCCTCATGCTGCCAGTGAGTGATTCGAGGAAGCGCTCGAATTCTTCGCTGGGGGCGCTTGGGGTGAAGTAACACGAGTAGATGGGCACCTCCTTAACGACACACCATGCAGTTCCATGTCGTCCCCCGGTGCCGCTAGCGTGAGCGTTGAGGACACGTATTGCTGCATCTGCCCGTGGGTCGGTGATCCAGGCATTCCTCCCACTTACGTACTTAACGTTCGGTTCACTCACTAATAGCAGGTGAGCGTTGAATTTGTTTGCTGTGTGATAGAGTAGGTCTTGTGCACCCCGGCTCCTGTTCAGATTCACTTGTAGGAAAATGATGGCCGAATTTGTTGCCGCCAGTTTCTCGATTCCTGGCCTGCGGTGGTGTTTTCTCTCCTGGTTCTCTGTTCCCGCCAGCACCTAGTCATTGGTGGTTACTGGGCCCAGCCGAGTTCATTTGCTGCGGGAGTTCTGTTTCAATCTCTGGTCCCGTGCTCTCGTGTAGCCTATTCTCGTTAGTTAGGGGCTTGGTTGTCTTTGCCTTATCAGGTCCCGAGTTCTTACCAGGAGGTTTCCCATTGACCAGCGCCTTATAGTGCGGGCATCTCAATGAATCCGCCCTGTGCTCTTCGTTACACGTTCGGCAGTGTGGTTTATTTTTACAGTCTAATGCTCTATGACCGTTTCTGCCACAGTTTAGGCATTCTCCTGTCCGGTCTATATTCCCTTTATAGGCGTTCGTCGCATGTCCAAACTCCGGACATTTGTAACACCTAGTTAAGGAAGTTCGCTCCCGTACGCGGCAGCTCGTCCATCCTATGCGCATCCTTCCCTTGTTCAGCAATCCGCTGGCCAGCTCGTTAGGTATTCTCGCCGTCGTTATATGATTTCCATCGCGGGTCGGTCTGAAGGGGCCTATTGTTATCCCTTCTGTCCCCGTGGCCCCCGTCTCTTTCCTTAGGGCTTCGATGACCTCTTTCTCTGGGACCGTTGGGTCGATGTCCATTATATGTATAATTCTTTCGTGGTTCGTAGCTTTCGCGTCTATATCCTTGATCTTACGTATTTCGTTCTTGAGAAGAGTCGCCTGCGAGCTTTCCCCTTCTATCCTAAGGGACAGGCTGCCTCCCCCTGTCTGCCTCACTGACTTTATCCTTACACCAATTTTATCCAGTTCAACATTCTCCTTCACTGATCTCAGGAGCTCGGCGTAAGTCTTTCCTTCACTCCTTACCGACACCTCCGCGTCCTTTCTCCTGCCTCTTTTGGCCCTGTTGGCTATTTGCCACTCACCATCCCCTTGCTTGGCCGGTGTTTGGCTTCTAGCCAAGTGACAAATTTTAGCTCGCACATTGCTGCCCGCTAAGGCGCATTCTATTACTTTCCGCACTTCCTTCGACTTGTTGCCTTCTAGCCGGTGAGTTAGCGCAATCTTTGTCCTTCCGTTCTTTTCAGCCGCTTTTCTTAATTTAACAATCAGTGAGTATAACTCACCGATGCTATATTGCGCATTATCAAAGTTAGTAAGACCTGCCAAGAAAGTATAACTTTCCTTTGCTGTTGGTGTTTCGTCATCATCGAGTATGATTTTATTATAATTCATGAGGCAGGCTACTCCCCCGTGTTTAAGGCTTTGGTCTCCTATCACTTGTTCCACCTGGGGTACCCGTTGGATGAGCTTCTTCACCAAATGTGAGTTTCCGGCCGTGTTTGGATCAATGATGAGCGCCATGTCGTATTCGGACGCGGTGTCTAGAATGTTGCCTGCCTCCATTTGGGTCATTACATAGGTTTCTTCCGGCCAGTCGCTGCCAACTATTTCCTCGATATTGTCTTGGTTTACACCTTTATCAATGACGGCTCTTAGTTTCGTGGCCTTTTCCTTGTCTGCAGCCCACTGCGCTCGCGTTTCCTGTTCTTGGGTAGTATCGTCCGTTTGGGTGGCAGCGTTTGTGCCTTTTTGGGCTGCTTGTTGGATGAGGGTCCTAAACTCTGAGGTGGTTAGCTGACTAGTGAGGCATCTCAGTCTGCCTGCCTATTCTTTAATTTCCTTATCATTAAAGTTATCTCGCACGGTTTGCGATAGATTTTCAGACTCCTTGTCAATGAGACTAATGATTTTCATCATTTTGGCGGCGAGTTTGGCCGCTGTATTGTCGTCTTCCTTTCTAGTTTCCGTCGCCCACATAGTGCCAGGCTGGTCAGGCCGGTCCGTTTTGCCTGTAGTTGACTGCTTGGCGCCGCCTTCCCTTTTACGCTTTGCGGATCTTCCCTCTTCCGCATCGCCAGTAAAGTCTATAAGTCCTCTTTCATCTCCCGTTTGAGAGTGCCGTCCCGCAGTCTGTATTTCCATAGCCTGGGCTGGATTTGGGTCTCCAATGTCTTTTGTCCTCTTAAATAGTGGCCAATGTTTTATCGTTTCCCTGGAGATTAGTGATGGCATCGATTCTGTCCTATTTCTGATCGGGCTTCTTGCTATACTATCTCTCCTTCTAAAGGGATTATCCTCGTCCCTCTTTATTCCAGTGGCGGGCAAGAAAACCTCGTCCTGGTCCAGTGGCAAGGGTGTTATTGGTTCTTTTGGTTTATTAAGTTTTTTTGCAGTTTCCATGTCTAATCCCACGAGATAGGTCCAAGTATTTGTCGCCCTCCCGCAGTTTGAGGACAAACACATATCCTTTTTTTTGTGATATTTTTTTTCAGTTTTTTTTTAATATGTATTCCTTTTTTTCAATATATGTATTTTTTTTAATTTTTTTTTTTTTCGTGCATTTTTTTAAATTTCATTTAATAATTTTTTATCTTTTTTTTTTCTTTTTTTTTTCAACTTATAATTGGGAACTGACAGTGATACAGGTACGTCTATGGGTCCGTATAGACGATTTTCACACATACTGACTAGACCTCGGATAACATGGATTAACATTGAAGGAAAGACGATAGGAAATTTATTTCTAAATACAAGTTACAAATATTACATATTTATTATATTTTTAATTTTATTTTTTTTATATGGCATACTAAATGGTTATATATAAAAATGTTTCTTGATGCTAGCAACTGCATCAAATTAAACGGACATGGTACAAGATTTGATTTATAAATTACATCCAAAAAATGTTTATTATTATCTTCGTTCAATTTACATTCTAAAATCATATGTACCGTATCCCCTACTTCTCCACAATCACATAACGCATTATCTCTCTTATTAATTCTAAATAGATATGATGGTACCAGTGCATGATTGAATCTTAGTCTACATATTTTACTAATTGTATTTTTTGAATAGCAGTTTTTGTACCAGTGCTCTTTTGAAGGCAATGGCTCAATACACTTATAATAAGCCCCTTTTTCGGAATTTTGATATAAGTTGTTCCATTCTCGTAAAAACATTTTTTTTGTTATAGAAGTTAAATCTTCAAATGGGCAAAGGTATTCAGTCACCTCCCCCAAATTTACTGCCTGTTTCGCCATGTTGTCAACTATTTCATTGCCTAAGATACCACAATGAGTCTTGACCCATGCTAAATGTACAATTTTGTTTTGTTTTTGTATTTCAATTATTAAATTTATTATATTAGATATTATATAGTTGCAACTAGAGAAACTTTTTATATTTTTTAATTTATCTAACGAGCTTTTGCTATCAGAAAAAATTACAAATTTTTGTTCTTGTAAATAATTTCTAACCTGTAGTAATGCTTGCCATATAGCAATGAGTTCCGCAGAGTAGTTAGATAAATTATCATTTAGTACAAACATAAATTGAGTGTTAGTATTCGAGTAAAAGAAAGCACACGCTGTATTTTCTTCGTTTTTGGATCCATCAGTAAATATAAAATGATAATCGGGGAAGAGCTCGTTTGTGTCATGTATAAACATTTTGTTTCTAATTTTTTCGGGAAATAATGAGTAATCTCTTAAGAGGTATATTGAAATGTTATTGTATTCAGTGAAATTAATGTTGTATATAGGGTTAATATTATCTTGATATAAGTCCTTGACTGTATTTAATGCTCCTTTACTGTGTTAACAGTATTATTATTTTCACTAGAACCTGCACTTACTTCTATGTCTAAGTCCTTACTAATACTACCTATCTCATCAGAATTATTTACAGAAAAATCGTGATCAATTATTTGATTTATATGCCTACGTCATGTTTTATCTATGCTAGGTATATATACAAAATAAGTTTTAGGACCAATTTTCTTTTTAACGATGCCTTTTACCCAACAAACCTTATTTACCTTCCTATAATCTCTAACTGCTACTGTCTCATTGGCTGCAAATGTCCTAGTTTTCTTACCTTTATAATATTTTATCTGTTTTTGTTTTCTACATTATCTCTTACGTCTAAGGTTAGTCCATTATTTACATTTTCCGTTACATCTGATATATCATCCCTAATAGAATCGAATACAGTTCTAATTTTCCTACCAAACATTAATTCAGAGGGTGTTACCCCAGTTGTACAATGTGGCGTAACTCTGTAGGATAGCAAAAAATTGTTGAGTAACACATTTGAATTTTGAATGGTTCCTTTACCTACGACTCTTAGTAAAGCATGCTTGACAACTTTAACACCAATTTCACCTTGTCAATTTGTCGCAGGATGAACAGGTGGAGAGGATTTAAATTTTATTTTATTTTTGCTTAAAAAGGTTTGAAATTCGATAGATGTAAAATTGCTCGCGTTGTCTGAAACTAAACACGTTGGTAGACCAAAACAGGCAAATAAATTTCTCAAAATATTTACCGTGGTAGTCGAATTAATATTTGTTGTAATTATTGCCTCCAGCCATTTGCTATAAGCATTAAATACTAGGTACTAACACATAATATTTATTAAAAATTGGACCCAAATAATCTATATGAATTCTTTCCCAAGGTTTTTCTGGAAATTCCCATGGTGTTAACTCTTCCTTAGGAGGTGAACTGCGCGTTACTAAACAATTACTACAAGATTTAATCATTTTTTCAATATCTTTATTTATTTGAGGCCACCAAACATAAGATCGTGCAAGACTTTTTGTTCTGACCATGCCCATATGAGTGGTATGGAGTTGAGCTAGAATCTTTGGTTGCAGAGAATGAGGTATTACCATTTTATGCCCTAAAATAATACAATCCTTTTCAACAATTAACTGATTTATATAGACTAAATAGGGTTTTAATTCGATAGGTATCCTACTAGGCCAACCCTGTTTAATATATGTTTTAACTGTTGATAAAATCTCATCTGTTTCTGTGTTCAGTCTAATTAAATTGCAATCAACAGGCATATCATGATTATCAGCAATAAAGTTAAAATAAGATGTATCTATATCCCTCTTAAATTTATTTTTAATTTAATCATTTCCAATGGACAAATACCTAAAACCATGAAAGAATCGATCATAAAAAACTGGTAACAAACTACAGACCTATATCGGTCATAAACCATTTTGCAAAATTATTAGAAAAGTGTCTTAAAACACGTTTAGTAAATTTTTTGGAAAGTAAAAAGTTACTAAATAATAAACAATTTGGCTTTAAGCAAAATCTAGGTACACAACACGCAGTTATGGAATTTTTAAATGAACTTATAAATGAATTTAATGGAAATAAAAAATGTCTGGCAATATTTTTGGATTTGGCTAAGGCATTTGACACTGTCAATCATGAATTGTTATTGAAACGATTAGAATCATTAGGCGTAAGAGGTCAACCATTAAAAATTTTCCAGGAGTATCTTACAGAGAGATATCAGATAGTAAAAGTAAACAACATATACAGTGATCCACTCCCCGTTACAATGGGTATCCCCCAGGGTACTGTACTGGGGCCCATTTTATTTTTGTTATATATAAATTCAATTTCACAGATACAAAGTATAGATGGGGAAATTATATCATTCGCTGATGATACTGCTGTAATCTTTGTAAGTGATTCCTGGGATAACGTATATAAAAAATCAGAACAAGGAATGGCAAAACTTAAAGTCTGGTTGGATGACAGTCTTCTAAGCCTAAATATTGAAAAAACTAAATTTGTTACTTTTTCCTCGACAGTTGCTGATCAACCAGAAATAAACAACATAAAAATCCACTCTCAGCCATGTACCAATCAAACGAACTGTAAATGCGCCGCGATTGAGAAACCAAATAGCATCAAATGGTGTACTAGTTGACCAGCATCTAAAGTGGAAAGATCATGCGGAATATATAACAGGACGGCTCAGAAGACTGTTACATAAATTCTATCAAATAAGAGATATTTTAAATAAAAAACTGTTAATGATAATCTATAATGCCTTAGTTGAATCCATAATTAGATATTGCATATTGATATGGGGCGGACTTTTTAATAATTCTATAAATTGCCTTGAAACAATGCAAAACACCATTTTAAAAATATTATTTAAAAAGAAATATGATTATTCCACTAAACTGTTGTATGATGAGTTAGGCTTATTCACAGTAAGAGAACTTTATACTTACCACACTTTACTATGGGCATTAAATAACACTTCAAAGATGTCAAAGCTACCCCATAATTATGCAACAAGAACGAAAGATAAGATTTCTGTCACTTTACCATTGTGTATAAAAAGCCATACCCAACGATTTATATTTTACTACGGACAAAAGTTATATAATATGCTTCCAAAAAATTTAAAGGAAATTAAAAATAAAACTAAATTGCAGAATAACATAAAAAAATGTATTACTGAAAACTTTGAAATCATTAAAAAAATGTACTACTAGTGCAATATACCCAACCTCTAAATAAATCTACTGTCACAACAACTACGTTTCTCTTAGTCTGTCACTATACTGAAAATGAGAGAAAAACATAAAATCTCCCCTTTTTTTATCAGGAAAGTAAATAAATATAAGTATTGCATCCATTACAATATATTAAACAGTCCTCAATACCCTCAAAAAAAAAAACTAATAAATTATTAAATTGTTCCTTTTTTCCTCTATGATACTGCAAACAAACTTTTATAGATTAGGCAGGTCATAGAGGGAAAATTAGTATTGTACGTTAAAATAATACATATTAAAACTTAATATAAAATTGTACATAAATATAGTGTCGTAAAATTGTACTTAAATATTAATAAACTGAAACTGAAACTGATATCAAGTTCCTTTAACTCAGTCTCGAGAGGTAACCTAGACAGACAGTCAGCTATATTTCACTTTGTATTGACGTATTCTATATCATAGTTATAATTTGCTAAAATCAAAGCCCATCGCTGAAGGCGATGTTCAGTTAAAATTGGAATACCCTTTTTTGGACCAAATAATGCTACTAAACACTTAGCATCAGTCCTTAAGATAAACTTACGAGCAAAAAGATACTGGTAAAATGTGCGTACTCCAAAGATTTTACTGGCAGCTTCTTTTTCCACTTGTGAATAATTTTGTTGACTTTTTGTTAATGTTTGAGATGCATATGCTATGGGTCGTTCATCGTTTTCCCCATATGGGTGAGAAATAACGGCCCCCACCCCATAAAATGAACTGTCCACTGTTACAATTATGGGTAAGTTAGGATCATAGTGTACTAACACACTGGTAGAACTTAAGATTAATTTAACTTCATTAAACGCTACGTTGCATTCGTTCGTCCAAACAAATTTCGAATTTTTTTGTAGCAATTTATAAAGTGGTTGAAGTACCGTTGAAGGATTTGGTATAAATTTATTATAGAAATTAACAAAACCTAAAAAAGATTTCAATTGTGTAACATTTGTCGGTACTGGAGCATTTTTAATCGCCTCAATTTTATCGTCACATGTATGTAACCCATCCCTGTCTATTTTATAACCTAAGTAGGTAACAGATTTTTGAAAAATTCACATTTACCAATCGCAACCTTTTTATTACTCTAAATACCCTGCTTATATGCTCGTTTCTATCTTTTCCTGTTATTAAAATATCGTCCAGAAAACATACGACCCCCTCCAAATCTATTAAAACTTGTTCCATTATTTTCTGAAACAATGCCGCGGCGCTGGCAATACCAAAAGGTAGTCTGTTATAGACAAATGAGCCTTTGTGCGTACTAATCGTAGTTAATACCTTTGATTTTTTATCTAATTCTACCTGTTGATATGCATGTGACAGATCAATTTTTGTAAATTCCACACCCCCTTGTAATTTAGCAAACATTTCCTCTATGCGAGGCAGTGGATATTTATCAACATTTAAAACTGGATTGACTTTTACCTTATAATCACCACAAATTCTTATAGTACCATCCATTTTTACTGTTGGCACAATCGGCGTTCCCCATTCGCTGTAAGTGACTGGGCTAAGAATGTTTTGAGCTATCAAGCGGTTTCATTCTGCCTCCACTCCATTTTTCAGCGCAAATGGTAACGATCTTGCTTTAAAAAACTTGGGTACTGCCGTGTCTTCAATCAATAACTGTAAGGTGCCCCCATTATAAGTACCTAAAACATTAGAAAAAACATTAGGGAACCTACGTTTCTACTACAATATTGTGTAAACTGAGGTTAAATAAATGAAAAAAATCACGACCCAGTAGTGGTGGTCCCCCACCCTCTATAATATACAAGTTTAACAAATTTGTTTTATTTCTGTATGTAATATTTACTGTAATATAACCTACAGGAATTATTTGGCTACCTACATAACTCATAAGTTGTTTATTTGTAGGAAAAATCTTTAAATTATTCAAATATTTCTTTTTAAAATCTCTAGAAATTACTGATATTGAAACCCCTGTATCCAATTCGAAAGAAAAGTAGTTATTATTAATTAAAATATCTATGGTTATGGGGTTGTTTGTATTTAAGCTTAAGGAGAAAATGAGTTCTATATTATCATTCTCTACTTCGTCCTCTGCTAGATAATTATTTTTTAATTTATTATTTTTGCACATCTTGGCTAAATGCCCTCTAATTCCACATAAATTACAAGTATATTCCTTAAAGAAACACTTATCTTTTGAATGATTCCTCATGCCACAAATTCCACAGGTGACATTGATATTTGAACTACTCGGCGTCCTTGACGTCGACGTCGGCTGCTGCCAACGTCGTGTGGTAGCTGTTTGAATTACTCCGCCATGTTCATTTGTCGTACTTTGTCCCTGGGCTGATAGTAGCTGACGGGTGCCGGTCTCTCGGTACGTGGAATATGTGCGCGGTCGTTGCCTTTCCCGTTTGTCCGAAGTTTTGCTTACTTGGTAAAATATTTCCTGTTTGACGTGGAAGTCTTGCTTTTCCTGGTAGCATCCGGCAATTTAAATGGCTTTTTCTAAACTAATATCGGATTTTTCTCAAACAATCTCTCCATCATCTTTTTTTCGTCCAACCCCATTATGAATTTATCCCTGAGCACTATCTCTAATTCATTTGCAAATTAGCACTTACTTGCTAAACTTCTTACTCTTGCGGCCCACTCATTAACGGATTCGTCAGGATGCTTTACTGCACTGTAGAATTTATATCTTGCCGGAACGGCCTGGTCATTGGTTTAAAATGTTGATTGAAAATTGTCACTAATTGTTCGTAAGTTTTACTTTCTGGCACTACCGGTAAACATAAGCTATAAATTAGTCTGTACAATTCTTCATCACACGCGTTCAAAAGGAGGGCTCTCTTGATATTAATGTCTTGAATGTTATTTGCTATAAAATATTGTTCTAACCGTGCTGTAAAAATTTGCCAATCGGAATCGCCACCTTTAAATTCGCGAAGTGATCCAACTGCACTGGTATTTTGGGCCATTTTGTCGGAAAACTGCTAATTTTCTCACTTTTCACTTGTTTTGGTAACTAATTACACTTCCGTTTTTCTGAATAATACGTGAATTCGTTTTAATCCTCGTCGCCAAGTTGTAATATATTAAACCAGTAAATTATAAAACATGATTATCAATTTTTTTTTCTTCTTATGGTAATAATGTCAGAATTTTTATTAAATTTAGGAGAGGAAAGTGTAGAATATTAGGTTATAAATTAATAATAATTAATAGACACGTATAGTGGATATCCCTTCCTGTATTGTAATAATAGCTCGGGGAGTATTTAAATTTTTCCAAAACAAAAAGAAAATTAAAATAATTTAAATAAAATACATTGACAGACGCCTTAACTGTAAAATGTTATCGAAACCATGATTTTGGATATAGTGAATAATTCATTATTTACGCCATCCAATAGTAATAACTTGGCGAAATTTTTGTTTTGAATTCAACCCGATAAAATAAAATTCAAAAGAATCAGTTGTTTAATTGATCATCGTAACTGATGAGATTACGAATCCTTTGTGTACTGAATAACTAATTAATTTAAAGTGCCAAAGACAAAAATTATTAACAAAATATCTTTATTCAAAAAAAAAAATTAAATGTAAGAAAACTACTTTTAAACGAGAGAGTTTAGATAAGAAACAATTTTTTGAAGTAACATTGAAACTGGGAATGATACTAAATATTTATTAAATGGATCGACGCAAAACAACTAAATGAACTGAGAGAAAAAAAAAACTTTAAAATAAAACAAAAGAAAAAAATAGCAATTAGCGTGACGTAAAAGAAAATTTAGTGAAACGGATAATTTAACTATTTAAAAAAAATAAATACAATATAGTCAGCGTGTAGTCCGTGACTGTCGAAAGGAAAAACAAATAAATTTGGAATTATCTCACCAAGTCCTGACTGTTAGCCCAGTGACACTATATTCACTGCACACCCTGTACACTTTAATAAATGTATATTTTAATTCACGGCGCGTCGCGATTTAGTTTAGTTTCTATTTTGATGTGGGAAGCTGGTCCCGTTTCAGTCATATAATAAAAAGCACTATGTATAGGAATTTAAAAAAAAATAAGCAAAATCGAAAGTGGCACTGCAAAAAAAAATTGAAACTAAGGACACTGTTGTCGGAATTCACTTCTTTGTGCGAGTCGACGTTGAGACGCTTTCCGCTCAAGAAAATTATTACGTCTTATTTAGACAAGAAGCAAATTTGCACTGCCCCTAAAAAACGTCTACATTTAAAAAAACGTGGGCTTGTTGACCGCCCTTGATTATTTTTTGTTAGACGACTCTCTGGCGCCAATTTCCACGTGCGCTGGTATTCAATGGCTATGCCATGTGTGCTTTACTTGGGTGGCCTCAGTTATCCGCAGTTTAGCAATTGCCCTTTGCTAATGCCTTTTTCGTCTAAGTCAGGTACCTAAGTAGGTACATTGGCTTAAGAATACTGAAGCGTTTTTATCATATGGCTGTTTGTAAAGAATATATGTCTATATTTCACTGATTTAACTAAGTTTATGTACAGGGTGTGTGATGGACAGGAAATGTAATGTAATGTACGTTAACACCCCCCTTCTTTCGGAAGAGACTGGTCACGGCTAGGCGCTGGCTACGGATAACTTACGCCTTACAGTTAACAAAAGTATGCGGTAGTACATGGTACGTGCTTAACGAATACAATGTGCTCCTCCGTTGAGGAAGAGTGAATGCTTAACCTACTTGTATATTATGACAATGTGCTCCTGTGGAGCTGTCTTCCGTAGAAGACAATGAATACTTAACTAGTAGTCTTTTTAGAGATTTATGTTTATGGTTTATCGGACACTCTCACACTTTTTCCCGGTTTCCATCGCTCACTGGAGCCGAGATCATGGCGTTGCATCGTTTCGCACACTCGCGCACTTTGTCTCGGATCCATCGTTCACTGTACCCGCGCTGTTGTGTGGTGTCATTCCGCGCACTTGCTGTCATTTTTGTCGTATCTTGCTGCGATGATTTAGTTCAAATGTCGGACAGGTGACAGTTTCACGATTTTGGCGGTGGAGCTCTCTCGTTGTCAGGCGTAGGAGCTCTCGTTCGGACGGCTTGGACCTGGCTGCGGAGCTCTTCCGCGGGCTCGGTCTTACTGTTCGCTGGGTTCTGGAGATCCGACGTTTGCGTCACCCTCGACGCTATCAGTAGTGATGGTATCTGAATCATGTATACCATGTGTCACGGGATTGACATCTCGCTCTGAGCTTGGCCTGCCCTCCACCGTATCGGTGGTGGCCTCTGAGGATTTGGGTCTGGCAGTTTCGTCGATTCCCTCTTCCTCTGACGAATCTTGTCCTCCCTTGGACGAGTCTTCGGAGTCTGGCGGTAATTCTGAATCGGATACCGATTGAACTTCATCGACTTACGGCGGTGCGGCGCGGAGGTCCTCCACATGAACGTCGGTTCCGTTTCTTCCCTTGCTTATATGGTTTACTTCGTCGGATAGCTTGTCCATCACCAAGCGTGGCCCTGTCCATGGGGCGAAGCACTCGTGCGATCACTCGGTCTCCAATCTTGAAAGTGATTGAAGTGTCCTTGTTTGTCGGGGCATACCTCCCTCGGTATGTCCGCGGTCGACTTCGCACGCGCTATATTCTTTCAGCTCTGATGGTTCCGGATTGTTTTTGGCGCTCGTTTTGATAGGCTCGGAGAGCCCATTCTCCGGCCTGTGGTGGTTCGTATCCCAGTACGACGTATGCAGGAGTTTCTCCCGTGGCGGAATTTCTTCGCGTACATAGAATGCGCAGCGTGTCAGTAAGATGGCGATCCCAGTGCTCTGGATTCTGCTTGAAAATTAATGTTTGTATGATCTTCGGCTCCTGTACTACGTGTTCTACCGGAATGGCTCGTTGATGGTATGGAGCTGAATAGCGGATTACCACGTGATTTTTCTCACACCAGAAGGTATAAAGCACTCCCTTAAAGTGTCCTCCACTGTCCGATATTATCACACGCGGCACACCATATCGCGAGACGACGTGTGTCTTTAGAAAGTCCACGAGCACTTTTCCATTGGCTGCGGGTACCGCTTCTGCTTCCACCAATTTCGAGAATACGTCCTCTGCCAAAAGGATATATCTGTTCCCGGTTCCTTCTGCAGATACATATGGTCCTAGAATTTCCACGCTGATCTCTCAAAGTCTCAAAGCACGTTGTGGGCGCATGTGTCCAAAATGGTGCCTGAGGTTGGAGATGTCGAGCTTTAACCGCTCGACACACTAGGCAGCGTTTCACGTATTCCCGTACCACCTTGGTTAGCCGTGGGTGGTAGTAGCCTCTTCTTATCACTCGTAGCGTCTCGTCTCTACCAGGGTGAGCAGCGCCTGGTGTGTCGTGATGGTGGGCTATCACTTCGGTCAGTCGAGAAGATGGTACGTATAGCTTACGCAATCCTTTCGTCACTCTCCAGAATTGGCCGTCCTGGACGCTGTGTCTCCTCTCAAAATTTGCGTCACCTGGCGTGCGTGCTCCATCTTGCACGATGCGATTCCAGCGTTCCATGGCGTGTTGAATGGTTGGTGATCGTCGTTGTCGGTCTGTCACGTCTGCTACTAACGCGGCTTGCGATAAAGCATTTATTATCTCGCGCGCGTGATTTGTCTCGGGTAGTAGCATTCGTCCTTCCTCTACGTCGGGACGCGTGACTGTCGGGTTGGGATGGTGGCTTAAAAAATCGGCCAGGTGGTTTTCCCTTCCGGGACAGTGTTCGATGGTGAACGAATATTCTTGTAATAACAATGACCACCGCATGAATTTCGTTTTTTGATCACGATGCTTATTGAGCCACAGAAGTGACCGGTTATCCGTGCGCACAACGAACGGTTTATCCTGCAAGTAAATCGCATATTTCTTAATATATGTTACGAAGCTTAAACATTCCAGTTCGTTGATGTGGTATTTTCTCTCGGTCGGCGACAATGCCAAACCCGCGTAGGATATTATCTTCCGTTCTCCGTTACCCCCAGTCTGATATAGCACACCCAACAGTTCTAGTAAGGACGCGTCAGTCTGTAGGACGAACGGCTTCGTGAAGTCAGGTCGGTGTAATTTAAGGAGTCGTGACGCGGCGTCTTTCAGTTGGTCGAACACCTCTTGACATTCGTTGTCCCACCTGAATTTGGTCTCCTTATCCAACAACTTGGTCAGAGGTCGCGTTAACAGAGATACGTTAGGTACGTACTCCCTGATCCAGTTGAACAAATCAAGGAAGCTTTGAAGCTGTTTCTTGGTGACTGGAGGCTGACATTCCCGAATGGCCAAGAGGTGTTTGTCTTGTGGCGTAGTCGTATAACCCCGTATCGTATGTCCCAGATAATCTAGCTCCTGAGCTGCTATTGTGCATTTGTCTGGAGACACGGTGAGGTTGTGGGTCCGTAGGCGATCAAAAATGAGTCGCAGATGATTACAGTAGTCAGTCAAGTCTTTACTGAAGATTATGATGTCATCTAAGTATACCTACACGAACTTATGCAAGTATCTGGTCAGAACGTCTAGTCATTAATTTTTTTAAAGTAGACGGAGCGGTCTTCAGTCCAAATGGCATTACCCGGAACTGTTACGCCGCTCCATCGGGAGTCGAAAATGTGGTTTAAGACTTGCTTTGGGGGTACATGGGCACATGCCAGTACCCACTCTTTAAATCGAGCAGCGTGAAATACTGAGCGCCTATGAAGTCTTTGATAATGTCATAAATTTTAGGCAACACGGATGCGTTACAGCGTTCAGCCTTCGATAGTCCACACAGAACCTTGGCTTTTTCCCAGTACGTTCGATAATCACTGGGGGAAAATTATATGATGAAGTACTGGGTTCAATTACGCCCGCCTCCAACATCTCCTCAACCTGCTCGTTAAGGATCTGCTTTTTCCCTGGTGATAGGGAATAAGGTCGTTATGGTCGTCGCCTGGGTTGGAGAGTCAGAGAAAATATCCGCAAATTCTTCGAAGAGGGGCGTGAGAAGAGCACGCCCTTCGGAAGGAATGTCAATAAGAGGATGAATAGTGCAGTGTGGTCTGAGTATCGAGTCCCTGTCTGTTTGATCCCAGAAGACGGTTTGTCGGTTGTCCGTTCCTACGTATATGCATCGCCTGTCGTAGTCGAGGAATACTCGTTCGATATGGAGAAACGGAGCCCCGAGGATAATATCCTCGTTCAAACTTGGAATCACGTTAAATCGTGCTGAATATTGAATGTCGTTGATTGTAAAATTTAGATAAATGTCCCCTTGGGAATGTATGGTTTTAGCGCCACAAGCCATCCCGAATTTGATACGATGAGGTTCGACGTGATGTCCCGTGACTAATTCCGAACTAATTATATTCCTGATCGCACCTGAGTCGACCAGGGCTAGACGACGTTGTCCGTTCACGTGAATATAAATTCGAGGGAGTTGCGCGAGTTTGGCGGTAACGAACAGCCTTTCCGTCGACGAGGGCAGTCGTTCCGAGAAAGGGCGTTTGCAGAGATGGGTTTCCGTGGAATCTGAATGGTCGCTGGAATTGCGACAGGAACTGGAGATAGGCTGAACGAATTCTACGGGACGTATTGTGTTTTCTGGTTCTTCGCCAGGTTGGTGGCGGCTGTTGCCGCTGGAATTGAGGCTGAAGTTCTCTCCGTGGAGAATAGAAGTCAATGCGGCTGGCGCAACGCGCCAAGCGTTGACAAGATTCGATTCAATTTTCTGAACTGCCGGAATTGACTTAGATGAAATAAGGTCGGCCAAGTTGCCGATGAGAGGCGGGCTGGTCTTAGGGGAGTTTCCGATGATCTGGGGGTTGGTACCGGTAAAAAGTGCAGGGTGGGCGTCAACTTGAGTCGTTGATGATTGAATATTAGGCTCGCTTGGCCTTGTTAAATTGTTCTTGGGTATAGAATTGGCCTGAAAAGCATGCCGGAAACGAGAGCAATGGGGAAGTCGAAGAGTGTTCGTCGACACCATTCAGGTGAGTGATGGAACGGTCGTCGTGCGATGACCCGGGATGGGTTTCTGGATTTTGGGAATGTTGATGCTCTGGTGAGAGGCCTTGGGGGTTAACGTTAGCTTTTAACGCCTGCCGGTGGGGAACGTTCGAAGGGTGAACGGCTTGGCCCATGGTGGACCTGTGAGAGATTGACCAGGTTGAGTTTAATGTCCTCCAGCGGTTCTCCGTGAGAAATATCGTTTGGGGGGGAGAGACCTAGGATAGCTGACAATCGGGGTTCCAGGCTGAATTTAACACCCTCCGGCGGTCTTCGCAGTTTTGGGTCTGCTTCACATATTGGAAGCCGCCTGATTTTGTGCGTTCGCCGAGGAGTTACGGCTGGTAACTCCTTCGGCTCGCAAGTTTCCCTGGCGGTCATGATCATACGTAGTGACGGTTGCATCTACGGTACGACGAATGGTACCGTGCCCGTACCCATTCTCTCTCGCGAGAGAAGGGTCATTGCCTCGTGGAGGGCTGCTTCTCCAGTTCTTCTGACTCCGAGAATTTTCTCGTTGGTTAGATTGTGGAGGGAGACGAGACCGACTCTCTTCCCTACTCGCCTCCGGTCGGGTCTGCCAGTACGGATTCTTGGGGCACTCGTTGTGGTAGTGCCACTGTTGTCCCGGACAGTACCTACATAGGGTACTTGGCCCCCGACCTGAAGACCGTACCTGTTGATTGGTGGGATTTTTATTGTTGCGTGATGTGTCAGAGGAGCTTCGTTCTGTAGTCCTTTGAGGAGTGGACTCACGCATATCTTCCTCGACCTTCGAAGCTAATGCGACGAGGTCCTCGAGGGAGCGATAGGGGTGTCCCCGGATGCCCGATCGCAATTCCGGGAGTAGCTGGTCTAGTGACTCGGGTTTGCTCCGACTGATCGGGGTAACCCTGTTAGATAGACTCATTTTTCGGGTCACAAACACGGCCACGCTCTCTCCAAGCTTTTGTCGTTCTCCGTACAATACGGTGGTGGCGTGTGCCAACTGTTCAGTAGCTTCGTACCTAGAGAACAGGGGCTTCAAGAATACTTCATATGATGATATGAGGTACCGGTAGGCTTATATCAACTTTTTGCGTTTCTCTTCAGCTGATCTGTTGCCAGAGCCAGCTGTGCGTAAGGGTCGTTGATGTGGAGCTTATGGAAGTGCTCTTCCATGCAGTAAACGAACTCTTGAGCGCTCTCGTGGATAAGACCACGAAACTCAGGAAGTGTTAAGGGTCGAGGCTGGATTGCCGGAGGGTGGTTCACGCTCCTGAGCGCTGAGACGAGAGCCCCCGATAGCTGAGCGAACGTGCGCTCTAATGGGGTTTCCCTGTACGTCGAAGGTGGAGCATTGCGCTTCTTAGCAGTAGACAGACTACGCTCTGCAGGCCTGTCTGAGGCGATGGTAACATGTCGACTCGTTCTCGGTGTGAGATGTGTAGACGTTTGATGGGGTACTGGTAGGTCCATCAACAAAAGCTCACTGCCTGTTTCCGTATCGTCCGTCTCTCCGGACTGATCTACTATAACGGCTCGACTTTCCCGCTCCATTGGAAGATGCGCCTGCTTTGAGGTAAGCGCAGTGCCAGAGAAGGCTTGACGAGAAATTAGAAACCGCGAATTTGATATGGCTGCCGAAACTTTTCTATGACTGAAGAGGTGAAATGCTGTCAGAGGTACTTGACAGATACGATGTAGGGTTGATGGGTAGATAAATGAGAAGGAAGAGAAAAGAAATTGTAAAAAATGCTACAAGGATTACAATGGGTCCCGGTGGATTGGTTAGCTGCGCGGTTCCTGAGCCGAATTAGTTAATTAGCGCGAATGCTACGAATTTATTTCTGATGGGCGCCAACAGCACCACGTTTAGCTGGTAGCGATCAGGTCAACGCTCAGGGTGAGTCCTTTACGGATAGGCACTGTGATCTTTAACGCAGTAGAGGGCCGTCCCCCGCCAACGGGTCAAAAAATTTGGGGTTACCTCCTCGTGTAAGTAGAAGGTCGATTTTACTCTACGAAATTTATTGCCCACTTCAGGCTATGTACAGAACAAATAATAAAAAAGAATATCCAGTCAAATAAAATAATTTGGCTGAATAAAGAACAATGGGGTAAAATTAAAAGAGAGCAAAAGTTGTCAATCAATAGTAAACAAAGCAAAAATACTAAGAATGAACAATTGGGCGTCATAACTATTACCAGAATGGACCAACAGTAGTTTTGGGAAGACCTAAATTGCTACAGAACACCAACAAAAACGATAAAAATTAAAAGACAAAAGTTAATTGATTAATTAGCCTCAATTCAATTATTTACTAATTAATAAAACTGTGTTGTAATAATAGCTCGGGGAGTATTTAAATTTCCCAAAACAAATAGAAAATTATAATAATTTAAATAAAATACTTTGACAGACGCCTTAACTGTAAAATGTTATCGGAACCCTGATTTTGGATATCGTGAACAATTAATTATTTAATGTATCCCTCCAATAGTAATAACTGCGAAAATAATCAGTTTTTTAATTGATCATCGTAACTGATGAGGTTACGAATACTTTGTACACTGAATAACTAATTAATTGAAAGTGCCAAAGACAAAAATTATTAACAAAATGTGTTTATTAAAAAAAAATTAAATGTAAGAAAACTACTTTTAAACGAGAGAGTCTAGATAAGAAACAATTTTTTGAAGTAACATTGTAACTGGGAATGATACTAAATAGTTATTAAATGGATCAACGCAAAACAACTAAGTGTACTTAGAGAGAGAAAAAAAAACTTTAAAATAATTTAAAAAAAATAGCAATTACCGTGACGTAAAAGAAAGTTTAGCGAAACAGATAATTTAACTATTTAAAAAAAAAACAATATAGTCAGCGTGTAGTCCGTGACTGTCGAAAGGAAAAAAAATAAAATAAAATTGGAATTATCTCATCAAGTCCTGACTGTTAGCCCAGTGACACTATATTCACTGCACACCCTGTACACTTTTTTAAATATATATTTTAATTCACGGCGCGTCCCGATTTAGTTTAGTTTTTATTTTGATGTGGGAAGCTGGTCCCGTTTCAGTCATATAATAAAAAGCACTCTGTTTAGGAATTTTAAAAAAATTAAGCGAAATTGAAAGTGGCACTGCAAAAAAAAATGAAAGCTAAGAACACTGTTTTCGGAATTCACTTATTTGTGCGAGTCGACGTGGAGACGCTTTCCGCTCAAGAAAATTATTACGTCTTATTTAGACAAGACGCAAATTTGCACTGCCCCTAGAAAACGTCTACTTTAAAAAAAATCGTGGGCTTGTTGATCACCCTTGATTATTTTTTGTTACACAACTCTCTGGCGCCAATTTGTCACGAGTCACGGGTTCGATTACCGGAAGGTGGATACTGGGTTTATGTCCCTTGTCTGGAGATGAATTCTTAGGTAAATTTTCGTATCTGTATTTTCGTTCCCACATCATTTTTAATCTATAAAAATCGCTCTGGGATTTTTAACCCTAACTTCAAGCTGATTCGATTGGTTGTTGATTCACAGGCACGAGTTTTAAGAAATCACCCCTGCCACAGTTTTGTAAACAAGTAAATAGACAGACAAACAGCAAACCCGAAATTGCCTAATATATCATTCAATTCATCTTCGTCGCACCGCAATCCGGTGCTTCGTTCATGATTGCCTACAAGCTATATTTACACTAAATCTCTTCCTTGTACGATGAGAGAACAGCACGCCAAAATAGTTTTATTTATTTAGGTATCCTTATTACTAGCTATAACAGATATGGCTGGAGGTAGAGGTCATATAATATATTGTCACGTGTTTCAACCCGTTAAAATCCGTGGGCTCAGAAATTATAACAAGAGATACGAACACTAACACACTTTATTGAATAACTTGCTAAAGATTTCACAATACTTTTATTCACTAAAATACACTTTTACTCACTAAAATAACATTTAACAATGTTTTGACTTGACAGTCACACTCTACTGTTCGCCTTGTATCACTTCGGATTTTTTAACCTTAGTTCATTTAAAGACTTCCTCCCCGCATATCTATATCGGCTTATATACTCTTAAAACGCCTCTAGAACCATCTAGCGTAGACCATGACCTTCTCGCACGTCAATCTATGATAATGTAGAAATCTCGATCCATCTATCCCAGGTAGCAGGGTGCCGTCATTTTGACGTCATTTTTTCGACATCCATTACGTCAATTTCACCTTCAATATGACGTAAGAATGACGTAAAACTGACGGACAATGTCACAGCCCACTGACGTCACAATATGACGTCTTAATTGACGTCACAATATGACGTCTTAATTGACGTCACAATATGACGTCTTAATTGAAGTCACAATATGACGTCGTAATTGACGTAAATATATAACGTCTTAATTGACGTAAAGACATGACGCCTTACGACGTCCAATAGTAATCATGAAAAAGGTTTGAACCTTTGGCGTACTGTGGCGTTGTTTTGAAAGGTTTTATTCGATGTTTAAATAATGCCCAAGTGTTCAAGTGTGGGCCACCCTACGAGCGACGTGGCTAGCGTCACTGGCTTCACCTGGCTAGCACAGTAAAGACACGGAGAGCAAAAGGGCAGTGGAGTTCAAGGCTTGGGCGCCATTGATTACTGAGTGTAATCAAGGAGAATTGAAGATAAAGATAAAGATAAACAAAAGACAAATGTTACATATGTACATAACTATATTACAAAATATTATATTACAAAAAATATGAGCTATCACAGCATCAGCGATACTGTATAGCAAAATATTAAACCGAAATATGTACAAGATAAACTATATTACAAGATACTCTATATTACAAATTGCTCAACAGCAAAATAAACTTGAGGCGTATACGAGACAAAAAATATATTTCAAAAGATACGTCTCGCAACGTTACCTCAATACTAAAAATCATATATTACAATAAGATATGAACATTTACGAAATTTAAACCGAACTATAATACAAAGGTATCTCGCAAACGATCCGACAACAATCTATTTATAGCACTAGATATACTAAAGTGCAACACAAGATATATTACAAAATAAGGCCTGGGGCTACTTGAGAATCTTACGAGAGGCAAAATAACTATATTACAAAAAAATGTCTCGTAACGGTTTCTCAATACTCACAAAACATATATTACAACGAAATGCCCCATGGCTTTACCACATCAACTCGATATACACTCGTTACACAAAATGCACCATGACTATTACCATATTTAACCAAACAAAAGTGCATATACAATACTACGATAGAAAATTTCAACAATGAATTAAGGTAAAGGTAACTGTGAATTAAAATATATTACAACGAATTCACAAAACTAAATCTTACAAAAGACGCTTGATTCTACAATTTAAACTTAAGATACTTGGCTTTATGAACCAAAACTAAGTACATTACTTTCATGAAGCGAGAACTACTACGAGTAAAAATAATCGCTTTTATATGAGATAATAATCAAAAGTACTTATCTTTTGTTTTAAAAGTCCTGATAAGAGAAATTCCTAAGTGCGCTCCTGTTCTGGGATGAATACGGATTTAAATGTTATGTAGGCAGATGTTGGGTACCTCCATTTTGCTGACTTGGAATGATCTACTTAGTAGTAAAATCTTAAAAATGCGCCATGTCGAGAAATTCCATAATAAAGAGAAACGTAGCATTGTAGAATTCATTTACTGATTATTAAGAAAAGCTGAATATAGGTAAAGATTCACGAAGCATCGAGATCACTTCGAAGTTAAAATGAAATTTGTAATTATATAGAAAAAATAAAAGAACCTAAAACAATATTTTTAAATGTTAGATGGTATTTAACAGTATATAATTATTTAACCATTACCTTATACGTCTATAAGGTTCGTTTCTATTAATATCCCCATTAGGGTCTTACAAAATTTCTATTACGTCCACCTCGAAGGACGGCTCGAGTGAAAGAGAAGGAATTTAGTCTAGCGCGGCGTATTGTGACATATGTCCCGGACCGACAGTAACGTGGCTCCGCCCAAAAAGTAGTTCTCTTTAAATTATGAAATATTGAGTTAAATAAAGGATCTACATTGTTACTGATAGTTCTACGTTTCATGTGACTATCCGACTTTATTATAAATACTCGACTCAACTTCATTTTTCAGTTAGTTTGATTTATTTATTTAATTCAATTTGAATATTATCGAGCGTGCGCCGTTCAACACCCCGATGCGTAAGCATAAGCTACTACCAACTTCTCATCTGTTTAGGAAAGTTCGATATAGTACCAGAGCATAGGATAATAAAATGTTTGATTATTAAAATTTTTCTAATAAATGTTAGAAAATGTAACGAAGGATGCTTTTGTGTATTCCGCACGTTGCAATATCCCGCAGCCCACAAAAATATATATCAAATATATATATTTTTCTTAAGAGAAACGTTTTTCTAAGAGATTTTCTAAGAAATTTTTCTAAGAGATTGTTTTCTCGTTAGATACATCATATTTCTATCAGATATAACCAAAATACAATATACACTTATAGAGGCAACTTAACACAAATAGTAAATATAGAATATACAACATAAAGCAGACAATTTGGTCTATTTGCTTAATTCTTATTTTTTCTAAAATTATTTATCAAATTTAAAGAGGGGTTATCAATGGAAATATCGTTATGCATGGCCTTGATATCTTTTATATAATAATGACCAATGGTCTTCCCTTCTAATTCATATATTAGAGAGATTTCACTAGTTATAATGCATTTTAAGAACTTAGGAGCCGATTTTTTGAAAAATATTTTCTAGTATCACTTAAAACAGTTCCTTTTATAAACCACATCTCAGACTTCGAATTCAACATCTCGTTTCCATAATAATTTAATAATTTATTGGTCATTTAAAACTTAACATAACTTATAATAAAAATTATTTCGGTTATAAACTAATTTAATTTTTTTTCTGTTACGTAATGCCTAAACGGTTGATTTTCGGTTCAATTTATTTTATGCTCAGCTAAGCTAGTCAATGATAAATTTTGATATACTAATTCTTGAATTTTTTTTCTATGACTACTTGTTGTTTTTGATCAACAGTTAAATCATACTAAGCATGTACAGAACAAGTGTGCAACATAATCACTAAGATTTAACAAAATTACTCGTCGTAATATTCTTAGCATTATGACCTGGACTATTAGTTTTATGTCATAGGTGACATTTTATTTTCATTTCATTACTAAACTTATTTTTTTTTCTAAATTCAGATCCATATCTAAAATTACAAAATGACGAATATTTGATACTATTAAACATTTTAAATAGCTTTAAAAGAAATGTATCCTATAACACATTAGTTAGTTGCGTATTAAGTAGAATTTAATTATTTTATTTTCCTATATAAATATAAAGATTATATTTGTTTCTGCACCTCTACCACCTAACTATAAGCATTAAATTTAATCCTTGCAAAAAATGAAGATAATAAACATCAAATAAAGGAAGGTGTTTGATATCTCTTATCAACTATAATGAGATTGTCACGGTCCCTAATTTCACCATTGACCATCAAAGTTTTTATGTATTTATGTCTTTATAAATCATAAACGATATTTTATAGAGATTTTTATACATACATTGAAATATATAGCAGTAAGCTTAAAATGACAGTTTTTAATAGGCAACAAAATAATTTAAATGATAAATTAAATGGTTAACTGTATGAACGTGATTAATATTAACTATATTTAGTTCTAATGAATTTTCATTCTATAGATACTCTATTATTTGAATGACTAAGAGAACCTTGTGTCTGAAAATTTTCAGCACTTGAAATTTGAAATGATACAGAAAAATCGACAACATTTTCATTGGTACCTATGTTTCGAGATATTTCTTGCTCCACTTGATCAAATAATAACATAACTTGAGTTATAAGTTTAAAAATATACTTGCAAATTAGCTAACTGTTAATTTAACATTGAAAATTTATTTAAACGATTATGCACATGTAACAATTTAGTTTTAATCCTTTTGTAATCAGGATATCGAATATCAGAATAAAATTTAGATATCATACCCTCTAATATACTTATTTTTCTACAAATTGAAATTTCCTCGTCCTCCAAAAATTAATATTTTTACAGTTATACTCCCATGAGTAGTGAAAGAATGACAGTTTTGTGACACCCCCCACCACTTTTAGCACCCCCACCACTTTTATAAGCCACACCCCCACCCCCACCACTTTTCCAAGCCACACCCCTCCCCCACCATAACTTAGACCCCCACCATAATTCAGAACCCCCCACCATAACTTAGACCCCCCACCATAATTCAGAACCCCCCCCACCATAACTTAGACCCCCCACCATAATTCAGAACCCCCACCATAATTCGGGAACCCCCCACCATAACTTAGACCCCCCACCATAATTCAGAACCCCCCACCATAACTTAGACCCCCCACCATAATTCAGAACCCCCCACCATAATTCGGGAACCCCCCACCACGTCACAGAACTATCCACCATAATTCGGGAACCCCCACCATAATTTAGATCCCCACCATAATTCAGAACCCCCCACCATAATTCAGAACCCCCCACCATAATTCTGGAACCCCCCACCACGTCACAGAACTCTCCACCATAATTCGGGAACCCCCACCATAATTTAGACCCCCCACCATAATTCAGAACCCCCTCTCCTCTCCTCATAGTCACTATGGAAGGGGGAATTGTAATTGTGATACGTTAGGGAGTGCATACTTTACTACTCTTCCAAACACATCATCATTATGCCTATCTGTATATGGGTATGTATCAGATGTAAAAGTGTATTAAAGGAATACAATACCTCCAAAAATGAAAAAGTATTCACCGTTTGTGAGAATTGTGACATGCGACATATTAGGGCCTCTGCTGCATAATTGATTTCAATAAGTGGAAGTAGTGGTGAAAATAAAATGATAACCCCGCCTATCCACCACTCCCATCATAATTCAGAACCCCCCACCATAATTCAGAACCCCCTACTACAATTTAGACGGTGGAGAGGTTATTTTTAGCACATATTCGAAAATAAATCAACACATTATTGACGATTTTAAGAAAGTGAGAAATTGTGTGTAAGAGATGTGTATCAACACTTTGAGGAGCGTTTAATATCATTTAAGAATTGGAGAGGCACTACAAAACCTTTAGATCTTGCACTGGCAGGATTTCATTATATTGGTTGTGAGGATATCGTTCGCTGCTTTCATTGTGGAGTTGAAATTTACAGGTGGAAAGTAGGTGACACACCTATTATTGATCATTTACAGTATTCAGAAGATTGCTCTTATGCAAAATTAATCAAAGAGGGATTGTTGAGAATTATGGATAAGGAGGAGCACGTATCAAGAAGCAGTTTGTCAGCAATCAGCTATAGGAGTGCATTCTGGTGCCTACTTATTATCACCTTAAGTTTACATGTAATGTACATATTTATGAATGACAATTAATTATGTATTGTGAATCAATGGAGATCGTATTAAAGCTTTATAAACCATTTGTTTTTTTAATGTACCACCCCGTATATTTAGAGCTGTAATAATAAGAGAGAAAGAAAGATAGATAGATAGATAGATAGAAAAACACACATTTCATATAACACATTTATTTTTACAATTACAAATTATGATTGAAATAAAAATACATGTAAATACAGTTAAGACCTTAAATAAAAATAAAAAGTAAGCAGTTGGATTTTACTTAAATGGAAAATTCACCACAAAGTTTTTCACATACTCCATCGCTGAGTCCATTTTACGATCCCTCCTTTTCAAATCGGAATGTAAATCAGCCAGTTTCTGTTGCATTTTTTCAATTTTTCGGATCTCCTTCGCCATATTTCGTTTCTCTGCTTCACAGTGTCCGTTAAACCGACCTGACTCTAAAATGGACACCCTATGCATCTCGTCAATGAACCTCGTACTAGCTTTAGCAATTCCATCATCCTGCATTTCACACTTTCGCTTCACTTGGTCAACAAAATTTGAAAATAATTCGTCTTTCGAGTCGTCAGATTCTTCATTAGAATGATTATTGTTAACAGCCACTTTCGAAATTTTTGGATGAAATGATGATGGGGCTCCTTCAAACATGGGTCGAATAGCCGAAAAACTACCCTCAGTTACAAAAAAATCGGAATCGACGGATGATGCTGCTTGGCGTGAATTTAGCTTTTTGCACACCCTGGCTTCAAACGAGATATCCTCGTATAGCTCGTCGGGAGTTTCTGAACGTTTATTCGATTTATAGTTGTACTGAGAACTCATTTTAAGACTTTACTTTATTAAACAACATAAGAAAAAGCGAGACTGAAACTAAATGCATGTACGATAAAATCATCCTTTAAATAAAGAATGAAAGTGCTGAGTGTGTAAGCGTATATTGCTAATATAGAATTGAATGAAATAGATGCTTTATGATAAATAGAATGATGAATAGATGGATAGATTAACAGATGAATAAGTAAACAATTTACTAAATGAAATCATTGTAGTGAAAAATATTAAGGCGTCTTATTAATCAACATTGTTATCTCTCGCAATAATGAAAGCATTGTGCAATGAACGAAACTGCAAACTGATGTGCGTTAGGTCGGCCAGTCATCCCCCCCCGACCCCCCCCCCCCCCCGACAATAAATAATAAGAATTCTTAATACTTTATTTCAGCGTTAACATAAAATAGAAAACACTTTCTCTTACTGCACAATAGACAGAAATTATTTTTAACTACAGAGTGGCTTATACATATTTGCATGCTATACTGATACCCCCACTACTTCTTTCGAGATATATAAAAGGAGTGAGAACATTTCTGGTTTTTATTACTAGATTTGCTTGTGTGGTAATAAAGTACATTTCAAAATGCAGTGTCCTCAGTGCTTGAAAACTTTTACTGCAAAAAGAAGTTTACTGCGCCATCAACGGGAAAGTTGTCTCCATAGACTGATTAGTGAAAGCCATACAAGTAAAAAAATGGAAGTAGAAAATATTGAGGCTAACTTAGTAAATCAACCTGGCCCTTCCTCCTCTGGTGTAGGGCTTCCTATAAATTCACAAGAGACTCATTGTCCAATATGCGGTAAAAAAGTGAAAAAAAATAAATTAACAGGCCATTTAAGAAGTTCTGCACATAATCACGGAATTGAAATCTCAGGAGGAATTGAAAAGCTGCAGAGTGCGTTTAAGAGTCGTATTGCGAGTTTTCGCTTTTCTTCAAAGGAATGCATTATTGAAATTCCTCAATTTTTGGATGAAATAAAAGCGAAAGTTTTCCAAGTGATTGAGGAACATATTGAAATGCACACCAGCTTAAAAATTAATGTGGAATTATTTGGGCTATATGTTGTTGAAGAAAAGGAATTGTCAGAAATAAAATCATTCAACACAAGAAACAAGATTGTGACACACTCAAGCGATTTATTAAACGTATATGATAGCTTCAAGGAGATAATGGAGAAAGCCTCGAACTTTCAGGAGCGCGATTCCGGTTGGTCGTTGAAATACGTTAGTTTTGTTGAGGTTAACATAAATAAATACAATCCACTGTTTGCTTCATCATACATTAAATTGCCGAAGCAAATAGAAAATAAAAAATCAGTTTTAAATATTCAGAATGCTGATGAAAAGTGCTTCGCTTGGGCAGTCAACGCAGCCATCTTCCCACCCACAGGACAACCACAAAGAGTTTCATCTTATCCCCATTACACAACACTATTAAATTTTGAAGGTATAGATTTTCCTGTTAAACTTAAAGACATTCATAAATTCGAAAGTTTAAATAATATATCTATAAATGTATTTGGAGTAAATACTCAATTTAAAGATGGTAAAATGGTCAGTGAGATTGTAGGTCCCTTGCATTTTACAGAGAAACGACAAAATACACATGTAAACTTATTACTTATTACGGATAATGAAGGGAATAGTCACTATACGCTTATTAAAAACCTATCAGGATTAGTTACTTCACAGAGATCAAAACATGATGGTAGAAATTATATTTGTGATGGTTGTCTATATTTTTTTAACACTCCTAAGAAATTAATGAACCACCAAAGCAATGATTGTAATCATTTATGCACTATATTACCAAACCCAGAACCACTAATTAATAAGTGTGGTGAAACAATTGCTGGGAATATTCTGAAATTTACAAATTTTGAAAAACAATTACCTGTACCTTTTGTAATTTATGCTGACTTTGAAAGTTTGTTGAAACCGATTCATCACAATGAACCATGTGATAGTAAATCATTTACTGTTAAAACATACCAGCATGAACCATATTCATTTTGTTTCTATATAAAGTGTAATTTTGATGACAACCTTTCCAAGCTTGAATATTATCGAGGTATTGATGTTGTGGAAGTTTTCGTAAAAAAATTGGAAGAATATGTTTTAAAATTGTATCAGAATCATTTGAAAAATATTGTCGAAATGGAACTTTTTCGATAACAGTCAAATTTGTTATATTTGTGATAAGCCGTTTGAGAATGGTAATGCAAAGGTCCGCGACCACTGCCACCTCACCGGCAAATTTAGAGGAGCTGCTCACTCTCCTTGTAATTTAAATTTCAAAATTCCTAAATTTATACCAGTATTTTTCCACAATTTAACTAATTATGATTCTCATTTGTTTATTAAGAAATTAGCTTTAAAGAAAGAAAAAATAGACGTTAGTGCACAAAATAAAGAAAAATATATTACATTTTCCAAACACATTCTTGTTGGTAAATCTAATGATGAAAAACCGAAAAACATTTACATTAAATTGATGTTTGTGGATTCACTTCGCTTTTTACCTGCTTCATTAGATAAATTAAGTCAAACGTTGGAACCACATCAATGTCTCGAAGTGAAAAAATATTACAGCGATGAAAAGCAATTCGACTTACTAAGACGAAAAGGTGTATTTCCATATTCATATATTGAATCCATGGATAAATTGGATGAGACTGAATTACCGTCACTTGGGCAATTCTTCAATGTTTTGAGTGGTGAATCAATTTCTCAGGAGGATTATGATCGCGCTTGTGATGTGTGGCAAACCTTTAATTGTCAAACACTCGGCAGCTATTCAGATATTTACCTGGTATCGGATGTACTGATTCTTGCTGATATATTTGAAAACTTCAGACAAATTTGCATGCAAACATATAAATTAGATCCTGCACAGTATTTAACGGTTCCGTCACTAAGTTGGGATGCCATGTTACGCAAAACTGGGATTCAACTTCAACTCTTAACTGATATTGATATGTTACATTTTTTTAGAAAGGGAATACGCGGTGGTGTCAGTCAGTGTAGTAATAGAAAAGCTGTGGCAAACAATCCATTAATTTCAAATTTTAATCCATCAGAACCAATATCATATATACTATATTTAGACGCCACAAACATGTACGGTTGTGCAATGAGTCAGTGTCTGCCCACGGGAGACTTTAGATGGCTAAATGATTATGAAATTGAAAACTTTGAATGTACTGTTTTTGGTGATGATTCACCAAAAGGTTATGTATTAGAGGTAGATTTAGAATATCCACATCATTTACATGATAAACATAATGATTTGCCATTCTGCCCTGAAAACATTGTACCTCCGAACTCAAAAAATTCAAAATTATTATTAAATTTACATGATAAACAAAAATATATCATCCATTGCAGAAATTTAAAACAATGCTTGGAACATGGCTTAATACTTAGAAAAATTCACAGTCATTGAATTTTCACAGTCTGCTTGGTTAAAATCTTATATAGATTTGAACACCAAACTTAGAAATTGTTCTAAAAATGCATTCGAGCGAGATCTTTTTAATTTTTTTATTAATTCGATATTTGGTAAAACTATGGAAAATGTAGACAATAGAACTGATGTGAAGCTAGTGACACATTGGGAGAATAGTATTGGTAGTGTTGATGCTCAAGGATTAATTGCAAGACCAAATTTCAAGTCATGTACAATGTTTTCTGAAGATTTAGTAGCGGTGCAAATGTCTTTATTAAAAATCTTATATGACAAGCCCCTCTTCGTAGGATTTACCATTTTAGATATATCTAAAACCATAATTCATAACTTTTTTATAATTTCATAAAAAAGAAATATGATGACAAAGCTATTCTATGCTACACCGATACCGACTCTTTAATTTTAGAGAATCACACTGATAACGTTTATGATGATATTAAAGAAAATATAGATCTATTCGACACATCAAATTTCCCTATTCCAAATCAGCACAACATTCCAAAAACGAAGTCGGTTGTAGGTAAAATGAAAGACGAATATGCAGGTATGCCAATAGATAGCTTCTTTGGTACTGGGGCAAAAGCTTACTGCGTTCGAGCTAATGGTGATGTCACAAAGAAAGCTAAAGGTGTCTCAAAAAGTATAATAAAAAATCAGTTGCATTTGATCGATTACAAACAGATTGTTGAGGATGGCGGATTGATTTTACGAAAAATGTATGTATTCTCATCACATCTGCATACTGTATACACCGAACTAAAAAATAAGGTTGCGCTCTCGGCTCAAGATGACAAACGATGTGTTGTACCCGGGAGTACAAAAACATTGGCATGGGGGCATTACTCTATCAATAATTTACACAATAACGCTGACCATAATACCACTGACCATAATACCGCTGAAGATAATCTCACAATTCTTTTAAGGCTAGCCAATGAAATTATTGAACAGGAAAATCTAACAATGGACCTTGATTTTGATTTTTTATAGAGAATGTAACAGTTATCTGGTGTTTTTCTAATAAAAAAACTAATTATAACAATTGCGTGTTTTATTTGATAGTTAAATCCTATCCTATTACAGGTTTCATGTGAATTGAAAGTGAATATAATAAAACAACAGTGTTATTTTCATTATGCTTTTATTGGATCTTGTATTTACATTCATAAGCTATTAGAAACAGTGTTTTGGGCTGAGTGATGATGGGTTGTTGAAGACGCTGATTAAATTTTTCTTGTCGGGAGGTAGTTCCAAATTTCACAGGACCAAAATTGCAGTCAACAAACAAAGCACTTTTTAAATGTAAGGCTTTTCTAACCAAGACACAGTCGAAACAGCACAGCAATTGGAAAATTTCATCACTCAGAGACAGCCCCGGTGATAGATTTGTAAATTCCACAACTTGTATGTTGTATATATGGTGTTTGAATACATTGGGACTGGTTGAAGATTGATGCCAATCAGATTTGTCGCATTTCTCGCTAAACTCCGTATTGAAATAAAATATATCCATATTTCTAGCGGCGTTAGTTAACTTTAATAGCAAACAAATAAAATTGCCAGCTATTACCCAACGCTGACCTGGTAAACTTATCAGTACTTCATATTCAGCGGGGTAGTTTTCTTTAATTGTTTCCACTAATTTATAATTTAGCGTGCAATAACTTACTGCAGGACTCCTGAACATACCACAAATACGTGACGTGATTCATTTTAGTAATAAAAAATTAAGTTTGGTTTGGGTTGTATCAGTTTTATTACTCTACTACCATTCGCATGCATATGTTTACTTTTTATAATGCTTGTTTAGATGGAAGAATAGTTTTGCCGATGTTATAAAATATTTTATTGCTAGATTGGAAAGTGTTAACTATGCGAATGCTGATTTAGTAATCGAAAATAGAGCTGTGGATTGTAGGTAGATAAATAAAATACATGTAATGATAACATTGTTTTGAAAAGTGTCAACTATGCAAATGCTGATTTGCTAATCCAAAGTAGAATAACTGACTTGCTAATCCAAAAATAGAATAGCTGACTGTGTAGAAGTATAAACACTGATAAAATTGTTTTCTTTTAGTAGATAGGTAGGGTATACGGTTAGGTGGGGATTTCATTATAAAACTCGAGCATTAATTTAACACTTTAGCCATTATTAATTTAGTTCGAGGTGAAATAAACAGTAAGTTTCAAAATGTGGATAGCCTACGTGAAAGAAATCGAAATAGTTGACTTAGAAAGTGGTGTGAGTCATTTAAGACAATTATTCGCAAATTTGAGATTCGATGCGGAACATGAGGCAGTTTATGGAATGGACAGATTCTATACCGAGGGAGAGTGCGACGAACTAGCTAAGAAGTATCATGAAGGATATGTAAAATGTAACGACTTTCTGGATAAAGTGAGCTGTCAGCGCTGCTTTGTACAATCTTTGATAGATTTAAATCTGTGTGGATTTTTAGATCGAATAAAACAATTTTTGGCGCCGGATCTAGCCGGCAAAGTGACTGCTTATAATGGGGATTCTGACAGCGAGGATTCTGACAGTGGTACTGGTGGAGATGTGTAGCTAGATTGCAGTTTATTTGTTAATTGAAGTTGAAGTTATATTGTTATAACATTTGTTTGAATAAAAACACAGAAATTCATTTATGGTTTTTTATTTTCTTTCCTCATGACATTATAAAATTTTCATACAGATAATATACATTAGAAAGTGCACACATACAATTAATATTTAAATGATAAAAACATTTTGCACTAGATTTTCTTAAAGGTGGCCGCTCCCCAAATTCAATAACGGGTTGTGTGGTAAATTGCCTGATGTAGTTTGCTTTTTCTTCTCCTTTCACATAAACGCAATCATCGGATGTGACCAAATTGTTAATAATCTTTCCAAACAAGTGTAGTGGTGTAAACCCATCACTCCACTTAATGCAGTGATAATTTCCTGTTAACCAGCTAGCCTGTTTTTGTAGGTCTGGTGAAAGCATCTCAAATGGGTAAGGTGGCTTAAATACATAGGGACAAGTTTTGACTTCATCAAATCCTGCCAGTTCTTTAACAATAAACCTATTGTTTTCGATTCGAAATCCTTGAACATCGATGATAATTATCATATTTTTAAACGGTGTAGATCTTTTAACACTTTTTCTTTTAAACAGTACAATTCAATTGCTTTCTTTAAGTCACGAATTTTTTTTCTATGTTCTTTTAACTTCTGAACATAGTATGATCTGACATGCATTCTAATACCTAATATTATTATGGTGTATGTATATATAGGTAAAAATGTGTCATGCGCATTTTACTGCTAACGAACGATTTTTGTTAAAGGCTTATAGGTGAAATGCTTTTCGTGGAGAATGAGACAACATGCATTAGTATCTGCTGTAGTAGGGGTGCCAGTTTCAAATTATATTCTCATAACCACCGATCCTGTTTGTAAGGCTTCTTTTTGACGAGAACAATCAATATGAGCTATTGGTGGAATACCTTTGAATTCACTGGGATTGAAAATGGGTTGATTTATTTGGTGTGGGTAATATGATTCTTGAAAATCAGCAAACATTTGATAGAGAGTTGCAAATTTGTTATTTGTGAAATCTAGATATAAATCATTATATGGATATCTCTCAGAATTCAAGAAAACTCGAATGCTTCTAAGATCGCAATCATCAAATTTACTCATATCAGCTTTAATGTTTCCTTTCTTATTTTTTTTGGAATGCTATTATTACATGCCTCGGAGTTTCAACTTTAGTAGATGTCTTGACAGGCCACGTATGTCTGCTTGAGGTGGGTAAAGATGGATATTCAATCAATTCCCTGCTTCTAAATGTTATAGGAAGATCCACATTCCGACTTACAATTTTATTTAATCGAAGCTGTTCAGAAATGCCCACGGTGACATGTGGCACTCTCCAAAATAATTTAGAAATAGTGATTTTGGGCTTTTCATTTATTGCATTCACATCATTTACATCATCGTTGGTGGTTGTAATGCAGTCAATATCATTACTATTACGTACCAGCACTAATTCTTGTCGCATGTTAATGATTATTTTTCGAAAATCTTCAAAGAAACCAACCAGAAATTTTAATGGAATGCAGACGTTGAAATTTCCACTTCCATCTACCAAAATTTTAGGTGTGGCACCTTTTTTATGTTTTGGGAACCACCCAGCATTTTCCATACAAACGCTTTCATTCTGATTCAATGATAGATAATTAAATAGAGTTGAAACTAAGCCAACATTTCTCATGGAATCTATTACTATGCCATTCAACTCATATCTAATTTCTCGAAATAAAAATGCAACACCGTTATTGATGAACTCTAAGTTGGTAGCTAAATTTCCATCCTCTTTTGTTAATTTTCCCTCGATGTATAAATAACTATGGCACGGTGCAGTATATGTATCTAAATCTTGTATGGTAATTCTCGTTTCATCATTATAATCTAGAGTTCCAGATATATTGGGCTGATACGAATGATACTGATATTCTACTACGGAGTTGTCATTAATAGGTTGCTCGGTTATATTCAGCAATTCCATTATACTAGTACTTCGAATCCAATCGCTTTTAAGAACCGTCGATTTGCTGATGTGATTCCGTTGAGAGTGTTTTTAAAACTGTTGACTTTCCCCCTGCGTTTCCTTTTATAGTGTGTTTGAGGTCTATGAATGGGTGATCTTGAATTAAAAATCAACACCATTTTATTATCGAATTGATTTTCTAAGATGTAGTCGAACAGTTATCGTCTCTTTTTGAAAATTGACAAGATGTCCTTCCTGGTCAATTACTTTAATTGTTATGTTGTTGATGGTTTTAACGCTCACTGGGAAGTAAATAATATTTAGAGGTGACTCCACTATTTTATACCCAATTGAAACTGTTGGATAGAATTGATGAATGATGTGAACAGGTTTTCCATTAAAAAAAGAACCAACAGCAATGTTGCAGTCAATGCAGATAGATAGCATTTACTTTGGAAATCTTTACAGAATAATCGGAAATATTAGTATAATTAGCTTTTAACTCTCTTTTCTGGAAGCCTAATACCGGACCTATAGAATCTTTCACGTTAAAATTAATTTTTCTGTTTGTTTTTATACTGATTTTAGATGTATTGACATCCACATTAATCTTAACAAGTGCTTTGTTGTCTTCTTCAACTATTTTATTTGTCATGAATTTTTTAATATCTTCAATTTCATGACACCCCTCAGGAATTTCCACTATATGCTCATTATTTCCCGCCTTTCCATCCCAAGCAAATTTATTGTTACTGCTGTCAATATTTGGGATTATATTATAAGTATCAAAATTTGTTAATCCCATTTCATAATCTGCATTATCATCTAAATATATGGGTGGATTGAAATTGTAATTTAATAGGGAAGATTCTCCACTGAGAGCGAATGTAAAAGACATAGTGATACTTTGACTGTTTATTATAAAATGAAAAAAAAACTTATATAATACATTGATTATATAAAAATAATAGACATAAATGTCCACAAACATATGAATCAGAATTTTGTACGGAATCATAATTATATTTTATTTCATTCATGCTACCATCACTTAAGAAATATTTTCTCAACTCATCTGGGGGTCTTAAATTTCCATAACTGTCGAAATAAACTATTTTCTTATTTTTCTTTATATATGCAATCCAATGAGTTCCGTCTCCTTCATCGGTATCCAGATTTACTACACCAGATTCTCTTTTCCTGATTTTATTTGGAAGTGTATCTCTCATGAAAACACCACGAAAATTTGGAATTTTTAAAATTTCCGAGTATTTCATTAAATCTATATTAGTTAGTGGTCGGTGAGGTAGCTTAATTAGTTTTTTTGCTTGTTATATGTTTTAAGATATAATCCAGAACCTTTCTTATGAGGACCTAAGTATAAACCCTTCCCCTTAGAGGTCTGTTCCATCGCCAAATTATGTCTCAATTGTTCAGCTATCATCTTACTGTTTGACTTGGAGTCGTTAACTGCTTTTACAATGCCAGCTACACCCCCTCCAACAGCTCCTAATGCTCCCAGAAGAGGTAATAGAAGTGGGAGAACCCCTCCCCTTTTTGGGGTTTTGAGAATTCTTTTCCCGCGCTTCTTTGATTTTGACGCACTTTTTACAGCAACTTCTACGTTTATTTGTCCACCTTTCTTCCTCTTCTTCTGCGTTAAATCACGCTTTATTCGTCTCTTAAGACCCATTCCGAGTTTACTCTTTAGTTTCATTACCCCACCAACTCCTAATGCAGTGAGTTTTTCGCCAAAACCAGAGTCGGGTGCTTTTACACGTTTAAATGCTGCTTGAGCTAATTCCTTATCTGCTTGATTCCTTTGTTCAACCTCCTGAAATTAGGAGTATGCTATATCGTGCTCTCTGCACGCTTCATCTAGTGGGTTAACCCCCTTTCACCCCGTGCTAAGCGTTTTGCGAGTTTAGTTCCTGGTCCACAATAATTATAACCTGGTATATGTAGTTCCACCGGAAGTCTATTTATTATGTCGTTGAGCAGACCACGTCCTCTCTTTTTAGAGTTTTTAATAGAAGTGATCTGTGAACACTTGGTTCGACCCATTTTATCCCAAATTATGGTATCAACTGATCTTGCATTTGTAGAATACCCTTTTATATAGGCAGGAGAAGGCCCTGCTTGATCAGTTTTTAACAGTTCTCTTTCTAATGAAGTTTGTTTTCATCTGATTATTTGAACACAATGCAGATTCAACAGCAAGACACAATTTTACCAATTGTCAATCACGATGAAATTTCCAAGACAAACACTTTTCAAAAGCATGGTATTTTATTTGGTGGACAGTCGAAACGAGGGCTTCTAGTTGGGAGTTCTGGGTCTGGAAAGACAAATGTGATGCTTAGTTTGTTGGAACATCCTAACGGTTTACGTTTTGAAAATATTTATTTATATTCTAAATCCCTATACCAACCGAAATATGAATATTTGAGAATGCTTATGAAACCTATGAATGAAATTGGATATTTCGAATATAATGACGGAGATGTAGTGTTACCCCCCGAAGATATTAAACCAAATTCAGTAATAATTTTCGACGATTTGGTGTCATGTAATCAAAGTATTATCAAAAGCTATTTTTCTTTCGGACGTCATAAAAACACCGATTGTTTTTATTTATGCCAAACCTACGCCGCTGTCCCTAAACACTTGTGTAGAGATAATGCTAATCTTCTTGTGATATTCCCTCAGGATCTTACCAATCTCAAACATATCTATGATGATCATGTAAATGTTGATATGTGCTTCCAAGATTTTAGAGAACTTTGTGCATTTTGTTGGAGGGATAAATATGGATTCGTTGTAATCGATAAAGATTGTCCAATCAACTCTGGAAGATTTCGAAAGGGATTTGATCAATTTTTTCATATATAAAAGTGGGTACATTAAATATTATCAGTCATTAACCATGGATAGAAGAGTGGCAACAGAGCTGTTAAAGGCACGAGATGCCTTAAGGCAAAAGTACAGAAACTTGAAAACTGATATTGCTAAATCTGAGTTAGCGTTGGATAAAACTTATAAACCGATAACGCAACCTCTCCATGACTTAGTAACTATCGTTAATAATAATAAAAGTGATCCAAGTAAACCTTTTTTGAAAACAGAAATAAAAAATGAAAGTTTAAAAAGACGATCAATTCAGCCAGTTCCTCTTGAATTTTATCACACAACACCCGCTGATTCGGAAGATGAAACATTTGAGTATGACTCTACCCGAGGAGGACCTGATTATGTAGGGAGTTCCTTTGATGAAACTTTCCCACCATCACAGATCGCAGGTGCATCCACCATGACAGAAAATGAAAGATACTTGCAACAATTTAAAGCACCGCTACCGAGAGCATATATAGAAGATAAACTTCTCGACTCAAAAAACGAGTTTGATGATACCTTTGGTGTTTACTTCGACCCATATAAGAAGAAATACGCTATTGGCACTGCAACTGTTGATTTTGATGGTGCTAACTTTGTTATTGATGATCAGTTTCAATACCAAGGTACACCAGGATTGTATGAATTAATGTTCAAAAAGAATCCAGCTGGATTTCGAACAACTGATGTGGATCAGTATATTGATATTATTAGAAGGAGCAGTGCTCATTACCTAGGTTACGATCCGGAGAGAGGGCTATCTACATCAAATGCGGCTAAATTTATAGATATTATCAAACCACGTGTTTCTACCTTACATTCGATGAGTCAAGAAAGGGCTAATAAAAGAACCACATCAACAATACCTGCAGTGGTAAGACCAAGAAGAAATACACTTGCTACAAATCCTAAGCCATCTTCTTCAATTCCTAAACCGAGAATGAGTTCACTTTCTTCACCTGAAGAAATGAGAAAAACGAGGGAACAACTAAGAAAAGCTAAAAATCAAAATAAGAAAGGTGGCGCATTAACACTGATGGAACTCGATAACAAAAAAATTGAATATAAACATTTTGATGACTATAATGAAATTATAGACCGATTAAGACTACTCATAGTTTCACAGTTGGCAGGAAATACGGGGCATAATAACGAAATTATTTCAATTATAGAGGAATTAAGAGAGGCTAAAATAATCAAATAAATAGTGTGTGGGAGAGTTAGTTATTCATTCACCCTATTGATGAGTAAAGATGACTGACATTAAACAGGAAATAGTGAATGAACTTCATAAACCGGCTAGAAAATATTTTAAACGGGGAAGAGTTATTGCTAAAGGCATTAATGATCTTCTTCAAGCAGATCTTGTACAGATGATCCCTTATGCTAAAGTAAACAAAGGTTATCAGTATATTTTAGTGGTCATTGACGTATTCTCAAAATATGTTTGGTGTGAACCTGTAAAAACTAAAGGTGGGAAAAACGTTACGGAAGCAATGAAAAAAATCTTATCAGATATCAAAGTTGCACCGAAAAATTTACAAACAGATTTGGGTAAAGAGTTTTACAATAAAGAGTTTAAAAAATTAATGGATAAGAAGAAAATTAACCATTACAGCTCTTACACAGATCTTAAAGCAAGTGTTGTAGAACGAGTTAATCGAACTTTAAAAAATAAAATGTGGAGGCTATTTACTCTAAACGGAAACTACAAGTGGTTAAATTTGTTGTCAGATATTGTTGTTGAATATAATGACGCTAAACATAGGACAATTGGGATGAAGCCTAAGAATGTTAAAAAAAAAGATGAAAAACGTTTACTAAAAACTGTCTATAACCACCCAAAAACAGTCGATCCAAGTAAAAGAAAATTTAAAAAAAATGATTATGTGACGATTAGTAAATATAGACAAGCTTTTTCAAAAGCATATAATCCTAACTGGTCCAATGAAATATTTAAAATCAGAAAAGTCCATAAAGGTAATCCTAGAACTTATCTTTTGGAAGACGAGGCGGGAGAGGAAATTTTAGGAGGTTTCTATGAGCATGAAATGCAAAAAGTGAAGTATCCGGGTGTATATCTCGTGGAAAAAGTTTTAAGAAAAAAGAAGAATAAGCTCTATGTTAAATGGTCAGGATTAAGCAATAAACATAATTCATGGATTTCAAATAATAGTATTGTATGAATGTAATCTATATTTTATCCCTTTTAGGAACATTATAATCTGTAATATCTTCTTTTCGTCTAATAAAACAAATATTCAAGCATAAAAATGTTTTATTTCTATTTATCTATATCACATACATAAATATAATATACCATGTGGTTACATATCATTTAAATTACAAAATCTATCATTATATACATTATATCTATGATTACTATCTAAAATAGGGTTTATGGTTTTTGAAATGCCTTCTATTCTTCTGTTAAAGCGAAGTCTATCGAGGGCTACCTTTTCCCAATATCTCCTTCTTGATAATTTATATGCAGAATTCCACACCACCATGAGCTGAGTCTTATTGCCTCTTAAATTAAATGTCACTTTCTTCATCTTTACAAGCTCATATATTCAGCTTCCAATACTTCCGCATAAATGTAAATTAACTCCATTAGCATAACAATATTTTCATTAATCTCACTTCTCTTTTCAATTAGTTTTACGGCATTTTCAAACACATTCCCTTCTTGATGTTGTAGTTCTCTCACCACATTCCTCAAATAACTTTGGAATTGTAATCGTTTCAAGGTGTCAATGTTCGCTTTAATGAGTGGTAATGCTTCCCACAACTTGCAGATTGATTAATATCCCAAGCAAATATAAGAGTTATTTTTTATTACTTTTATAAATCTGGTATAGAAAATTTGCTCAAATTGTATAAGAAAACTATTAGTATCTATTGGTTGAACTCTTTCATTGGAGTATAGATAATTAGTTATCACATTCTGGAAGGTAAGAAAATGAAGCCATTCCTTTTCATCAAAAATTATTACATCAAGTTTATTTCCACTTAGTTTCACACATGGGTTATAACACAAGTCATGTGATAATCCCGTTGACGCATATTTACTCCTAGATTTGTTCAATTTGTATCTTCGCTCACCAAGTACTGCTATATTATTTTTATTTTGCGGTGCTTGAAATGTGTTATTAATTACATCGTCAAAAGTTAGTTCAGGTAAAGTAAATAAACTTCCACTGTAAGCCATTGTGAACACTTGAATTTCTGGAACTGATCGATACAAGTACTTTTTCTCACACTGTCGTTTTGCACCTTTTTATATAATCAGAATTATTTGATTTTTGGTGGGGTCTAAATTATAGTGGGGGGTTCTGAATTATGGTGGGGGGTCTAAATTATGGTGGGGGGTCTAAGTTATGGTGGGGGGTTCTGAATTATGGTGGGGGGTTCTAAATTATGGTGGGGGGTCTAAGTTATGGTGGGGGTTCTGTGACGTGGTAGGGGGTTCCCGAATTATGGTGGTGGAGGGTTCTAAATTATGGTGGGGAATCTAAGTTATGGTGGGGGGTTCCCGAATTATGTTGGAGGGTCTAAGTTATGGTGGGGGGTTCCCGAATTATGGTGGGGGGTTCTAAATTATGGTGGGGAGTTCTGAATTATGGTGAGGGGTTCTAAATTATGGTGGGGGGTCTAAGTTATGGTGGGGGGTTCTGAATTATGGTGGGGGGCCTAAGTTATGGTGGGGGGTTCTGAATTATGGTGGGGGGTTTGAGTTATGGTGGGGGTGGAGGTGAGGGCGGGGCGTGGTTTAGAGAAGTGGAGGGGGTGGGGTGTGGCTTGGAAAAGTGGTGGGGGGTGCTAAATTATGGTGGGGGGTGCGACAGAACTGTCATTCTTTCACTACTGACAAGGTTATTCTCGAACGAGAAGTGGGAATACCATACGTATGCCTTCCCCGAGGAAAAGCTTCTGAGGGTGGTGGTGAGAGGAATCCCATCCGGTGTCACAAACGAGGGTATCAAGGAGGACCTCAAGACACGAGGACTGGCACTAGTTTCAGTTCAGTGCATGACATCCAGGGTAGGAAGACAGCGAGTCGCCCCTGCCGCTATTGTAATACGAACGAAAATTAATTTAAAAAAAATGGTTTACGATTTTCCGATTTTTTGGGTTAGGTTAGGTTAGGTTAAGTTAGGTTAGGTTAAGTTAGGTTAGGTTAGGTTAGAGATGTTTCTGGTTCGAATCTTTAGTTAGCACTGTTTGTGGTTGTTGATAGGTGAAATTTACCCTACCTGGTAACGGCGTGCCGATTACCGCTTTGCGGAGTGTCTAGCCACCACTGTGAGTTATAGACCGGGGACCGCGAACTGAAAGACCGCGATCAGCTAACTGTTTTGGGGGTAGCGATTTTTCGTATTTATAATAATTTTGAACAAGAGAGCTTTCAGTTTTCTTTGTTCTCTTTGATGTCTGAATGGCTCTTTGAAAAATAAGATTTTAATGAAAGGGGTTGGTTTGCCATCAATGGTCGCTTCTTCGCGGCGTTTTGTGAATGGGATGTCGTTGTTACTTTGTTTTAAACCAACAAAGGGTAGTTTACTTTTTCTTTTAAATTTCGTTTTTTCAGAAAACGTACAGTACTTAATTGATAATCGATTTTGTGAATAGGGTAATATTGTTACTTTGTCTTAAACCGCCAAAGGGTGGTCGGCGTTTTCTTTGCAAAAACTTGTTTTTTCCGAAGACGTACAATTACCTATTGATTAGTAATTTATGGGGGTTTACGAAGAGCGGTGGTGAATATTTCTTTTGTGTAATGAAAGGGACGTTTTAAAACTGAATGGTCTTTTTATACCTGAACGAGTCCTTTGCGTGCACGTGGCTGTTTTGATACTAATTAATTTTTGTCTTTAGGTTGTCGCCGCGCGAGGGCAATTTATTATCATTCGATTTTCGAATACAGGGTGGATGCATCTTAGCACGTCTGGTCCTGAATTGAGCTAAATTGAAAATTTTCTAAACCTGTCCACGAATTTGACACCTTCAAGAGAAGCCGAACCCTGCCTCCACGGGGACGCCGTGTGGCGACGATACTGCGAGAGGTGGAACGCATCCATGTGTGCTTGTATTATATAAGTAGCGATCGTTGGTTCCCAACTCATGCGCGCCGTGTTCCCACGCTGGTGGAGCCGGCGACTGAGAATGTGCCATAGCTAAACAGATAAAATAAGCCTATCACCAATGGGGTGTCGTCCGTAGACGTTATTATACCTGCAAGCAGATTTACTGCGAGCAGCGACACAACTGCGAGCCAAAAGCAGTGTATCGAGAAAATATAATAATTACAAGTCTAGTCCTTGATAAAGAGAGTGGCTAGGTCGAACGTATTCGATGTGCAGCTAGGCACTCTGTGGTCAAACCTATCTGAAAATTTAATTAAATTTGTATGAAGTTAGGAAGCGTCGTGTCATTCGCGTCTTGACAAGAGCAGGGGCCTAATTCCTTCTCAACACTCCTGTACACACGTTGAGTCGAAATGTGTCCCTTAGCTTGTCGAATTCCCGACAAGGCGGGTGGCTCAAGATATCAATGTGAACGAGGACGTCGCCCATGTTGAAATAGTCTAAGTCGGCCTTTCTCGAACAGGTTGATGTTACACAGCGGAAAACAGGATACAGAAATGCTTCTTGGATTCAGGAAGGACAATGGCGTAAGAACTGGCTTGCCACTGGATGACTGGAGCAGACGGTGAATCGTAGGATTTCGGAGCACAGTGGGGTTGCCCCCCTGGAGTTCAGGAACAGGCGAAGATCTTGGAGCAGTGCCACGAACAAGATTATGGTCGTCAACCGATGTGTAGATTCCCTGATGGAAACGTTGCTCTTCCTTATCTTCGTGTTGGCGGCAACCTTGAAAAAGGCTATGCCGAAAAGGCATCTTTATTAAACCTTTTTTTTGTGTCGCATTAACGAAATCCTTCTTTGATAGATTTTGGTGTGTTTTAGTGGCACACCAAAATCTTGAGAGTAAAATGGGTCGTGCAAAATATTTATTATATTTTGACGAAACTGGGGTTAAATGATAAATAATAAAGGTTCAAATGCAGCCTGACAGAATGACTAAATGGAAATTAAATAACAAAATGAAAGTTGAGAAACTGGTTACGTGAGTGATGCCGCGGCGGCTGCTAGCGATCGACTGACGCTCGAACGTGCCAATATTCTTGACTGTGATGACGGTCTAGGATGATTAAGGATCGAGCTTTGAGCTCTTTGCCCCAATCATCGCTGTAGACCTGGACCGGCCTCGTAAGGGGTGGGCTCGCTTTTTAAGACTACCCCCCTACAAATGCAGACGGTGTAGACGAGTTTATCAGACCTCCCCTGGTCCTGGCTGTTGGACCCTGCCAGCTGGGTCGTTTCTTCTGGCGCTCTTCTGTCTTGAGTTTCTTTCTTCGCTGGCATGTCGGGTGCCAATTGGCATCATGTTCTCCGATTTCGTCGGAAGGAATTTTTGGGCTGTGTAGCTCAAGGATTGTGTTCGGCCAAGGACGCTTGTATTAGCGTCGGAGACCGGCACGGGCTTGGGTAAGGGTATCTAGCTGGTTCTTAGCTGGGTGCCCCTGGGATCGGGGGCTTTAGGTCTTTTGGTCATTGTCACCTTGCAGCGTGGCTTGAAGATCGAGCTGAAAGGAAGGTTAATTATACTTACTTGTTATTCAGGATCTGGAGCTTCGGCCTTTTGTGCCTAGGAGCGTCGTTGGGGTCGTAGTCAGTCGCCTGTCTGACCAGCGGATTCCCATGCTCTGTTGCACGGGCGTATAATTTCTTCGCTCTGTCCTAGATGACTTCAGTTACCGGGGTGTATTTTAGGTCTCTGAGGATGTCAGCGTTTCTAACAAACCATGGTGCATCCACGGCGGACCTAAGTGCGACGTTTTCTACGACTTGTATCCTCTTCAAGTAGGTGGCTGCTTGGTAGCCCCATGCAACGGAGGCCTAGGTCAGAATGGGTGCTGATCAGCGTGAGCTTGTTCCTCAGGTTGAGATGGCTTTGTCTACCTATCATTGGATAGAGTAGAGTCCTTCTCGTCCTCGCCTTCTGTATAAGTGCTTCCGTAGTCTGTTTCCACGTCAGGCTTCTGTCCATGATAACGCCAAGGTACTTGACGGTATCGTGCCATTGGATGTTGTGGCCGTTCATGAAGACGTGTCCTGTGGGAGCTTGCTTCCTCACTCTCCTGAAGAGTATGGCTTTGCTCTTCTCCGCATTGACTTTGACTTTCTACTTGTTGCACCACTCTTCCAGAAGGGATGTTGCTTCCTGGAGATTGCGGGTGGCAAGTTTTGCGCTCCATGATCTTGCGATGATGGCCGTCGTCTGCGTAAAGCGCCAAAGAGGTCCTTGCGGTTCTTGGCATGTTGGAGGTGTAGATGGTAAACAGGTTGGGGGAGAGTACCGATCCCTGCGGTACGCCTGCTTCCATGGGCCTGTAGTTGGACAGCTTGTCGGCAATCTTCACACGCGGTTGCCTCCGGTGAAGGTAGGATCTCACTAGTTTGACGATGCCGACGGGATAATCCATCGGCAGCATCTTCGCCAGAATACCATCGTGCCAAACCCTGTCGAAGGCCTTGGCTACATCGAGGAAGATCGCTCCTGTGACTTGTTCGATAGTTGAAACCCTCCGTAATGTGTTCCGTTAGACGTAACACTTGGAGCTCGGTGGAGTGTTCGGTTCTGTAGGCGAACTACTCATCTGGGATGATATGTAGCTCATCGGTCAGGGTTTTAAGTCTTTTCAAGATGATCCTCTCTGCTACTTTGCTCATCGCCGGTAGAAGACTGATGGGCCTGTAACTGGAAGGAAAGGTTGAATTCTCACCTGGCTTGGGAATCATGATGACGTCGGATTTATTTCACTTGGTGGAGAAATAACGTAGTCTCAGGATGGCGTTGATAATTTTCACCATTGCTGCTACTCCTTTGAGGGGTAGTTTCTTGAGTACTATATTTCCTATTCCGTCGCACTTTGGAGCTTTGCGGGGCTTGAGGCTTCTCTGGATTTCTCTGACTTCTTCTGGAGAAGTCGGAGGGATTATTTCTTCATCCGGCATGCGTCGCAGCCTACTGAATCTGCGTGTTATGTCGTCCAGCCAGTTGTCGTCCTCGTCGTCGATCTGGTTTTCTCTACACTGTAGTTCCAAGCTGTCGGCAAAGGCCTCGGCTTTTTCTTGACGATACCGTTCTCTCAGTGGATGGGCGGGACTGGTTTTCGCTTGGCATGCAGAGCCTTCTGGGTAGTCCACTTGCTTCTGTCCTGAGGGTCCAGCGACTCCAGGTGATGTTGCCATCTGTTCTGCCTGTGTTCTTGCAGAGCTTCTTTAACTCTTCAAGTTAGCTGGTTGTATTCCCTTCGGTGTTCTGGGAGTCTTGTCCTCTGCACCAGTTTCTTAATTCTCCTTCTATCTCGAATGAGCTGCATGGTGTCTTCAGGGAGTTCTCCCATCGGCATTGCAACTCTTTTCGTTACAGTTTCCGTCGTGCTTTCGGTTAGAGCTGCCTGGATGTGATTCTCTAGAGAGACGATGCCTCTTCTACTTCTCCCTCACTATCGATTCTGGAAACGTGTGCAATGTTTCTTTACAAGCCACGCCGCAAAGAGACATTGACTAAACACCTAAATCACCCGATCCCGGGAGTACCAAGTAAACAACCAGCTCGGTACCCTTATCCTAGCCCGTGCCGGCCTCTGACGCTAAAATAAGCGTCTTTAGCCGAACACAATCCTTGAGCTACACAGTTCATACTTCCTTCCGACTAAATCGGAGCACATGATGCCAATTGGTACCCTTGACTTCCTACTAGTCAACACCCCCCAAACCTCTGCAAACTCCGAAATGGCACAGCAACAGCCGTTCTCTCTCACTGCAGACGAAACACGCTCCCAGGAGCCCACATGCCAATGAAGAACCAACACCAAGACAGAAGAGCGCCAAAAGAAACGACCCAGCTGGCACGGTCCAACAGTTAAGACCAGGAGAGGTTTGCTAACATCACCTACACCGTCCTCATTTTCGGAAGGGGGTGGGTAGGCGAAAATGCAGGCCCACCCCTCACGAGGCCCGTCCGGGTCTACAGCGATGATTGAGGTAGAGCTCAAGCTCGACCCCTAATCATCCGAGACAACCATCTTTAGTAAAGAATATTGGCGCGTTCAAGTATTATATAAATGCGCACCAAAGAAGAGCGATTAAAAATATCGCAAAGGAAGGTGGCGGATGCTGAGTATTCATCGGAACAGAACAAGGTGAATTTAAAAAATACATCCAATTTGTATATTTATTTAAATGAACTTGTGAGAAATACAATTATTACTCCGCAATACTACCGTTTCCGCTTTACGGCAACTGCGAATGGAAGAAGAGGCCAACGTGTGAACGCTGTTGGCGGATTCCGCCAAGATCTTTTAATGTGTGCACGAAAAACATTCGACTGGCCGGTCAACGCTGGCCGCCAAAGACCAAGTTACGCCAAATGGTCTTGTACACGTTGGCCCAACTCATTGGCCCAATTAGTTGGCCAAACGTGTACAGGGGCCTTAACATAAATTAGTATTTCAAAAATATATATACACACTGTTAATAATTTATATTGTTTGAAGAAATTTTTACAAGAATGAAATTTGTTTGCACCTGCTATATTACATAACGTCATTTTTTACAGTCTAAAAACCTTTATCCACATATAAGAAGATACCCAAAATAAAGTGCTATAAGTTATTCTAGAATAAAAATGTGCATAATAGTAAAATAGTAACATTTATAGTAAAAAAATTTACAGTATCTGCTTGTCTTATAGATGTTCCATCAATTCTTATCAATTGGTTCTCGGTAGGTAATGTCTTCAATAAAAACAATTAAAATATTTTGACTAGAGTAGGGCCAATAACTCTTGCCAGGGGCGTGCAAATTTATGAATTTCGTAAATATTACATAACAGCTACTATCCTTTGACCACAATGCCGCTGATTTACTGCCTGCACTTATTGGCTCCACTACACGTAAAATAACATTTCCAGATGGATCAGAACAAACAAAAGAAGTGTCAACAGCGAACAGTGTTAAATTATTTTAGTCAACTATTTTTGCTAAATCATGTATGTAAAGAATGGATAATATGGACCCAAGGACTGAACCTTGGGGTACACCGCAATCAGTATTTAACTAACTTGATATGCAACCATGAATCCCAGCGACTTGACTCCTTTGAGAAAGATACGAACCAATCCAGTCTCTTATTCTGCCTCTTAAACCATACATAATCAATTTATCAAGTAGGAAATCATGGGTAACAAGATTAAATTGCCTTACTTAGGTCTAAAAATATACCGACACATTAATTTTTATTATTCACATTGTCATGTAGAGACATTAAAAACGTTACTATTGCTAATTTTGTGGATTTATCTTTTTTAAGCCCAAACTGACAAAGCGAAAGTATATCGAACTTAGTGATTCTTGTAAAAATAACCTGTTCTAAAATTTTGGATGAAGTGGATTATAAGGAAATAGGCCTATAATTATCCACTTAATTTCTGGCTCTTTTTTTGTAGAGGGATAACTTTCGCGGTTTTTAGAATACTAGGAAATACACCTTTATTAGATAAGTTAAGTAAATATATTATTGGTTTTACTAAAAAATTACTATACTTCTTAACAAATTCGATGAAATATTATCCAGACCCGTTGAATTAGATCCCTTCATTGAACAAATAATATTGAAAATCCCTTCTTCAGATACTTTTTCTAAATATATCTCGTTGGATAGTAAATATTTGTTGATGGTTTATAATTTGTCATTATCATTTAGCTGACTGTTTTGGAATATTTATGAAATGCTTGTTAAATATATTTGCTATTTTAAAAGGATTAATCGTTCAATACCATTTTCTACTTTTATTTAACTGACAGAATGTATATCAGACTTGTGTATGTTAATGTAGTTATTAATAATTTTCCAAGCTGCTTGAGATTTATTGCTGGATTTATTGTACAGTTTGTCATTATATAAGATTTTCGCTTTTTCAAGTACTTGTTTATAAATTTACTTATATTTTTTGAAATTATCACTATTAGTTTTTGATTTGGTTGTTAACATCTTTTTGTGCAAAATTTTTAACTGCTTCGATCAATTTTTTATACCTTGAGTTAGCCAAGATTTAGATTTTCTTGTAGCATTTATTTTCATCTTTTTATAATAATAAGGGGGTCTAAGTTATGGTGGGGGGGGTTCTGAATTATGGTGGGGGTCTAAGTTATGGTGGGGGGTTCTGAATTATGGTGGGGGGTCTAAGTTATGGTGGGGGAGGGGCGTGGCTTGGAAAAGTGGTGGGGGTGGGGGTGTGGCTTAGAAAAGTGGTGGGGGGGTGCTAAAAGTGGTGGGGGGTGTCACAAAACTGTCATTCTTTCACTACTCCCATGAACGATAGCTCATCTGATCCTTAGTTCATAGTCCAATTGATCTGAATGTAAGTAAGTAATTTACCTCCATATTGCATAACAATAAAATTCTCACTGAAACACAATTTCCAAGTATCGATTAGAATACATAAAACGATTAACTAAATCGTTAGTAAATAAAAGAAATTTTAAAATTATAGCATTAATAAACTAATATTAAATGTTAAACACAATATTTACAACGTACTAAAGTTAAAAAAATAATTAGAGAAATAGCAAAATATAAAAGACGATAGATAATAGATAAACAGCAAAAGATAAAGATAGCAAACAAATAGTAAAAGTTAGATAAGGAAAATTTTCCTTGAACTCTCTACTCCTTTAAAGTAATCAAGCCCCACGTTGGGCGCCACTTTGTGTGGCGTTGTTTTGAAAGGTTTTATTCGATGTTTAAATAATGCCCAAGTGTGGGCCACCCTACGAGCGACGTGGTTAGCGTCACTGGTTTCACCTGGCTAGCACAGTAAAGATACGGAGAGCAAAGAAAATTAAAGATAGATAAACAAAAGACAAAAGTTACACATATACAATAGTACTATATTACAAAAATATTATATTACAAAAAGTGAACGAGCTATCACAGCATCAGCGATACTGTATGGCAAAATATCACAGAGAAATATATACAAAATACTATATTACAATAACCGAAGCTCAAGATAAGCTTGAGACTTTTACGAGAGCCAAATTAAATATATTACAAAAGAGATAACTCGTAAATTGTCTCAATTATGAAACAAAAGCATATATTACAAGATAATAAAATACTATATTACAAGTTTCACTATATTACAAATTTGCTCAACAGCAAAATAAATTTGAGGTGTTTACGAGAACCAAAAATATATTACAAAAGATACGTCTCGTAACTTTCACCTCAACACTAAAATCATATATTACACAAATTAGATAAACTTGAGATCTTTTACGAGAGACAAAATAACTATATTACAGAAGATAAGTCTCGTAAATTTATCTCAATATTAAAAATCATATATTACAACAAAATCAGGAACTTGAGATCCTTTACGAGAGACAAAATACTATATTACAACAAATATGTCTCGTAACATTATCTCAAAGTTCATAAACCTTAAACACTCTCGTTACCATCAAGATGAACCACGACTTACTATGTTACCAACAGAAATGCATTTCAATACTGCGATAAAATATTTACAGTAAGAAATCACGATAAAATTAACCACGAAATTAATACTACGATGAAATATGTGCGATAATGAATTTAAGATATAAGTAACTATGAATTAATGTACGACAACGGATTAACTATAACAGCGTATTTAAAATATAACCTAACAAAAATTATAATAGATTGAATTTGAATTTCATATTTTAAATTTAGACACTTGGCTTTTATGACCCAAAACTACAATCATGTGAAAATAATCTCTTTTATATGTAGCAATCAAAAGTACTTATCTTTTATTTTGTTATCCTGATTAAGGAAAGTCCTACATACGATCCTGTTCTCCGATGATTATGGATTTAAATTCACATGTGGCTGCCTTAATCCCATTTTGAGGTTATGAAATCGTAGAAACGTTGGTACAAGATTTGTCGCCCAGACAAAATGAAGAAAATCTCATCGCTCAGAATGTTTTCGTATACCCCAGTTCAAAATGTAGTATAGAAAGGTCGACTTCATACGAATATTGCTTGCTTAGTGAAAACATAGTAGGTATCGCTAAGTGAATGTAGATAATGTCAAATCTTGCTTAAAGCAAATAATGTAACGTTGAAATACTTCTACGTTAAAATCATTAGACGTGAATAAGTTTTGTTATTAAGAAATTAATTCTTTAATTTATAAGAATATGAGAAACACCTAAAACAATATTCCAAATGTTAGATGGCATTTACCGGTATAATAATTAAAACCTTACCTCATGTGATCATCACGAGGTTTTTCAAATTCTAACATCCCCATTACAGGTCAAACAAAATTATAAATACGTCTAATTAGTGCAATGGTTCAACGAGAAAGAGTTTCACCCGGCGTTATTTAGTTGAAATCATTCCTGGAGCGCCATCTAGTATTCGCGAGCGTTAACTCTAACAGATGACGTACGTTCATCATAGTATAAGGAGTAAGGGCACTCTATTAGTACTAAAGTTTGTGGGAATAATATTTCCGATAACTTATAATTTTTCTAATAATTATTAACAGTGTAACAAAGGATGCTATTGAGCATTCCGCATGTTACAGTACCACTAACACTGACTTACTTTCTTCCTCTTACACCAAAACACAAGACTATCACCGATACGCGTTTCGTCAAGCATTGGCATCATCGGGGGATAAATAAAACTTATTGGCAGTTTCCTTCTTCTGTTCCGATGAGGCTCACTTGGTAGATGAAACACACCGTCAAGAATAACCTACTCAGTGCAAATGGAAGAAACTACGTCAGTGTTAGCGGTACGCCAAAGGTACCCTTTTCAGGATTACAATGCAAAATATTTCTTCAGGGTATATCCACGTGGTTTTTTGAGAATATCTGCTAAACTATTGATAGGGAACGTGTCCCTACAAAAATATTCTAAAAATCAACCAAAACAAGAAAGAGTACTATTCAGATATCTAAAACATTTTTGACATTGCTATTGATACAAATTTTTTTCTTTCAATAAAAACTACTTTGATTTAAGATCCACCAGTTTGTCAGATAATTCCCAAAATTACATCGCGAGATGCACACTGTATCATGGCATCTTACATGTGAGATACCTAAAATATACATTTCTATAGTCTATATTTAAATATGAATTACAGTGATATTTTTATAAAATAAAACACTATATTTAGAAAATAATGAATATATTGTTTCAATAAAAAATAAATCAATTTTACACTCACATTTCCACTGCTTCTTAATGATATAAAAGTTATTTATAAATTTTAAATGAAAAATAACATAAATTATAATGAAAATAAATAATTTATAACAAACTACATTTACAAGTTCATTATGAACAGTACTATTTTCTCATATTTTTACGGTATTTAAAAAAATGTCTAATTGGGTTTCTTTAATTTAAAATACTGACTGGTGAGTCATGCATAACCTACCATCCTCAGAAAATTCTTGATATTGGGAATATTTTCCAGGTTTCCGTGTTAATATCTTCTGATATTTTTGAAGTGCGAATGTATTGTGTTTGACCCTTATTAGGTGGCCAAAACACTTCTCTTTTCCTTGGCGTAAACCACTTTTTATTAACTAAACACAACTCACCGCCATCTTGCTCGTCTGTATTAAATTCTACAACCGCAAACATATCGATAACTGAAAAATAGAGTTAGCTCTGCAGCGTTAAACGACAAACACAATTTAAATACATACCTATCAAACAGCAGGTTGTATTATTGTAGAATACATAATACTAGAATAAAGCACCAACACAAATTATATTATATATTTTTATATTTTATTTTATCACAACTCAACCATCCTCATCGCAAAACGAAATCAGAGAACACGAAACATTTGACAATTGACATTAACAATAAAGACGCCTATATGTTTTATCCGTCTCACAACAGTAGATAGAAGTCACGTGTAGATGGCTCGTGTATGCCTATGGCGGTAAAGTTTAAGAATTGCTGGGGGATATTCCATAGTAATCTGTGTTACTTCCACACACTACTAAATTAACATTCAGTATTTTTAATTATCCATATTTATACAATAAATACATATTATTTTTCATCTAATATAATGTTGTTATGGTATAAATATGGAGATAATTACTGAAACATAAATTTTTTAATATGCCACCCTAGATTATAATTTGGCAGTTTCTCCATATCATTTTCATATCGGCCACAAACAAAGCATATTGAAGTTAACCATACCAAATTAATGACGTCAAAATTACGTCTGTATGATGATGTCAGAAGTACGATTTAGACCTCACGACGCTGGTACGTCATTTATTGGGACAATGACGTCGGCGACCAAAAATCACCTTTAAAAGCCGTCAAATTGACGTCACCCTGCTACCTGGATACGAGCTTCCAGAAAACGTATTACCAGTGTCTCAGGGATGGCGCACACTACATGCTTTAATGGTGCTGCAGTATCCTATCACCATTGCTACTTAATTCCGGCTTTCTACTCAACCCCTAGGGGTCGTAAGGCGTAACAATATGTTTTCTTTTAATAATAATTCAGTCGCTCAAGGTGCCCTATGCGGGTTAGTCTTTAAACCTAAGCATTATTTAAAGCCACTTTTCAATCAGAATTTTCTAAACAAAATTATTTCTCGGACAGTAACTTCAAAGAAGTTGTGATGGATTTTCATGCAATACACAAATTGTGACATAATTCAAGTTAACAATGCAAACAATGGAGGCGTCACTATTACAACCGTGCTAGATCACTATAACCTCTTCACTCCCTAGACCTCAACCTTTGAATTTTGGATGGCTTATAAAATAATTATTGGTGATTTTGTAATGAAAAATTATTTTACTACACTTGCGTTCGAACAATCTATGTTTTTGTTCAAGAAATAACTCGATGTAGAAAGTTTTGTGAGTAACTTTAATCGAAATTTAGGTTGAAAATACATCACGCACCCATCATTATTGGCACACTGGTTTTACCTCACACTGCTATAAGTGGAAGGCTATTTTCAGATTTCCGTACTGTTGTGTTTGCTTTGTAGCTGCGTATGGCTTGATTTAATACCAGAAATATAATACAGGATTATCCACCTAGGTTGTTTTTTGTTACTTTCAAGAAATCTAACGCTTTCAAGGGTACTTTTGAAATACTCAATCTCATCCAATGATAAAATATATATGAAATATATATGAAATACCTTCAAAAGTAACACTTTTGAAGGTAGGCTCTGAGAAACTTCTTATTTTTTATTTTTCTAATTGAGATTTATTGAAAAGTGTAACGTCTTGAAGGTATTAAATAATTAAATAATTTAAAAAGAAGTAACCGGTATAAAAACCGCTGCCTAAGGAATCACTACTTCCACATCCAGATTATTCGTCCAAGTCACTTTAAAGGAAACATCTTGACTATATTTGCACTCTAGTATGTGGAAATTATTGGTCATAGAATTTTAATAATATTTGGGGTAGATGTCATAGAAAAGTTTGAGGAGTTGGTTTCTACCATATACGTTAAAAATGAAGTTTCTAGTTTACCGTACTTATTTTCCACTATTTACAACCTACCACCTCAATGGAGTCATCTCAATCAGATGTCACTACAATACATACGTGTACTAACTTTCAAGTGAATATCTCAATTTGATGTTATCAATCCCATTAATAATGAAGCGGAGGCGGTAGAGTTTGAAAAATATTAGAAAGAAATCTGAGGCCTTGGTTTCTAGTATATACACCGAATCCCAAATTTCTGTAGTCTTACCAGCTTGCTTTACTTATTTTCCCCTATTTGCCCTATTTAACCCCCAACCCTTCAACGGCATCATCTCAAATTATGATCTAGTTTCAGACGTCGTTATAATACATACGTGTACCAAATTTCAAATGAATATCTCAATTTTATTTTATCAACCCTTTTCATATTGGGTGGTTGGGTTGAAAAATATTATAAGAAAATCTGACGCTGTGGCTTCTAGTACATACACCGAATTTCAAGTTTCCGTAGTCTTACCAACGTTTTACTTATATTCTTCTATTTACCCCAAATTAACCCCCAACCCTTCAACGGAATCATCTCAAAATATAAACTAATTCCAGACGTCGTTATAATACATACGTGTACGAAATTTCAAATGAATATCTCAACTTTATTTTATCAAACCCATTAATGGGGTAGGGGTGTTGGGGGGGGTTGAAAAATATTATAAAAAAATCTGAGGCCTTAACTTCTTGTACATACACCGAATTTCAAGTTTCTGTACTCTTACAAGCTTGCTTTACTTATTTCCCCCTATTTACCCCTATTTAACCCCCAACCCTTCACCGGATTTCCTCAAAAAACAATCCAGTTCCAGATCTCATTATAATATATACGTGTACAAAATTTCAGGTCAATATCTTAAACCGTTCCGGAGAAAGCGTGCGGACAAAAAAAAAGTTACAGACAGACCGACAGACAGACCGACAGACAGACCGACAGACAGACCGACAGACAGACCGACAGACAGACAGAAAATTTTTTTCGCTCAAATTTAAAATCTCGACGTTTCATGACATTCTAAACCTATTTCACGAATAAAAATTTTTGAAAATTTTTTTGCGATTACTATACTTCCAATCCACTACGTGGATGTGGAAGTAATATAAAAATGGAGAACAAGCTCTACACTTTTTTACGTCAGTCAAAGGGTATACATAAATCAACGAGTAAAAGTTGCAGTCGGGCGTAGTCTATTTGATTCACATTTTGCTCGAATATCGCTCAATTCTCTTTTATTTGGTGTCACTGAGATTAAATACATAAAAAATATTTTCAGTGTTGAAATAGATATCCGCAATCTGTAATGCCCTACTGCAACTCTCTAATTGTTTGTAATAGTCTCACTACAACTAACTTCTAACACAGTCACACAGTGTATATTTTGCAGGTTCGATATCTTATACTCGTATACCTCGTATTTTTACTGGGGCGACCACGCTGTATATTTCATATTCATTAAAAGTATACCAGGTTTCTTCCTTGGAAATTGTGTTAGCTACATTTCAAATATCGTTGTACTCCGTTACATTATCTCCATTATTTTGTAGACCATCTATCCCTACTAATCTTATTAAAAATACCTCAACAACATTTTGAAGTTTTATACATACAGGGTTATTCACGGAAAACGGGTATTAGACGTTTCTTGGGATCTGTTCAGTTTAGAAATTTGAAAATTGGGCTAAGAGGATTTTTGAATACGGCGGATCTAACGAAAATATTTTTATGTATGTGTTACTTCCGCTTACACCGGATGTAACACATAACTTTGTTATTTTAAACGGAACACCCAATATTTTATTTCATATTTGGATTCCTCATAAAATTTTAGCTTGGCTCTATGTACCACAATATACTCTTAAAGCTACCAATGTTCGAGATAATTAATATTTTTGGAGATTTCTGACGGTTCCTACCATTCCGAAAAAAAAAATCGACATCTTCTATCATGTGGCCGATGTAGAGACATTTTTTCTAACTCATACAAGTACCCTATAATCTAACTAAAAATTGTTTTATATTTTCACAATATCATATCGTACTTTATTTTCATAGCCGAACATTGTAAAACAATGACGTTTGAACTAAAAGTTCAAACGTCCAAAAGTCAATTTTATCAAATATAATCCCTGTATATTTTCACAGAATTTAATAGAGTGTTGAATTCTGCATCGATTGATATTAGCATTCTCTATACCCATCTCTCTCGGTTTTTTTATTATGGACGAAGCTTTGTAAAATGTAGATATACAATCAGCACTGTATAACGTACATACAACTACTAATAGTAGGCAATGAAGTATTTCAGAATGTTTTGTTTTATCAATATAAACACCGTGTTAGTGTTGTTTATTTCAAGAAAACCAATGAACAGAAAGAGATAGAAGATAGATTTTACTTCGCAAGAGTGAGGTAACAAACAGATTTAAGCAAATATAATTTTTGATTCGAAATTTTGAATATTAGCCTTATGTGACCAGATTCATTAATTTAGCGAATTCACGAAGTTATTAAAAGATTTTTATGACACGTGGCACATCATTAGCAAGAGGATAGACTAGAGAATTTTTGAGGGAGTTGGAAGATCCCGGTTGCTCTGAGTTTTGTTTTTATAGCCGTCTAAAGTCTAAGTTTAAATTCAAATTTTACCTATTCTGAAAGTTTGCGAGTGAATAAAAAAACAACTAGATGACTAATGCCAGTAATTTTGGATTTAAAAGAACCCTTCAACAATACACATCAAAATAAAAATGAAATTCGCAGTCTACGCCTAATACTTTTTTTATAATTTGAATTTAAATGTAGAATTTGGGATTTTTTTTATTAAAAAGATAGAAGGTCGATATGAAAAATCCCGCAGGGCATGGGAAGTGTTAAGGGGCCTGAAAGGATAGCAGATAACCCTTTCTGTCGGCCATTTCAATTTGGCACACGATGCACCAAACACCCTGTATACTAAATAATTATTAGGTGAAACATTAACATCAGGTATGGAGAAAATGATTTTATCTGCTTGATTAACAAAAAAAGTATTAAGTTCACTAGCATTCAGTGTATTTGCCTGCTGATTCTGATTTTTTGGGCTGCTGTTATTAATAATATCCCACATTGCTTTAGGTGAGTTATTTTTTGATTTTTATATATTCTTCATTGGCTTTTCTTCTGCTGTTTAGCAGTTCAGCCTTATATAATTTTCTAAAATTATTACGCATATTCTTATTATGCTTAGTAGGATCATATTTATGTAAGTCATAGAAAAAAGCAAGAATTTCTCTCATATGATTCAGGCGAGGATTAGCAGAACATCGTCCATGCACAAGAAGACCCCCCCAAGTTAATCTCCCCCCCTCCCCCGTGAACGAATGACGAATGTATATACAGCTAGGAGGTAAGAATGGCACATGGGGTGCATTATCCAATGGATCCTTCAACAAACTGAATAATTCCCTCATGAACATATTATTAACTCTTTCGTCCTTCAGAAATGATTTAATCCCTATCTCAGTTGTACTTGAAATCTGACTTACTTTCAGCACCCCATGTGTCCATTCTTACCTCCCAGCTATCTATACATTAGTATTGTGGATTATTCTCAAGGATCTATGTTCATGGGTGGGGGACATTAACTAGAGAGGGGCGCAGTATACTTGTGTATGCCTTCTATCACTAGTCGATGATGTTTTGCTTGTTAATGGGATATTAGGATATCTCATCGAGTGACTCAGTAGTTTTAGGGGGTAGAATAGGAGGACGAGGGGTTGGAAATGATTCCGTTTGTTGTGGAAATGATTAGATATTCAACGTAGATATAATCAAAAATTTTTCAATTTTTTTTTGGTCAAAAATAAATTAGGCAGAAAACTGGCCTTAGGGACCCGCCTCCTTTCCAGCACAAATTTAGTTTTAACGTTTTCTGCTTATTAGTAGATAACAAGTGTAAGTATCATATCTACTAGACGAATTTAAATAGCAGTAAATACGTGGAAATTTTGTGAACAATAGTTACTTTTATTGATTTATTTTTAATTTGGGGTGATTGTGGCTAGGGAATGTACTCACTCCATAAGCTCAGTGTGGCCGACTGTTTCTTTTTCATTCTTTCTGTATCCTTTTATTCTCACATTTCTCCTCTCTGAGGTAAATTTACAATTTCTTATATATATATATATATATATATATATATATATATATATATATATATATATATATATATATATATATATATATATATATATATATATATATATATATATATATATATATATATATATATATATATATATATATATAGTAGGCGGATTGAGGCCCCGGACTCGAACCATTCCTTACACTTCCTAGACTAGACCTCCCATATCCCATACATTATCGATTCTTCTTCCCCCCCTTTCTCTTGAAAATGGCTCCAAAGTGGGAGCCGAAACGTCGAGACTCCAATAATCTCAGACGCGGTTCAACCCGTGAACCTAGTATTTTTCATACAGACAACCGCGGAAACCTATCCGAACATTTCATTCGCCTCTACGGGGAGGAAATTTATTCTCTGACTAAGACCTATAGTAAACTTCTTATCCGCAAATCCAAACTCCTTTGTGATCTTACCTTCCTAAAAGCCTGTCGTGATCATCAGGTCATTCCAAAATCTTTACAACTTAAACATCACACTAAATCCCGCTCCATTTCCAGAATTCTAGATAAGGCAACCTTTGCTCTACTTAGAAATTCCATACATAACACAAGACATAACCTCAACACCACCAACACATTGATATACAAAACCTACTCCCAGATCCACACTTCTTTCATTCATCCAATACTTTGGGACACTTTTGACCGACTCTCTAACGATACAGCACAACACATAGCAGAACAAAAGACTACCACACAAAAACAAAAACTCTCACAGCTCATCACTAAACAGAAACCACACTCCACCCCTCCAATAGATCCCAATAATGTAGTCCATAACTTTTCCGACTTTCCCATCAGTGATCCAGCTCTTCAAGCTTTAGCTACAGGTTTCAACTTTGCTATTTCCCCCAACTCCATCCCAACTGAGGCTATTATTTCCCAAGTCGAAAACTCTATATCCCACCTTCCAGACAACCAAGCTGAAGACACCAGACAAGACATTTCCAGAATACTTCGAACAGCTAAACCTCCCAAATCCAACCTACCCTTACGAGAAAGACGAGCCCTAAAAGACTTATATAACAATGACGAACTGACTATCCTACCAGCAGACAAAGGTAACGCCACTGTCATCCTCAATACATCTGACTACCTACGAAAAATGAACGACCTAGTAACAAGTACTGATTACAGACCAATTCAACACGACCCTACTACCTATCTGGAAAAGAAAACCAAGACAATCATCAACAACTCTGACCTCCATCCAGATATCGGTAAATCCCTAATTCCACGAGAAAAGTCTTCTCGAATTCCTAGAATTTACGGGCTTCCTAAAATTTATAAACCAAACATTCCTTTAAGACCCATTGTTAGTGCCTTTCGTTCCCCAACCCACAAACTAGCTGGACACTTAGCCAGAGCCCTTCAACCTATCACCGAAAGGGCGTCATCCTATGTCAAAAACTCCGCTCATTTTATCGACCTCCTGCAACAATATCCTATTTCGCAGAATGATATACTAGTCAGTTTCGACATTGTATCATTATTCACGAATATCCCACTCTCTGAAGCCCTAAACACTCTCAAAACCAAACACGACATTTCTCCCAGTACCCTATCCCTCCTAGAACATTGCTTGTCAAACACCTATTTTCTATTTCAAAATAAATTTTATAAACAAATAAGTGGAGCCCCTATGGGATCACCTCTATCCCCCGTCATAGCCAATATCTTCATGGACCACTTCGAAACTCAAGCCCTCAGTACTTCTGACCTGAAACCTACGTGCTGGTTAAGATACGTTGATGACACCTTCGTCATCTGGCCGCACGGTAGGGATTCCCTAAATACATTCTTATCCCATTTAAACAACATCCATCCCAAGATACAGTTCACCATGGAAGTAGAGAATAATTCATCTCTGCCTTTCCTAGATGACCACCAAAAATAACACAAACCAATTTTCTTACTCTGTTTACCGAAAACCAACCCACACAAACCGTTACTTAAATGCAAACTCCCATCACCATCCCTCACAAATAAATTCGGTCGTCAACACCCTCATAACAAGATCCCTCAGACTAACTGACAGCCACAACAGACAAACTGAATTGCACACATTAGAACACGCACTCCTACAAAACGGCTACGACAGAAACCATATAAGACGGACCATAAATAAAGCACAGAACCCATCCCAAACACAACATCCGGACACATCCCTACCTGAACAACACAAAGCCTTCCTACCTTACATCAAAGGTTTCACAGACCGAATCTCCAAAGTCCTAAAAGCAAACAACATAAAAACAATATTCACAACACAACAGACTATTTCCAACCTTATCAAGTCCCCAAAAGACCAAGTCCCTAATGACTCCCATGGCGTTTACGAAATACCTTGCTCCGACTGTCCCCAAACTTACATTGGACAAACAAACAGACGCATTAACAACAGGGTATACGAACATCGCTTAGCGGTCAGAAAAACTGATCCTACCTCATCCTTAGCCCAACACCGTCTCCAGACTGGACATAACATAGACTTTGACAACACAAAAACAATAGCACCTATATATTCCCTAAAAACACGAACGATCCGCGAAGCAATTGAAATCGAGAAGCGTCCTAATTGTTTAAACAAAAGGGACGACAGTCTTCGACTTCCAACTGCTTGGAAATCACTAATAACTCCACTAACTATACAACCCTTACCAAGACCACACAGCGACCCTCCTACCATGCGCAACCGTTCTGCACCAGTGCTCGCCACACCCACCAACCCTACTATAAATACCTCACCCCAACCCACAACTCGTCGGTTCTCTCTAAGAACTGAGATTGAGATCTTAGAGACGAACCACGGTTTGACCTGGGGAGTAGGCAGATTGAGGCCCCGGACTCGAAATATTCCTTACACTTCCTAGACTAGACCTCCCATATCCCATACATTATCGATTCTTCTTCCCCCCCTTTCTCTTGAAAATGGCTCCAAAGTGGGAGCCGAAACGTCGAGACTCGAATAATCTCAGACGCGGTTCAACCCGTGAACCTAGTATTTTTCATATATATATATATATATATATATATATATATATAGTAAACAGCGTGCTTCCAGAGGGCAGAATATATTAAAATAAAATATTTCTGTCAATCACCTCTGTGAATCCTTATTTTCATAAGGATAATAAACCAAACTGCAAATAATTGCGAGCCTGGCCGCGTTAAGTATAGAAATCACATTCTACAACAAAACGCTTTGTTTTGATTTAAACAAGCACCAGCCGAAAGAATATATATATATATATATATATATATATATATATATATATATATATATATATATATATATATATATATATATATATATATATATATATATATTAAAATAAAATATTTCTGTCAATCACCTCTGTGAATCCTTATTTTCATAAGGATAATAAACCAAACTGCAAATAATTGCGAGCCTGGCCGCGTTAAGTATAGAAATCACATTCTACAACAAAACGCTTTGTTTTGATTTAAACAAGCACCAGCCGAAAGAATTATTCCTAATTAAAGGAAACTCTCGTACCAGCCGTCTCAGACTAACTTGCATACTGCAGTTTCGCACTTCCTGGTGCTCATCAGTGCAAGGCGAGCCCGAGATGACTAGTACAAGAGCCTGGTTAACCAAGTGGCCAGATCGACGTTGTAAAACGACGAAATGGGGGAGGCTCCATCTAGCGACAGCTGCCTGTTGAAATCAAAACAATAATATCCCGACATGGGGCACGTAATAGTAAACAGCGTGCTTCCAGAGGGCAGAATATATTAAAATAAAATATTTCTGTCAATCACCTCTGTGAATCCTTATTTTCATAAGGATAATAAACCAAACTGCAAATAATTGCGAGCCTGGCCGCGTTAAGTATAGAAATCACATTCTACAACAAAACGCTTTGTTTTGATTTAAACAAGCACCAGCCGAAAGAATTATTCCTAATTAAAGGAAACTCTCGTACCAGCCGTCTCAGACTAACTTGCATACTGCAGTTTCGCACTTCCTGGTGCTCATCAGTGCAAGGCGAGCCCGAGATGACTAGTACAAGAGCCTGGTTAACCAAGTGGCCAGATCGACGTTGTAAAACGACGAAATGGGGGAGGCTCCATCTAGCGACAGCTGCCCGTTGAAATCAAAACAATAATATCCCGACATGGGGCACGTAATAGTAAACAGCGTGCTTCCAGAGGGCAGAATATATTAAAATAAAATATTTCTGTCAATCACCTCTGTGAATCCTTATTTTCATAAGGATAATAAACCAAACTGCAAATAATTGCGAGCCTGGCCGCGTTAAGTATAGAAATCACATTCTACAACAAAACGCTTTGTTTTGATTTAAACAAGCACCAGCCGAAAGAATTATTCCTAATTAAAGGAAACTCTCGTACCAGCCGTCTCAGACTAACTTGCATACTGCAGTTTCGCACTTCCTGGTGCTCATCAGTGCAAGGCGAGCCCGAGATGACTAGTACAAGAGCCTGGTTAACCAAGTGGCCAGATCGACGTTGTAAAACGACGAAATGGGGGAGGCTCCATCTAGCGACAGCTGCCCGTTGAAATCAAAACAATAATATCCCGACATGGGGCACGTAATAGTAAACAGCGTGCTTCCAGAGGGCAGAATATATTAAAATAAAATATTTCTGTCAATCACCTCTGTGAATCCTTATTTTCATAAGGATAATAAACCAAACTGCAAATAATTGCGAGCCTGGCCGCGTTAAGTATAGAAATCACATTCTACAACAAAACGCTTTGTTTTGATTTAAACAAGCACCAGCCGTAAGAATTATTCCTAATTAAAGGAAACTCTCGTACCAGCCGTCTCAGACTAACTTGCATACTGCAGTTTCGCACTTCCTGGTGCTCATCAGTGCAAGGCGAGCCCGAGATGACTAGTACAAGAGCCTGGTTAACCAAGTGGCCAGATCGACGTTGTAAAACGACGAAATGGGGGAGGCTCCATCTAGCGACAGCTGCCCGTTGAAATCAAAACAATAATATCCCGACATGGGGCACGTAATAGTAAACAGCGTGCTTCCAGAGGGCAGAATATATTAAAATAAAATATTTCTGTCAATCACCTCTGTGAATCCTTATTTTCATAAGGATAATAAACCAAACTGCAAATAATTGCGAGCCTGGCCGCGTTAAGTATAGAAATCACATTCTACAACAAAACGCTTTGTTTTGATTTAAACAAGCACCAGCCGAAAGAATTATTCCTAATTAAAGGAAACTCTCGTACCAGCCGTCTCAGACTAACTTGCATACTGCAGTTTCGCACTTCCTGGTGCTCATCAGTGCAAGGCGAGCCCGAGATGACTAGTACAAGAGCCTGGTTAACCAAGTGGCCAGATCGACGTTGTAAAACGACGAAATGGGGGAGGCTCCATCTAGCGACAGCTGCCCGTTGAAATCAAAACAATAATATCCCGACATGGGGCACGTAATAGTAAACAGCGTGCTTCCAGAGGGCAGAATATATTAAAATAAAATATTTCTGTCAATCACCTCTGTGAATCCTTATTTTCATAAGGATAATAAACCAAACTGCAAATAATTGCGAGCCTGGCCGCGTTAAGTATAGAAATCACATTCTACAACAAAACGCTTTGTTTTGATTTAAACAAGCACCAGCCGAAAGAATTATTCCTAATTAAAGGAAACTCTCGTACCAGCCGTCTCAGACTAACTTGCATACTGCAGTTTCGCACTTCCTGGTGCTCATCAGTGCAAGGCGAGCCCGAGATGACTAGTACAAGAGCCTGGTTAACCAAGTGGCCAGATCGACGTTGTAAAACGACGAAATGGGGGAGGCTCCATCTAGCGACAGCTGCCCGTTGAAATCAAAACAATAATATCCCGACATGGGGCACGTAATAGTAAACAGCGTGCTTCCAGAGGGCAGAATATATTAAAATAAAATATTTCTGTCAATCACCTCTGTGAATCCTTATTTTCATAAGGATAATAAACCAAACTGCAAATAATTGCGAGCCTGGCCGCGTTAAGTATAGAAATCACATTCTACAACAAAACGCTTTGTTTTGATTTAAACAAGCACCAGCCGAAAGAATTATTCCTAATTAAAGGAAACTCTCGTACCAGCCGTCTCAGACTAACTTGCATACTGCAGTTTCGCACTTCCTGGTGCTCATCAGTGCAAGGCGAGCCCGAGATGACTAGTACAAGAGCCTGGTTAACCAAGTGGCCAGATCGACGTTGTAAAACGACGAAATGGGGGAGGCTCCATCTAGCGACAGCTGCCCGTTGAAATCAAAACAATAATATCCCGACATGGGGCACGTAATAGTAAACAGCGTGCTTCCAGAGGGCAGAATATATTAAAATAAAATATTTCTGTCAATCACCTCTGTGAATCCTTATTTTCATAAGGATAATAAACCAAACTGCAAATAATTGCGAGCCTGGCCGCGTTAAGTATAGAAATCACATTCTACAACAAAACGCTTTGTTTTGATTTAAACAAGCACCAGCCGAAAGAATTATTCCTAATTAAAGGAAACTCTCGTACCAGCCGTCTCAGACTAACTTGCATACTGCAGTTTCGCACTTCCTGGTGCTCATCAGTGCAAGGCGAGCCCGAGATGACTAGTACAAGAGCCTGGTTAACCAAGTGGCCAGATCGACGTTGTAAAACGACGAAATGGGGGAGGCTCCATCTAGCGACAGCTGCCCGTTGAAATCAAAACAATAATATCCCGACATGGGGCACGTAATAGTAAACAGCGTGCTTCCAGAGGGCAGAATATATTAAAATAAAATATTTCTGTCAATCACCTCTGTGAATCCTTATTTTCATAAGGATAATAAACCAAACTGCAAATAATTGCGAGCCTGGCCGCGTTAAGTATAGAAATCACATTCTACAACAAAACGCTTTGTTTTGATTTAAACAAGCACCAGCCGAAAGAATTATTCCTAATTAAAGGAAACTCTCGTACCAGCCGTCTCAGACTAACTTGCATACTGCAGTTTCGCACTTCCTGGTGCTCATCAGTGCAAGGCGAGCCCGAGATGACTAGTACAAGAGCCTGGTTAACCAAGTGGCCAGATCGACGTTGTAAAACGACGAAATGGGGGAGGCTCCATCTAGCGACAGCTGCCCGTTGAAATCAAAACAATAATATCCCGACATGGGGCACGTAATAGTAAACAGCGTGCTTCCAGAGGGCAGAATATATTAAAATAAAATATTTCTGTCAATCACCTCTGTGAATCCTTATTTTCATAAGGATAATAAACCAAACTGCAAATAATTGCGAGCCTGGCCGCGTTAAGTATAGAAATCACATTCTACAACAAAACGCTTTGTTTTGATTTAAACAAGCACCAGCCGAAAGAATTATTCCTAATTAAAGGACACTCTATATATATATATATATATATATATATATATATATATATATATATATATATATATATATATATATATATATATATATATATATATATATATATATATATAGTAAACAGCGTGCTTCCAGAGGGCAGAATATATTAAAATAAAATATTTCTGTCAATCACCTCTGTGAATCCTTATTTTCATAAGGATAATAAACCAAACTGCAAATAATTGCGAGCCTGGCCGCGTTAAGTATAGAAATCACATTCTACAACAAAACGCTTTGTTTTGATTTAAACAAGCACCAGCCGAAAGAATTATTCCTAATTAAAGGAAACTCTCGTACCAGCCGTCTCAGACTAACTTGCATACTGCAGTTTCGCACTTCCTGGTGCTCATCAGTGCAAGGCGAGCCCGAGACGACTAGTACAAGAGCCTGGTTAACCAAGTGGCCAGATCGACGTTGTAAAACGACGAAATGGGGGAGGCTCCATCTAGCGACAGCTGCCTGTTGAAATCAAAACAATAATATCCCGACATGGGGCACGTAATAGTAAACAGCGTGCTTCCAGAGGGCAGAATATATTAAAATAAAATATTTCTGTCAATCACCTCTGTGAATCCTTATTTTCATAAGGATAATAAACCAAACTGCAAATAATTGCGAGCCTGGCCGCGTTAAGTATAGAAATCACATTCTACAACAAAACGCTTTGTTTTGATTTAAACAAGCACCAGCCGAAAGAATTATTCCTAATTAAAGGAAACTCTCGTACCAGCCGTCTCAGACTAACTTGCATACTGCAGTTTCGCACTTCCTGGTGCTCATCAGTGCAAGGCGAGCCCGAGACGACTAGTACAAGAGCCTGGTTAACCAAGTGGCCAGATCGACGTTGTAAAACGACGAAATGGGGGAGGCTCCATCTAGCGACAGCTGCCTGTTGAAATCAAAACAATAATATCCCGACATGGGGCACGTAATAGTAAACAGCGTGCTTCCAGAGGGCAGAATATATTAAAATAAAATATTTCTGTCAATCACCTCTGTGAATCCTTATTTTCATAAGGATAATAAACCAAACTGCAAATAATTGCGAGCCTGGCCGCGTTAAGTATAGAAATCACATTCTACAACAAAACGCTTTGTTTTGATTTAAACAAGCACCAGCCGAAATAATTATTCCTAATTAAAGGAAACTCTCGTACCAGCCGTCTCAGACTAACTTGCATACTGCAGTTTCGCACTTCCTGGTGCTCATCAGTGCAAGGCGAGCCCGAGACGACTAGTACAAGAGCCTGGTTAACCAAGTGGCCAGATCGACGTTGTAAAACGACGAAATGGGGGAGGCTCCATCTAGCGACAGCTGCCTGTTGAAATCAAAACAATAATATCCCGACATGGGGCACGTAATAGTAAACAGCGTGCTTCCAGAGGGCAGAATATATTAAAATAAAATATTTCTGTCAATCACCTCTGTGAATCCTTATTTTCATTATATAATAAACCAAACTGCAAATAATTGCGAGCCTGGCCGCGTTAAGTATAGAAATCACATTCTACAACAAAACGCTTTGTTTTGATTTAAACAAGCACCAGCCGAAAGAATTATTCCTAATTAAAGGAAACTCTCGTACCAGCCGTCTCAGACTAACTTGCATACTGCAGTTTCGCACTTCCTGGTGCTCATCAGTGCAAGGCGAGCCCGAGACGACTAGTACAAGAGCCTGGTTAACCAAGTGGCCAGATCGACGTTGTAAAACGACGAAATGGGGGAGGCTCCATCTAGCGACAGCTGCCTGTTGAAATCCAAACAATAATATCCCGACATGGGGCACGTAATAGTAAACAGCGTGCTTCCAGAGGGCAGAATATATTAAAATAAAATATTTCTGTCAATCACCTCTGTGAATCCTTATTTTCATAAGGATAATAAACCAAACTGCAAATAATTGCGAGCCTGGCCGCGTTAAGTATAGAAATTACATTCTACAACAAAACGCTTCGTTTTGATTTAAACAAGCACCAGCCGAAAGAATTATTCCTAATTAAAGGAAACTCTCGTACCAGCCGTCTCAGACTAACTTGCATACTGCAGTTTCGCACTTCCTGGTGCTCATCAGTGCAAGGCGAGCCCGAGACGACTAGTACAAGAGCCTGGTTAACCAAGTGGCCAGATCGACGTTGTAAAACGACGAAATGGGGGAGGCTCCATCTAGCGACAGCTGCCTGTTCAAATCAAAACAATAATATCCCGACATGGGGCACGTAATAGTAAACAGCGTGCTTCCAGAGGGCAGAATATATTAAAATAAAATATTTCTGTCACTCACCTCTGTGAATCCTTATTTTCATAAGGATAATAAACCAAACTGCAAATAATTGCGAGCCTGGCCGCGTTAAGTATAGAAATCACATTCTACAACAAAACGCTTCGTTTTGATTTAAACAAGCACCAGCCGAAAGAATTATTCCTAATTAAAGGAAACTCTCGTACCAGCCGTCTCAGACTAACTTGCATACTGCAGTTTCGCACTTCCTGGTGCTCATCAGTGCAAGGCGAGCCCGAGACGACTAGTACAAGAGCCTGGGTTAACCAAGTGGCCAGATCGAAGTTGTAAAACGACGAAATGGGGGAGGCTCCATCTAGCGACAGCTGCCTGTTCAAATCAAAACAATAATATCCCGACATGGGGCACGTAATAGTAAACAGCGTGCTTCCAGAGGGCAGAATATATTAAAATAAAATATTTCTGTCACTCACCTCTGTGAATCCTTATTTTCATAAGGATAATAAACCAAACTGCAAATAATTGCGAGCCTGGCCGCGTTAAGTATAGAAATCACATTCTACAACAAAACGCTTCGTTTTGATTTAAACAAGCACCAGCCGAAAGAATTATTCCTAATTAAAGGAAACTCTCGTACCAGCCGTCTCAGACTAACTTGCATACTGCAGTTTCGCACTTCCTGGTGCTCATCAGTGCAAGGCGAGCCCGAGACGACTAGTACAAGAGCCTGGTTAACCAAGTGGCCAGATCGACGTTGTAAAACGACGAAATGGGGGAGGCTCCATCTAGCGACAGCTGCCTGTTCAAATCAAAACATTCGTCCCCCATTTCGTCGTTTTACAACGTCGATCTGGCCACTTGGTTAACCAGGCTCTTGTACTAGTCGTCTCGGGCTCGCCTTGCACTGATGAGCACCAGGAAGTGCGAAACTGCAGTATGCAAGTTAGTCTGAGACGGCTGGTACGAGAGTTTCCTTTAATTAGGAATAATTCTTTCGGCTGGTGCTTGTTTAAATCAAAACGAAGCGTTTTGTTGTAGAATGTGATTTCAATACTTAACGCGGCCAGGCTCGCAATTATTTGCAGTTTGGTTTATTATCCTTATGAAAATAAGGATTCACAGAGGTGAGTGACAGAAATATTTTATTTTAATATATTCTGCCCTCTGGAAGCACGCTGTTTACTATTACGTGCCCCCATGTCGGGATATTATTGTTTTGATTTGAACAGGCAGCTGTCGCTAGATGGAGCCTCCCCCATTTCGTCGTTTTACAACGTCGATCTGGCCACTTGGTTAACCAGGCTCTTGTACTAGTCGTCTCGGGCTCGCCTTGCACTGATGAGCACCAGGAAGTGCGAAACTGCAGTATGCAAGTTAGTCTGAGACGGCTGGTACGAGAGTTTCCTTTAATTAGGAATAATTCTTTCGGCTGGTGCTTGTTTAAATCAAAACGAAGCGTTTTGTTGTAGAATGTGATTTCTATACTTAACGCGGCCAGGCTCGCAATTATTTGCAGTTTGGTTTATTATCCTTATGAAAATAAGGATTCACAGAGGTGAGTGACAGAAATATTTTATTTTAATATATTCTGCCCTCTGGAAGCACGCTGTTTACTATATATATATATATATATATATATATTAAAATAAAATATTTCTGTCAATCACCTCTGTGAATCCTTATTTTCATAAGGATAATAAACCAAACTGCAAATAATTGCGAGCCTGGCCGCGTTAAGTATAGAAATCACATTCTACAACAAAACGCTTCGTTTTGATTTAAACAAGCACCAGCCGAAAGAATTATTCCTAATTAAAGGAAACTCTCGTACCAGCCGTCTCAGACTAACTTGCATACTGCAGTTTCGCACTTCCTGGTGCTCATCAGTGCAAGGCGAGCCCGAGACGACTAGTACAAGAGCCTGGTTAACCAAGTGGCCAGATCGACGTTGTAAAACGACGAAATGGGGGAGGCTCCATCTAGCGACAGCTGCCTGTTCAAATCAAAACAGTAATATCCCGACATGGGGCACGTAATAGTAAACAGCGTGCTTCCAGAGGGCAGAATATATTAAAATAAAATATTTCTGTCAATCACCTCTGTGAATCCTTATTTTCATAAGGATAATAAACCAAACTGCAAATAATTGCGAGCCTGGCCGCGTTAAGTATAGAAATCACATTCTACAACAAAACGCTTCGTTTTGATTTAAACAAGCACCAGCCGAAAGAATTATTCCTAATTAAAGGAAACTCTCGTACCAGCCGTCTCAGACTAACTTGCATACTGCAGTTTCGCACTTCCTGGTGCTCATCAGTGCAAGGCGAGCCCGAGACGACTAGTACAAGAGCCTGGTTAACCAAGTGGCCAGATCGACGTTGTAAAACGACGAAATGGGGGAGGCTCCATCTAGCGACAGCTGCCTGTTCAAATCAAAACAGTAATATCCCGACATGGGGCACGTAATAGTAAACAGCGTGCTTCCAGAGGGCAGAATATATTAAAATAAAATATTTCTGTCAATCACCTCTGTGAATCCTTATTTTCATAAGGATAATAAACCAAACTGCAAATAATTGCGAGCCTGGCCGCGTTAAGTATAGAAATCACATTCTACAACAAAACGCTTCGTTTTGATTTAAACAAGCACCAGCCGAAAGAATTATTCCTAATTAAAGGAAACTCTCGTACCAGCCGTCTCAGACTAACTTGCATACTGCAGTTTCGCACTTCCTGGTGCTCATCAGTGCAAGGCGAGCCCGAGACGACTAGTACAAGAGCCTGGTTAACCAAGTGGCCAGATCGACGTTGTAAAACGACGAAATGGGGGAGGCTCCATCTAGCGACAGCTGCCTGTTCAAATCAAAACAGTAATATCCCGACATGGGGCACGTAATAGTAAACAGCGTGCTTCCAGAGGGCAGAATATATTAAAATAAAATATTTCTGTCAATCACCTCTGTGAATCCTTATTTTCATAAGGATAATAAACCAAACTGCAAATAATTGCGAGCCTGGCCGCGTTAAGTATAGAAATCACATTCTACAACAAAACGCTTCGTTTTGATTTAAACAAGCACCAGCCGAAAGAATTATTCCTAATTAAAGGAAACTCTCGTACCAGCCGTCTCAGACTAACTTGCATACTGCAGTTTCGCACTTCCTGGTGCTCATCAGTGCAAGGCGAGCCCGAGACGACTAGTACAAGAGCCTGGTTAACCAAGTGGCCAGATCGACGTTGTAAAACGACGAAATGGGGGAGGCTCCATCTAGCGACAGCTGCCTGTTCAAATCAAAACAGTAATATCCCGACATGGGGCACGTAATAGTAAACAGCGTGCTTCCAGAGGGCAGAATATATTAAAATAAAATATTTCTGTCAATCAGCTCTGTGAATCCTTATTTTCATAAGGATAATAAACCAAACTGCAAATAATTGCGAGCCTGGCCGCGTTAAGTATAGAAATCACATTCTACAACAAAACGCTTCGTTTTGATTTAAACAAGCACCAGCCGAAAGAATTATTCCTAATTAAAGGAAACTCTCGTACCAGCCGTCTCAGACTAACTTGCATACTGCAGTTTCGCACTTCCTGGTGCTCATCAGTGCAAGGCGAGCCCGAGACGACTAGTACAAGAGCCTGGTTAACCAAGTGGCCAGATCGACGTTGTAAAACGACGAAATGGGGGAGGCTCCATCTAGCGACAGCTGCCTGTTCAAATCAAAACAGTAATATCCCGACATGGGGCACGTAATAGTAAACAGCGTGCTTCCAGAGGGCAGAATATATTAAAATAAAATATTTCTGTCAATCACCTCTGTGAATCCTTATTTTCATAAGGATAATAAACCAAACTGCAAATAATTGCGAGCCTGGCCGCGTTAAGTATAGAAATCACATTCTACAACAAAACGCTTCGTTTTGATTTAAACAAGCACCAGCCGAAAGAATTATTCCTAATTAAAGGAAACTCTCGTACCAGCCGTCTCAGACTAACTTGCATACTGCAGTTTCGCACTTCCTGGTGCTCATCAGTGCAAGGCGAGCCCGAGACGACTAGTACAAGAGCCTGGTTAACCAAGTGGCCAGATCGACGTTGTAAAACGACGAAATGGGGGAGGCTCCATCTAGCGACAGCTGCCTGTTCAAATCAAAACAGTAATATCCCGACATGGGGCACGTAATAGTAAACAGCGTGCTTCCAGAGGGCAGAATATATTAAAATAAAATATTTCTGTCAATCACCTCTGTGAATCCTTATTTTCATAAGGATAATAAACCAAACTGCAAATAATTGCGAGCCTGGCCGCGTTAAGTATAGAAATCACATTCTACAACAAAACGCTTCGTTTTGATTTAAACAAGCACCAGCCGAAAGAATTATTCCTAATTAAAGGAAACTCTCGTACCAGCCGTCTCAGACTAACTTGCATACTGCAGTTTCGCACTTCCTGGTGCTCATCAGTGCAAGGCGAGCCCGAGACGACTAGTACAAGAGCCTGGTTAACCAAGTGGCCAGATCGACGTTGTAAAACGACGAAATGGGGGAGGCTCCATCTAGCGACAGCTGCCTGTTCAAATCAAAACAGTAATATCCCGACATGGGGCACGTAATAGTAAACAGCGTGCTTCCAGAGGGCAGAATATATTAAAATAAAATATTTCTGTCAATCACCTCTGTGAATCCTTATTTTCATAAGGATAATAAACCAAACTGCAAATAATTGCGAGCCTGGCCGCGTTAAGTATAGAAATCACATTCTACAACAAAACGCTTCGTTTTGATTTAAACAAGCACCAGCCGAAAGAATTATTCCTAATTAAAGGAAACTCTCGTACCAGCCGTCTCAGACTAACTTGCATACTGCAGTTTCGCACTTCCTGGTGCTCATCAGTGCAAGGCGAGCCCGAGACGACTAGTACAAGAGCCTGGTTAACCAAGTGGCCAGATCGACGTTGTAAAACGACGAAATGGGGGAGGCTCCATCTAGCGACAGCTGCCTGTTCAAATCAAAACAGTAATATCCCGACATGGGGCACGTAATAGTAAACAGCGTGCTTCCAGAGGGCAGAATATATTAAAATAAAATATTTCTGTCAATCACCTCTGTGAATCCTTATTTTCATAAGGATAATAAACCAAACTGCAAATAATTGCGAGCCTGGCCGCGTTAAGTATAGAAATCACATTCTACAACAAAACGCTTCGTTTTGATTTAAACAAGCACCAGCCGAAAGAATTATTCCTAATTAAAGGAAACTCTCGTACCAGCCGTCTCAGACTAACTTGCATACTGCAGTTTCGCACTTCCTGGTGCTCATCAGTGCAAGGCGAGCCCGAGACGACTAGTACAAGAGCCTGGTTAACCAAGTGGCCAGATCGACGTTGTAAAACGACGAAATGGGGGAGGCTCCATCTAGCGACAGCTGCCTGTTCAAATCAAAACAGTAATATCCCGACATGGGGCACGTAATAGTAAACAGCGTGCTTCCAGAGGGCAGAATATATTAAAATAAAATATTTCTGTCAATCACCTCTGTGAATCCTTATTTTCATAAGGATAATAAACCAAACTGCAAATAATTGCGAGCCTGGCCGCGTTAAGTATAGAAATCACATTCTACAACAAAACGCTTCGTTTTGATTTAAACAAGCACCAGCCGAAAGAATTATTCCTAATTAAAGGAAACTCTCGTACCAGCCGTCTCAGACTAACTTGCATACTGCAGTTTCGCACTTCCTGGTGCTCATCAGTGCAAGGCGAGCCCGAGACGACTAGTACAAGAGCCTGGTTAACCAAGTGGCCAGATCGACGTTGTAAAACGACGAAATGGGGGAGGCTCCATCTAGCGACAGCTGCCTGTTCAAATCAAAACAGTAATATCCCGACATGGGGCACGTAATAGTAAACAGCGTGCTTCCAGAGGGCAGAATATATTAAAATAAAATATTTCTGTCAATCACCTCTGTGAATCCTTATTTTCATAAGGATAATAAACCAAACTGCAAATAATTGCGAGCCTGGCCGCGTTAAGTATAGAAATCACATTCTACAACAAAACGCTTCGTTTTGATTTAAACAAGCACCAGCCGAAAGAATTATTCCTAATTAAAGGAAACTCTCGTACCAGCCGTCTCAGACTAACTTGCATACTGCAGTTTCGCACTTCCTGGTGCTCATCAGTGCAAGGCGAGCCCGAGACGACTAGTACAAGAGCCTGGTTAACCAAGTGGCCAGATCGACGTTGTAAAACGACGAAATGGGGGAGGCTCCATCTAGCGACAGCTGCCTGTTCAAATCAAAACAGTAATATCCCGACATGGGGCACGTAATAGTAAACAGCGTGCTTCCAGAGGGCAGAATATATTAAAATAAAATATTTCTGTCAATCACCTCTGTGAATCCTTATTTTCATAAGGATAATAAACCAAACTGCAAATAATTGCGAGCCTGGCCGCGTTAAGTATAGAAATCACATTCTACAACAAAACGCTTCGTTTTGATTTAAACAAGCACCAGCCGAAAGAATTATTCCTAATTAAAGGAAACTCTCGTACCGCAAAATTTTAAAATAAAGAATTTTGAAAAAATTTCCTGTACAAAGAATGCCGTGCTTTATCGGTGTCTAAAATATTATTTACAAAGTATGCATATTTTCCAAGATGTAATAGATATAAAACGGGTACATGGTTCAGACTTTGCGAAGCTGAAAAAATTCCCTGAATTTTCCAGGTTTTTCATAACCAAACATATAGATTTCCATACATATTTTAGTAAATTAATTTTTTACTCCACATAAAATAATTCCTTAAATTGAATTGCATCAGTGGAACTTCTTAAGAATTCTATGGTTTTCCATATCGAGACGCAGAATTCCCTGATTTCTTATTCAATTTATAAAATTCCCTGATATTTCCTGGTATTTTTTAAAGATTTTTAAATTCCCTGAATTTTCCAAGTTCTCCAGGTTTTCCATATGAGTCGGAAGCCTGTGGTATGGTCAAAGTTTCCTTAAAATGTAGGACATTTTTCAATATAACTAAGTTGAACTTCAAAAGTGTCCAATGTACATTATTCAAATTTCAGTGACAGATTTAGAATAGATTCATAATAAAGCCATAATGTTTTCAATTTATTCTGCTCCTCCGTTTTTGAGATATTAGCTGTTAAAGTGAGGGGTCAATACATTTGAATCGTATATTAGAAATCGTTTGTACGTATTATTTAATTAAACGTATTATTAGAAAAGTCATCTACATCTGTGCATGAAAGAAAACTCAAGCCCGTCAGTATGGGAACCGGCGTGCGCACAGTACCCTAGTAGCACCAATATTGCACCAATATATAATATAATATATAATCCGTATAGGAAAAATATATGAATATTGGTCTTATACAGGGTGTTGCATCATGAGAGGGACATAGCTTAATAGGAGGTAGAGAACATCAGTGGTAACCGGAACCTCCCATAGAAATGTCTCGTTGGGCCTTCACTACGAAATTACAGGGTGTTAAATAATTTTTGGCCAAACCTGTTTTTTGTCATAACTTTGACAGGAAATGAAATAACGGATTCATATTTGGTACGGCTAATGTACAAACGAGCCCCAAGAGGTACATGTATAAAAAAAAATATATCCAGGTCCGGACTCACTATAATTTATGTTTCTTCTTTGCATCAATAAAACATCACCCTGTATATATTTTTTTGAAATTTCGATACGATATTCGAAAAGATCAAGAAAAAACGAACAAAATGGCCTATTTCATTTTTTTGTTACACCTTCGTGGTTATTTAAATACGTTGTTAAATGTGCAAGAAAATGGATTACAGAACCCTATTAAATGAGAGGCACGTGAAATAAATAGTTTTATAACTAAAATTTGCAAAAATTCTATTGAGCCTAGGTGGTCTGGGTGAATCCTAATTCCGGCACGTTTTAAAGGTCCATTTTGGTAAAAAACTGTGGTCCTAATAAGTAATCGGGTATGAAATAACAAAATTTTTAATCAATCACAGTAGGCTTGTTCAAAGTGACAGATAATAAAAAGAAATCTCCTAAACAGTTGAATAATTGTTTGTTAGTAATTTAATGTGTCAATAATCCGCATTTAGTTAGTGAAAACTTGTGAAAATATTTTAACTATGCCAGTAAAATTTACAAACGGGGAATATGCTGACATAATATTCATCTATGGTTTCTGTAATGGAAATGGTAGGTCGGCGGAAAGAGAATATCGGCTGCGTTTTCCTGGTCGTCGATGCCCTAATCATAAAACCTTTAGTACGGTGTTCCAGTATGCAAGACAACACGGAAAGTTTCCTACTTCTGCAGTTGTGGAGCGTGTTTTACAACAAGGTGTGCAGGAACAAAACAATATTATAAACGTAGTTCAAGAAAACCCAAATATGAGCACTAGACGAATCAGTTTGGCAACTGGTATTCCTCATTGGCGAGTATGGAGAACCCTAAAAAGAGAACGTTACCATCCATATCATATCCAGCAGGTACAGCGTCTTCAACAAGGCGACGATATCCCCCGCCTGGCATTTTGTCGTTGGTTGTCTAATCATTGCCCAGTCATTTACAGAACCTTATTTACGGATGAGGCACAATTTACAAGGGATGGAGTAAACAATTCACGAAATAATCATAAATGGGCACAGGAAAACCCACATGCGGTACGCCAACGCCGTTCGCAACACAGGTTTTCTGTAAATGTTTGGGTCGGACTTGTGAATAGACATTTGATAGGGCCACATTTTTTTGAAGAAAGATTGAATGGTGAAATTTACTTTGATTTTCTTCAAAACATTTTACCGAATATGTTAGAAAATATCGGTATAAGAGGCATGTTGTTTCAGCATGATGGGGCCCCACCACATTTTAACCTTCAAGTAAGAGAACACTTAAACAATGTGTATCCTAATAGATGGATTGGACGCGGGGGTCCACATGAATGGCCACCAAGATCTCCTGATTGTAACCCTTGTGATTACTTTTTATGGGGCCACTTAAAAAACGAGGTTTATAGCATTGAAATTGAAAGTAGACAACATTTAATCCAGCGCATCGTTACAACCTGCGACGAAATACGGAATAATCCAGAAATGATACGTCGAGCAATTGGTGACCTTTCTAAACGCGCAAGAAAATGCACAGAATTTGGGGGAGGACATTTTGAAAATTTACTTTAGTGTCAATTACGTTTTATTTTAAACACATTTAGTTATTGTTTTGTTATTTATTGTTAATTGAATGGAAAATATTTTATTTATTTAGATTTTAGTTTGATCTCTTCCAATTTTTATTAAGTATAAAATGTTGATGATTTTCTTGATCAAAGTAACTGGTTGCTTAGGCCTAAATGGTTTAAATTATCTGTCACTTTTATTCTTTGAACAAGCCTACTGTGATTGATTAAAAATTTTGTTATTTCATACCCGATTACTTATTAGGACCACAGTTTTTTACCAAAATGGACCTTTAAAACGTGCCGGAATTAGGATTCACCCAGACCACCTAGGCTCAATAGAATTTTTGCAAATTTTAGTTATAAAACTATTTATTTCACGTGCCTCTCATTTAATAGGGTTCTGTAATCCATTTTCTTGCACATTTAACAACGTATTTAAATAACCACGAAGGTGTAACAAAAAAATGAAATAGGCCATTTTGTTTGTTTTTTCTTGCTCTTTTCGAATATCGTATCGAAATTTCAAAAAAATATATACAGGGTGATGTTTTATTGATGCAAAGAAGAAACATAAATTATAGTGAGTCCGGACCTGGATATATTTTTTTTTATACATGTACCTCTTGGGGCTCATTTGTACATTAGCCGTACCAAATATGAATCCGTTATTTCATTTCCTGTCAAAGTTATGACAAAAAACAGGTTTGGCCAAAAATTATTTAACACCCTGTAATTTCGTAGTGAAGGCCCAATGAGACATTTCTATGGGAGGTTCCGGTTACCACTGATGTTCTCTACCTCCTATTAAGCTATGTCCCTCTCATGATGCAACACCCTGTATAGGACCAATATTCATATATTGGTCCTATATGGATTATATATTGGTCCAATATGTTGTGCTACTAGGGTGGTCCCAAATCGAGTTTTTTTGTTAAAAAATGGCTAGGGAGCGCAAATCTGAAATGAACAGTTTTTTTTAAACTAAAGCTTACCGAAATTCCAACAAATCCTCGGAGTCTGAATTTTGAAAAAAAGATCCTTTTTTAATATTTTAAGTTAAAGGTCAAATAAAAATGTTTTTAAATAATTTTTGATATAATATACCGAATAACTTCATACTTACATGCATACTTCAATTAGACAAAAAAAGTGTCATTGACATCTGCCAAATTGATATTTGACTTATATTCACGGACTTGATATTTCTACCATATATGTATTATTCAGTATATTATAATATATCAAAAATTATTTTAAAATTTATTTTTTTCCAAACTTAAAATAATAAAAAAGTATTTTTTATTTAAAAATTCTGGCTCCGAGGATTTGTTGCAATTTCCGTAAGCTTTAATTTATTTATACATACATTGTTTGGATCAAAATAACATGACAACTAAGTGTCATTCTCATAACACTGGATTACTGTGTAGTGTACACTATTGAAAATGATGAAAATATTTTCCAGCTGTTTCATTTGACTAAAAGTTTATGTCCCAAAAGAATAATTATCTTATATACAAAGACATAGTATTTAATATATTTCTATAAATAATAAAGAAAGTTTGATTTAAAAAAATCCAAAGTATTACCTCATATAAAAAGTATATTTCTTCATATTATAACAAAATTTGACATGAAAGTAATAATTGATCTTCAAAAGGTAGCTTAAATTTAATGTATCGAGAGTATTGTAAAAATGTGTTATTAAATGTTAGTGAGAGATTTACAACAGACAATAGTGAACAATTTTTTCCGTTTTTGGGATAATCAGCCCTCATAATGAAACGTTTGTGTTATCTTACCCCAGCTGTTTTCAAATATGAGGTAACGAGGAGTGAATTTCTGTAGTGAAAATTTATGAAATACACTTTGCTTGGCATAAAATTGATAAACTCTTTTTTTATGTATAACTAGAATTATCAATATGAAAAATATTTACGATAAGTAAATATAAGGAAATAATATAATCTTTAAAAAGTTATTCCGCTTTTGTTTGAATTATTTCTTTGTTTGTTAAGTTACTTCAGTCTCTGCCGCCTTACCTAAAATCCACCACCAATTATGAGGACAGGAATAAAAAGTAATAGATTTTTACGGTATAATTATGGTATTGTCACAAGTTGTAAATATATAACTGACTACTCACCAAAAGAATAATGGTAGCTTTGAGATCTATTTAAAGTTTACAATAGTATAAAATGAAGCATCCCTTTTGTTGTTAGAAATAAGGTCCATTATTTCCTGACCAGTCAAGCCCTCTTTAAATACACCATATGGTCGTTCTTAATTTAGCGCCAAATATAGTAATTTCAGTCAAATAGAACCCTTAAGATTATTATCTGAGGTAACAAATTCTCAACTTATTTTTATTATGTTTATTTAAATGTAGAATACAACTATTATTTATATTTGACGGTTTTATAATGAATTATAATACATATTAAACAAGCTAACCATTATACAATTCACCAATTTACTACACCTGTTATATATAATTGTTGTACATTCTATAGGATACTCTTTTCAGTTTTTTTGTAACACTAACTTAGTGCCCAAATTTATATACAATCGGACTTCTCGTTCTTAAGTTATCGTGCTTACAAGAAACGTGACGGACGGACAGACAGACGGACGGACGGACAGACAGACGGATAGACGGACGGACATTTTGAAAGTTGTTCAGAATTCGGTCACCAACACCGTGATATGAAATTTTTTTCTCTACGAACAATATTACCGGTTTTAGAAATGTGCCGATCGAATGCAATATACTCTTCGTTTTGTATTTGCGAAGAGTATAATAATTGATAATCACAAAAGTCCTCTAAAAGTTTATTATTTTTTAGGACTAATTTAATATCATTTTCATTATTAAATTTATTTTTGATAAGTATTTTGTAGGTATTCTGATTTCAACACTGGCCACATAAATTTTGAACTGCGCATTTTTGTCTATTCATTTTCTTGACAGGCCACGTCTCTATTTTGTAAAGTTTTCTTAATGATACTATTAAACCAATTAGTTAGTTTTTGATCGTAGGACACTCTTAGTTCAAACCAAACTTTATATTAAATTTACACACAGTATGGATATTAATATTATATCGCCTATTAGCATAAATTACTTTTAAAGAAATATAATCTAGTTTTCTGCATTTGGTTTCTTCGTATATAGTAGTATATTAAACCAATTAGTTGGTTTTTGATTGTAGGACACTCTTAATTCAAACCAAACTTTATATTAAGTATAGACGATTTACACACAGTATGAATCTTATTATTATATCGCCTATTAGCATAAATTAATTCAAAAGAAATGTAATCTAGTTTTCTGTATTTGGTTTCTTCGTATATAATAGTATATTCGCAATTTAAAGTAGTAATTTTGGTACACTTTGTTTATTTGCCTGCATTTTATAGCAATTAGAAAACACAAGATTAATTGTAAAAGTACTCTTATCTGTTAAAACATTCTGGATGTATTATGTATAACCTTTTGTCATATGGATTACTTACACATTTTGGGGCAATACTTCAGTAGCGTATAATTTGGGAGAAAATGGCACAAAAAGCACGTATATATTTTTTTCCTAGAGGGCCTTCTTTAGAAACTAATCAACCGTAAAAGTTAAATTTTGAAGAAGGTTTTGTTGATAGCGCCCAAATTGCTTTGTCGATTGTAATGTTTGGACAGTATAAGTGTAGGAGGTATAATGAGTATCTGATTTAGACATGTCATATTTTGTCTCGGGAGTTAGGGGTTGAACACCCCTAATGCGTATTGATCCTAAATGTTGATATAAATTAATTTATTAATTTATTACTAAATGAATTCCAATGTCAAATTTTACAAATATTAAATGATTACATAGAAACTAAACATTATTTCTTAAGAAACCACAAACTTATTAATTTAAGAAGAAACACTGTAGAAGTGCGTGTAATAATGTTTTTTTTTTAAATAGGTAATACATTTCTCATCTCGTAAATATGCTGGCATGAATTTTACGTAGGAACTTGTTGCGAGTAATTTAGAAGACAAATATGTTTATCAGAAACGCTTCCTAACAGTTCTTCCAAATAGGAAAATGTCAGTTTTTGTGACACACTACTAAAATAAATTTTGGTCAAAAATGGGTAGCATTATTCACGACTAACACGACCGTCTTTCTAGAGAACTATTTTGTCAATATTTAGGGGCACAACTCGTTAAGGGTGTCCTACTCCTGGCTTTCTAGACAAGATGCAAAAGATACCATACCGTTGAATAAAAATTATCTACTTACTATCTATACTTTCCTAGTTTTATTACAATCGATAAAGCGGTTAAGAAACGACCAGCAAAGAAGCTCTTTCAAATTAAACCTTCAAGGGAATAGCACTCCGAAAGGAGACGACCTAAGAAAAAATAAAGGTACTTTTATGCGCTCCAGAAGCAATGCCGCATACTACTTAGACACCCTGTATATAAGAGACCATCTAATATTAATATCCGCTTTACTTTTAATAATGGAAACTAAATATTACTATGCAGAATTAAATATTTAAACCATATAGTATGATTATATCTTTGCTAATTTATTTCTTTCTCGCAGATAACTATAATATTGTAATAGATTTGGAAGAATCAAATATATTTTTCTCAATTAAATCTATTATTCTTATATATTAATTTAGTTTGGAAGAACAAATACGGTGAAAATAAATCATTCCATTTCGTCAGTTAATTAAATATTTTGTGTATTCTTATTATAACATTGCATTCAATATAATAAAAAATATTAGATATATCTTAAATTGAAAAATTTAACGCTTCTTATGCATGTCCAGCCTCTCATATTCCCAATGTGACGAATTACACAGTCCAAATTCTCAGATAAGTCGGTAAAAGTTATAAGAAACCTAACAGTTTAAATCAGTAAACTAGGCAACATTGTTGGATGCCACAATGCTATGGTTTATTAAAGTTTTACACAGAGAGGGGTGCCACACTGTTAAAACGTCTTTTATATACGACCATTACTCATCATGGTGTGAGAGTATAAAACGGGTGCTAGAATTACATTCATTAACATGGGTGCCTCTTGGCAAACAAACAAGTATATATATATATATATATATATATATATATATATATATATATATATATATATATATATATATATATACATTATATATTCATATTCCACCAGAATGATGTCATTTCTATCAGTCATTTCCCAGTATAGTTAATCTTGTTAATCAGCATCATATTGCAAATGTGCTTTCATTACTATTTTATAATTCTAACATATTCAGTCTTTACTTGTACTTTGAGTTAAACGGACGCATTGTATTTATATTGAATAAACGCATTCGTGTTCCGGACTTTGTAATTGTTTTTTAAAAAGTGTTCCACCCCATCTCGAACCGTTATTGGCGCAGTCGGTAGGATAGCGAGGGTATTTTTACTGCAATCTACCCTTCTATTTCTATAGAAAAATCGCTATTCGAAGAAAAGACAGTTCCTGGTCGACCCAAGTGCAAGTGATCTCCAAGAGGGGCCTAGCCAGATCTACACCAATGTAAGTTTCTCTATTTCCTTTCTTGCCTACTCCAATTTCTATATCGAATAGATTTTCAAGAGTATTTTAGGTTTAAAGTGGTTCATTCTGAACATTTTTGTGAAACTTCTATCGAAAGAAGCAATTTTACAAAATGTAACTATCTTTGTTACACGTAGTCTAAGGAAAATAAACAATCGTATTCTGTTTAAATTTTATGAAGATAAAGAGAATCTTTATATTTTAAATACGCGTTACTTTCTCAATTTGAATTTTTGTGACCATTTTTATACTGTGTAATTACAGTCAATAAGTGATTAAATACTATTAGTCATTCTAAATAAATAAACATTTTTATTAATAATTAGTTTTATAATCATTAATAGAAAATGGACGCTGCAATGTACAGAATTTATGCCGATAATATTCCACCTTTCAACGGTGACAAACACATGTTGCCAGCATTCATAGGTGCTTGTGATGATTTAGTAGTGAGTTTCCAAAATCGAACGGATGCAAATAATCCAATTAACCGCGCTATAATTAGAACCATAATATCAAAATTAAGGGGACGCGCATCAGAATTAGTTAGTCCTAGGGATGAACTAAACACATGGCCATTAATTAAAGACTTTTTAAATTCAGCATTTTCAGACAGACGGAGCGAGAAAACTTTATTAAATGATCTAATGACAGCCTATTTAAACAAAAATGAGACATTTGTAGATTTCGGAAGTAGATTACAGTTATTACGTAGTTTACTAGTTGCTAAATTAAATGAGAATCGCGAACCAGCCGCAGTTAAACAAGTCAAAATTATTAATTATGAACAATTAGCACTAACTACTCTTATTAATAATTTAAATAGAGAAATTCACATAATTGTGAAATGTAAAAGTCCAGAATCGTTAGAAGCCGCCTTGCAAATTGTAGCTAATGAGGAATCTGAAATTGAGTACGACAATCGTATGCAAAGACGGAGACCTCAAAATGTATCAAATTCACAAAATTTTTCAAGTTCACAAAATTCACAGGTCCAACAAAGTTACCATCAAAATCCGGTATTTAAAACTCAAAATGTAAATCATAATTTCCAAAGATCACAATTTCCAAGCCAACCAATTAATATACAACCCCGAAACTTACCTCCGCAGAGATTCGCGACAAATCAACAAGTATTTGGAAGACCTAATAATTTAAATAGGGTCAATGTTTTTAAACCAAACCACAATTTTATTCCGAGAAATAGCCCAACACCGATGTCTACACAAAGTAGAAATCCAACTGTACAAAATAATCAAAATTTTAACCAAAATCAAAATTTTCAAAGACCAGTGTCGCAATCGCAAATTAGAAATAACTTCCCGTGGTTTAAACCATTACCAAAATTAAACTATATTGCAGAGGAACTGAACAATGTTGAAAACGAATACTCATGCGAGTTATCTAGGGAATCATTCGATATTTCTGATCCGGCAGAACAACAGTTCTTCAACGAAAATCCGCCAAATGAATTCCCAGAATATTATACTGACGAATTCTTAGAATTTCTTTCAAACACTCCGAATAATAACGAAACGGAACAACAGCAAAATTTTACTGTAGTCCCAGAAACACGGCCCCTGATATAGCATTTAACGCCTACGTAAATGCGCTTCCTTTCATAGAAATAAAAAACCCAAAATTAAAACTTTTAATAGACACCGGATGCAATATTAACATGCTTAGACCCATAGTAGCCGAGTATTTTTATCCTGAATACATAATAAAAAGTCCTTCGGTTTTAAAAACGCCTCTTGGCGACAAAAAAGTATTAGGTAAAATTAAAATTCCTGCTTTTCCAGAATTTCAAATAAAAAAGGATATCGAATTTACATTATTTCCATTCTCTGATTATTTTGACGGAATAATAGGCTTAGAAGAACTTAGAAAATTAGAACTCACTATGGATTTAAAAAATCAAATTTTGTATAATCGAAATCAAATTCAAATACCATTCAATTATAGGCATGAGAGTACACAAAATCAATTTACCATCGAAATTCCACCTTTTTCGAGCATCCAACAAAGATTTCCGGTAGACATCGCGGAAGGAGAAATAATTGTACCCGACATTAAATTTAACGAAATTTGGATTCCTGAAACGGCCGCCTTAGCCGATAATTTTAAAGCCATTTTCGAAATACAAAATACGAGCGATCGTACAATATGTTATACATTTTTTGAACCTTTCCATGTCACAAAGTTACAAGCAGACGAAGTAGAAATTTTTAATTTTGAAACGTTCATTCCCGAATATAGTACCAACAAAGTTAATATATTAAATGAAATTAGAACCGACCATATGAACGACGAAAAGAGGCAAGCTATTTTAAAAGTAACCTCTGAATTTTCAGATTTATTTCATAACAACGATTCACAACTTACATTTACAATCAAAATGAAACATGATATTAAAACGACGGACGAAATACCGGTACATACAAAAACTTATCGATTTCCCTTCTGTCACAAAGAAGAGGTAAACAAACAATTAAATAAAATGCTAGACGACGGTATAATTAGGCACAGCCAAAGCCCATGGTCGAGCCCAATTTGGATAGTCCCAAAAAAGGCCGATGCCAGCGAGAAAAAGAAGTGGCGTATCGTTGTGGATTATCGAAAGGTAAACGAAAAGACTATTAATGATAGGTACCCCATACCAAACATCGAGGATATTCTCGATAAATTAGGCAAATGTAATTATTTTTCTACCTTAGATTTAGCCAGTGGGTTCCATCAAATTGAAATGAATCAAAATTCCATCGAAAAAACAGCATCCAACGTTGAAAACGGGCATTATAAGTACTTACGAATGCCTTTTGGCCTTAAAAACGCCCCCGCGACATTTCAAAGGGTCATGGACCATGTACTACGAGACTTACAGAATAAAGTTTGCCTCGTGTACAAGGACGATATCATAATTTTCAGTACTTCCCTTCAGGAACATATTGCAAATTTAAAATTAGTTTTCCAAAAGTTACGTGACGCTAAATTATGTATACAACTCGACAAATCAGAATTTTTGAGGCAAAACGTTGAATTTTTAGGACATATTATCACTCCAGATGGCATAAAGCCGAACCCAAAGAAAATTAAAGCAATTCAAGAATTTCCGATCCCGAAAACCAGTCGCGAGATAAAATCGTTTTTAGGCATGTTAGGATTTTACAGAAAATTTATTAAAGATTTTGCGAAAATTACAAAACCTTTAACGTCGTATCTAAAGAAAAATGTTAAAATAGTACATGATAAAAAATTTGTTGACGCATTTGAACTTTGTAAAACACTCCTCAGTAATGAGCCCTTGTTACAATATCCAGACTTTACTCAACCGTTCATATTAACAACTGATGCAAGTAATTTTGCAATAGGGGCGGTATTATCACAAAAAATAAACGGTACGGAAAAACCGGTAGCTTATGCAAGCCGCACGTTAAATGACGCCGAGAAAAATTACTCGACGATAGAGAAAGAGCTGCTTAGTGTAATTAACTTCACAAAATACTTTCGGCCGTATCTTTTTGGCAGAAAATTCAAAATTATAACAGATCACAAACCATTACAGTGGGTAAACAGTTTAAAGGAACCTAATTCCAGACTCATGCGGTGGAGACTTAAACTTCTCGAATATGACTATGATATCGAGTACAGAAAGGGAAAAGATAATAAAGTCGCAGGCGCGCTCTCGCGCATAGAAATCCACCCGTTAGAAAACGAATCGATCATAGGTAACGCTGATAACGAAGAGAATCGCGTTGAAAAAGACTTTCCAACTCTAGATGACTTATTAGAACTCGATCTACATCCTATAGAACCCCTGGACTCTATATCTGAACCCCAACCTTCAACCAGTAAAATTAATATAATCTCAGATGTAACCATCGTACCCCCTGTAGTAGAAAAGCCACCGTCAAGCAACAATACTTTACATTCCGCCGTAGAAAATCCTATTTTAGAGATACCAATATCAGACCGCGCTATAAACACTTTTCATAATCAAATACTTGTAACCATGAGTGATGACATTCTTAAAACAAATATAAAAATCGAAAAACCTTTTAACACAAAAACCAGATTCTCAATGGTTTTCCCTAGCAGAGATAAAAATATTTTAGAACAAGAAATAGTTAAAGCTTTTAAAGAAAACATTAAACCACAAACTTTATACGGTATATTAATTGACGAAAGATGTAAAACATCGCTAGTACCCATTTTACAGAAATATTTTAATAACAAAAGTTTTAAATTGGTACAGGCAATAGATTATCTCACAGAGCTAACAAAAGAAAAAGATATCCAAGAAACCTTAAAGAAACACCACATAAATAAAACCGGACATTCAGGAATTACGGAAACTTTAAAAGATATACGAAAAAATTATTATTGGCCAAATTTAGTCAATGACGTCAGAAATTTTATTAACACTTGTGAAAATTGTCAAATTTGTAAATATGAAAGGAGACCCAATCAAATTGTTTTACAAAATACACCAATAGGAGAAAAACCATTTGATCATATTTACATTGATACCTTTTCGATAGACAATACGAAGTTCTTAACAATTATTGATAGTTTTAGCCGTTTTGCACAGGCATATGCCATAAATCAAAATGCTCAGGGAGTAATCGAAGGGTTGCTTAAGTTTATGTCACATTTTGGTGTGCCCATGAAAATAACATGTGACCAGGGTACAGAATTTAAAAATTTACTATTAGAGGAATTTGCAAAAGTACATAGTATAAACATACATTATATCACAGCCAACAACCCTAACAGTAATTCCCCGATTGAACGTTTTCATTCAACCATCATAGAAAAATATCGCTTATTAAAAAATGAAAGCCCATATAAAAGCACCCCAGAAATGACAATGAATCAAAGTTTATTAGTGTATAATAAGTCTATCCACTCTGTAACTAGGTACACTCCGTTCCAAATTGTAAAAGGAAATTTAAGTATAAAAACAAATTATGAATTATCAGATCATTGTATAATAAATGACTACTTAAATAAACAATCAGTCCACTACAAATTGATAAATAAATTAGTAAACGAAAATAATGAGAGAGCCAGAAGACATTTATTCGAAAAGGAAATTCATAAGGAAAATGTAGATTATACACCACAAGAGGGCGACCAAATATATAAAAAAATAACTAAAAGCTCAGCTAAACATACTGCACGGTATCGACCTGTAGAGTTGCAAACGGACTTAGATAATAAAGTTGAAACATCACGCGGGACTTATCACAAAAAAATAATTAAACCTCCTAGAAAAATAACTAAAACAAAAAATGTTGTTGCAGATGCTGCTGACAGCATGGACAATTCTGTTCCTTCACATAGTAGGAGCACAGATAACCCTGCTACCGATAAACAGCCCCCTTTTACCCTTCCTAGTCAGTAAGGCCAAATTAAGTAAACAAAAGCACACATATGTAAAATACGTAGATCTACAAATTTTCGAAAACCCGTTAGAGGCAATAAAAACCAACATAGAAATAATATCAAATATTAGCAAAAAGAACGAACCATCACCCTCTCCATTAGAAATATTTGATCACTTAAAATACTTATATAACAAGACTTTGAATAAATATAGGAATTTAAAACCAACACACAAACAAAAACGTGGATTAATAAATATAGTAGGTAAGGCCTATAAGTGGGCTTTTGGACTTCTTGATTCTGATGACGCGGAAGTATATGACAACGCAATTAAAGTATTAGAAAAAAATCAGCAAGGGATGCACCACGATTTGGAAAACATGCTAACCATCACAAAACAATTTATGAATGAAACGAATAACGTAATAGGAAAGATATTAATTAATCAAAATCAAATCTATGAACAAATTAGAAAATTTCAGACTAACGTAATCCAAAACATTTTATTATTGAAATCTCAATATTGGATAAACGTAATGATCATTGACTGTCAAAACATGATCGAAATCTTAGATACCTTAGAAAATAGCGTATTATTTGCCAGGCTAAATGTAGTAGACAATAATATATTATCCCTAGCTGAATTGGATAGTATTCTTGAATCAATAAAATCAATATATCCTGATGGTGTAGTAAATTTTGAGTATAAACAGTCATACCTAGAAATAATTAAAATAGAAGTTTTTTATGTTCAGAGTAAACTTTTATTTAATTTCCATATACCAGTAGTCGATGAAAATTTATTCGATTATTATAAACTCTTTCCTATTCCCAACAAAGGCGAAATCCTAATTCCACCAGAACCATATATCATAATAGACAATGAAGACCACTATTTCCTACGAGAGCCCTGTAACATCATAGAAGACTATTGCATATACCATGAAAGAACACCAAATAAACTTCCTAGCTGTATTCCACAACTTCTGAGGGGGAACCAACTCCACAACTGTAGCACCATTATGGTAAATTCCATCCACAAGACACTCTTGGAACCAGTCAACGATGCCAATGTAATTGTCGTCCCAGCAAAAATGGAAAAAATCATCAAAGAGTGTCCACATCAGGAATACATCGAGATCAGTGTACCTCATCTCGTTAAAATTCCCAAAAATTGCCGAATTGTAGTAGGTAATTATCCCTCCGAAAATATTGACGTCATCTTGGATACAAAACCCATAGATCTTCTGCCCATAAGAACAACTGTGCAACTTTCATCACGTGACTCGCCATTAGTTCTACAGGAAATACACACGGACAGACTCACAGGCATTTATAAGTCTGCAAAATCAACCCATATACAGGACTTAGAAAGTGTTAAGTTAACAACGAACTCTAGTAACGTTGTACTTTATACTGTAGTAACCATTGTAGTTCTTTGCATTTTATTATTGTATAAATATTGTTTGAAAAACAAAAATCAAATAATTAAGATATAAACTAGACATAAGAAAGTAAAGAATAATAGCAAAAAGGTTTCAATGACTGAGAAAAATGAAATCATGTTAGAAAACAAAGAAAAAACTCACCCTTTGTTTTCCACTTAGAGGGGAGTCATTATATATTCATATTCCACCAGAATATCATTTCTATCAGTCATTTCCCAGTATAGTTAATCTTGTTAATCAGCATCATATTACAAATGAGCTTTTATTACTATTTTATAATTCTAACATATTCAGTCTTTACTTGTACTTTGAGTTAAACGGACGCATTGTATTTATATTGAATAAACGCATTCGTGTTCCGGACTTTGTAATTGTTTTTTAAAAAGTGTTCCACCCCATCTCGAACCGTTATTTATATAATTTTTAATTTAACTTCAGGGATGCAGTCACTGGGTTAAAAAAAGAAGACTCTTTTTTAAATTCAAGCTTTCGAAACTTTATTGTTTCTACCTCAGGAATTCTACGAAAATGTTTATACATTGTAATTATATTATTTAAAAAATGTGAAAAGTACTTACTAAATTGAGGTTATAAATAAAATTGGCATGTCCTAAGGACCATAGAAAACATTACTATTACAATTTAAAACACATTTTGATTCAATCTTAGTTAAAAGCAAAATCCTTAATCGAGAAGTTGCATCAGCCACTTCGAAAACTGAACAGATACCAGTCAACTACGTTTTATGAAAATTCGAAAAAAGCAGCGGAATGTTGACAAAAAAACCACGAAATATCAGGACTGGATATTTCGTGGTTTTTTGTCAACATTCCGCTGCTTTTTTCGAATTTTCATAAAACGTAGTTGACTGGCATCTGTTCAGTTTTCGAAGTGGCTGATGCAACTTCTCCATTAAGGATTTTGCTTTTAACTAAGATTGAATCAAAATGTAGTGTTTTAAATTGTAATAGTAATGTTTTCTATGGTCCTTAGGACATGCCAATTTTATTTATAACCTCAATTTAGTAAGTACTTTCCACATTTTTTAAATAATACGATTACAATGTATAAACATTTTTGTAGAATTCCTGAGGAAGAAACAATAAAGTTTCGAAATCTTGAATTTAAAAAAGAGTCTTCTTTTTTGAACCCAGTGACTGAAGTTAAATTAAAAATTTTTGTTTTTAACTTAGACAGTCGTCTAATTTTAATCTCTGTATATATATATATATATATATATATATATATATATATATATATGTATGTCAACCGATGAGTTCCGAGACGGTAGTTAAAGTGCATATACAGGTAGTTAAATTGGTCATATATAACGCTAGTGCTCAAAGGGTTATTGAAATTTTTGATAATATTTAATACTTTTTGAGTTACATCAAAATATGATTGTGCTATTTCCAGGACAATTTACAAATCTGTTTGTGTGTTCTGTCCTTAACGTCATATAATAAGTATACGGAGTATAAAAGGTCATACATAATATTAGTTTTTAAATTGTGACTGGAATTTTCAAAAATATATTGTACCTTTTTAATCACATCAAAAAAACAGTAATGTTATTTCCAAGACAATTTACAAATGTGATTGTAAGTTCTGACATTTACGTCATACAATAAGTTTGAACAATATAAAAGGTCATATATAATATTAGTTCTTGAATGGTCACTGAAATTTTCAAAAATATATAAAACCTTTTGACTCACATCAATAAGACGATGATGCTATTTCCAGGACAATTTAAAAATTTGATTGTGAATTCTATCTTTTACTTCTTATAATAAACATGTGCAATATAAAAGATCAAATATTATAGTAGTTTTTAAATGGCCATTAAATGTTCTAAAATATTTGATTCTGATTGAGTTGCATAAAAAAAGGATATTGCAAGTTTCAGGACAGTTTGAACGTCTAATTATAGATAATTCCGTTTAGTTAATATAAAGATTTTTTAGTTTTTAAATGGTAATTAAAATGTATAAAATATTTTTTTTTGAGTTATATAGGTATAGAAAGCAATGTTGAAAGTTTAAAAACAATTTAAAATAATGATTGCGGGTCACCCCGTTTATAAAAAAAATAATGTTAAAACTGTAATTGAAGGTTCCTCTGTCCATAAAAGGTATAAGTATATATGACAGAACAGTCATATGCTGGGTGAGATAATAGGGCCTGGGTGGTCAATAACTCTCCAGCTGTTTAAAATTTTCGGAAAATGTCTCAGATAACAATTGTGGGAGCTCAAAGCATATTATAGCACGCAGCAAACTGCGTGGTGTGTTTTATTTTCGCCAACTACAATATAGCTGTCCCATCTGTACTTCGCCACCTTCTTTACTTATATTTTGCAAGAAATTCATATTAGAAACCCGCTGCCTAAGAAATCACTACTTCCCCATCCAGATTATTCATTCAAGTCATTTTAAAGGACACATCTTGACTAGATCTGCGCTCTAGTATATGAAAATTATTGGTCATAGAATTTTAATAATATTTGGGGCAGATGTCACAGAAAAGTTTGAGGCGTTAGTTTCTACCATATACGATAAAAATGACGTTTCTAGTTTACCCAACTTATTTTCCCCTATTCACAACCTGCCACCAGCCACCCCTTCAATGGAATCATCTTCGTAATGACATCAGAATGTCATTACAATATATAATTGTACTAACTTTCAAGTGAATATCTCAATTCTATGTTATCGATCCCATTAATAATGAAGCGGAGGTGGCGAGGTTTGAAATAAATCTGAGGCCTTGGTTTCTGGTATATACACCTAATCGCAAATTTCTGTACTCTCAACCAGCTTAGTTTACTTATTTTCCCCTATATACTACTATTTAACCTCCAACAATTCAACAGAATTATCTCAAAATATAATCTCCCACCCCTTCAATGGAATCATCTTCTTAATAACATCAGAATGTCATTACAATATATAATTGTACTAACTTTCAAGTGAATATCTCAATTATATGTTATCAATTCCATTAATATTGGAGCGGAGGTGGCGGGGTTAGAAATAAATCTGAGGTCTTGGTTTCTGGTATATACACCTAATCGCAAATTTCTGTACTCTTAACCAGCTTGATTTACTTATTTTCCCCTATATACTCCTATTTAACCCCCAACAATTCAACGGAATCATCTCAAAATATAATCTAGTTAAAGATGTCGTTATAATACATACGTCTAACGTATTTTAAATTAATATCTCAATTTTATTTTATCAACCCCTTTAATAATGGAGTAAGGATGATGGGGGGGGTTGAAAAATATTATTAAAAAATCTCAGGCCTTGGCTTCTAGGACATACACCGAATATCAAGTTTCTGTACTCTTACCAGCTCGGTTTACTTATTTTTCCCTATTTACCTCTAGTTACCCCCACTCCTTCAACGCAATCATGTCAAAATATAAAATAGCTTCAGATAACGTTATAATACATACGTGTACCAAATTTCAAGTGAAAGTCTAAATTTAATTTTATCAACTCTTTTAATAAGGTGGTGGTAGGGGGATGGAAACTATTATAAAAAAACTTGAAGTCTTCGCTTCTAGTATATACACTAAATCCTAAATTTCTGTTCTTTTACCAGCTTGCTTTACTTATTTTCCCCTATCTACCCCTATTTAACTTCCAACCCTTCAATGGAATCATCTCAAAATATAATCAAATTCCAGATGTCGTTATAATAATACGTGTATCAAATTTCAAGTGAATATCTCAATTTTATGTTATCAACCCCTTTAATAAGGGAGTAGGGGTTTTAGGGAGTTGAAAAATATTATTAAATAATCTGAGGCCTTGGTTTATAGTATATACACTGAATTTCAAGTTTCTGTACTCTTACCAGCTTGCTTTACTTATTTTCCCCTATTTACCTCTATTTAACCTCCAACCCATCAACGGAATTATCTAAAATATAATCTAGTTCTTGATGTTATTATTATATATATGTGTACCGAATTTCAAGTGAATATCTCAATTTTATTTTATCGACCCTTTTAATATTGAATTGTGGTGGGGGGTAGGGTATGAAAAATATTATACAAAATTTTGAGGCTTGGCAAATTTCAAGTTTCTGTACTCTTACCAGCTTGCTATACACACTTCCCCCTATTTATCCCCCTTCATCGGATATCTTCAAAAAAATAATCCAATTCCAGATCTCGTTATAATATATACGAGTACAAAATTTCAACTCAATATCTTAAACCGTTCCGGAGGAAACGTGCGGAAAAAAGATACAGACAGACATAGACAGACGGAATTTCTTTTTTCTCAAATTTAAAATCTCGTCGTTTCATGACATTCTAAACTTATTTCAAGAAAAAAAATTTGATTAATACAATTACTATACTACCAATCCACTACGTGAATGTGGAAGTAATATACTTCCAGCCCACTAATGTGGAAGTAGTTATGTTAGCATAAAGAGATCTAATTCTATAATATCACTCCTTTGTCAAGTTTATAAAAAATTATATAAGCTTAAAAACATAAGTTCTAGTCATACGCTGTTGTCAGTTGCTTTATGGTGTACGTACGTACGAAACACTCTTCAGGTCGCAATTCTTGACAAATTCACCAGATTTTTTTTCGTTTTCTTTGTCAATTATCTGAATGAAAACCTATTAAAATTTGTAATGATTCCCACCCAGTAGTTTAATTATTATAAATTATATTATTATTTAAGACCGTTACAAATTTTCGCGGATCATTATTTCAGCCTCGGCGTCTATAATATCTCAAAATTAGAACAATTTTGTCTCAATTTTTTACTACAATATAACTACATATTTGTTATCAAATTTTGTTAATGTGAAGGTCAGATTTCAATAGGTGTAAAAAAGATGTTTTATTTCCAAAGCTAAGTCGACAACAGGTTCGAGAACCTTTTTTATTTTTTGAAATATATGCCAGACATACCGAGAACAGATAACGACAAAGGATGACTACAACTTTTTTATTTAAATTTTTTTTTCGAAAAAATTGTATTCGCATGATTGATAACAATTTATAAGTAGAATAAAAAGCTGCTTTCTATCATGTCATCTCGTTTACACTTTATTGCTAAAACATAAGCCTCACTTTAAACCATCCACGTCACAAGGGCATCTCCAGTAAATTATTACTTAAATATTTTAATCACAAGTATTTCTTTTATTTTTAGAACTACAATGCACAATAGTTTTTTTATAAAGAGCTACTCAATGAATAGACGCTCGCCCTGAAAAGCCATAGCTATGATATCCTTTAACTCGTCTTAACTCAAGAACCTTTTGGCTAATAATAAAAAAAAAACATTTTTATAAACCTGTAGATCAGAGGTCGAGGATTACCTCAGTATTTTAAAATTTTTAATTCGACCAGAATCAGAAACAAACGATGGGTAACGGACCGGAAGTTGGATTATTGTGTAGTGTGTAATATACAATTAGAATCATAGAATTTTTAGACTACTAATTTATAGTGGACATGGATAGTGCAATTTTTATGCAACGTTTTAATTCGATGGTATTTTGAATTTGATCGAATTATCTCGAATTTTGAGATATTTCAAAAAATCGATGTGGTGCATTTTAAAAATGTCTTGTATCTTTTTATTATATGTTTTGTCTTATTATGGGTATATTTGTATATTTTTACTTCCCTCTTACAGAAGAGAAGTATTGTAGTCGAAAAAAATCACCCTCCGTGGTTTCTTCGGAATTATAGATTAAAAATATTAAGATCATTTATTTCTGCCTGTCTGTCCGTCTGTTTGATGGCGCTATATATAACACACAAATTATTTGACGGAGAAAAGTAATATTTGGTAGATAGGTGATACTGTTAGTTAAGGATGACAATGGAAAACTTTCATTAAAAAATATACAGGATGGACATTAAAAAATATACAGGGTGGACACCGAGAAACAATTTTTCATGAAAAAATACGACGAAAGACATTATATTTGGTATGTAGTTAACGCCAAGCAAAATATTAATCACGTAGGTATTCGCAGTCGAATACATCCGAAATACCAAATATTATTATTCTCCAGTAACATTTTTGAAATTAAGTTTTGATGTCAACCCTGTATATTTTTCACTAAAACTACGGTATTTTTATTCCTTGATCATTATGTAAACTACATGCCAAATATGACTGTTTTCTGTTAAATCTCTTTTATGAGTTTAACAAGTTTCTCCCTTAGCAACTGTATTAACTTCTCGAAATATTACTATTCCTCCGTCATATTTTCTAATTAATTATTTTTTAGGATGTCCAACCTGTATATTTTCCACTGAAAATTGTATCGTATCTACTTTAGTAATAGCGTCAACTACACGCCAAATATTATTTTTCTCCGTCAAATAGTTTTAAGTTACAGCTCCAACAGATGGATAGACGAACGGACTGATGGAATTAAATGACTTTAATTTTCGTAATCTACATAGTCTGGAACATGATATTCCCAAAAAATCTAAGCGATTTTTGCACAATTACAATACTTCCCTTATGACGACATAAGGGAAGTATTGTAAGGAGGGGAGCTAAACAACAAAAAATAAGAAAATTAATTAAAAAAATATTACTATTCATTACACTATACACAATTATTTTCTTTTGCCATTGGAAAATCCCATAAGAACCAGTTAACAAATGACAAATTAACAATCCAAACTAGTCAAACCAATATTGTTAGAGCAGAGCCCCATGTATTTGCGAAAACGGTAACCAGGGATTAGTAGAATATTGAACAGTCAAGTAACAATAGCGAAAAAAGATCAAGTGATGAAAGTAGTGAAAGATATAGTGATTAGTAGTTCGGAATCCACTATAAACTGTAGGGCTTCGCCTGCTTAACTTAGGCAAATCTAGACCTTCTAGACTTAAGATGGTCATAGACGTAACTTGGAAGGTGGTTAAGAACATTTTCAAATAAACATTTTCAAACATTAAGTGGTGAATTGTACAGTTGAAAGTAGTGCATAATTACGGTTAATAATTAATTATTGTAGTAAATCACTGATATGGTGTTACTCTTGTGTTACAAGGCAGGTTACGTGACCGCGTTCTTTTCAAGAGAGATGCCAAAACAAGGGACCGCTTAAATGTTCGCAAAATATTTCTGAAATAATTCAGGCACATTTTTTGGACAAAATTAAGCACCCTAAATTATCTGCACATTTCTTTCACTAAAACACAGTAATATAGTAAATTACCGCGAAAATGGCATAGGGTGTGGTAATCATATGATCTTCGGTTAGTTGGGAGTAGGGGTGTCCTGGAAATTTACTTTACACCCATGTATAATTAAAAATTTCTGGAAGTTACTAAAAAATCAATATATAACAAAGGTTTGGGATAATTTAAATATAATACTTAGCCGTTATGCCAAACCCGGTGGAAAAGTGTTAGCTTAAGGGGGTAAAATTAAAAATGATTGTAATGTCTAGGATAAAATAGTGCATGTTCACGAGAGAAAAATTGAATGAAAAGAATAAATATGAAGAACATAAGTATAACGTGTACAAAATAGCAAGGCAAAATTAATATCTTACGAATAATGAACATAAACACTTATAAACACTATTAACATCCTCCAGAGTTATTACGTTGAACTTGTTCGAAGCTAGATGATATCCGAATATCTAAAAAATGTATATGTTTGTAATATTTAATACACCTGTTATGTGAAGAATGCCTTTGATTTGAAATACCTGTGGCGATGTTACTTACACAACTTCTCTATATACATATATTTTTGTAGCAATAACAAATACTTCTTCATGTTTTATAATTTAAGATTAGATAAAATGTCTTGGAAAATGACATTTTACATATAATTGGATTTTAAGAATACTTTTTAAATCATTTCTTTCCTACCATTACGTTGAAAAGTATTTCTGCAACTAATTCACCATGGCTAATATTAAATATTTTGTTAATTTAACTGATATTGAATCATATACAAGAAGAATATAATTTAGTGTATTCAGGAATATATAATAACAAAATGGAGGGTATTTCTGTTAGATACAGAACATACAATATTTCCTTAACAAAGGAACAACAATTTTGAAGGGTAGATTTTTACGTATTAAGGCTGTGTTATCAATGTCAAAATACCGCGTTCACAGTCGTAAGTCTTTCAACATATTGTTCTCAGAAACAAACCAACAGCATTCAGATTTGATTTAATTATTAGAACAAGTTAATTTAAATCTAGTACGTATCATATTCTATATTTAAATACTATATGAAATAAGTATTTCCTTTGGATTATTACACGCAAACGTGTCACTCAATCGCCCGTAATTCATCATTATTTTTTGTATATTCTTTAATGGGACTCAAATATTCAAGTAAAATATGACACGTACTAGAATAAATATATTAAACGTGAAAAAAAGTTAAAAACCGGCTTAATATTTGCTCCTAAGGGAGATTAATATGTTAGAAAAAATGTATTACATTTAATTGGACGGTTTACTAATAGAGGGCGAAGCAATAGCTGTTCGAAGTACCAACCATGCTTAAAATCACTAAAAATTGCAGGGTCGGACTTTATGTTTTCTCTAGCCTTTGAAATATAGTTTAAAATAATTTAAACTTACCAACAGAAATGTTATATTTCTAGTTTATTCTACATCTTCAATAACTTAAGAAATATCGATTTGAAGAATTCCGATTTCCTCATTTCCTCAAGCACGCAAAAGGTCTTTCCATTGTTTTCCTCTGGTTTTTGTAATTTCCTTTTTAAACATTATAATTTTATGGTTATTCATTGGTTGTCGTGTGCATGTATTTTTCGGGATATTTCTACTTTCGGTGTGAAAGAGATCATCATCAGGTGACAAAAATACGATGTTTAAGGAAAAATCTGCAGAAATTAAGGGGTGCGTAGAAAGGCGAGATAAATCGATTGGCGGACACCTGAGTGTTCCATCTGCGTTCTTCTTCTGAATAGGGTGCTCGGAAATTGAGAATATGTCACATTTTCCATGTTTACGTGTTTCTCGTTAAATGTTACTTTTGGTGTGAAAGTTGTCATCATCGGGTGACAGAAATTCGATGTTTTTGGAACAATCTAAAAAAAAACAGGGATATGCAGTAAGTGGAGAAAAAAGCGAATAGTGGACACCGGAGTTTTCCATCTGTGCTCTTTCTCCGAGTAGGAGCCTTCGGAAATTGAAAAAATGCCAAGTTTTCCGTGGGTACGTGTTTTTCGGGATATTTCACTTTCACTGTGAAAGTGGCCATCATCGGGTGACAAAAATTTCGATGATTTAGGAAAAATGTGGAAGAATTCAGGGGTAGGTATGAAGGTGAAAGAAATCGAATGGCACAAACAGCTCTTTATCTCGTTTCGTTTTCGAGATACGATCTTGGGAAACGGTCCCTCGTTTCCAAGATACGGCCGCTTAAAGTCTCCGGAAGGTAAAAATCTGAGTTTTTCACCGCTTATCGAAGCCATATCTCAAAAACTAAACGAGATATAGAGCTGCAGTTTACGCCATTCCATTTTTATCGCATTTTTACTCACTAGTTTAAGCAAATAGGTAGGTTAAATCGCAAAAATTTGACCGGACGGGGATTTCTACTGGAAAAGTTGTATTGAGCTGAGATGTAAAATAAGAAGTCTAATATACTACTAGTCCTTAAAGGTACGAAAAGGATGAAATAGTTTATTTTTGCGTATAAATCGAGAACGATGAGAAATATGGAAATAGGTTTCAGATAAAAATTGTAGAGCTAATAATTTGGCCTAAGAAAGATCATATACGTGAACTCAGAGATGAAGTATCCTTCCTGCGCAGGTCAGGCTCCGTAAGGGCGCCTCTTCAGCAGGCAGGTGTGCCAGCCGCACTTCCACCGCGGTAAATCGCAGCTGACTAGGAACATCCCATAGAGTACACTGATGTTGACTTAAGGACGAAGAACCTTAACAGCAGGGCAACAATAAAGCCACAAGACCTGGCACGGATATAAGCTGTTATCGAAGAGGAACTACCAGAAAACGCCGACAGATCAACACTGCCGTGACCAAAGCTGCTAGCCAACTCGTTCCCCGCGAAAGGACAACCAGAGCCCCTAGTGGTATCGGAAAGGCTAAGCGGCGTGTACAAAAGATCGAAGGCAAAATACAGTTGGCCACACAGCACGCTCTCGAATCCAGAGTGTGGTGCAATGCGTAACAGCTGGCAAGGCATTCACGCCTAAAGTTCGGCGAACAGCAGCCGCCAGCACCACACTCTAAGTCTAGCAGTAATGCTCACAATTAAGCAGCCCTGTTTAAATCGGATTAAAGCGCTCATGGCTGTAAAAAAGAAGCTAATAAGGCGGGTACGGAGTACGGAGCAAAATGCATTCTTCCGTACGAATCCTTCCCGCCTTTTTCAAGACCCACAGCGTGCTGTCAACAATCGGCTCGCTGTAGCCGATGTCAAAAACTTCTGAAAGGGAATCTACTAAACGACACGTCCGTTTGACAGCAAAACTCCAGCAATAGCACACTTCGAGACTCTTTGCCACAGAACCTTTGAAGAGCCAGAAGAGATGTGCCCGGCAATCAGTTCAGAGGAAATTCAACAAGTTCTTGTTGGAACGAAGAACTTCGCTGCTCCGGAGCCAGATAGCATAAACAACTGGTAGTGGAAAAAAATTTCCTTCCACCCACCGTCGTCTGGCTCGACTTTTCAACACGTGGTTGAACGTGGAGCAGCAGATTCCAGAGTGGTTTGTAGAGGGACGTACCGTGCTGATTCCCAAAAAGGAAGATCTGTCCGATCCAAGGAATTATAACTCGCTTCACGATAACATCCGATGCACAGCGGGTTACGACAGAGCAGGTGGTATTTAGACGAGGAGGTTTCCAGGGAGACTCTCTGAGTCCCCTTCTCTTTTGCATCTCTGCTGCCGTTATCTGTTGAACTCCGCCAAACTCGTGGGTACTACTGTGGACAACCCAGCAACCGGAGGCATAAGGTCACCCACATATTTTATATGGATAACTTCAAACTGTATGCTTCCGGAGAGCGTCAACTTCAGAACGCTCTCAGGGTGGTTGAGGAGTACACACGGGTCATTGGTATTGAGTTCGAGTTGGACAATTGCGCGGTCGTTCATCTCAAGAGAGGACGATGCGTGGACTTTGATGAAGACGCACAGCTTGCAGATGGAAGCATCCTAAGACATCTGCATGCCGAAGAGACCTATACATACCTGGTTGTGCAACATCACATCCAGGATGTGCAGCAAGTGAAACAATATCTCCGCGGCAAGTACAGATGCCTACTCCGAAAGATTTGGTCATCCGAACTTTCGGGGAAAACAAGGTATCTGCCACTAATATGCTTGCCGTTCCTGTTCTGCTTTACTCCTTTGGGATTGTCAAGTGGACAGTAGATGAGCTGCGCCAATTAGACAGAGGTACCCGCAAGATGATGAATATCCATAGGAGCGTTCATCTTAGATCGTCCGTTCCTCGTGTCTACCTTCCACGAAATCGGGGGGGCCGAGGGCTCTTGGAGTTGAAGTGTATGCACGGCAGTTTAGAATACAATGTCTTTAGTAGCTCAGATTCGCTCCTGTAATTAGTGAGAGATCACGAAAATGCAGGGGTGGGTGCAGGATTGTTTAAGGCGGCAAAAAGGGCCGCAGATGAACTTGGTCTCGTATTCGACGACAGGAAAGGAGACCGGCGCGGTGCTGACTCAGTCAGTCACTGAACTTCAGCCACCTCGCTTGAAGGCCCAGATAAAAGCTGCCGAACAGGAGCGTCTGCTTAGGCAGCATGTCGATAAACCCATGCACGGGGTGTTCTACAAGAACCTAGACATGCTGGGCTTGTCGACAAGGCTGACACTCGCTTTTTTAAAGTCAACAGGGCTAAAGTCAGAGTCCGCAAGATTCAATATAGCCTAATAAGACGGTGTAATTAGAGTACTTTCAGAACCTTATGAACCGCGAGATGCGCAAAAGGCGGAGTTTATTCCGCATAAGTGCATTTTGAAGACATTGACTCGGCTATCACAGAATTTTAATAGAATGATTTACTTACATATTGTTGGGATTAGATGAATAACCCTGCGCAAAATTCGCTAGTTACTAAATTACTCTCTAAGGGCCATTAGAATGGAGGTCTGTAAACAACGACAGATCGGGATAACGTGCAAATCCTAAATCCACATACCAAGGTCAAAGCTCATGAGATTTTAAAACACCTCTAACACGCTGGTCTACCGAAGCCAGGTAATGGGTGTAGAAGTTCCTGATATAAACTGCAGGACCGGCCGTGCGGCGCCGGAATCGCTCATGCATTTACTTTCCGCATGTTCGGTGTATGCGACTTCGGCCTACATCCATCCCCATAACGCGGCATTACGGGTGCTGTATTATCATCTTCGGCACTCGTACGGGATAGACCAGACACCACTGCTGCCTTACGTCTTCGGAGACATCGAGTCCGTTGTCGAAAACGAGAGGTGCCGAATATATTGGAACTACTCGTTTCCGACAGTCAGGCTAATTCAAGCCAACAAGCCTGACATAGTTGTCCTCGACCATCAACGCAAGGTGATGTTTGTGATCGAGTTGTCGGCACCTGCTGAGCCAAACATCGCTTTGAAAGAGGAGGAAAAACGGACCAAATACCGTGATTTCCGTTACGAGCTCCTCGGTGTACTCGGAGGTATGAAGCCTACGCTGCTTTCTGGATTGAAGATCATACCGGCCTGTCAGAAATCTGCTGATGGGTTGGCAGGCCAAATGCAGAAGGCAGTCATCTTGGGGTCCCTTCGTCTACTTAGGGCACACGATTCAAGAATTTACAGTCACTAACCTCACAGGTCGTGAGGAGTGGCTGTAATTATTGCCGGCGCGGCTACCGTGTGGTATCGGTCGGAAAACACGGAAGCCCTGTCCGGTAACGGATTAACCCCAAAATAATAATAATAATAATAAAAATAAGTCACTAAATCTTCAATACCTGCCATATTGTTCGAAAGTTCTTACCGGACGGTCTCATCGATGACGACCCGGCTATTTTACAAGGACGCTTTAGGTGGACAAGGGAACTACGGGACGATTTGCTAGACTGCTATGAGAGCAGCGAACCTGAGCGCAGGGGGTACATGGCGCGACTACACCGGTTGTGGTGCGATATGCATCCGGAGTATCGCGCCTTCTCTCAACAACATCTGAGAGATCAAGTATCCTTCCTGCGCAAAACAGGTTATCAAAGGGCACCCCGTCAGCAGGAAGAACTGCCAGCCGCATTACCACCGCGGCAACCAGCTGCTGACGCAGAACATCCCCTGGAGTACGACGATGTCACCCTCAGGACGAGGGTTAGCCTTAACACCAGGGTTAACCCAAAGCCACCAGACCTGGAAAGAATGGATTCGTTAATCGATGAGGAACTTCCAGAAGATGCCAAAATATGGCAGATCAACAGTGCCGTGTACGCTACCGCCAGACAACTCGTCCCCCAGCAACGCCTGGCAAGCGTGTTGGACAAGGTCGAGAAGACTAAGCGGCGCGTACAAAAAATCGAGGCCAACACGCGTCTCGAATCTAGAGTGTGGTAGAGTATATAACGGCAGCTAAGCCTTTTACGCCGAAAATCCGGCGTATAGTTGCCGGGTTAAGACGACAACACCTCTTAATCGGACAGTGCTGCAGACCATCAAGCAGCACTGTCTAGATAGGATTCGAACACTTAAGGTCATTAAAAAATCTTTAGTCAGACGAGCGCGGAGCATGGAACAAAACCATCTGTTCCAAACAAGCCCCTCTCGTCTGTTCCAAGAGCCACAGCGTGTTGTCGAAAATCCGCCGTCTGTTGAGAATGTCGAAGCCTTCTGGAAAGGAATCTACGAGACTACCAGTCCATTTGACAATGACACTCCAGCGATAGCACACTTCGAGGCCCTCTGTCACAGACTTTTAGAAGGGCAAGACGAAGTGTGCCCGGCGATCAGTACGGAAGAAGTCCAACAGGCGCTTGTTGGCACTAAGAACTTCGCTTCCCCGGGCCCAGGCGGCATAAACTACTGGTGGTGAAAGAAATTTCCTCCACTCACCGCCGCCTGGCTCGAGTTTTCAACTCGTGGTTGAACGAGGGGCAGCAGATTCCGGACTGGTTTGCCGAAGGGCGAACTGTACTGATCCCCAAAAAGGGGGACCTGTCCAACCCGAAAAACTACAGACCGATCACTTACCTCAATTCCTGCTACAAGCTATTTACACGTATCTTGTACGCCAGGACTTTGAGGTCAGTTGAGCCTGTATTCCGAGAGATACACGAGCAGCGAGGCAGTAAAAAAGGTGCGGCAGGCTGCAAAGAGAACCTATTGATAGACCGCTGTACTGCTCAGGATTCTGTGCAATACAAGCGTAATCTATCAATGGCGTGGATCGATTACCGTAAGGCATTCGATATACAACATCACATGCATTATTGTTACACCTGCTCCAATGCCTTGCGGTACCCGCCCCAATAGTGAGATGCATTGAACAACTGATGCCACTCTGGAGAACCCGCTTCACCGTAACATATGGTGCTCAGCGGATTTCGACAGAGCCGGTATTATTTAGGAGAGGAGTTTTCCAGGACAACTCCCTCAGTCCTCTCCTATTCTGCATCTCACTGCTGCCGTTGTCCGTAGAACTACGTCAAACCCGCGGATATCAATGTGGATCACCCAGCAACCGGAGGCACAAGGTCACCCATTTATTCTATATGGATGACATAAAACTGTATGCCTCCGGAGAGGGCGAACTCCAAAACTCTCTTAGGGTGGTCCAAGAGTACACGCGGGCTATTGGCATGGCATTTGGGTTGACCAAATGTGCAGTCGTCCACTTTAAGAGAGGACGATGCGGGCTATTCCCTGAAGATGCGCAGCTGGCAGACGGAAGCATCCTAAGACATCTGGATGCCGGAAAGACCTACACGTACTTGGGTGTTCAACAACATCACATCCAGGACGTAAAACAAATTAAGGACACTCTCCGCGGCAAGTACAGACACCGACTCCGAAAGATTTGGTCTTCCGAACTTTAGAGAAAGAGCAAGGTGTCTGCGGCTAATATACTTGCTGTTCCGATTCTGCTCTACTCCTTTGTAGCAGTCAAGTGGACAGTAGATGAGCTGCGTCAATTGGATAGGGATACCCGCAAGATGATGCACATTCACAGAAGCATTCATCCTAGATCGTCCGTTTCTGGAGTGTACCTCCCACGTCAACGGGGGGGGGGGGGGCAGAGGACTCTTGAGTCCTGTGCATGCATGGCAGAGTAGCGCTGAGTATGGCATGTAACATCTTGAGGAGCTCAAATCCACTCCTGCGGTTAGTGAGAGATCATGAAACCGTAGGAGTGGGCACTCGTACGAGGTAGACCGAACACCAGTGCTGCCTTGTGTTCCCGGAGAGATCGAGTCCGTTGTCGAGAACGAGAAGTGCCGAATTTATTGGAACTACTCGTTCCCGACCGTCAGGCTGATTCAAGCCAACAAGCTTGACATAGTTCTCCTCGACCACCATACCAAGGTGATGTATGTCATCGAGTTCTCGGCACCTGCCGAGGCAAACATCATCTTGAAGGAGAAACGGGCTAAATACTCTCCGGTATGAGCTCCGAGCGCTATACCCAGACTACTCGGTCAAGATGGTCGTCCTGATAATCGGCGTTCTCGGTAGGATGAGGCCTACGCTGCTCTCAGCATTGAAGACCATACCGGCCTGCCAAAAATCAGCCGAATGGTTGGCAGGCAAAATGCAGAAGGCAGTCGTCTTGGGGTCCCTGCGTCTACTTAGGGCACACGATTCTGGAAACTACAACCACTAACCCTGCGGGATGTGGAGAGTGGTTGTAGATAATTCGCTGGCGCTTCTCCCGTGAAAATATCGGAGACACGGGAGAACTGTCCAGCATCGCTAAAGCTTAAAAAATAATATGTGCGTTATGCAAACTTAGTTTTTTACAACGATTTTGATAATGATCATGTATATGAAAATTGTTTTAGAATCATTGTGACTATAGCTCAGTATACTACTTCCACATCCACGTAGTGGAGTGGAAGTATAGTAATCGTAGAAAAAAAATTCAAAATTTTTTTGTTGAAATAGGTTTCATTGTCATAAAACGTCAAGATTTTAAATTAGAGCGGAAATAATTTCTGTCTGTCGGTCAGTCTGTAACTAGTTTTGTGCGCACGCTTTCTCAGCAACCGTCTGGAATTCAGATATTTATATAACTTATCGATTGTTGACAAATAATCTAAAATACGATCTTGGAAAACATCACTCACTTCCATGGTTGTCTTGGTAGTAATCGTTAAACACAAAAACTTCCAAGACCGTATTGGCAAACATCAAAAGTCTTGGAATTTATCCTTAGCCTAGAAATAATGTCTTGGAAACCGTCATTTTACATACATATAAACTGATATATTTTGTATATACTAAATGTTATTATAATTTTAAAGAAAAATGTTATCAAGGGTTTTAATTTAACGCATAATTATAGCTTTAGGTAGATTAGATTAGATTACAAATTTTAGTTTTCAATCATATTAAGCTATTATTGATATTTTTACGAAACGACTGAAAATTGTTGTCGGGCATTGTCGAATAAAAATACAAACTAAGTAATTAATCTCAGTAAGTAGCAAGTACAAAAATTATGCCATATGCAAGAAAAAGTTGTCCATCGCGTATATTTTTTACTGAAATTTTCTGGTGTCTGAGGTAATTCTCGAACTTTGAATTACAACGTTTAAATAAAAAAAAATATGTTAACAAAGGGTTCTCCAGTTAAAGATGTCACAATTGTGTTTTTAAAATTAAAAAAATGCTTCTGATTAAAACTCACAATTCTGACCTAAAACTCAGAATTATGACTTATAAATAACATAGGTTAACATTGTGTTACAAACAATATATACAATATTTAAGTTAGTTCCTGTAAAAGAAATGCTATGTATTAATTTTGTGGCAATATGTTCACATATAATTTATGTGAGCATATTTTCTGTAGAAGTGAATATTTATATGCCACCTCTGTATGTTTTTAGTAATAAATATATATTTTCTATATATTCAATATGTATACTTGATATATTCTTTGATCAATAAATAATTTAATCTAATTTCGTGTTTTCTCTACTTAATTAATAACTCACCTACCGCTAATTAATACTCTCATCTATTTGATGTAGGTAGTAGGATTGCCCATCTAATTTGAATTACTTTACTATTTGAATTTTTCACCAATTTGAATTTTTTAATTAAACTAAAAAAAAAAAAAAAATTCGCGTGGCTCTTTTACGCCTTCGTATCTTTTAAAACTAAATTTCACTAAAAAGTAGAAAATAATTTTTATTCGGTAATTAAATTACAAAATGACGATGAAAAAGGAAACCATTGGATGCTAATAAAATATATTACTTTTATCAACAATCAGCATTGTGGTAAAACGTTATGAATAGTATGTTGTAATATAACAGCAACAGCAATACTTTATGAGCGCACAATGATTTTATTTTTCATTACCATTTTGTAATTTAATCACTGAATAAAAATTATTTTCTACTTTTTAGTGCAATTCAGTTTTAAAAGAAAACCATTCTTTAAAAAAATATATTTATTTTTTATTTTTAGTATCCTGTCTGCGTCATTTTCTTTTAAATTAAAACGCCATCATTTTGTTTACTCTTGTCAAACTCTTGTAAAGAAATAGGCAATCCGTCATTTTGTGTCTGCCGCCACACTGGATTTAGAATGTCACACAGCCTATTGCATTCTACATGCCGCACCCTTTCATTTGATGCCCATGCCGAGGGGGTTGTAAAAAAAAATTGGCGATTCGCCATTTTGTGCCGGCCGCCATATTGGATTAGAATGACGTTACACAGCTTATAGTATTCTAATTTATATAGCCTTTCATTTGATACCTATTTCGAGGTGGTTGTAAATAAAGAGATAATCCTCAATATTGTAATGGCCACCATATTGGATCTACCGTATATTATTGAACATATTATATTATATTGCCTTCAGAACCAAAGTTACAAAATTACAGCGGGACTGGATATCGGGAAGTGGTAAAAAATTCGATCACCAGATTTGAATATACATACATACATACACACAACATTTCGAGCTAAAGAAAACCATTGTTTCAAATAAAAAAGTTGCCTCCATCCTTTGTCTTTATTTGTTCTCGATAGACTTTGTATCTATTTCTAAAGATAAAAAAGTTTCTGGATTCCTAGAATAATTAATACAGATTCTCATATATTATCGACATAGGTTTAGAAAAACAATCATATTTTTTGCATCTATCTAAATTTGACCGTCATATAAACACACTGTGGTAATAAATATATAGTGATATTCCAGTAAACATTTGAAACTAATTCATTGTTCCGTCTTTGAGTTAGAGCGAGTTAAACGAATTATTTAAATTATTATCATTTATTCAATACACGTCGAGGACTAGATGAATGTCCCACGAAAATTTGTCACTGGGTTAAATAATCATATAATAATTAAACTATTGGACGGATCATTATGAATTTCATTAGGTTTCTATTCTGATAAATTGAGGAAGAGAATAAAAAAAGGATTAGGTGATTTCTTCGAGAATTGCGACTTGTAGAGTGTTTTCGTACATACATGCGTACACCATCACGCAGTTTGCTGAGGGGTGTCCAATATAACATCTAGTGAATCTTAATGCAGAAACTGACAGAATATTAACTATTTTCTACTGAAATTAAAATATTTATACAACTTATCGATTGTTGACAAATAATCTAAAATGCGATCTTGGAAAACATGACTCCCTTCCAAGACTGTCCTGGTAGTAATCGTTAAATACAAAAAACTTCCAAGACGGTCTCGGCAACCATCAAAAGTCTTGGAACTTATCGTTAACCTAGAAATAATGTCTTGGAAACTGTCGTTTTACATACATATATATATATATATATATATATAGATATATATATATATATATATATATATATATATATATATATATATATATATATATATATATATATATATATATATATATATATATATATATATATATATATAAATTTTTAATTTAACTTCAGGGATGCAGTCACTGGGTTCAAAAAAGAAGACTCTTTTTTAAATTCAAGCTTTCGAAACTTTATTGTTTCTACCTCAGGAATTCTACAAAAATGTTTATACATTGTAATTATATTATTTAAAAAATGTGAAAATTACTTACTAAATTGAGGTTATAAATAAAATTGGCATGTCCTAAGGACCATAGAAAACATTACTATTACAATTTAAAACACTACATTTTGATTCAATCTTAGTTAAAAGCAAAATCCTTAATCGAGAAGTTGCATCAGCCACTTCGAAAACTGAACAGATACCAGTCAACTACGTTTTATGAAAATTCGAAAAAAGCAGCGGAATGTTGACAAAAAAACCACGAAATATCAGGACTGGATATTTCGTGGTTTTTTGTCAACATTCCGCTGCTTTTTTCGAATTTTCATAAAACGTAGTTGACTGGCATCTGTTCAGTTTTCGAAGTGGCTGATGCAACTTCTCCATTAAGGATTTTGCTTTTAACTAAGATTGAATCAAAATGTAGTGTTTTAAATTGTAATAGTAATGTTTTCTATGGTCCTTAGGACATGCCAATTTTATTTATAACCTCAATTTAGTAAGTACTTTCCACATTTTTTAAATAATACGATTACAATGTATAAACATTTTTGTAGAATTCCTGAGGAAGAAACAATAAAGTTTCGAAATCTTGAATTTAAAAAAGAGTCTTCTTTTTTGAACCCAGTGACTGCATCCCTGAAGTTAAATTAAAAATTTTTGTTTTTAACTTAGACAGTCGTCTAATTTTAATCTCTGTATATATATATATATATATATATATATATATATATATATATATATATATATATATATATATATATATATATATATATATATATATATATATATATATATATATATATATATATATATATAAATTTTTAATTTAACTTCAGGGATGCAGTCACTGGGTTCAAAAAAGAAGACTCTTTTTTAAATTCAAGCTTTCGAAACTTTATTGTTTCTACCTCAGGAATTCTACAAAAATGTTTATACATTGTAATTATATTATTTAAAAAATGTGAAAATTACTTACTAAATTGAGGTTATAAATAAAATTGGCATGTCCTAAGGACCATAGAAAACATTACTATTACAATTTAAAACACTACATTTTGATTCAATCTTAGTTAAAAGCAAAATCCTTAATCGAGAAGTTGCATCAGCCACTTCGAAAACTGAACAGATACCAGTCAACTACGTTTTATGAAAATTCGAAAAAAGCAGCGGAATGTTGACAAAAAAACCACGAAATATCAGGACTGGATATTTCGTGGTTTTTTGTCAACATTCCGCTGCTTTTTTAGAATTTTCATAAAACGTAGTATATAGCAGTCCTATTGAATAAAGTACACTCTTTATTTAAATTTCAAGCTTTCGAAACTTTATTTGTTTCTTCATCAGGAAAGATACTAAAATAATAATTTATAACATTAATTTTGTATATTACAATAAAAGAAATACTTACAAATGTGAGATTGATAAAAAAGTTAAAACATTGAGTTTAAAAACAATAACAGCTTCCATTTAAAATTACTACCTGCATTGCAGGAGCTAGAAATTAAGATTAATAAATTTAAACTTGTAGCGACCGACTGACCGCTGCTCATCAGTAAAAACGGTGAAAGAAATTGTTGAAAAACCTCGTGCAGAAAAAATTTATTATTTTACATTTCTTTTTAAATGTTATAGGAGGATAAAAATTCACTCCTATTGTTTATTGCTAATGAATTTCTAAATTAATTAACATTATGTGATAACTTCACTATACTGGGTGTTGTTTATGTTACGGTCGAGTGGGCTCGAATTCGGCGTATGAATGAGTCAATGTCACCCCCACGACACCACCAACTCGTGCTCACGAGGTCGAGGCAGTAACCCCAGACCCTTCTCGCAAGGCTGCTTGCGAGAAAGGGCTCCTGGGCTCCCCCTCAACCCCGCGAGCAGCAGAAGATGGGGTCGCAGGCGCGACACTGACCCAATCACACGCCAACTCAGAGCCAACTATTTATTTTGTTGGTCGTGGAACCCAGGTATGGTTGGGAAAGATAAACTGCGTTGCTGCTGCTGTTATGTGGATTTTGTGAGCTACTTTGGTTGGAATTATTGGTGTTAATGTTGGATGCCTCATTCAAGTTGTCATGTAGAGTGGATCTATAGAATAATAAAGTTTTAATCAGGGGTGGTGGATATCCACATTTGATAAAAAGATTCTGAAGTTCTCTTAAGTTTTGATATCTTACAGATGGATGACTTAGAGAGATAACTCTATTTTTCATTCCTAAAATTGAATTAATTTTTTGTTTGTGTGAATGGTACGATTGATAATGTAGGAAATATCCAGATGAACCTGGTTTCCTGTACCAAGTAGTAATAATGGTGTTGTCTTCCCTTCTTATGAGTTTTGTGTCAAGGAATGGAACACTCCTATCGTTGTCCTCATATTCTATGGTGAATTTCAGGTATTGATTGTAATTATTGAAAATGTCTAGTAATTGTTCAGAACCATCGTTGGGTATACTGAGAATGATGTTATCTACATATTTTTTTAAAAACGGTATTTGATAATTTAATTTATTTGTGCATTCATTTAGTAGATCATCCATGAGGTATTGGGCTAAAATGGGCGACACGGGACTGCCCATTGGCATGCCTAGTGTTTGTTTATAAATTGTGTTATTTTAGCTAAATATGGTGGTGTCAAATAAGAATTCTATTTGTTGTAGAAATACACTCTTGGAGATCTTACAATGTGTCTTTATTGCACTCCAATGTTTATCGATAGTGTTGAAAGCAAGTTGTTTTGTGATATTGTTATATAATGCTTTAACATCTAAACTTATTATTACATAACCTACTGGAAGCTGAAATTCATTGATAAACTTGCTGAACTGAAAGGAGTCTTTGATGAAGTATTGGTTGTTATTGTTATAAGAACTAGTCAGAATGTTAGTAATTAGTTGTGCTACTCCTCTATTAGGGCTCTTTACTCCTGAAATAATCGGCCTTGAACTTAGTTCTGGCTTATGTATTTTCGGTAACCCGTAAAATTTGTTAATTACTCCATTGTAGCACCTATATTGGCTGCTTTCTGCAGGGGTTATCATTTTGCCCTTTTCTAATTTGCTTATAAAATTATTGGCTATTTGCTGTATGGTACTGGTTGGATCTCTACTGATAATTACATAATATGTATTATCTGCTAATATGTTAAGTGCTAAAGCATTATATTGCTGTTGTGTAATGATGGTGCTAACATTCATTTTATCAGATTGAATTACCATGATATTTGGATTATCTTTTAAAAAGGATTTGCAGGTTAAAAAATTATTGTAAATAAAACTATTGGACTGATCACCCTGTAATGAGAAATTGGTAATAATGTTGGTTACTTTGGTTAATAATAAATTTTTACCTCTTTCATTGAGGTCTTTCACATTTTTAATTAAATAGTCAACATCTGATAAAAATTTAGGAAAATTAATATTGTTAATTTTGGGTTCAATACTGAACTTCGGGCCGAGAGCAAGAAAATTAGAGACTTTTTTGGGAATTTCAATATTCGTTACATTTTTAATCCAATGACTGGGTGTATTTATATTGTTAGAAGATTTGAGTTGTAATTTGTTGAATTTATTCAAGTTAGTGTTTTTAACGCGGTGGAATCTTCCATTGTATGCAATTGATTGTCTTTTAAAAAACTCAACTATGATGTTATATGGTAAACTATTGTTTACTTTATCTTTGACCTTTCTTAGCGATTTTTCCATGTTATCAACACTATCATGTGTAATCTTAATTTCTAGATTTAAAAGCTTTATTCTCAACCTATTGTTGAATGTTGAAGTCGTGTGTAATGTCTTCCCTACAGCTGCCCCTGTGAGGTTGACCATATTTTTTAGTCCATTTGTGGTTTGGAATTAGCCCGTGTTTTCTACATCTTAAAAGGAAAATGTTTCGGTCCCTCAATGTTGCCAACTTGGTGTTCAAATTTGCCACTTGTTTGAGATCTCTCATTGTAGAGTAGCCATAATTACGTCCGATGTCTTGATAGAACCCTATATCTGTATTACGTCCAAGAGGAGAGTTAACGACTGTTTAAATTATAAATAGAATTTTAATTAACGGGGATGCAGTCCTATTGAATAAAAGTACACTCTTTATTTAAATTTCAAGCTTTCGAAACTTTATTTGTTTCTTCATCAGGAAAGATACTAAAATAATAATTTATAACATTAATTTTGTATATGACAATAAAAGAAATACTTACAAATGTGAGATTGATAAAAAAGTTAAAACATTGAGTTTAAAAACAATAACAGCTTCCATTTAAAATTACTACCTGCATTGCAGGAGCTAGAAATTAAGATTAATAAATTTCAACTTGTAGCGACCGACTGACCGCTGCTCATCAGTAAAAACGGTGAAAGAAATGGTTGAAAAACCTCGTGCAGAAAAAATTTATTATTTTACATTTTTTTTTAAATGTTATATATAGGAGGATAAAAATTCACTCCTATTGTTTATTGCTAATGAATTTCTAAATTAATTAACATTATGTGATAACTTCACTATACTGGGTGTTGTTTATGTTACGGTCGAGTGGGCTGTAAAATAATAATTTTTTTCTGCACGAGGTTTTTCAACCATTTCTTTCACCGTTTTTACTGATGAGCAGCGGTCAGTCGGTCGCTACAAGTTGAAATTTATTAATCTTAATTTCTAGCTCCTGTAATGCAGGTAGTAATTTTAAATGGAAACTGTTATTGTTTTTAAACTCAATGTTTTAACTATTTCTTTTATTGTCATATACAAAATTAATGTTATAAATTATTATTTTAGTATCTTTCCTGATGAAGAAACAAATAAAGTTTCGAAAGTTTATTAATAGCACAATTGATTTTTTTTCTTTTATTTTAAAAAATAATTAAGTGTATATGTTTTTTTTCACTTTATTTCAAGTATACTATTTTTTTGAGGAGAAGTAAAACGGGGCGGGGACACTATTTTGACTAGGGGCCTGTCTAGTCTTAAACACAAATAAGAAGGAACTCGAAATGATTCGGGTAACATTGGGAAAAACAGAAGGATCACTTAATACTATCTTACAAGAAACTTATTTTATAGTCTGTTCCTTATTACAGTTTAATTCCTAGATTTTTTATATGAACACTCAGCAATTTGTATATTTCAAAGTTTTTAGAGCCTAATGTGAAAAATTAAATGGCAGGCATATTTTTAATTAGTACATTTTTTCGAAAAATTACTTTTATTAATAATTTGCCCCTAAATATTTATAATTCTATGTATTATCAAATGGATGGTTGCGGTCCACATAATACACGGGAAGTGTATGATGAATTAGTAGCATCGTTCGAATTTAGGTGGTTTGGCCACTGAAGATCTTGGAGATGGCCAGCAAGGTCCCCTGATTTGCTCCCCTTAGACTTCTGCAATTGGGATAATATCAAAAACATTATATATGCCACCCCGGCTACTATCAAAGAAATTCGGAAGAAGAGTGCACGGGCTACATTTCGGCAAGTAAATTCACTGAGCGACTGTAAATGCCGTAAATTTCAGGATATTGGCTTGCCAGCAGCAAAGTGGAGGGCGTTTTGAACAGTAGTTGCATTAAATATTTAAATTCCATGTGTTCATTTATTTTGTAAATATTGTTCCAAAGTACTTTTTATAAATCTAATATAAAATGATTTCTTGTTCTTGATGTTATTATCTTGATAATAAACAAATAATTATCAATTATCTACATGATTATTCTCGTTTGTGATAAAGAAGAAACAAGTTAGGTGACTTGTATTGGTTACTAACAAACAGTGCTGACTTTGCATGAACATTTTACAAAAATTCGTCCATAATAAATAACAAAGAGATATAGGTATAGGGAATGCTAATATCAATTGTTGCAGAATTTAATATTCTATTAAATTATCTGAAAATGTAAATATATAAAAGGGGGGTTCCATTTGGAGAAAATGACTTTTGGACCTTAGAACTAAAACAATGTTCGACTGTGAAATTACGATACCCTGTCTGATATTGTGAAAATTTAAGACAATTTTTAAGTTAGATCATACGGTACTTGTATGAGTTTGGGAAGAAATCGGCCACATGATAGAAGATATCGATTTCTTTTCAGAAGGACAGGAAACGTAAAAAATCTCCAAAAATATTAATTATCTCGAAAACTGGCAGGTTTAGAAGCTTATTATGGTACATAAACCCAAGCTAAAATTTTATGATGAATCCAGATATGAAATAAAATAAAATAACAAAGTTAGGTGCTACATCCGGTGTAAGCAGAAGTAACAAATGCATGAAAATATTTTCGTTACATCCACCATCTCCAAGAACCTCCTTAGCCCTAATTTCAAATTTCTAAAGTGAATAGATCCCAAGAAACGTCTAATACCCGCTTTCCGCGAATAACCCTTGTTGAGACACCACTAGTTAAATATTTGTTTGTGCATGTAAATCGGTCTTCTTGTTTATTCGTTTAAATCAGTCTTCCAAAGAATAAAGATTTCATCACCGCGTCTATGGTGCAACATGACGAAACGAGACGAGGGTAGGGGGTGGTAGAACGAATGTAGACAGACAGACAATTATCTGCAAGTGAGTCAAGCTAGGTAGTCTAGTTCAGTACACAAGCTATGTTAAAAGTGCAGTAAAGAAGTTCAAGCTAGCACCAGTGTTTTATTTATAAGTCAAGTCTTTAATGTAACAAATACAATAAGAATCAATTCAAGTTAACAAAAAACAGTGGTACCAGTATACAGTCCATTAAAAGGACCCACTAACCCTATATATGTTTTTAAATCTATATATGCAATTTCAGAACGTTCATTTTTAAGTATGAGAGTCCCACAGGGCTCAATATTGGGCCCTGTGTTATTCATATTATATATTAATAAGCTTAATTTAATTCTATGTAATGTTTTATTTTCAATACATGCTGATAATAATCTTTCTATGATTATATCAGCTCCTGTGCATAATGTATTAGAAAGTAAATATAATATTGTTTTAGATAAGATATCTACATTTTTCAATCAGCTTTATTTGTATTTCAACTCAGATAAAACTCAGTTAACTTAGTTCCACAATAGACAGAAAAACTGCCCAGTCATTTTCTCTTGAAGTCAATGAGTCGTTTATAAATGGAACATATGAGAGTATAAAATTTTTAGGTTTATATATTGATGAGTGTTGTTATAGCAAAGGAGCGAGTATCAAAACCACCACTATTTTAAACATTTATAGATATCAATCTTTGGTACACGGCTACTCTCGTATTATATTTTCTAACTCGAAAACTACAAAAATTGTGCTTCTCTGAATTTTTCACAATATATCCAGAATACGGTGTTCTTTTTGGCACTGGTAGTACTATTTCTCAACAACCCGTAGGGGCGCTGTGATAAGATAAAGATATATATCAATACTTGGTACACGGCTGTTCTTGTATTATATTTTCTCGAAAACTCGAAAACTACAAAGTATATAACTTTGAATTTTTCACAGTATATCCAGAATAAGGTGCTCTTTTTAGCACTGTTGTACCATTTACCAACGACCCGTAGGGGAGTTGCAATAAGCTAAAGATAGATATCAGTACTTCTACTTCTACATAATAAAAATTCATTGTATTTAATCGAAAATTTGAAAAAGTAAGAATACCACAAAAACGATGGATAAAATCATAGTTACGTATTCAAGTGTACCCTATGTTTAATTTTCTGCGTACAGCGTAACTTTTTTATTATAACCATAATGCAATGATGCTCTAATTTTTTCTGAAAAACCTCTTGTATGCATACTATCAATAATGCGTATTATCAGTTGTTAAATTGGAAAAAAATAGCAATAATATGTTTTATTTTATGTTACTACGGCGCAGCATACCTCTCCAATCACAAAAAAAATATATTACAGAAGACTCTTAAAGGTGATACAGATGAAACGTTTCGTAGTTGTGCTCGTAGACTATCTGTTAAAAATAATCATGATAAGAAAAAATATTGTTTGCAAATTAGTGACACTTTTAAATCACTTATAATTAGAGTTAAATCACCACATCTTTTTTCCAAACCAATCGGTTCAATCAATAAAGAAAAAATAAATTCCTAAATACATTTTTTATAAAAAAACTAATGAATAGGGAAGTGCATAAAATGGTCCCGAAAATTGCGTTGAAAAAAAACGCGAGGGGTAGCTAGACCATTTTTATCCTGCTACGCCCTTTAAAGTTCAAGTAAATTTTGAAACATGAACGTAAAATATTTGTATGATCAGGGTAAAATTATTTCTGATTAAAATAGTTTTAAAGATGCACTTGAATGGTATGATGCGTCTTCCATGCAAGAACTAACCCGGTATTTACAAATAAAATATTTCGGTTGAAGATTTTTTTCAATTATACGCCTCAACAATTTCAACACTTTTATAAGCAGAAATTTGGCATATTTAAAGGTGTTTAGAACCAAATGTCATAGCTAAAATAGCGAAATGTTGATCACAGAGCGAATGTAATCTGCGAGACTATGGAATAAAATTTTAATTACCCTGCTACGTAGAGTCGAGCAAATTCAGTATCAAATTTCAAGAGTGTAATGAAATAGACAACAGTCGGATGCACAAGTAAAAACGGAAATATTTTATATGAAATGAAGTTCTATAGTAGAAATAATAGGAATACTTAGGGTAAAGAATCATCTATTTGAATTACTTCCACATCCACGAAGTGGATTGGAAGTATAGTAATCGCAAAAAAAATTTCAAAAATTTTTATTCGGAAACAGGTTTAGAATGTCATGAAACGTCGAGATTTTAAATTTGAGCGAAAAAAAAACTTCTGTCTGTCTGTCTGTCGGTCTGTCTGTCTGTCTGTCGGTCTGTCGGTCGGTCTGTCTGTAACTTTTTGTCCGCACGTTTTCTCCAGAACGGTTTAAGATATTGACTTGAAATTTTGTACACGTATATATTATAACGAGATCTGGAACTGGATTGTTTTTTGAAGATATCCGGTGAAGGGCTGGGGGTTAAATAGGGGTAAATAGGGGAAAATAAGTAAAACAAGCTTGTAAGAGTATAGAAACTTGAAATTCGGTGTATGTACTAGAAGTTAAGGCCTCAGATTTTTTTGTAATATTTTTCAACCCCCCACCACCCCTACCCCATTATTAATGGGGTTGATAAAATAAAGTTGAGATATTCATTTGAAATTTCGTACACGTATGTTATTATAACGACGTCTGGAATTAGATTATATTTTGAGATGATTCCGTTGAAGGGTTGGGGGTTAATTTGGGGTAAATAGGGGAATATAAGTAAAACAAGTTGGTAAGAGTACAAAAACTTGAAATTCGGTGTATGTACTAGAAGACAAAGCGTCAGATCTTTTTATAATATTTTTCAACCCCCACCACCCCTACTCCAATATGAAAAGGGTTGATAAAATAAAAATGAGATATTCATTTGAAATTTGGTACACGTATATATTATAACGACATCTGGAACTAGATTACAATTTGAGATGATTCCGTTGAAGGGTTGGGGGTTAAATAGGGGAAAATGAGTAAAGCAAGCTGGTAAGACTACAGATACTTGAAATTCGGTGTATGTACTAGAAGCCGAGGTCTCAGATTATTTATAATATTTTTCAACCCCCACCTACTTCATTATTAAAAGGGTTGATAAAATAAAATTGAGATATTCATTTGAAATTTGGTACACGTATGAATTATAACGACATCTGGAAATAGATTATACTTTGAGATGATTCCGTTGAAGGGTTGGGGGTTATTTAAGGGTAAATAGGGGGAAATAAGTAAAGCAAGCTGGTATGAGTAAAGAAACTTGAAATTCGGTGTATGTACTAGAAGCCAAGGCCTCACATTTTTTAATAATATATTTCAGCCCCCCACCACCTCTACTCCATTATTCAAGGGGTTGATAAAATAAAATTGAGATATTCACATGAAATTTAGTACGCATATGTATTATAACGACATCTGGAACTAGATTATATTTTGAGATGATTCCTTGAAGGGTTGGGGGTTAAATGGTGGTATATAGGGGAAAATTAGTAAAGCAAGCTGGTAAAAGTACAGAAATTTGGGATTTGATATATACTAGAAGCAAAGGTCTCAGGTTTTTTTATTATCATTTTCCATCTCCCCATCACCCCCACTCCCTTATTAAAAGAGTTGATAAAATTAAATTTAAATCTTCGCTTGAAATTTGGTACATTTATGTATTATAACTATATCTGAAACTAGATTATATTTTGACATGATTGCGTTGAAGGAGTGGGGGTTAAATAGGGGTAAATAGGGGAAAATAAGTAAGGCAAGCTGGTAAGACTACAGAAACTTGAAATTGGGTATATGTACTAGAAGCCAAGGTCTCAGATTATTTATAATATTTTTCAACCCCCACCACCCCTACTTCATTATTAAAAGGGTTGATAAAGTAAAATTGAGATATTCATTTGAAATTTGATACACGTATGAACTATAACGATATATGGAACTAGATTATACTTTGAGATGATTCCGTTGAAGGGTTGGGGGTTATTTAGGGGTAAATAGGGGGAAATAAGTAAAGCAAGCTGGTTTGAGTACAGAAACTTGAAATTCGGTGTATGTACTAGAAGCCAAGTCCTCAGATTTTTTAATAATATTTTTCAACCCTCACCACCCCTACTTCATTATTAAAAGGGTTGATAAAATAAAATTGAGGTATTCATTTTAAATTTGGTACACGTATGAATTATAACGACATCTGGAACTAGATTATACTTTGAGATGATTCCGTTGAAGGGTTGGGGGGTTATTTAAGGGTAAATAGGGGGAAATAAGTAAAGCAAGCTGGTATGAGTACAGAAACTTGAAATTCGGTGTATGTACTAGAAGCCAAGGCCTCAGATTTTTTGATAATATATTTCAGTCCCCCTCCACCCCTACTCTATTATTTAAGGAGCTGATAAAATAAAATTGAGATATTCACATGAAATTTAGTACGCCTATGTATTATAACGGCATCTGGAACTAGATTATATTTTGAGATGATTCCGTTGAAGGGTTGGGGGTTAAATAGGGACATATAAGGGAAAATAAGTAAAGCAAGCTGGTAAAAGTACAGAAATTTGGGATTTGGTGTATATACTAGAAGCGGAGGTCTCAGGTTTTTTTATTAGTATTTTCCATCCCCCCACCACCCCCACTCCTTTATTAAAAGAGTTGGTAAAATTGAATTTAAATTTTCACTTGAAATTTGGTACATTTATGTATTATAACTATATCTGAAACTAGATTATATTTTGACATGATTGCGTTGAAGGAGTGGGGGTACGTAGAGGTAAATAGGGAAAAATAAGTAAAGCAAGCTGGTAAGAGTACTGCAACTTGAAACTCGGTGTATATCCTAGAAGCCAAGACCTCAGATTTTTTAATAATATTTTTCAACCCTTCCCCTACCCTTACTACATTATTAAAGAGGTTGATAAAATAAAATTGAGATATTCACTTGTAATTTGGTAGACGTATGTATTATAACGACATCTGGAAGTAGATTATATTTTGGAATGATTCCGTAGAAGGGTTGTGGTTAATAGGAGTAACTAGGGGAAAATAAGTAAATCAAGCTGGTAAGAGTACAGAAATTTGGGATTCGGTATATATACTAGAAACTAGGGCCTCAGATTTCTTTCTGATATTTTTCAAACTCCACCACCTCCGCTTCATTATTAATGGGATTGATAACATAAAATTGAGATATTCACTTGAAAGTTAGTACACGTATGTATTGTAGTGACATCTGATTGAGATGACTCCATTGAAGGGGTGGGAGGTGGTAGGTTGTGAATAGTGGAAAATAAGTAGGGTAAACTAGAAACTTCATTTTTAACATGGTAGAAACCAACTCCTCAAACTTTTCTATGACATCTGCCCCAAATATTATTAAAATTCTATGACCAATAATTTCCACATACTGGAGTGCAAATATAGTCAAAATGTTTCCTTTAAAGTGACTTGGATGAAAAATCTGGATGTGGAAGTAGTGATTCCTTAGGCAGCGGTTTTTTTATGGAAGGTGATAATTTAAAAGCTAAAAATACATTAAATATAAATAACTGCTTATGACGATTATTATCAACATCTTCTTCTTAATCAGTACATCTTGAAGGATGTTTTGTAACCCATTTATTATTCTGGTGGGTCTCCTTTAATCACGTCACCTATCGCGGTTGTCTGTTAGGCTACTGTCTCACTAAAGTTCAATTTTTGAAGGACTTCCTCCTCGCTGTAGGCCATCCGAGATTTTTCCCGAATTATCAACCGTCCAGTATCGTCCTCCCTTCAATTAAACCGTTTTGGGATACGTATTCATTAGAGAATCGAGCTTTTGATGAAAGGGGAAGTCAGGGTAAATGTATCCAAATCAACATCTCGTCTCTAACGGTCCATGTCTCAAAGATAAGAAAAATGGAGGAAACTAGGATGTTAGCAAGTTTGATCTTCGCGCGTTTCATGAGTTGCCGATCTTACCAACATTTTGTATACTTGTCTTTTTAAATTGAACATTCTATATATTTTGAGTCTCCTTTAAAAACCGATTTAGTCGATATGTTATTTGATGGGTGTGCAATAGATCAGTGCCATGATATAGGTGAGTTTGTACCAAGAACACGTTAGCTTTGTGTGGTTACTGTGACGTAACGAAGCAACATTTGGAACCTATTTTGTCAAATATTGTCTATACAGGGTAGACTATTAATAATAAGCCATAATTCAAGGGTACATTCTTTGAACCAAAATATGAGGATATAACCAAACACACTTTAGTAAATTGTTACTTTGGAAGAAGATACATGGTGTTAAAGTTGGATTTTTTTTTCTTTTTTTCGCAATATACTACCTCTTGGCCGATCTTCTCCAAATTTGGTAAGGAAACATTTTTTAAGCTAGGAAAGAATAATTTATGTACGGGCCAACATAATGTGAATTACGCTGACCCGTGGAGGGCGCCTAATGAGCAGAGCTCGGGAATTTTACTAGGTGACGTCAAGATCAGGGTTGGCTCTGCCAGCGCGGAAATATATATGACACAGTATATCTTACCTTGTACCTTATTTGGGGAATTCCGTAATATCAAAAGTTAATATGATCAGTTTATTATAAAGACTCACTCGAAGAGGAGGTATTGAGGGATATAACATTGAACTAACATATCTAGTTTCGCGCGACCACGGTATATTACATCACACTCTCACTTCTACCGAATCTAAATTAAAATTACGTTGACTGCTACTATCATTAGAGCCAATAGCATCTATATGCTTTTGTGTGAAAAATGTCTATTAACATTTGTTTTATGTGTCAAAGAAATTGTTTTGTTGCAACTACTATAATAAAGATCCGTTCCATCAGATTGCAGTTCTGGAAAATCGCAAATCCAAAAGTATACTGCAGCGTGAGAAGCACTAGACATTTTTGTGTACCGTCGACTTTGTATAATTTCACTCTAGGTTTGTAAATACATATGTACATACATATGGCTAGATTTAAACTACGATTTGTGAAACTGCGTAACTGCGATCTCAGACGATCTATACTCTTTCCCTTTGTTAAATGTTGACCTAAATGCCAAGAATTACCATGGCGTTGGTAAAAAGGGATTTTGTCAAGGCAATGTTTCACAATTTCGGCGGCGTCATCTAATTAAAGGAGTTGATAATGAAACCGCATTAGTAAGAAACATATAAAAGTACTGCTATACATTGGAACCTAATGTTGACACTCAGTCAGGCTCAGGGTCGAATGAAATAACATTTTTAGATGAAATAAAATTCACTTTATCACGTTGTGTGCATTTCTGATTCACATGGTACAGTACATGGCAGTTTTATGCCATTAATCCTTAATTCTGTATGTTATGTATGATTTAATATTATATAAAAATGGTTTATTTTATTGGGAAAAATGTTTTATGTTTCCAGCACTTAATTGGGTTTTTATATTTAATTATTATGAAAATAAGCAAAATAAACGCACCACACATATTAAACAGAACAGGGAAGTATGTGTTTGACTGAAATTTGTCTTTTTATTTGCTAGATATGTGCTACATGGTTTTGTAAGAACCATTACTGTTTTTAGATTAAATTTATGAAGAATACATTGTAGCTGGCAATAATGAATATTTCACCACTTCGTCGTTTTTCTGATTGTTTCAGAGTGTTTGCAACATAATATTGTCTGTATGAGAGCCGTCTCTGGCGCCGAGATAAAATTCCCGAGCCTTGCTCATGAGCTATTCTTGATGATGATTTTTTCCTTTTTTACGAAACGGTGCTGCACTATTGACTAGAAAATCTCATGCACAAGTAATTTCTACGCAATACCTTATTTGCGTTGCACTTGATAGAGCTTAATAATTCCATCCGTTTTCCAGAAAACTGCCGCAAAAAATTTCCAGAATTCTTTAATAACAAACTCAATTTAGAAAGGACAAATTTGAATTTAATGAAAATATTACATAACGTAAGTAAAAACTAAAGAGTGACAACTACGCAAGCTCACTGACTTTCTTATGAAGTATTTGGTGCAACTTATAGTAAATTTTCGATATGGCTTCCATCTACTTTTACGCATTTTCTATTTCTTTTGATAATAGATCTTCTTATATTAAAAAATACATTTTGCTGTCCTCTAATAAAATTTGACTTCACCAAAGCACACTTTTCAACAACAGTATAGCTTCAGTGAAATAATTCTGGTATTTCCTTTGATAAAAGTGTCGCTCCATTTTCGTGCTACTTTTCACTCTTTATGGACCTACTATACTTTATTCTTTTATTTGGATTTGAGCAAATATTTTTTAAGTACTAACATTAATAAATATTATTATTATTATTATTATTAATATTATTATAGTTACATATCATCGTAAACATTAGGTCTTACGAGTTACACCTTACCACAACATTTCTGTATAATAGTTGATCTAGAATTTTATTGCGTATATCAATGTTTTTCCCATTTGGAGAGATTGTATTTGAATGTTTCGAACATTGGTCGAGGTTATAGATGTAAAAGAATAAAATTAATATGATAATCGGCGAATGCCATTCGGCTCACTTTCTAAAATTTGCTTCCATAAATAACTTTGTTGGAACGTTGCCCTAAAAGAGTTAGTAAAGAATCCAGTAACAAAAAAACACTTTCCCTTTTAAGGCCTTGATAGTAGTAAGATGTAAGAACTACAGATGGAGGGACAACAACGTTGAGCTATGTGCCAGGGTCGAGCGCTTATTGATTCCTTCTATTAATAGCAGAACAGGAAACGCGATGTTTCTCATCATTCTGTGCTTAGCTCCTCATGGTAGCTTGTGGGTTTTGTGGTGATTTCCCAATTTTTCTAACACTTTCCATTGCAGTACTGTTATTTCAACTACATGTTCTCACTTGCTTTGGTCGAACCCTAGCGAAACCCAATTCTCGGCTCATCGTGTCTAAATCACTTGTGGCGGAAAATTTTACACTTGTTGAGAGTAAAATGCCGAATTAACACGTGTATAGTAAAGTAAGTCACTAAATCAAGTATAACGGTTTTTATAAAGTTTAGTTTAGTGCGTGTCTATATACACACATTTTAGTAGGGCCGTTTCTAGAGATTTTTTTACCGCTGCGCGCTGGTGTGGAAAATCTAATTCTTCCTATTTCAAAAATAATAAAGTAACAATAACCAAAAACTTCGGCTAACATAAAAAGTAAACATAAGTTAGTATGGATATTTTATATTTAAATAAGTAGGAAACAATATATAATTTACTAATATATTGTACAGTGTGTGGACGATTAATATATTCTCAACCGTTTAAAACATGAATAGATATTTTACGCAATAATTTTTAGAGATTAAGGACTGCATATTCTAAAATTATTTTTAAGTCTACAGGGTGTTTAGATAACGATGACAAGCTAATACTTAAACTTTTTAAATAGAATACTCAATTCAGTCTATTTCTACAAGTTTTCATTTATAATATAAAATAATGTAATAGAAAAAAACAATATACAATCAAGAAATTGATTCAGGAAGCCGTTAGTCTGTGGTAATCCATAATTATAACGAAACTGAGTAAAACACTACTATGTTTTGAACTTAAAAAATACACACTCCCCACATAATTCATTTCTGGTATCATTCGACGGTAAAAACATGTTTTCAAATATCCCCCCAGATGAATGTTTAAAACTTATTCAAAATTTGCCAGACAAAAGTAAATTAAATAGCATTGTATCAATAGAAATTTTACTAGCTTTCGACACATGCATCAGTCAAAATTATTTTCAATTCAATAATCAATTTTATATTCAAAACAGCGGTCTACCGATGGGATCACCTCTAAGCCCTTTATTAGCGGATATTTTTATGTCTAATTTAAAGGAAAGTATACTAAATTCCCAACCAGGCAAGAATCACATTCATTTGTGGTATAGATATGTCGACGACCTTTTAGCATGCTTTAAGGGTACTATTAGACAATTACACACTTTTCTAGATTCTATTAATAACATGCGCCCTAAAATTAAATTTACATTAGAACGAGAAACAAATCATACAATAAATTTTCTAGACCTAACTATCACACACAAAGATAACCAATTTAAATTTGTTATTTTTCGAAAATCTATATATACTGATATAGCTATCCCCTTTGATTCTTGCCATCTATACCCACACAAACTAGCAGCTTATAATTTAATGCTACATAGAGCTTTTTCGTTGCCTTTATTAGAAACGCAAATAAAAACAGAGCTTTCAATGATTAAAAAAATAGCCAAGAACAATGGTTTCCCCACAGAAACTATCGCCTAATTAATAAACAAAAAACAAAACCAGTATACTTTTAAAGCAATTTATCCCATAGTTAGATAAGAAAAACAAACACCTTACGCTACCATCACATACTGTGATACACTAACAGAGAAAATATCAAATATTCTCAAAACACATAATATCAAGATAGCATTTAAACCCCAACAAAAATTATCAAATTTAATTTACAACGCCAAGGATAAAACAAATATATACGAAAAATCTGGAGTATATACCTAGGTTAAATTGCTCAAAGTGCAATAGCGTATATATAGGACAGACCGGACGTAATTTTAGAACCAGATGCCTCGATCATGATAGGCCCTTCAGACCACAAAAAACAGATTCTGCTTTTTCTAATCACATACTAGAGAGTGGACATAACTTTCCAGATATTAATAAGATGCAAATCCTACACTATGCTAGCAAAGGTTTGAAACTTAATTTGTTAGAAGCATTGGAAATATACAAATACAATAATAAGGATGACTTAATTTTGTTAAATGATCAATTAGATAATATGCATTCGCCTCTTTTTACTGCTACCAAAATGTAATTAATATTTCTGAGAAACCCCACCCTTAGATGGTTAGGATATCATAAACTACATGTGTACTTTCATAATTCTCTAATCTGTTTAATTCTAGAAACATATTTAAATAGGGACCAAATCTTTGTATTTCATTCTTAGTTGAATCATCGTTTGAAAATAACCTAAAGGGTTGAAACTGCACGTTTTGTGCAAATATAGTGGTAAAAAACATAGTAGTGTTTTACTCAATTTCGTTACAATATACAATCAACACAAACGAAAAAGAAACATTAAATGAAACAAGTTAAATAAGTAGATATAATCGTTATTTATGATTAAATGATATTTTACTTTGTGAGTGGGGACAAAACAATAAAAACAAATACTTTGTAAATGAAACATCAATTTTACCACCTGTATCATAAATAATGACAGACATAAATTTTCTCTTCGCTCATATTTAAAATCTCGGCGTTTCATGACATTCTAAACCTATTGTAACAAGGAAAATTTTTGAATTTTTTTTTACTATAACTATATAGTTCCACTCCATTATGTGGATGTGGAAGTAATTAGATGATTGAAGTGCCACGTGTAATAACTCACTGTTCGCTCGGAACCTAGGGAAATTTTGAAAAATCACCGAAAAATATTTCGGAAAAAAAATGTACATCAAAATAAGAAATAAAAAATATGAGCGTATAGCCAATTATTTGGTTTCGAGATAAAAAATAAAAACCAAAAAAATTTCACTCTTAAAATCAATGAAAATCAATCGTTTTTGTTTACATCAATTGCCATTACTCGGCCGGATGTGATCAAAAACGATCGATTTTGGGCTCAAGCGATTCCCTACACTCTAGCCAAAGATTAAAAAAATAACAAGATAGGACAGCCGACGGAAAACCTTTTCGTCTTTTAGCAATGGCGCCATTGACCTCGACAATTAAATTGTTCTCGTGCAGTTGCCACAATGTGACAATCAGATGGAGAAGGTAACATTAGAAAACGAGGCCAATAGTGGAAAATGGACAACACTGTCCTGATAGAACGACCGAACTCAGCTGACTGTCAGTACCCAAGGTCACTAAAAAAACAAGTTGCTTTGTGATATATGTCACATGAAGTATTTCTATGTTTATATGTAAGGTATCTATTTGGTTAGGATATAATTGTACATTGAAAGAATAATTTTGAAACTTTTTTCTATAAAATGAGGAAAAAACAGCCACACGCAGCTGTCATCGATGTCTATATGTGACGTAGCACTTGTCGATTCCAATGAGCCAACCTGTCTTTTAGTAAGCTTAGTCAAGTACATTTAATGCGTACCCGACAAATCCCGAAACCGTTTCCGCTGGAAGTCGTCCCTTTAAATTGGAGTTCACAACTGTCTTCGTTTATTTCGTCTTCCCCGTCTGTCTGTCCTATCTTGTTAGTTCTAATCTTTGCTTTAGCGCTGCCATCTGACTGCAGGAAATGCAGAAAAACATTCAGTGTTTATAGTCATTTTAATGTAAACAAATAGCTGAAAAGTTTCACGTTATCTGTGTTTCTCAGGAAAAAAGTATCGAAAGAGTTTCAAGTTTCAACAAATGCCGATCTACAGTATTGTTATATTGTGTTTAAGGATCATTTCTACTAAGTTTCACACAGACCGATGAAAAATTATGATAGAGCGAGTTGAAAAAAAGTCGAACGACGCGGATTGAACCAAACGCCGACAGAAAAGAAATGATAATAGCTTTTAAGAACATTTTATATTTTGTTGATAATTTTTAAGTGTGAAAATGTGTTGTTTTTTTTGTTTGTTCATCGCGCCCCTAGGCAGCTTCCTATATTGCCTTATGGATAACCCGGCTCTGGGCACAGGATCAAATTTATAATTATGTTTACTGAAAGAACGATTTATTGTTAATATGCTGCGTTTTAGTCTGAAGAAAAGTACTGTCGAAAAATGGGCTAAGCCTTATAAAGCTCTACATTTTGATGGAGAAAAAATTACTTGTAATATTTGTGATGTCACAATGAGGTGTACACAGAAAAATGTTGTTTTAAAACATGTAAAGAGCTACACACACAAGTAAAACACAAAAAAGGAAAAGAGAGATTCAAAGGACGAGTTTCATTTTGATTTGGCTCTTTTGTTAATATGTTTACATCTTCCATGAAGTGTACTAAATAACGCTCATTTTACACATTATCTAAACAAATATTACGTGGGGCAACATGTTCCAAGTGAAAGCTTGCTTCGTAAAAAAATTCTCAGCGAACTCTATGAAAAAAAAACTGGAGGGTATTCTGAGTGATCTTCAAAATGACTGGTCTTGGATTACAATAGACGAAACGGCAGACTTATTAAGAAATAATGTTACCAATTTATTAGTTACAAAATTACATGTTGATGGTCCTGGCAAGTGCCATTTAGTAGCTTCCAAGGTTTTAGAAATAGTTAATGGCGAGTCAGTGTTGTTGAGAACACTTTAAAATGGCTTTGGCAAGACTTGGCTGAACAAAATTAAAAGAAAACCCTCAAGTGTTACATATTACTTGTTTAACGCATGCATTCGCCACGTATTCGAAAAGGTACGAGATTGTATCACAAATGTTGACAAACTTATTGCTAATATAAATAAAATTTGTCTAAAAGCTCCTAATAGGATAAAAACATGTCCAAGAAAATTTGCCGCTTCCTCCAAAACCAGTAATAACACGTTGGGGAATATGGATAAATGTTACTACCATGTTAACTTCAACTCACTAAAGGAAGTTGTAGACACCTTAAATGAAGATGCTACTGTGATTAAGTATGCAAAGAATTTAATGAATATTCCAAATATAAAAATGATTTAAAATTTATATTCGAACGTTTTAAACTAATTTATAGAAAACCATCAGTGTCCAAATTTGTCCTTGGAAAAAACATTTAACAAAGTAGATACTGAACAGTGAATGGATTCTGGGTGCAACTGGTGTGAAAGAAAAGTACAAAGGAATCCAGACTTGGCGGTCGTATTTGCCATTAGCAAAAAATTTTTAACAGAACCAGATGCCTTCCTCGGATATGGATATCTTTAGATATGCTTCCTCACTTCTGTGGAATGCGAAAGATCATGTTCGACCTTACAGTGGATATTTACTGTCAAAAAAAATCGTCTCTCACATGAAAATTTAGAGAAAACACTTAGTGTAGGTATATTCAATAAAAGTACAAAATTTAAAACTTGAAAGTGCTATGCGGATTTATCAAAATTTATGTGTGAAATATGTGTACATAGATTTATTATGCCAAAATACATCATACACTCATAAGGTAGGTTCATATTACATTTAATTTTGTAAGAGAGAACCAACTTACATTTAATATTTTGATGTAAAATTTCATATATGTGCGCCACTGGAATTAAACCCAAATTCCGATCACTGGTTATAATTTATAATTCATTTTTATTAAATGGGGCACCCTGTATGTTTTTACTTAAAATGTTTCAGGAATCAATTACCCACCCTTTTCAAATGGTCACTATGTACATCAGCGTGTAGGCAATTTCTTACTCTAACATTCTAACTAAAGACATACCGGATGTTCCATTTGAAAAAAATGAGCCATTACAATTTAAGGTTGCAAAAATTTGAATCATCGTGCATCGTGGAGAACACCCTGTTCAGTCGAGTTCGAATATCAGAGGCCGGAAAGTTACTACATGGCCTTGACTAACATTGGAAGTAAAATGATAGCCTAATTTAAGAAAACACATTTTTAATAGATTTTAATCTTGACTGCAAACGCATTTTTATTAGAAAATGTGGAATAACGTGACATCACCGCAGTGTTACTCCAAAAATGATATAGGTATGCCTCAATGGAGAATTAAGAGTCAATTATAAACATATAGAATAATGTTTGGTATTCAATTTAAAAAATCGGGTATTAGCTTGCCACTGCTGATGTGAAACATCCTGTAGATTTATAAGAAATTTTGGAATATGTCACTTTTGATTTTTCAGAATTTTTATCTCAGACATTTTGTCAAATTTCCACCGGTTGTTGAGATATTGACTACCCACGCCATCAGTGACTCGCCCTGTATACAGGGTTGGGCAAATGTGTGGAAACACTTGATTTCTGGCTAAACCATAAGTGCGATTGAAAAATACCATTAACAAAAGTTTTTGTAGTATTTTTATTCTATTCAGTGATGTACTTTGATTTTCAACAGCTATCCTATTTTTCGAGATGTGACGTCATCGACAGTTTTTTTAAATGGATAACCCTGTATATTTTTACATTTTCAGATAGACAATTTTTCATCAATTATAGTGATATAGGGTTTGGTGGGTGTGCGGCTTGTGGTTTTTTAAATATTAAATAAAATAATAAAATAAAGTGTAATAAATATTTATTAGTTAATGATAATTAAATAATAATTCGATCTTCCAACTCTTCTAACGACTGAGGCTTGATCCTATACACAACGGATTTTAAATGACCCCAAAGAAAATAGTCTAAAGGACTTAAATCTGGCGATCGCGGTGGCCATTCAATATGTCCTCTTCGATCTACCCATCTCTGTGGAAATATTTCATTAAGGTATTGACGCACGTCAACTCCATAATGAAGCGGAGCTCCATCTTGCTGATGCCAAATTTCATCTGAGAGTTGTTCAGGATTTGCCTTTGGAAATAAACAATTTAATACTGGAATAATTTGCTCGCGTAAAAGTTGTAAATAAAGATTGGAGTTTAAATTTTCTCTAAGAAAGAATGGTCCGATGATGTGTCCTCTGATTATCCCCGCCCATACATTTAATTTTTGAGGGTATTGGGTGTGACTTTCTTCCATCCAATGAGGATTCTGATCAGCCCAGTAGCGACAGTTATGTCGATTTACAAAACCACTCAGGCAAAATGTTGCTTCATCGGAAAAGACTATATTATTGAAAAAGTTACCATTAATTTCAATTGTATCCATCATTTCCTGACAAAACTGCATCCTTCTATCAGGATCATCTTCATTTAATTCTTGTACTAAATGTACTTTATACGGATGAAATTTATTTTTGGACAATATCCTTCTTACTGATCTCTCGCTAATATTGTAATGTAAGGCTAATTTTGGTACTGAAGTTTTTGGTTCTTCTTGTAGGCTAAGAAGAACATCAAGTGAAATATCTTTGTTTGTAGCCGATTTACTTCGACCGGATTTTGGCCTATTTTTAACACTTCCCGTTTCGTGAAACTTTTGCACAACCTTTGAAACTGTTGATTTTGAAATATGAGAATTTCTATCAGGGAATGTTACATTAAAAATATCGCATGCATCTTGTAGAGATCTCTGCTTGTCTCCAAAACCAACCATCATTAACAACGTAATTCTTTCACGCCCATTTAGTTCAGCCATAATTAAAAAACAATGTTAATATTTCACACCGAAACTCTCTAACAGTATTGACTGCAATTGACAGTAATACGAATGATTTGAGTTCGGTTAAAGAAAGTTTGCAAAAAGCATGGCAAGAAAAAAACGAATATTTTTTTATCAGATAGTCCTGTTGACAATAATTAAAATGTAAACAGCCATGTCTTTGCTTTCTATTTTATTTAATATTTAAAAAACCACAAGCTGCACACCCACCAAACCCTATATCACTATAATTGATGAAAAATTGTCTATCTGAAAATGTAAAAATATACAGGGTTATCGATTTAAAAAAACTGTCGATGACGTCACATCTCGAAAAATAGGATAGCTGTTGAAAATCAAAGTACATCACTGAATAGAATAAAAATACTACAAAATCTTTTGTTAAGGGTATTTTTTAATCGCACTTATAGTTTAGCCAGAAATCAGGTGTTTCCACACATGTGCCCAACCCTGTATATTATAATAATATATCAGTAGAAAGACAGGTAGGGTCTCATCGCATATATAAAAACAAAAGTAAGACAATTTTCAGTTCCAACAATAAATAAAAATTTTTATGATAAAACAAAAAAGAAGGCGTTAGGGAACATTCAAAAATAGATGGCACAGAACGAACTTAGAACATACAATATACATACATTATGACTGTTATAAGAATTAGAATCATACTTTCAGAATATTATTGGAAAATAAACTAAAAACTATTATAACGATAAAAATTAGAAATCAGTAATAAATATGGTAAATGTTCGGTCGATATTTAATATCAAAACTCAGAAACAATTGTACATTATGTACATGTACCAAAAGTACTTTTTAATAATAATATTAGCCATTTATAGTGGTTATATACGTAAGCTTGTTACTACTTGTTTCGTGGATATGTTTGTTAAAATATATAAATAATAAAAATAAAAAAATAGTCTTTCTTAGGACATTGTCGATTTCAAATAATCGTTAATGACTTAAAATTTCGAGAATGATCCCTCTCCTGTTGCTACAGATACTGGCATTATTAGTAAAATTCTTAAAGCAACTGATAATTTGGAAATTGCCATATGCTATACTTACTAAACTTTTATTTCATTATAGTTATAAGCACACATTTACTTCCAAATAATGGTAATTTAAAAAGCTATATAAAAAATTGCTCTGACCGAATCATATTAAAAAACGCATGGCCACACAACACCCACTCTACACGGCCCTGCATTTTAGCAACAATTGCTTAGTTGACTAGAAATGGCACACAACGAAATAACTTGTTTCTCATTATACACCAAAATGAGGTAGAAGGTTCCGTTTTCTTTAATCGTTAGATTTCTTGATTCTAAACATGTACATGACGAATACAAATATCTTCTGCTTTTTTTTACAGCCAAAATAATTTAATTTAATTTAACGATAACTTTGTATTTTAAATATAAATAATTAGAAGAAAAGTAGAATCCGAAATATTTGTATTTTTGAGAAATAACCTATGAAAAAAATGGCCGCAACCATTCCTTACACTTTTGCCTATTATTAGAAACATTTTTTTCTCTTACACCCGTACATATTTCAAAAATATTAATTTACCTCTTAACAGTACGGAGGCGGATGGTTTTTTTAATGAGTTCTTTGGATGGTAAGTAATAAGATCACATAAAGTTTGCATAATTTCCAGACCGGCAACATTCAAAGAATTTATATAAATAGAAGCCGAGATGAAGTGTAAAAGTCATACCATACTGTTGCAAACATGTCCAACATACCTTTTTCTCACCATTTCGTTCTAAGATACAATACTAATTGTAACGCTATCTTTGTTGGCGCATTGTCCAAAGCCGTGGTATGAGTGTAACATTAATATATGTATAAATCCAGTTAGTTAATAACAACTGTTCATGTTTGACTCAACTAACCTTTAAATTATTTTCATGTTTATTGTGTATATATTTATTCTTGTTGAACTGTAAAAATAGGGAAGAACAGTGTTGTCTGTGGTGCACGTTTTTGTTGAAACCATGTCTTATGCTTACATAACAAAATATCTATTATTTTGTAGGTAGGTACTTTATAACTATTACCAGGCTTCATTTTCCCAAAATTTCGTTGAATTGTTTTTTAACTTTTAGACTTCCCATAAATGAAGACCGGTTTGGCGGTAACTAAAAGTATTAGCTTTAGGAAAATAAATATGTACAGCTCAGAATTGGTTGTCGATAGACACATATTTTGTTTTTAAACTGTCGTCGCATTATAGAGACAGCATATAAACTTTACTTGTCATATTTAAGTCATATTTTGTGTCCTCGGCACTTGAAAATGGTTTATTTACAGATTAAATACTTCACAAATTGGGTGTTTAAGGTTATATTTACATTTATTTTTCACGTAAAAAAGATGGGGGGAGCTATAGTAATTTTGGTCATAAAGAAAGAGATGATTATAAAATGTAATGTCTGTACTATGTTGTCAACACATAAATGTGTATCTGCTTCTATTTATATAATTTTATATAAATTTATTGGCAACATTAAGAAAAAAATTCAAAAAACTTGTTTTTTCGGTATTCTCCCAGAATTTCGAAAATGAGTCGATCTAGGAGAAAATGAAAAATATTTTTAGAAAGAGCATACATCAAAAATATATCTAAAAAAATTTCTAATGCCACGGATATTCCATAAAAAATTAGTGAATTGGAGATATTCAATGAAGCGCGCTGCAAGACTGTCCGCGCCTGAACGCGCGTGTTGCAGTACTTGGCGCGCGAATTACCATTTCCTTAGACAAACAAAATGTACACAAATTAAAAACTAAGGAATCATTTTAAAGTGGGAAGTCTCGTCTCATCTTTCTTATGTACATAATTGTATATTAATAATATATAGAAGCAAATCATCAATATATAATTATTATGCAATATGTCTCACTTTTCATGACTCCCATATCACAGAGCTCTCTTATTTACAATACGATTTTTTTTTAATTTGAGAGAAAGGTAATTATCCATCAGGAGATTAAGTCACGGTAAAATATTTTAAAATCCACCAGTGGCGTCCGTCGTTATGAAGAAAAATATAGGTACCTAATTCTGAAAAGAAAAAAAACTTATTAGGTAAAGTTTCAACTGCAAGACAATCTCAATATTTTACCGTTTGTTTGTTACAACTTGCTACAACGATAAAAAAATTAAAAAATATGTAAATGCCAACATAAGTCAGAAAAAAAAATTAAATATGTAAAAATGTGAATTTTTTTATTTTTTTATTTATTAGAACAAATACAAAAGAGTAAAAATTATATGAGAGTGAAATAACTAAGACAATAAAGCTCCTTAATAGTTAGTACAATTAGTTAAAAAGAATTTGATCCCACCTAAGATTTAACGAAGAAAAAATAATTTAAAAAAGAATGACTACAAAAAATTTTCAAAATGTCTGCCTCCAACCTCAACATAATATTATTGCAATTGAATTATTTGGTCAGTTCTTACACAGTTTTAATGATTTGAGGATTAACAACCATATAAATTCATTTAAAAAATCTCGTGAGCCTTGATAAACATTTGCCACAGACAATACTCAAAGTACCTGTCAAAAACTTTGTTCTTGTTTATTTGAAGCAGCACTAAACTACTTTTTAAAGTAAAAATGTCTTATTCTAATGAAGAGTACGTTGACATTAGTTACGTTTATATGGATTTTGTAATGGGAACTCCAGGGCCGCCGTTAGAGAATATCGTCGACGGTTTCCCAATCGATGATTTCCCAATAAATCAATATATTTTCCTGTTCACAATTATGCAAAACAATAGGGGAAATTTTCTTCAACTCCTTTGCGGCGTGAACGTCCTATTCGACAAGATATAAATGAAGAAAATGAAATTTTGGGGATAGTGAAGCAAAATCCTTCAATTAGTACACGAAGAGTAGGTGCAGCTTTAGGAGTCCCTCATGTAAGAGTTTGGAAAACTTAAAAAAACAACCATTTGTATCTTTTCCACTTATAAATTGTTCAAAGTCTTGAAGAAAAAGATGACATTTCCCGAAGAACGTTTTATCGTTGGGTCTTGAATCATGAAGAACAATTTTAAGAGTTTTATTTACTGACGAGTCTCAGTTTACCAGAGATGGTATTTATAACAGTAGAAATATGCACTTATGGGCAGAACAAAATCCTCACGACATATCTCAAAAGAATTCCCAACACAAATTTTCTATAAATGTTTGGTGTGGACTATTAGATAATTATTTAATTGGGCCCCATTTCTTCGAGGTTACTTTGATTGGTGAAATGTAAGTTTTTGCAAGATACATTACCAGAACTATTACATGATATAAATATTAGAGGACTTCATTATCAACACGATGGTGTATGTCCTCACTATTTACGAGAGGTGAGGCAACATTTAGATGCCCACTACCCAAAAAGGGGGATCGGTCACAATTGTCCAGTTTCCTGGCCTGCAAGGTCCTCAGATCTGACTCCAGTGGATAATTTCTTATGGGAAAATTTAAAACGAAAAGTGTATGCTTCCGAAGTTACCACTAGACAGGAATTAAGAGAACGCATAGAACGGGAATGCACTGAAATAGAAAATAAGCCTCAGATGATTAGAAATGCTATAAATACAGACATTTTGAAAAATTTTTGTAGTCATTTTTTTAAAATTATTTTTTGTTCGTTACATTTTTAGGTGTGTTATTTTAATTTCGTGTAATTGTATTGGATCAAATTCTTTTTAACTAAGTGTACTAACTATTTAGGAGCTTTATTGTCTCAGTTATTTTACTTTCATATAATTTTTACTCTTTTGTGTTTCTTCTAATAAATAAAAATTTTCTTTGTTCACATTTTTACATCGTGCAAACAGCGTGCTTCCAGAGGGCAGAATATATTAAAATAAAATATTTCTGTCAATCACCTCTGTGAATCCTTATTTTCATAAGGATAATAAACCAAACTGCAAATAATTGCGAGCCTGGCCGCGTTAAGTATAGAAATCACATTCTACAACAAAACGCTTGGTTTTGATTTAAACAAGCACCAGCCGAAAGAATTATTCCTAGAATTATTCCTGAATTCAATTGGCAGCTGTCGCTAGATGGAGCCTCCCCCATTTCGTCGTTTTACAACGTCGATCTGGCCACTTGGTTAACCCAGGCTCGGGCTCGCCTTGCACTGATGAGCACCAGGAAGAGCGAAACTGCAGTATGCAAGTTAGTCTGAGACGGCTGGTACGAGAGTTTCCTTTAATTAGGAATAATTCTTTACTACTACATGGACGACATTAATTTTGTAGGGAAAGATTTAAGTTTACTGTCGATTTGTTGGAATTTACTACAACGATAATAAAATGTAAAAATATGTAAATGTCAACAAAAGTCAAGAAAAGAAAATTAAATATGTAAAAATGTGAACAAAGAAAATTTTTATTTATTAGAAGAAACACAAAAGAGTAAAAATTATATGAAAGTGAAATAACTGAGACAATAAAGCTCCTAAATAGTTAGTACACTTAACATACATAAGGATAATAAACCAAATTGCAAATTTAAGTATAGAAATCACATTCTACAACAAAACGGTTGGTTTTGATTTAAACAAGCACCAGCCGAAAGAATTATTCCTAGAATTATTCCTGATTTCAATAGGCAGCTGTCGCTAGATGGAGCCTCCCCCATTTCGTCGTTTTACAACGTCGATCTGGCCACTTGGTTAACCCAGGCTCTTGTACTAGTCGTCTCGGGCTCGCCTTGAACTGATGAGCACCAGGAAGTGCGAAACTGCAGTATGCAAGTTAGTCTGAGACGGCTGGTACGAGAGTTTCCTTTAATTAGGAATAATTCTTTCGGCTGGTGCTTGTTTAAATCAAAACCAAGCGTTTTGTTGTAGAATGTGATTTCTATACTTAACGCGGCCAGGCTCGCAATTATTTGCAGTTTGGTTTATTATCCTTATGAAAATAAGGATTCACAGAGGTGATTGACAGAAATATTTTATTTTAATATATTCTGCCCTCTGGAAGCACGCTGTTTACTATTACGTGCCCCATGTCGGGATATTATTGTTTTGATTTCAACAGGCACCTGTCGCTAGATGGAGCCTCCCCCATTTCGTCGTTTTACAACGTCGATCTGGCCACTTGGTTAACCCAGGCTCTTGTACTAGTCGTCTCGGGCTCGCCTTGCACTGATGAGCACCAGGAAGTGCGAAACTGCAGTATGCAAGTTAGTCTGAGACGGCTGGTACGAGAGTTTCCTTTAATTAGGAATAATTCTTTCGGCTGGTGCTCTATTAAATCAAAACCAAGCGTTTTGTTCTAGAATGTGATTTCTATACTTAACGCGGCCAGGCTCGCAATTATTTGCAGTTTGGTTTATTATCCTTATGAAAATAAGAATTCACAGAGGTGATTGACAGAAATATTTTATTTTAATATATTCTGCCCTCTGGATATATATATATATATATATATATATATATATATATATATATATATATATATAATATATATATAATATATATGTATATATATATATTTCGTCGTTTTGCAACGGCGAAATGTTCACTTGGGAACAATAAACTCTTGTGTCAGTCGTCTCGGGAAGCCTTGCACTGACGAGCGCCACCAGCGCGAAACTGCAGTCTGCAAGTAGCCCGAGATGACTGGTGCGAGAGTTGCCTTTAATTAGGTATAAATCTTTCGGCTGGTATTTGTTTCAATCAAAACCAAGCATTTTGTGATAAAATGTGATTTTTATCCTTAACGCGGCCAGACTAGCAATTCGTTGCAGTTTGGTTTACTATCCTTATGAAAATAAGGATTCATAGAGGTGATAGACAGAAATATTTTGTTTTAATATATTCTGCCCTCTAGAAGCATGCTCTTGAACTATTACATGCACCCCATGTCGGGATATTGTTTTGATTGAAACAGATATTGACCGCTAGATGGAGCTTCCCCCATTTCGTCGTTTTGCAACGGCGAAATGTTCACTTGGGAACAATAAACTCTTGTGTCAGTCGTCTCGGGAAGCCTTGCACTGACGAGCGCCACCAACGCGAAACTGCAGTCTGCAAGTAGCCCGAGATGACTGGTGCGACAGTTGCCTTTAATTAGGTATAAATCTTTCGGCTGATATTTGTTTCAATCAAAACCAAGCGTTTTGTGATAAAATGTGATTTTTATCCTTAACGCGGCCAGACTAGCAATTCGTTGCAGTTTGGTTTACTATCCTTATGAAAATAAGGATTCATAGAGGTGATAGACAGAAATATTTTGTTTTAATATATTCTGCCCTCTAGAAGCATGCTCTTGAACTATTACATGCACCCCATGTCGGGATATTGTTTTGATTGAGACAGATATTGACCGCTAGATGGAGCTTCCCCCATTTCGTCGTTTTGCAACGGCGAAATGTTCACTTGGGAACAATAAACTCTTGTGTCAGTCGTCTCGGGAAGCCTTGCACTGACGAGCGCCACCAACGCGAAACTGCAGTCTGCAAGTAGCCCGAGATGACTGGTGCGACAGTTGCCTTTAATTAGGTATAAATCTTTCGGCTGGTATTTGTTTCAATCAAAACCAAGCGTTTTGTGATAAAATGTGATTTTTATCCTTAACGCGGCCAGACTAGCAATTCGTTGCAGTTTGGTTTACTATCCTTATGAAAATAAGGATTCATAGAGGTGATAGACAGAAATATTTTGTTTTAATATATTCTGCCCTCTAGAAGCATGCTCTTGAACTATTACATGCACCCCATGTCGGGATATTGTTTTGATTGAGACAGATATTGACCGCTAGATGGAGCTTCCCCCATTTCGTCGTTTTGCAACGGCGAAATGTTCACTTGGGAACAATAAACTCTTGTGTCAGTCGTCTCGGGAAGCCTTGCACTGACGAGCGCCACCAGCGCGAAACTGCAGTCTGCAAGTAGTCCGAGATGATTGGTGCGAGAGTTGCCTTTAATTAGATATAAATCTTTCGGCTGGTATTTGTTTCAATCAAAACCAAGCGTTTTGTGATAAAATGTGATTTTTATCCTTAACGCGGCCAGACTAGCAATTCGTTGCAGTTTGGTTTACTATCCTTATGAAAATAAGGATTCATAGAGGTGATAGACAGAAATATTTTGTTTTAATATATATATATATATATATATATATATATATATATATATATATATATATATATGAAGTGTTGGTGTCCTTCCGGGTGTTTTCCCGTGTAGTTGGTGGGCTCCTGTGGGAGCCACGCTTGTCTGAACGACGTTTCGGCGGAATCTCATCTGCCATCCTCAGGTTCTAGCCGGAAGCTGCCTATTGCTGCTGCTGCTGCCGCCGCTACTGCTGCTGCTGCTGCTGCCGGTGCTGCTGCTGCTCCTCGTTGCTCGAACTGAACTGTTCACCCGGAAGAACACCAACACTTCATTTAACACCCGTGAAAACCTAAGAAACAACATAATATATATATATATATATATATGTTAGCAAAACCAATAAATCTGTCAGCGACCGATTACTTAAGATAAATAACAACAAATATTAGAGACGAAGGCAGCTAGTAGTCAAGAGTGGGGACAGCGGTGAAGGGACCGAAGGCAGGAGGGCCTGGTACTGTTGTCGCCCCGGGCTGAACGGAGAGAGTCGCCTTGAGTACCGAATTGCCTAAGTCGTTTTATATACGCATCAATTACTTGTAAATCGTTTTAATCGTTGTTTTAATCTTTGTGATTATATTATTGTGTAATTAAAACTGACATCAGAAGTGGGATTGGCCTGCAATCACAAAATAAAACAAACAAGCAAAAATGGAAGCCGAGGCACAACGAGCCTTTATCGAACTTTTTAAAAAAATGCAAGAATCGTTGAGTGCGGCGAGTCGTGGTCACGATGACATTGCGTTACCGATTTATGACCCTGTGCGTGCGGACTCTGGTGCTTTTAGTTGGTGTAGTGAAATAGAGCAATTAGGAAGTGAATTTAATTGGAATTCCCGTGAAATGGTAGCTCGAGCAGGGAAGGTTCTGAGAGGAGACGCTCGTTCGTGGTTCGAGAATTGGGAACCTGAACAAAGAGACTAGGAGACATTCAAAGCAGCAATCGTCGATTTGTTTCCACCAAAACGATATTTGGCAGAGAAATTAAAAAACGCCGTGCTGTTGACAAGCGACTCGTTTGCCTCTTATTGTGAGTATGCAAGGGAGAAAATTTTATTATTTAATCGTACTAAAATTAAGTTTTCTGAAGAAGAGCTAGTAGAGCTCATTATTGGTGAAATTAAAGAAGTTTCTGTAAAAATGGGAGCGTTAAATAGCAATTTAAAAACAACCAGTGAGTTGATAGCTTTGTTATCTGGGTATTTAAAAAATTCCCGTAAGCGGCCTTTGGAATTAGAAGCTGGTCCTAGTACAAGTAATATCACTTTTAAGCATAATAAGCGATGCTTTGCATGCGGTGACTTGGGTCATGTAAAGGCCAATTGTAGAAAAAAATTAGAAAGCTCCCGTTATGATCAAAATAAAATAGAAAGTCCCAACTCCCGTCAAAATCAAAATAAAATTGAAAATTTCCGTCAAAACAGAAATCAAATTAAATCTCACAAACCTTGTGGTTTTTGCAATAAAATGGGTCACGAAATTGAATCCTGTTGGGCTAGACAACGCGCTGATCAAAATAAAATTTCGAAAATTAATTGCTGCTTGGGGGAGAACTTGGCGAATGAATTAACGCTAGTTGTAATTAAGGGTACCCCAGTGTATTGCCTCATTGATACGGGATCGTCTTGCTCGCTTATGCCCGAGCGCACAGCATTATTAATCGGCTGTCATATTGAACCGTATGTTTCTCATTTAAAAGGTCTAGGTTCTGGACAGGTTACCACTTACGGAAAAACATGCTTGACCGTAGAATGCGAAAATGTGTCTATTGAATTAATATTTTTCATTGTTCGCGATACCGATTTAGACTATGATGCAATTATAGGTAAAAATGCTGTACAATATGAGGACATTACCATTGTCACAGATAGCAGTGGGACACGCCTAGTTCGGACAGGCCAATCTGTGGCGCCTAATGTTTATGTTTTGTCGAGTGTTTTGTCTAGTTCCAGACCCTTCCAAAGCTCAAGTATAAACACTCTCGAAGAAAGCGACCGTAATAAATTATACGAGTTGTTGGAAAAATACAGCGATATGGTTACGACAGGGAATGCCGTTCGTTGTGTTAGTACAGCAGAGTTAAAAATCGATTTAAGAAGCGATTCAGTAATTAATTATCACCCGTATCGCTTATCATTTACCGAAAGAGAGAAGGTGCGTGTTATAATCGAGGATCTATTGCGAAATAAGATAATACGAGAAAGCAAATCACCTTTTGCGAGCCCGGTGATTCTTGTCAAAAAGCGAGACGGTAGTGACAGACTTCGTGTTGATTTCCGAGCCTTGAACCGCATTACAATAAAAGATCGATATCCACTCCCTTTAATTGACGATCAGTTAGATCGTCTCGGTAAAGGTAAATACTTTACCACTTTAGACATGGCTTCGGGATTTCATCAAATTCCCATCGCAGAGGAATCAATATCTAAAACGGCTTTTGTTACGCCAGACGGACACTACGAGTACTTGAGAGTACCTTTCGGTCTCGCTAATGCCCCAGCTGTGTTTCAGAGAGCAATAAATCAGGCGCTCGGCTCTCTTAAAAATAACGTTGCACTTGTTTATATGGATGATATCCTGATACCTGCTGTTAGCATATATGAAGGCCTAAAATCATTAGAACTTGTATTTGAGGTGTTACATAGAAGCGGTTTTTCTTTGAATATTAATAAGTGTCGATTCTTTGAGACAAACACGGAATATCTGAGACGCAGTATCTCAGCTGAAGGCATTAGGCCAAGCGAATGAAAAATTGAGGCGCTGGTAAATGCACCCATTCCTACGAATGTGCGACAGGTGCGTCAATTTATGGGATTGGCGGGCTACTTTCGTAAGTTCGTTCCTGAATTTGCCAGTAAAGCAGCATGCATAACAAAATTAACAAAGAAAAATGTACCCTGGGAGTGGGGAGGGGAACAAAATATTGCTAGGAATTATGTCATCAAGCACTTAAGTAACCGTCCTCTGTTAGCCATTTTTGACCCAAGTTTGCCCACCGAATTACATAGCGACGCGAGTTCGATAGGATATGGCGGAATTCTTTTTCAAAAACATGATACCGGGTTGCGCGTTGTTGCTTATTATAGCAAAAGAACTACCCCAGAGGAATCTAGATATCATTCGTATGAATTAGAAACGATGGCTGCCGTCATGGCCATTAAATTTTTTCGGGTTTATTTGCTGGGAATAAGATTTAAATTAGTTACAGACTGTAATGCCATTAAGGCCACGGCACACAAAAAGGACCTTATTCCCCGAGTTGCTCGTTGGTGGATTTGTTTGCAAGATTTTCAGTTTGATATTGAATATCGTAAAGGCAAATATGTACAACATGTTGATTATCTGAGCAGAAATCCGCCTCCAAATACGCACAAAATAAATGTTATTAGTGAAAGTTCTTGGCTAGAAGTCGAACAAACAGAAGACTCCGAAACCCAAGAAATAATTGAAAAGGTGAATGCCGGAGAACCTCTTATTTCTGACTTCGTAATAAAAAATTCTCTTTTATGTCGTAAAATCAAAAATGGTGATTTAACAACGCACCGGTATTACATACCAAGACAAAGTCGGTTTGGCTTATTACGTTTATATCATGACGACCAATGTCATGTTGGTACTGATAAGCAAAATACAGGAACAATTTTGGTTCCCGCGAATGAGAGCTTTTATACAAAAATATATTTCGCATTGTTTGGTTTGCGCCTCAAACAAGAAATTGTCAGGACCGAAGCAAGGCTTCCTACACCCTATAAATAAGAAGCCGATCCCTTTTCAAACACTTCACGCGGATTGCGTGGGCCCCTTTAAGGTAACACAAGAAGGTTACAAACATATTTTGCTCCTTATTGACAGCTTTACAAAGTATATCCTCATAATTCCATTAAAAAGATTAACGGGTAGTGAGATGAGAAATATGTTGCAAGCACATCTAACATTATTCGGAACACCCTCTTTAGTTATCACTGACAGAGCGACAAATTTTTCCGATAAAGAAGTCACTGATTTATTCAAGTCACTGAATGTGGAGCATCACATGATTGCAACCGGTGCACCAAGGGCCAACGGACAGGTAGAGAGATATGTGTCCACTGTTATTAATATGCTATCCATTGAAATTAATAAGGTGTCAGAATGGACGAGCGCAGTTCCAAAAATCCAGCTTACGTTAAATTCTACTGTACAAAAGTCTACGGGTTTTTCGCCATTACGACTCCTGATAGGGGTGGATGCTAATAACGCTCCCGTACAGGGATTACTTGATTCAGTACCCGGTATACAAAACCCTATAACTATTGAACGAGATCGAGCACTTACATACGAGAAGATAATGCAAAGCGCAGCAGCACAAAAATTACGCTTTGATAAAAAACGTAGAAACAATATACAATTCCAGTTGGGTGATTACGTTTTTATTCCGAAGACTAACGCCAGAGCCGCTAAGTTAGAACCGCAGTTCAGGGGTCCATACAAAATTATAGAGTTGCTACATGGAGATCGCTATAAGGTAGAAAACAAAAAATTCAAAAGAGGGCCTCTAGTTGTCCCGAGAGACCGAATTAAATTATGGGCTGGCGAATGCTCAGCTGACTCTTTGACATCAGATAAAAATGGTAAGTTATTCTAGTAAGTAGGATGAGCTGTGTTAGCTATTGTACTACTCTGTCGAAATGCTGGACGGATATTGTTTAAATCCGAGGAGCATGGGTTTTAGTTTTTTTTTGTTGTTGTAAATTTAAATGCTGGACGGATATTGTTTAAATCCGAGGAGCATGGGTTTAAGTTTTTTGTGTTGAAAATTTAAATGCTGGACGGATATTGTTTAAATCCGAGGAGCATGGGTTTTAGTTTTTTTGTTGTAAATTTAAATGCTGGACGGATATTGTTTAAATCCGAGGAGCATGGGTTCCAGTTTTTTTTTTTGTAAAGTTAAATGCTGGACGGATATTGTTTAAATCCGAGGAGCATAGCAATGATATTTTGAGTGATGAAATGCTGGAAGGATATTGTTGAAATCCTAGGAGCAATAAGTAACTAAAAATGGTGGCTTTATATTTTGAATAATCTAAGGCGAGGTGTTTTGCGTTTGTTTACAGAAAATAATCGGGAGGGACTCGATACCAATGTCAACAGTGACTGAGAAGTCCCGGAACCTTTGTGGTGCAGGAGAGGAGTGAATCCAGTGGACATTTGTTGTTATTTGTAGTGTCTTGTGAGACGTTTTGAGTATATCTTGGCCTTTTCTATTTTCATTACCATGTTCTTTGCTTTATTGTGATAAATCTGGTTTGTATTAAATATTTTATATAAATTTATTAGTTTTAAATTAATTGTCACCGATAGGTATTTCGAGAGCGAAATACAGGTCAGTTTGGCCGTGTTAGCAAAACCAATAAATCTGTCAGCGACCGATTACTTAAGATAAATAACAACAAATATTAGAGACGAAGGCAGCTAGTACTCAAGAGTGGGGACAGCGGTGAAGGGACCGAAGGCAGGAGGGCCTGGTACTGTTGTCGCCCCGGGCTGAACGGAGAGAGTCGCCTTGAGTACCGAATTGCCTAAGTCGTTTTATATACGCATCAATTACTTGTAAATCGTTTTAATCGTTGTTTTAATCTTTGTGATTATATTATTGTGTAATTAAAACTGACATATATATATATATATATATATATATATATATATATATATATATATATATATATATATATATATATATATATATATTGCTGTGTATCCACACTGTGGAACACTACCTAAGTATCGTGTTTGAAATCATAAATAAAATTCACAAATTTGTATGTATTTTAGAAAATAGCCATAACAGTTTTACTTTAACGGATCATACAGAAGCAGGAATATCTGTGGTTTATTTAATTGATTCAAGTTCACTTATTCTCAGCGAGTAGGATGCAGAGAATGAAACTTGATATTGAATTAGAACAAAATATTTAAATAAACATAAAATGAAGTTAATTTAGTTTAAAAAGGTTATTCTAAATAGTATATAATAAAACATGAACTTATAGAGAATCACAATCTCATTTAAAATGAGTTAGAATGAAATTGGAAAACAAAAAAGTAAATTTATAAAATCTGACATTTATGTCAAAACTTAGGGATGAAAATCATAAATTGTGTAGAAACACTGTAAATCTACACAAAATGAATATTGGATGAAAGACTATTAACAGTAGTTGCATTGCAGCGTGATTATTTTAGAAATAGTAAGTCCATAGATTACAAAACACTGAATGACATTTTAAGTTTTCAGATATTTTCAAATATCATTGCAGAAAGGTGTTTTGTAAAGGATATTTCACATCATGCAGAAAGAAAGGACTAATAGTATGATGCTAAATGTTTGTTGGCATATCAATTTCTTGTTTTAGTTTATACTATCAGTATTATGTTAGTATGAAAACTGCAGTACGTTTTAACTACTAGCATTTTGTGTTTATCATTGCTATTCATCTAAATGTATGAATTAGTATTTATTTGAGATTGGAATTGTTAATTGTAGTTATAAGTAGATTTTAAGAAAGTGTATGTAATATGTCAATATATTTCGAGTAATTACAATTATTCACTTAATCCTGAAAAGTAGAATAAGAAACTTATCAGGAAAATTGAAGAATTAAAAACAGTATTCAATTAAGGTAAAGAACAAACAAAACTGAACAGTTTAAATTTTAAATTAAAATTAAATTTTGAAATATTAGATCAAAATAGAAAAAAACAATTGAAATATTGGAAATTAACCCATTGAAACGACTAAAAATAACAAATCAGTTGATTAGACACCGCTGAACAGCGAGCTGCGAAAAATATTCATCCACGAATAATTAATAAATTGAAAATTAAAGAAAAGTGGAGAATAAATTGAAGGTTAGAAAATTACAATCCAGATATATTGATATCAAGAATAAATTGTAAAAGTTGATTAAATATAAGAAGTGAGTATACTTTGAAAGTATTACGAAGTAGATTATCCGGAAAGCAGATTTAGAAGAGGGAAGTATTTGTTAATCCAGTTAGCAAATTTATATGGTGAAGAAATTTCAAACGTCAAGCAAGTGATAGAAATACTTCAAGGAAATCTTGAAAATAAATTGGAGGTTAGAAACAAACGTCAATCCAGTAAAGAAGAAGAAGAAGAAGCCTTGAGAGGTTAAAAAGTCAGTCAAGTGACATGATATTTCAAGGATCGTAATAACCAGTTAGAGGTTATAATATAACATTACTCGAGTCGAAAGAAAGACAAGGTAAAGCTTTACAATATCAGAAATCCATGGTACATATTTATTTTAAATAAAGGCCATTTTTATAATTTTAGTTAAGTTAGATTTTGTTATTTAAATTTGTTAATTACATTCCAAGTTCAAATTTGTTAATAAATTAATACTTTGTTCGTTCAATACTGAGTTTGATTTATTTAGATTGTTATCTTGATCGATGAGCATTTATTGAACCGACTTCGTTGGACCTTGAGTAAGAGTCATTCTATAGATTGTAGATAATCATGCTAATGGTGTTCTATAGTCTATAATATTAACAGCTTTTAAGAAACTGTTTGGCGCCCAGTAAACTCATTTCAATTTACTTTTCAAAAGTAAATTCGAACGTAATAAGAAATAAAATAGATATCAGAATATAGAACATTTATGGCTTGTTAACGTGGAGCGATCAGGAAAGCGATTGAATAAATACAACTTGAGAATAGTTTATCATTTCAAGCATACATTTGAAAGATAATAGAACAAATAACTTATTTTGATAGTTTTGACAACAAGGCATTGTCAAATTAAAAACAAATATAATTTATATGAGGTTAAAGTCAGGTAAGACAACCATGAATCAAGAAGAAACTACACCAGGTACATCCACAGTTCCACAAACACAAGTTGGTGACACAAACATGTTCCAGAAACTCATGGAAATGATGGGTGGAATAAATACAAATATTGACAAAAATATCCATCGACTTGAAGAAAACATTAGCAACATAAATACAAAAATGGGTAAGAATAACCAAACTCTTGAAGAAAACATTGACAAAAATAACCAACGACTAGAAGAAAATATGGACAAAATAAATACACAAATTGGCAACATAAATGTACAAATGGGTCAAAGTATGCAAAAGCTGGAAGAAAGCAATACAGAAGTAAGAAATAAGATTGAAAATCTAGAGAGTAAATGGGAGCGAATGGGAGAGTCAGTTAATGAAGAAATAGGTATTAAGGTAAATGAGGCAGCAAAGGAAATAAGAGAGGAAGTAGTAACTATGTTTGAAGATGGAATGACTGCAGTAGATAACAGAATGCAGAAACAAGAAGATAAATACGATAAGAAAATAAAAGAACAGGATAGCAAGATAGAACAGAACACGAAGTTGTTGAAGGATACCACACGTACACAACTAACACAATTACCCACACATACATACACATGCAACAAAACACCATTTAATTTTTACGGAGATAACCGCATACACCCTAAAATTTTCATTTCACGTTTGAAACAACACATGGAAACACAACACGTAAATGCAAACCTAAAAGCAAACATACAAGACATGTTAAAGGGAGAAGCGGAAATCTGGTACTCAGTTATAATGGACAGGTTTGAGACTATAGAGGAATTTGAAGTTCTAGTCTTAAAACAATATTGGAGTGATTACACTCAGTTGAAAATAAGACAAGACTTATTTAATGGTAACTATGTAGAAAATAAAGGTATTTCTAAAAAAACTGCAGTACGTTTTAACTACTAGCATTTTGTGTTTATCATTGCTATTCATCTAAATGTATGAATTAGTATTTATTTGAGATTGGAATTGTTAATTGTAGTTATAAGTAGATTTTAAGAAAGTGTATGTAATATGTCAATATATTTCGAGTAATTACAATTATTCACTTAATCCTGAAAAGTAGAATAAGAAACTTATCAGGAAAATTGAAGAATTAAAAACAGTATTCAATTAAGGTAAAGAACAAACAAAACTGAACAGTTTAAATTTTAAATTAAAATTAAATTTTGAAATATTAGATCAAAATAGAAAAAAACAATTGAAATATTGGAAATTAACCCATTGAAACGACTAAAAATAACAAATCAGTTGATTAGACACCGCTGAACAGCGAGCTGCGAAAAATATTCATCCACGAATAATTAATAAATTGAAAATTAAAGAAAAGTGGAGAATAAATTGAAGGTTAGAAAATTACAATCCAGATATATTGATATCAAGAATAAATTGTAAAAGTTGATTAAATATAAGAAGTGAGTATACTTTGAAAGTATTACGAAGTAGATTATCCGGAAAGCAGATTTAGAAGAGGGAAGTATTTGTTAATCCAGTTAGCAAATTTATATGGTGAAGAAATTTCAAACGCCAAGCAAGTGATAGAAATACTTCAAGGAAATCTTGAAAATAAATTGGAGGTTAGAAACAAACGTCAATCCAGTAAAGAAGAAGAAGAAGAAGCCTTGAGAGGTTAAAAAGTCAGTCAAGTGACATGATATTTCAAGGATCGTAATAACCAGTTAGAGGTTATAATATAACATTACTCGAGTCGAAAGAAAGACAAGGTAAAGCTTTACAATATCAGAAATCCATGGTACATATTTATTTTAAATAAAGGCCATATTTATCATTTTAGTTAAGTTAGATTTTGTTATTTAAATTTGTTAATTACATTCCAAGTTCAAATTTGTTAATAAATTAATACTTTGTTCGTTCAATACTGAGTTTGATTTATTTAGATTGTTATCTTGATCGATGAGCATTTATTGAACCGACTTCGTTGGACCTTGAGTAAGAGTCATTCTATAGATTGTAGATAATCATGCTAATGGTGTTCTATAGTCTATAATATTAACAGCTTTTAAGAAACTGTTTGGCGCCCAGTAAACTCATTTCAATTTACTTTTCAAAAGTAAATTCGAACGTAATAAGAAATAAAATAGATATCAGAATATAGAACATTTATGGCTTGTTAACGTGGAGCGATCAGGAAAGCGATTGAATAAATACAACTTGAGAATAGTTTATCATTTCAAGCATACATTTGAAAGATAATAGAACAGATAACTTATTTTGATAGTTTTGACAACAAGGCAATGTCAAATTAAAAACAAATATAATTTATATGAGGTTAAAGTCAGGTAAGACAACCATGAATCAAGAAGAAACTACACCAGGTACATCCACAGTTCCACAAACACAAGTTGGTGACACAAACATGTTCCAGAAACTCATGGAAATGATGGGTGGAATAAATACAAATATTGACAAAAATATCCATCGACTTGAAGAAAACATTAGCAACATAAATACAAAAATGGGTAAGAATAACCAAACTCTTGAAGAAAACATTGACAAAAATAACCAACGACTAGAAGAAAATATGGACAAAATAAATACACAAATTGGCAACATAAATGTACAAATGGGTCAAAGTATGCAAAAGCTGGAAGAAAGCAATACAGAAGTAAGAAATAAGATTGAAAATCTAGAGAGTAAATGGGAGCGAATGGGAGAGTCAGTTAATGAAGAAATAGGTATTAAGGTAAATGAGGCAGCAAAGGAAATAAGAGAGGAAGTAGTAACTATGTTTGAAGATGGAATGACTGCAGTAGATAACAGAATGCAGAAACAAGAAGATAAATACGATAAGAAAATAAAAGAACAGGATAGCAAGATAGAACAGAACACGAAGTTGTTGAAGGATACCACACGTACACAACTAACACAATTACCCACACATACATACACATGCAACAAAACACCATTTAATTTTTACGGAGATAACCGCATACACCCTAAAATTTTCATTTCACGTTTGAAACAACACATGGAAACACAACACGTAAATGCAAACCTAAAAGCAAACATACAAGACATGTTAAAGGGAGAAGCGGAAATCTGGTACTCAGTTATAATGGACAGGTTTGAGACTATAGAGGAATTTGAAGTTCTAGTCTTAAAACAATATTGGAGTGATTACACTCAGTTGAAAATAAGACAAGACTTATTTAATGGTAACTATGTAGAAAATAAAGGTATTTCTAGAGAAAATTATGTACTTAGAAAAGTATACAATATTAGACATCTAGAACCAAAATTCACAGAAAGTGAAATGGTCAGATATTTAGCTAGGCATTTTTCAGGGGATATACAGAATGTTATTATTACGCAAAGAATTGCAAAGTTAGATGATTTAATTGATTATTTAAGAGAATTAGATGATTATCGTCAGAGTTTTGATAGGAAGTCTAGTCAGAATAGGGAAAATAATAATAGTAGATATTATAACAAGTGGGGTTATGATCAGAATAGGAATGAGAATGATAGAAGAGAAAGACAAGGTTATGGTCGTCAATATGACAATGATAGAAAGGAACGAGGGGGTTATGAAAACGTCAATATGACAATGATAGGAATGAAAAGCAGGATTATGAGAAACGTCAATATGACGATGATAGAAAGGAACGAGGAGGTTATGGTCAATATAAATATGACAATTATAGGAATGAAAAGCAGGGTTTTGAGAAACGCCATTATGATAATGATTGCAGAGAGAGAGAGGGGGTTATGTTAAAAATAATGAGTCATATGCACAAGTGGCTAATATCAATATTCAAAGGGGAAATAGAGTAGATGAAAACACGCACTCTAATATAAATAAAATAGAAACAGCACAAGTAAATGATAGAAATAGAAATCAGGATTTTTAGATAAACTTGTTTTAAATGTAGGTAATAATTGTAAAAAAATAGGCGTTTGTATAGAAAATGATGTTATATTGGGAGACGACATCTTATCAGGAAAAAAGGCAAATATTGTATTAGGAGAAAGAATCCTAAAAATAGAAGGTGAAAGAATACCTTTCTGTAGTGTTAATGAATTGAATGGCAAAGGTGCCGAAATAGTTAATGAATTGAATGGCAAAGGTGCCGAAATAGTTAATGAATTGAATGGCAATGATGCCGAAATAATTAATGTATCAAATGGCATAGAGTCCAATAATGATAATGAATTTTGCGGTGAGCATATAGTGGGAACCACATGTGTTCAAATAAATAATGATAAGAAGCCTGAAACCTTTCTGATAAGTCGTTACTCCAGATATGATAAAATTTTTAAAAATTTGTCTCAAAAATACAAAAATTCAATTGATTATGAAGCTACAATAGCAAAGGGCTATGCGCAACAACTTGAAGTAGGTAATATTATAAATGAAAACGAAAACGTTTTAAATTATAATAAGGAAGAATCATTACCGGGAAGTTGTCACATGGGAATAAATTATCCATATGATCCAGGATAGATTACTCTTAAGTTATCCAAATGATCCTGAGTAGATCACGTTTAAATTGTAAATAAACTTTGACAGTGTGAATGTCACATCATGTTGTTAAAACTAACAAAATTTTCACATGTCAAAATTCTATTAGTTTAGGGGGTTTTATGCTGTGTATCCACACTGTGGAACACTACCTAAGTATCGTGTTTGAAATCATAAATAAAATTCACAAATTTGTATGTATTTTAGAAAATAGCCATAACAGTTTTACTTTAACGGATCATACAGAAGCAGGAATATCTGTGGTTTATTTAATTGATTCAAGTTCACTTATTCTCAGCGAGTAAGATGCAGAGAATGAAACTTGATATTGAATTAGAACAAAATATTTAAATAAACATAAAATGAAGTTAATTTAGTTTAAAAAGGTTATTCTAAATAGTATATAATAAAACATGAACTTATAGAGAATCACAATCTCATTTAAAATGAGTTAGAATGAAATTGGAAAACAAAAAAGTAAATTTATAAAATCTGACATTTATGTCAAAACTTAGGGATGAAAATCATAAATTGTGTAGAAACACTGTAAATCTACACAAAATGAATATTGGATGAAAGACTATTAACAGTAGTTGCATTGCAGCGTGATTATTTTAGAAATAGTAAGTCCATAGATTACAAAACACTGAATGACATTTTAAGTTTTCAGATATTTTCAAATATCATTGCAGAAAGGTGTTTTGTAAAGGATATTTCACATCATGCAGAAAGAAAGGACTAATAGTATGATGCTAAATGTTTGTTGGCATATCAATTTCTTGTTTTAGTTTATACTATCAGTATTATGTCAGTATGAAAACTGCAGTACGTTTTAACTACTAGCATTTTGTGTTTATCATTGCTATTCATCTAAATGTATGAATTAGTATTTATTTGAGATTGGAATTGTTAATTGTAGTTATAAGTAGATTTTAAGAAAGTGTATGTAATATGTCAATATATTTCGAGTAATTACAATTATTCACTTAATCCTGAAAAGTAGAATAAGAAACTTATCAGGAAAATTGAAGAATTAAAAACAGTATTCAATTAAGGTAAAGAACAAACAAAACTGAACAGTTTAAATTTTAAATTAAAATTAAATTTTGAAATATTAGATCAAAATAGAAAAAAACAATTGAAATATTGGAAATTAACCCATTGAAACGACTAAAAATAACAAATCAGTTGATTAGACACCGCTGAACAGCGAGCTGCGAAAAATATTCATCCACGAATAATTAATAAATTGAAAATTAAAGAAAAGTGGAGAATAAATTGAAGGTTAGAAAATTACAATCCAGATATATTGATATCAAGAATAAATTGTAAAAGTTGATTAAATATAAGAAGTGAGTATACTTTGAAAGTATTACGAAGTAGATTATCCGGAAAGCAGATTTAGAAGAGGGAAGTATTTGTTAATCCAGTTAGCAAATTTATATGGTGAAGAAATTTCAAACGTCAAGCAAGTGATAGAAATACTTCAAGGAAATCTTGAAAATAAATTGGAGGTTAGAAACAAACGTCAATCCAGTAAAGAAGAAGAAGAAGAAGCCTTGAGAGGTTAAAAAGTCAGTCAAGTGACATGATATTTCAAGGATCGTAATAACCAGTTAGAGGTTATAATATAACATTACTCGAGTCGAAAGAAAGACAAGGTAAAGCTTTACAATATCAGAAATCCATGGTACATATTTATTTTAAATAAAGGCCATATTTATCATTTTAGTTAAGTTAGATTTTGTTATTTAAATTTGTTAATTACATTCCAAGTTCAAATTTGTTAATAAATTAATACTTTGTTCGTTCAATACTGAGTTTGATTTATTTAGATTGTTATCTTGATCGATGAGCATTTATTGAACCGATTTCGTTGGACCTTGAGTAAGAGTCATTCTATAGATTGTAGATAATCATGCTAATGGTGTTCTATAGTCTATAATATTATCAGCTTTTAAGAAACTGTTTGGCGCAAAGTAAACTCATTTCAATTTACTTTTCAAAAGTAAATTCGATTGATGGGTCCCCCACAGCCAGCTACAAGGGGACCCATCACGAGGAGCCGGAGCCAAACGCTAACCAACCAAGGAGGACCACGACAACCTCCAGAGCCGGCTAGACACGAGGACGCACGACCATCAACGAGAAGTCACGTGAAACGTGACGTTTCAACGAGGCCTCTTGTCGGGTTAGCTCAGGCGCCCGCTACGCCTCCAACAGAGAGAAGAGGGCCAGTAACACGCAGCCAAGTGCGCAGGTGGGCCCCACCCCACAACGTATATAAGGAGCCGCACAACAGAGAGAACGTCAGTTCAGTTCGAGCAACGAGGAGCAGCAGTAGCAGCAGCAGCAGCAGCAGCAACAGCAGCAACAGCAGCAGCAGCCGCAGCAGCAGGCAGCATTCAGCTAGAACCTGAAGATGGCAGATGAGATTCCGCCGAAACGTCGTTTAGACAAGCGTGGCTCCCACAGGAGCCTACCAACTACACGGGAAAACACTCGGAAGAACACCAACACTTCATATATATATATATATATATATATATATATATATATATATATATATATATATATATATATATATATATATATATATATATATATATATATATATATATATATATATATATATATATATATATATATATATATATATATATATATATGTTGTTTCTTAGGTTTTCACGGGTATTAAATGAAGTGTTGACGTGCTTCCGGGTGTTTTCCCGTGTAGTTGGTAGGCTCCTGTTGGAACCATGGTTGTCTGAACGACGTTCCGGCGGAATCTCATCTGCCATCTTCAGGTTCTAGCTGAAAGCTGCCTGCTGCTGCTGTTGCTGCTGCTGCTGCTGCTGCTACTGCTCCCCGTTGCTCGAACTGATCTGACGTTCTCTCTGTTGTGCGGCTCCTTATATACGTTGTGGGGTGGGGCGCACCTGCGCACTTGGCTGCGTGTTACTGGCCCTCTTCTCTCTGTTGGAGGCGTAGCGGGCGCCTGAGCTAACCCGACAAGAGGCCTCACTGAAACGTCACGTTTCACGTGACTTCTCGTTGAAGGTCGTGTATCCTCGTATCCAGTCGTCACTAGCGCTTGTCGTGCTTCACTTAGGTTAGTCAGTGCTTGGCTCCGGCTCCTCGTGATGGGTCCCCTTGTGGCCGGCTGTGATGTCTCCTCGTGAATTGTCGATATTCGACGGTGCCTCGTTACGATCGGTTCGTTTACCATGGGACGTCGTGTGTTTTCCGTTATATATCTTCCTGCAGGTAATCTCTGGGTGTCGTCTCTTTTCAATTTCAATTGCCTCCCTAGTAATTCTTGATCTCCAATGCTCGATGTTAGAATCCATTCACGATACACGACGAACATTAGACAAGATCAATAAACAGTTACTAGATCTACACTTACAACTAAGCAACACCATTCATCCCACATTATGGATCGCTATTGATCAACTTGCGGAGTTTCGAGCAGATAATGATGTCACCTTCTGCACAGAGAAACAGAAGAGGAAATTTGACCGTCTTCAACTCCAACAGAAGCCAAGTAGGAAAGCCAAACCACTAGAACCGGCAAGTGTAGTCCATAACCTGTCCGACTACCCACTTGATGAGGCTTCCCTAAATGTCCTAGCCAAAGGATTTAATTTCGCCATCGCACCAGCTAGTATTCCAGTAGAAGATATAATTTGTGGAGTAGAGTCAGCAATTTCCCAAATGGATAACAATATAGCTGAAACTATACGCCAAGACGCATCGCGTATACTAAGAACAGCAAAGGCACCAAAGAGAAACATACCGCAGGAAGAATTGAAGGCACTGAAAACGTTAAGACAAAACCGGGACATTATAATCTTACCAGCTGACAAAGGCAACGCTACGGTAGTGATGAATAGTGAAGACTACCACAACAAAATAGAGGCGCTATTGGAAGACACAACGTATGAAGCAATCACAACAGATCCCACTACGTACCTGGAGAAGACCACTAAAGCCAAAATCAAAGCTAGCCCCATAGACGATGAGGTAAAAAATCAGATTATACCGAGAGAGAAGTCCTCAAGATGTCCCAAACTATATGGCCTACCAAAGATTCATAAGGAAGGAGCCCCACTAAGACCTATTGTTAGCTCAGTAGGCTCACCTGTGCAAGAATTAGCGAGATATCTAGCTAGGCAGTTGAAGCCACTCGCCGAAAAGGCTACATCCTATGTGAAAAACGCACAACAATTCATCGAGTTACTAAACAACGAGACTGTCCAACCAGAACATCTTCTAGTGAGCTTCGATGTTGTGTCACTGTTCACAAATGTACCAGTAGATGAATCACTCGAATTGATCAAGCGAAAGTACAATCCAGAGGAGCATATTCTTAGTCTAACTTCACACTGCTTAAATAACACTTACTTCACATACAATGACCAGCGCTACAAACAGACGGAAGGAGCACCGATGGGTTTGCCTTTGTCTCCAGTCATCGCTAATCTTTTCATGGAGGACTTAGAAACGCGGGCCATACAAACTGCACCACTCAAACCAAAACTTTGGTTAAGATACGTCGACGACACATTCGTAATATGGACTCATGGAAGAGAACATCTAAATAGTTTCCTAGTCCACCTGAACAACATTCACGACAAAATAAAATTCACGATGGAGGTAGAAGCAGAAGGCCAGCTCCCATTCCTAGACGTATTAGTGAAGAAGAAACAAGACGGAACACTAGGTCACACAGTATACAGAAAACCCACTCACACAGACAGATATCTAAATGCAGCATCACATCACCATCTAGCGCAACTGAATTCAGTAGTGAAGACCTTAGTGACACGCTCCCAAAGGCTAGCAGACGGCGACCATATCAACGAAGAGATGTCATCACTTCAGAAAGCACTTATGAGAAATGGATTTTCAAGGTATACAATACAGAAGTCGCAAGAACCATCCAAACCACGAACCCAGGAAGAATCCGAGAAACTAGTGGCAAAAGCATATCTACCTTACGTAAAAGAGACAACGGACAAAATCAGCAAACTTCTACGTAGACACAACATAGGGACAATATTCAAAACAGACCGAAAAATCAGCGCAGTTCTCCGTAACCCGAAATCAAAAATTGCCCTAGAAAACCAAGGAGTGTATGAAATTCCGTGCCAAGATTGCAATAAATCATACATAGGACAGACCAACATACGTATAAGTGTAAGAAGAGAAGAACATAGGAATGCAGTGCAAAAAGAGGAGAAAACATCGTCCCTAGCACAGCACGCAAAAACTACTGGACACAAAATAGACTTCGACAACACCAGGTCAGTAGCCAACATCGAGCATTGGAGATCAAGAATTACTAGGGAGGCAATTGAAATTGAAAAGAGACCGCAAAATCTTATCAAGAGAGACGACACCCAGAGATTACCCACCGCATGGAAGTCCGCACTGTCAGGAAGATATATAACGGAAAACACACGACGTCCCATGGTAAACGAACCGATCGCAACGAGGCACCGTCGAATATCGACAATTCACGAGGAGACTTCACAGCCGGCCACAAGGGGACCCATCACGAGGAGCCGGAGCCAAGCACTGACTAACCTAAGTGAAGCACGACAAGCGCTAGCGACGACTGGATACGAGGATACACGACCTTCAACGAGAAGTCACGTGAAACGTGACGTTTCAGTGAGGCCTCTTGTCGGGTTAGCTCAGGCGCCCGCTACGCCTCCAACAGAGAGAAGAGGGCCAGTAACACGCAGACAAGTGCGCAGGTGCGCCCCACCCCACAACGTATATAAGGAGCCGCACAACAGAGAGCACGTCAGTTCAGTTCGAGCAACGAGGAGCAGCAGTAGCAGCAGCAGCAGCAGCAGCAGCAGCAGCAACAGCAGCAGCAGCAGCAACAGCAGCAGCAGCAGGCAGCTTTCAGCTAGAACCTGAAGATGGCAGATGAGGTTCCGCCGAAACGTCGTTCAGACAACCATGGTTCCAACAGGAGCCTACCAACTACACGGGAAAACACCCGGAAGCACGTCAACACTTCATTGAACACCCGTGAAAACCTAAGAAACAACATATATATATATATATATATATATATATATATATATATGTTGTTTCTTAGGTTTTATATATATATATATATGAAGTGTTGACGTGCTTCCGGGTGTTTTCCCGTGTAGTTGGTAGGCTCCTGTTGGAACCATGGTTGTCTGAACGACGTTTCGGCGGAATCTCATCTGCCATCTTCAGGTTCTAGCTGAAAGCTGCCTGCTGCTGCTGTTGCTGCTGCTGCTGCTGCTGCTGCTGCTGCTGCTGCTCCTCGAGGAGCAGCAGTAGCAGCAGCAGCAGCAACAGCAGCAGCAGCAGCAGCAGGCAGCTTTCAGCTAGAACCTGAAGATGGCAGATGAGATTCCGCCGAAACGTCGTTCAGACAACCATGGTTCCAACAGGAGCCTACCAACTACACGGGAAAACACCCGGAAGCACGTCAACACTTCATTTAATACCCGTGAAAACCTAAGAAACAACATATATATATATATATATACACGTTCAATCGACGTTACCAAGCCACCTATATCTTACAGGCCACCACAGACCATCGTGATATCTTTATTTTTCCAGTGTATATATAGCCATTTATTGTTTATATTAACAAAATAAACTGCAACAGTACTGGAGGGGTAGAAGAATATGAAAAATTATATTTTTATATATTTCACTGTTGTTATCGAGCCACTTATAAAGAACCGCCTATTTGTGCCAGGTGTATATATTTTTGTTATTTTACTAACGTACACATTCCTTACGATGTTGCCGAATTTATTAATTATGGAAAGTATTTTCGTACTGCTACAAGCAGACAGTACCCTCGTTCAGCCAATAAAGCAACAACGAATATTTACCATTTTTCAAAAGTAGTTGAAAAGTATGTGTAGCATTGAGAACATGTCAACTCGAGGTAAAAAAATATTGAATCTACTAGAAAAAACAAAGGAATGAATGCTAACTAGGAGTAAAAAAATAGTGTAGTTAGAGGAACGATCAAAAACACGTTTATGAATGTGAAAAACTGTTGAAAACTCGGAAAATATGCACGTTACTAAAAAATTACAAGTAACACCCATTTTAAAGAATATATTAACCGATACGTCTGAATTTTTCCAAATTTTTAAATTTCATAGTTTACGAGATTTTCCATTTTCCGATGAGGGTCTTTTAAGCGTGCTTTTCCGGAAAAACTTGGACAAAGTACACTTTTGGAAAAAGTCATAAAGGAAAAAAAGTCTTCTATTTTAATTATACATTCACCATAATTTTTTTGGATTATTTATATTTACTTTTTGTTACCCCTCCACCCCTTTTTAGAAGAACTCGAACAGCTATATCTCGAATAATACTCGAAAATTTTACAAGAGTGAAAAATTGTGAAGAATCTGTAGAGAAGTCAAAAACTCAACGACCAGACTGATTTTATAATTTATAATAGCTAGACCTGCGGATTCTTCTGCCAATACTGCAGAAGCTGGCTTTAGTAAAAAAAATAAAAAATGTATCTAATGGTTCATAGGACAAAGGGAACTTGGCTAAGAAGACAGGTCGTATGAGGTGGTTACCAAAGCAGAAGAAACTTGCAACTACATTTTTTTTAAATAATATTGAAAACAGCCTTGCATCAAAGAAAAATAAATGTTTAAACTTCATACAAAAATATTCGGATCTTTTTAAAGAAAGCGATTGGGTTCGGATTGAAACTTTAGTGTTCAACAACTATCCCCACACCGCACATGACATCCCTAGGATATCCTCATTTGGTCCCGTATATCCCAATCGAGGACAACATTCCTCAGGATATCCTTAGGATATCCCAATAAAGTATATATAACCTGAGAATATCCCAAATGGCGATATCCTAGACAAATCCTGGCAGGATGTCCTAGTAATATCCTGCAGAGATATTAAAAGCCTAAGAAAATATCCACTGTGGGAATATCCTGAGCAAGCCCTAGAGTCGTATAGGTATTATTTATTAGGAGATTTTAACAACAAAAATAATGAAAAGTATATATATAATTTTGAGGCTATTTATTTATAGTGTCTCTTATTTGTTTGTAAAATTAGCTTCTAAAAACTTATTTGTTTGTTCTGCTTGATAGTCCCCTCCAGTGCAAATAATTCGTTAAAAATATATTAAAAATGTATATCTTATTTAAATAGCAGTTATTTATAATTTGGTTTTAATACATTTACTGTGTTTTGAATTAGCCGCCTTTTTGTGACAAGTCGAGAGTTCTAAGAAATCCGCCTGGCGTCGATGTCTTTTCCACGTTCATTTTAAAGTTCTTTCGACAAATAAGATTACGTTAATTTTTTCATAAATATAATGCTGCTATGTTATATCTTTGTATTTATTATAATATCTAAAATGGGAAAATGTGATTGGTTATTGTCCATAGATGTTATTGTCAAATACGTACCTTTATATTTTTCTGACTGAATAGATTTTTTTTATTCATTATAACTTTTCAGCACGTTATGATTTTTTAAAGTTGTACATATCATCCCTTATAACTTCTAACCACACTAAACTCAGTTGATTTTAATAATACCAAAAAAGGGCAAGAGATCATTTTTATGTAATATTTCATGCTTTTACAATTTTTATTTGAAACTTTTTTACTATCTTTTACACATTTTGAGTAATTTTGAAAAAACGCTTCGTTATATATTTTTTCACCCCTTCTCAGAGTTTAAAAAAATTCTTTCATTAATCGTGTTCAAATACTTCAAAGTAACATATCAAAAATTCAAGTATTTACTTTAAAATTTTAATTTGTCGACCTATTTCATTGGACTATATAATATAACCTCTATTAGTTTGGTAGATTTACTTTTAAAACGATATGAGCCAATTGATAGATACAAATACGTGTATGGAGTTGAACATATACCTATGTATCACATTTTTATTAGTCATTTTACCTCTGCCATTATATAAACTTGTATTCCTTAGTCTTAGCTTATTGGCTCAGTTTAAAAGTAATGATCTTATAAAATAAGTTATTTTTTGTTGTCTTTAGAAATATCCAATAAACCCTAAAGGAACTGGGGATGTCCTATATAAAGTGCAATCAATGTCCTCAGGTTGTTCATAGTAAAGCCCAGGCATAACCCATATAAGAGCTGATGATGTCCTGTACACACCCGTACGGATGTCCTGAGGACGTCATCAGCAAAGCCTGAACTGTCTCATTTGGATATCCTATGGACATCCTAAGGTGATAATGCGATCTTCCCAGGATATCCCATATGTCCTGAAAAGTTGTCCCCAGTATGTTCTGAGGATGTCCTTGTGCTGCATGGGTCGCACTAAGTGAAATATTGTTTGTTCTTTTACTTTTGTTTTAATAATGCAAATTTATTTTTAAACAAAGTCTTCACTAACTAAAATAAATAAGTTCCTACAAAAATAAAAAAAATAAAAGTTCTTTCTGTGCTATACAGTATATCTCACTATTCATGACTGCCATATCGCATTCTTATTAATAATGCGATTTTTTTAAAATTTGGGTGGAAGGTGCTTACCCATCAGGAGATTGTGTCACGGTAATATATTTAAAAATTCACCAGTGGCGTCCGTCCTTATGAAGAAAAATATAACTAATTTTCCAAAAAAATATTAGGCAAAATTTTATCTGTAAAGCAACCTCATAATTTTATTCATTGTTATCGAGAACTCACTATAACCGTATTTCAATAAGATAGTGTACTTGGTGATCACGTAATAGAAAAATAAAACTTCTGTTTTTAGGGTACCAACTATTACAGTCATGACTTTATTTTCGGACTTAGGAGTTAATTAAGCTGGAGGAAAACAGATTTTCCATTTAGAATTAATCACGTGACGTCAGTCAGTTTACTTAACAGTCAAAGTCAAAGAATCATTAACTTGGAAATTTAAAAAAATCAATTTTAGACAAATTTCATTCATGAACGATTTCAATATATAATAAAATTTACATAGATAATTAAATCACAGTGTGTTCAACATATGACATGATTAATTCTAAATGGAACGACTCTCTTCTGCTTAATTACGTCCGAAGATAAAGTTACGCCTAATAATTGGTACTTTAAAGAAGAACATTTTATTTTTTTATTGAAATTCGTTAATGTTAATGATTTTTTAATAACAACGAATAAGGTTTTGAGATTGTTTTACAGTTAAAACATTGCCATCTTTCTTTGAAATATTAGGTACATTTTTCTTCATAACGACGGACGCCGCTGGTGATTTTTTAAATATTTACCGTTACACAATCTCCTGATGGGTAAGTATCTTCCACCCAAATTTAAAAAAAATCACATTGCTAATACCCATATAGCACAAGGACATCCTCAGAACATACTGGGGACAACTTTTCAGGACATATGGGATATCCTGGGAAAATCCCATTATCACCTTAGGATGTCCGTGTAGGATATCCAAATGGGACAGTTCGGGCTTTGCTGATGACGTCCTCAGGACATCAGTACCGGTGTGTACAGGACATCATGAGCTCTTATATGGGTTATGCCTGGGTTTTACTATGAACAACCTGAGGACATTGATAGGACTTTATATAGGACATCTATAGTTCTTTTAGGGTTTATTGAATGACAGCAAAAAATACATATTATTTTATAAGATCATTACTTTTAAACTGCGCCAATAAGCGAAGACAAAGGAATACAAGTTTATATAATGGCAAAGGTAAAATGACTAATAAAAATGTGATACATATATGTACAACTCCATATACATATTTGTATCTATCAATTGGCTTATATCGCTTTAAAAGTAAATCTACCAAACTAGTAGAGGTTATATATAGTCTAATGAAATAGGTCGACATATCAAAATTTTGATATGTTACTTTGAAGTATTTGAACACGATTAATGAAAGAAATTTTTTTTTTCAACCCCGAGAAGGGGTGAAAAAGAATATAACAAAGTGTTTTTTCAAAATTACTCAAAATGTGTAAAAGATAATAAAAAAGTTTCAAATAAAAATTGTAAAAGCATGAAATATTACACAAAAATGATCTCTTGCCGTTTTTTGGTATTATTAAAAATCAACAGAGTTTAGGGCGGTTAGAAGTTATAAGGGATGATATATACAACTTTAAAAAATCATAGCGTGCTGAAAAGTTTGTAATGAATTTAAAAAAAAATTATTCAGAAAAATATAAAGGATTGTCCGCAGATGTTATTGTTAGATACGTAATCTAACAATAACATCTGCGGACAATAACCAATCACATTTTCCCCTTTTAGATAATATAATAAATACAAAGATATAACATAGCAGCATTATATTTATGAAATATTTAACGTAATCTTATTTGTCGAAAGAACTTTAAAATGAACGAGGAAAAGACATCGACGCCATTCGACGCCCGGCGGATTTCTTAGAACTTTCGACTTGCCAGAAAATGGCGGAGAATTCAAAACACATTAAATGTATTAAAACCAAATTATAAATAACTACTATTTAAATAAGATATACATTTTTAATGAATTATTTGTACTGGAGGGGATTATCAAATAGAACAAACAAATAAGTTTTTGAAGCAAATTTTACAAACCAATAAAAGACAGTATAAACAAATAGCCTTAAAATAATATATATATACTTTTCATTATTTTTGTTGTTGAAATCTCCTAAATAATAATACCTATAATAGGACGACTCCAGGACTTGCCCAGGATATTCCCACAAGGAATATTTTGTTAGGCTTTTAATATCTTTGCAGGATATTACTAGGACATCCTGCCAGGATTTGTCTAGGATATCCCCATCTGGGATATTCTCAGGTTGTATATATTTTATTGGGATATCCTAAGGATATCCTGAGGAATGTTGTCCTCGATTGGATATACGGGACCAAATGAGGATATCCTAGGGATGTCGTGCTGTGTGGGTAAAGGAGCTGTGATATGGGGGGTCACGAAAAATGAGACATACTGTATACTAAACTGATAATATTTCATTTGGCTATTTTAGGTAATATCTCATTTTCAAATTAAATCTCTCTAGACCCCTTAGAAATAATAATAATAATAATACTAATAATAATAATAATAATAATAATAATAATAATAATAATAACCCCTACTACAGACACAAACCCAATACAGTAGAAGAAAATCAGCTCGTAAAGATCTATTGGGACAAGGGGATACTGACTGACAGAACAGTGGAACACAACAGGCCTGACATCACATTAATCGATAAAAGAGAACAAATAGCCTACCTCATAGATATATCGATACCAAATAGCCACAACCTAACCAGCAAGTATGAAGAAAAGATGACAAAATATGAAGAACTAGCGAGGGAGTTTGAACGTCTATGGGAACTAAAGAGAACGTATATCGTACCACTGCTATTATCATCAACCGCAGTTGTACCTAAGACATTAAGAAAAAATCTAGAATTGCTGAAGATACCTGAAAACACCTACCTGTTGATGCAAAAAGCAGTAGCTCTGCAAACATGCAGTATTGTCAGGAGTTTCATTAGTTGTGCCTCTGAAATGGAGTAATTCTTGGTGTTAACCCGAATGCTTAATCACAATAACCTAAAAAGGAGAATTAAAAAAAAAATAATAATAATAATAATAATAATATATGAAATATGCTCTCATAGAGGATAGAACTCCGTTCTATAAATATGAACCCCTCCTGTCCTAGATAACGAGCAGGTTAAGCTGTATTGGAATAGGGAAATTAGTACTGACAGAACAATAACGCACAGCAAACCAGACATAACACTGAGACTCAAACATATGAAAGCCACGTACCTTATTGAAATATCCATTCCTAATAGCAACAACTTGAAGAAAAAGCATCATGAAAAAATCGAAAAATATAAACCACTGGCAGAAGAAATCCGAAAACTGTGGAACCACATTGTACCTATTATAATATCAGCAACTGGCCTAATTCCTAAAACACTCCATGAGAGCTTAGCACGTCTCCAAATAGATCCACATGTATACATTGAAGCACAGAAGAACATCATAATAGATACAACAAGCATAGTTAGGAAGTTCATGCAAACCACATAAAGATAATAGTAGTTACTAACCAACATACAGATAAGATAATGGTTACTATGTTAGTGTTTGGCTAAAGGAAAGCCCGCATTAACATAACAGAAACCGACGGCAAAGTCGAGAGAATTAAAAAAATAATAATAATAATAATAATAAATTATTAGTGTTGATGTATAGGAGTACTTACGCAAGTCAACAGGTCAGGTAAACTTACATTGTACAAATTATAAAAAAATATGAACAAAAAATTAAACATATGTAAACGAACGTAAAAACACAGTATACCTATAACAGATTTTTACAAACGAATACTGATACTAAGTACATTCAATATCTAAAAAATCGTAGTAAAAAAAACATGTAGTGATAGAATGCCTTGAGAAATTTTTAATTATCATTCGAATTTTTTTTAGGTTATCAATGTTTTTTATGTTGGATGGTAGTTTATTAAACATTTGAATTGCTAAATAATTTGGTCCATTCTGTGACTTCTTTAATCTATAATATGGAGTAATGATATTATTTTTAGTTCTGGTATTATAACCGTGTTGGTTCACATAGGTAGGGTAGGCATTTGAATTTGATTTAATATATGTTAAACATTGCAAACCATACAGAGAAGGTAATGTTACTATACCAAATTTAATAAAAGCATGTTTGCAATCTTCAGTATATCCTAAGCATGCTATAATTCTAATTAATTTTCTCTGTATAGCAAACACTTGATTAAAATCTGCAGCATCTCCCCACACTATTATAGCATAACACATTATTGAATGACGATGCAAAATAAGCTGATCTCAACGTATCTGCAGACACGGTACCCGAAAGGTTACGAATAACGAAAACTCTACTACTCAATTTTCGACAAATGTTGTCAATGTGTATATTCCACCTCAAATGTAGATCCAAATAAACACCTAAAATTTGTACAGTAGATATTACATCAGTAGAAATGTCGAAATTGCGTAACGTGAACATCATATCTTGTGATATTGTTTTATTACAAATTAGATTATTAGATGCAAACCATTGTTCAACTTTTGACTGAATTTCGCTTTATTCACTTCAACATTATTTAAATTATCTGATTTAATGGAGATTGTAGTGTCATCTGCGTACAGAATATACGTGAGACATTTTTTTGCCAAGGACATCATTAATGTAAATCAAAAACAGTAAGGGTCCTAATATGGAGTCCTGAGGTGCACCGGTCTTTAATATTTCTTTACTTGATGTTATGTTGTTAAATTTAACGCTCTGACTACTATAATATAAATAAGATTCCAATATTTTTATACTATTAACGTAAATTTTATATTTTTGTCATTTTTCAATTAAAATGTCATGTGAAACACAGTCAAAACCCTTACCAAGGTCTAAGAAAATTGCATCATTGAATTCATGATTTTCATATGCGTCGAGGACATTATTAAGGCCAATATTGCGCTAGTAGTGTTGCGGTTCTTTCGGTAGCCATGTGGACATTCAAGAAAGAGATTATTTGATTAAAAATATGTAATTAATCGAGTGTACAAGCATTTTTTCAATATTTTTGAGAATACCTGAAGAATTGATATTGGCCGATAGTTATTGGTAAGGCCATCCATATCGCCATTCTTAAAAATGGGTGTAACTATTGCCACTTTTAATATGTTTGGGAATGTGCCCTCCAAGAGACATTTATTTATCAATTTTGTAAGGGGATATATTATTAGATTTTTTATAGCTTTTATGGTTTTCACAGTCAAACGATATACATCTGTATTAGATTTACTTTTAAGATTCATAATAAATACAGGAACCTCTTTTTTATTTTAGTGAAAACTAGTGAGAAGCTTTACATGTATGCTATATATTATTTTTGTTAATACCTACTTTCAAAAAAATAAAAATTTATAAATAAACTCTAAGATTCTACACCGCATTTGATTTCACTTCTAAGTTTTAAATATCTATTTACAAACATAATATTTGGAGGTTGCCACATCTATGGTCTGGGAAGATCAGTAAAACATAATGGTCATATGAACGATTATACAATATACAGAAATGAGACGCGAGCGCCAAAGCTTAGAAATCCTGAACTAAATTCATATATAATTATATATTTTACTGTCTAACCAGACCCACTTCAAATTTCGTCCTCTGCACCCTCCAGTCACCTATTTATGAAAAATATGGTCAAACGATTTCAAGCCAAGAAACTGGTCTGACTTCGTCACTTTTGGTCTGTGTACGTAAGTGAAATATCCAAAATTGGTCTGTATAAACGGTTAAACAAATGTATATATATATATATATATATATATATATATATATATATATACATTTGTTTAACCGTTTATACAGACCAATTTTGGATATTTCACTTACGTACACAGACCAAAAGTGACGAAGTCAGACCAGTTTCTTGGCTTGAAATCGTTTGACCATATTTTTCATAAATAGGTGACTGGAGGGTGCAGAGGACGAAATTTGAAGTGGGTCTGGTTAGACAGTAAAATATATAATTATATATGAATTTAGTTCAGGATTTCTAAGCTTTGGCGCTCGCGTCTCATTTCTGTATATTGTATAATCGTTCATATGACCATTATGTTTTACTGATCTTCCCAGACCAAAGATGTGGCAACTTCCAAATATTATGTTTGTAAATAGATATTTAAAACTTAGAAGTGAAATCAAATGCGGTGTAGAATCTTAAGAGTTTATTTATACATTTTTATTTTTTTGAAAGTAGGTATTAACAAAAATAATATATAGCATACATGTAAAGCTTCTCACTAGTTTTCACTAAAATAAAAAAGAGGTCCCTGTATTTATTATGAATCTTAAAAGTAAATCTAATACAGATGTATATCGTTTGACTGTGAAAACCATAAAAGCTATAAAAAATTTAATAATATATCCCCTTACAAAATTGATAAATAAATGTCTCTTGGAGGGCACATTCCCAAACATATTAAAAGTGGCAATAGTTACACCCATTTTTAAGAATGGCGATATGGATGGCCTTACCAATAACTATCGGCCAGTATCAATTCTTCCGGTATTCTCAAAAATATTGAAAAAATGCTTGTACACTCGATTAATTACATATTTTTAATCAAATAATCTCTTTCTTGAATGTCCACATGGCTACCGAAAGAACCGCAACACTACTAGCGCAATATTGGCCTTAATAATGTCCTCGACGCATATGAAAATCATGAATTCAATGATGCAATTTTCTTAGACCTTGGTAAGGGTTTTGACTGTGTTTCACATGACATTTTAATTGAAAAATGACAAAAATATAAAATTTACGTTAATAGTATAAAAATATTGGAATCTTATTTATATTATAGTAGTCAGAGCGTTAAATTTAACAACATAACATCAAGTAAAGAAATATTAAAGACCGGTGCACCTCAGGACTCCATATTAGGACCCTTACTGTTTTTGATTTACATTAATGATGTCCTTGGCAAAAAAATGTCTCACGTATATTCTGTACGCAGATGACACTACAATCTCCATTAAATCAGATAATTTAAATAATGTTGAAGTGAATAAAGCGAAATTCAGTCAAAAGTTGAACAATGGTTTGCATCTAATAATCTAATTGGTAATAAAACAATATCACAAGATATGATGTTCACGTTACGCAATTTCGACATTTCTACTGATGTAATATCTACTGTACAAATTTTAGGTGTTTATTTGGATCTACATTTGAGGTGGAATATACACATTGACAACATTTGTCGAAAATTGGGTAGTAGAGTTTTCGTTATTCGTAACCTTTCGGGTACCGTGTCTACAGATACGTTGAGATCAGCTTATTTTGCATCGTCATTCAATAATGTGTTATGCTATAATAGTGTGGGGAGATGCTGCAGATTTTAATCAAGTGTTTGCTATACAGAGAAAATTAATTAGAATTATAGCATGCTTAGGATATACTGAAGATTGCAAACATGCTTTTATTAAATTTGGTATAGTAACATTACCTTCTCTGTATGGTTTGGAATGTTTAACATGTATTAAATCAAATTCAAATGGCTACCCTACCTATGTGAACCAACACGGTTATAATACCAGAACTAAAAATAATATCATTACTCCATATTATAGATTAAAGAAGTCACAGAATGGACCAAATTATTTAGCAATTCAAATGTTTAATAAACTACCATCCAACATAAAAAACATTGATAACCTAAAAAAAATTCGAATGATAATTAAAAATTTCTCAAGGCATTCTATCACTACATGTTTTTTTACTACGATTTTTTAGATATTGAATGTACTTAGTATCAGTATTCGTTTGTAAAAATCGTTAAAGGTATACTGTGTTTTTACGTTCGTTTACATATGTTTAATTTTTTGTTCATATTTTTTTATAATTTGTACAATGTAAGTTTACCTGACCTGTTGACTTGCGTAAGTACTCCTATACATCAACACTAATAATTTATTATTATTATTATTATTATTATTATTATTATTATTATTTTTTTTTTCGCATTAGCGATGCTGGACAGTTCTCCGTGTCTCCGATATTCTCACGGGGGAAGCGCCAGCGAATTATCTACAACCACTCCCCACCTCCCGCAGGGTTAGTGGTTGTAAATTCCAGAATCGTGTGCCCTAAGTAGACGCAGGGACCCCAAGACGACTGCCTTTTGCATTTGGCCTGCCAATCATTCGGCTGATTTTTGGCAGGCCGGTATGGTCTTCAATGCTGAGAGCAGCGTAGGCTTCATACCTCCGAGTACACCGATTATGAGGACGACCATCTTGACCGAGTAGCCTGGGTACAGCACTTGGAGCTCGTACCGGAGATCACGGTATTTGGTCCGTTTTTCCTCCTCTTTCAAAGCGATGTTTGGCTCAGCGGGTGCCGAGAACTCGATCACAAACATCACCTTGTTTTGATGGTCGAGGAGGACTATGTCAGGCTTGTTGGCCTGAATTAGCCTGACTGTCGGAAACGAGTAGTTCCAATAAATTCGGCACCTCTCGTTTTCGACAACGGACTCAATATCTCCGGGGACGTAAGGCAGCACTGGTGTTTGGTCTATCCCGTACGAGTGCCGTAGATGATAGTACAGCACCCGTAACGCCGCGTTATGGCGTTGGATGTAGACCGAAATCGCATATAGCGGACATGCAGAAAGTAAATGCATGAGCGACTCCGGCGCCTGGTGGCAGGTCCTACAGCTTATATCAGGAACCTCTACACCCATTACGCGGCTTCGGTAGACCAACGTGTTAATTACACCATCTTGGCAGGCCACAATAAATCCCTCGGTCTCCGACTTTAGCCCGGCTGACCTTAAAAAGGCAAATGTCAGCCTGGTCGACAAACCCAGTGTTTCTACGTTCTTATAGTATACACCGTGCATGGGTTTATCGACGTGCTGCCTAAACAGAAGTTCCTGCTCGGCAGCTTTTATTTGGGCCTTCAGACGAGTTGGCTGTAGTTCAGTGGCTGACTCTGGATCAGCACCGCGCCGGCCACCTCGCCTATCGTCGAATACGAGACCAAGTTCTTCTGCGGCTCTTTTTGCTGCCTTAAACAATCCTGCACCCACCCCTGCGTTTTCGTGATCTCTCACTAATTGCAGGAACGGGTCTGAGCTCCTAAGGACATTACATGCCATGCTCAGTGCCACTCTGCCATGCATACACTCCAACCCCAAGAGCCCTCTGCCCCCCCGATTTCGTGGGAGGTACATACGAGGGACGGACGATCTAGGATGAATGCTCCTATGGATATTCATCATCTTGCGGGTACCTCTGTCCAATTGGCGCAGCTCATCTACAGTCCATTTGACTACTCCAAAGGAGTAGAGCAGAACAGGAACGGCAAGCATATTAGTGGCAGATACCTTGTTTTTCCCCGAAAGTTCGGATGACCAAATCTTTCGGAGTAGGCTTCTGTACTTGCCGCGGAGAGATTCTTTCACTTGTTGCACATCCTGGATGTGATGTTGCTCCACACCCAGGTATGTGTAGGTCTCTCCGGCATCCAGATGTCTCAGGATGCTTCCGTCTGCGAGTTGCGCGTCTTCAGCAAAGTCCCCGCATCGTCCTCTCTTGAGTTGAACGACCGCGCACTTGTCCAACCCGAACTCCATACCAATGGCCCGCGTGTACTGCTCGACCACCCTTAGAGCATTTTGGAGTTCATGCTCTCCGGAGGCATACAGTTTAAGGTCATCCATGTAGAATAGATGAGTGACCTTATGCCTCCGGTTGCTGGTTGGTCCACAGTGATACCCGCGAGTTTGGCGGAGCTCAACATATAACGGCAGCAGTGAGATGCAAAAGAGGAGGGGACTCAGAGAGTCTCCTTGGAAAACTCCTCTTCGGAATGCCACCTGCTCTGTTGTAACCCGCTGTGCACCGGATGTTATGGTGAAGCGAGTTTTCCAGAGAGGTAGCAGTTGTTCTATGCATCTCACTAGTGGTTCTGCTACCGCAAGACACTTGAGCAAATGCAACAATAGTTCGTGCGATGTTGTGTCAAATGCCTTGCGATAGTCAATCCAGGCCATCGATAGATTCCGCTTGTACTGCACAGAATCCTGCGTAATACAGCGGTCTATCAGCAGGCTGTCTTTACAGCCCGCCATGCCCTTCTTGGCACCACGCTGCTCGTAAATCTGTTGGAAGACCGGATCAACCTGCCGTAACGTCCTAGCATACAACATACGTGTAAATAACTTGTAACAGGAGTTCAGACAAGTGATCGGCCTATAATTCCTTGGGTCGGACAGATCTCCCTTTTTGGGGATTAGCACGGTACCTACGTCCCTCGACAAACCAGTCAGGAATCTGCTGCCCCTCGTTCAACCACGTGTTGAAAACTCGGGCCAGACGACGGTGGGTGGAAGGAAATTTTTTCCACCACCAGTTGTTTATTCCGTCTGGGCCCGGAGCAGCGAAGTTCTATTATTATTAGTATTATTATTATTATTATTTCTAAGGGGTCTAGAGAGATTTAATTTGAAAATGAGATATTACCTAAAATAGCCAAATGAAATATTATCAGTTTAGTATACAGTATGTCTCATTTTTCGTGACCCCCCATATCACAGCTCCTTTACCCACACAGCACGACATCCCTAGGATATCCTCATTTGGTCCCGTATATCCCAATCGAGGACAACATTCCTCGGGATATCCTTAGGATATCCCAATAAAATATATACAACCTGAGAACATCCCAGATGGGGATATCCTAGACAAATCCTGGCAGGATGTCCTAGTAATATCCTGCAAAGATATTAAAAGCCTAACAAAATATTCCTTGTGGGAATATCCTGGGCAAGTCCTGGAGTCGTCCTATTATAGGTATTATTATTTAGGAGATTTCAACAACAAAAATAATGAAAAGTATATATATTATTTTAAGGCTATTTGTTTATACTGTCTTTTATTGGTTTGTAAAATTTGCGTCAAAAACTTATTTGTTTGTTCTATTTGATAATCCCCTCCAGTACAAATAATTCATTAAAAATGTATATCTTATTTAAATAGTAGTTATTTATAATTTGGTTTTAATACATTTACTGTGTTTTGAATTGGCCGCCATTTTCTGGCAAGTCGAAAGTTCTAAGAAATCCGCCGGGCGTCGAATGGCGTCGATGTCTTTTCCTCGTTCATTTTAAAGTTCTTTCGACAAATAAGATTACGTTAAATATTTCATAAATATAATGCTGCTATGTTATATCTTTGTATTTATTATATTATCTAAAAGGGGAAAATGTGATTGGTTATTGTCCGCAGATGTTATTGTTAGATTACGTATCTAACAATAACATCTGCGGACAATCCTTTATATTTTTCTGAATAATTTTTTTTTTAAATTCATTACAAACTTTTCAGCACGCTATGATTTTTTAAAGTTGTATATATCATCCCTTATAACTTCTAACCGCCCTAAACTCTGTTGATTTTTAATAATACCAAAAAACGGCAAGAGATCATTTTTGTGTAATATTTCATGCTTTTACAATTTTTATTTGAAACTTTTTTACTATCTTTTACACATTTTGAAAAAACGCTTTGTTATATTCTTTTTCACCCCTTCTCGGGGTTGAAAAAAAAATTTCTTTCATTAATCGTGTTCAAATACTTCAAAGTAACATATCAAAATTTTGATATGTCGACCTATTTCATTAGACTATATATAACCTCTACTAGTTTGGTAGATTTACTTTTAAAGCGATATAAGCCAATTGATAGATACAAATATGTATATGGAGTTGTACATATATGTATCACATTTTTATTAGTCATTTTACCTTTGCCATTATATAAACTTGTATTCCTTTGTCTTCGCTTATTGGCGCAGTTTAAAAGTAATGATCTTATAAAATAATATGTATTTTTTGCTGTCATTCAATAAACCCTAAAAGAACTATAGATGTCCTATATAAAGTCCTATCAATGTCCTCAGGTTGTTCATAGTAAAACCCAGGCATAACCCATATAAGAGCTGATGACGTCCTGTACACACCGGTACTGATGTCCTGAGGACGTCATCAGCAAAGCCCGAACTGTCCCATTTGGATATCCTACACGGACATCCTAAGGTGATAATGGGATTTTCCCAGGATATCCCATATGTCCTGAAAAGTTGTCCCCAGTATGTTCTGAGGATGTCCTTGTGCTGTATGGGTATTAGCAATGTGATTTTTTTTTAAATTTGGGTGGAAGATACTTACCCATCAGGAGATTGTGTAACGGTAAAATATTTAAAAAATCACCAGCGGCGTCCGTCGTTATGAAGAAAAATGTACCTAATATTTCAAAGAAAGATGGCAATGTTAACTGTAAAACAATCTCAAAACCTTATTCGTTGTTATTAAAAAATCATTAACATTAACGAATTTCAATAAAAAAATAAAATGTTCTTCTTTAAAGTACCAATTATTAGGCGTAACTTTATCTTCGGACGTAATTAAGCAGAAGAGAGTCGTTCCATTTAGAATTAATCATGTCATATGTTGAACACACTGTGATTTAATTATCTATGTAAATTTTATTATATATTGAAATCGTTCATGAATGAAATTTGTCTAAAATTGATTTTTTTAAATTTCCAAGTTAATGATTCTTTGACTTTGACTGTTAAGTAAACTGACTGACGTCACGTGATTAATTCTAAATGGAAAATCTGTTTTCCTCCAGCTTAATTAACTCCTAACTAAGTCCGAAAATAAAGTCATGACTGTAATAGTTGGTACCCTAAAAACAGAAGTTTTATTTTTCTATTACGTGATCACCAAGTACACTATCTTATTGAAATACGGTTATAGTGAGTTCTCGATAACAATGAATAAAATTATGAGGTTGCTTTACAGATAAAATTTTGCCTAATATCTTTTTTTGGAAAATTAGTTATATTTTTCTTCATAAGGACGGACGCCACTGGCGAATTTTTAAATATATTACCGTGACACAATCTCCTGATGGGTAAGCACCTTCCACCCAAATTTTAAAAAAATCGCATTATTAATAAGAATGCTGTGATATGGCAGTCATGAATAGTGAGATATACTGTATAGCACAGAAAGAACTTTTATTTTTTTTATTTTTGTAGGAACTTATTTATTTTAGTTAGTGAAGACTTTGTTTAAAAATAAATTTGCATTATTAAAACAAAAGTAAAATAACAAACAATATTTCACTTATTGCGACCCATACAGCACAAGGACATCCTCAGAACATACTGGGGACAACTTTTCAGGACATATGGGATATCCTGGGAAGATCCCATTATCACCTTAGGATGTCCATAGGATATCCAAATGAGACAGTTCGGGCTTTGCTGATGACGTCCTCAGGACATCAGTACGGGTGTGTACAGGACATCATCAGCTCTTATATGGGTTATGCCTGGGCTTTACTATGAACAACCTGAGGACATTGATTGCACTTTATATAGGACATCCCCAGTTCTTTTAGGGTTTATTGGATATTTCTAAAGACAACAAAAAATAACTTATTTTATAAGATCATTACTTTTAAACTGAGCCAATAAGCTAAGACAAAGGAATACAAGTTTATATAATGGCAGAGGTAAAATGACTAATAAAAATGTGATACATAGGTATATGCTCAACTCCATACAAGTATTTCTATCTATCAATTGGCTCATATCGCTTTAAAAGTAAATCTACCAAACTAATAGAGGTTATATTATATAGTCCAATGAAATAGGTCGACAAATTAAAATTTTAAAGTAAATACTTGAATTTTTGATATGTTACTTTGAAGTATTTGAACACGATTAATGAAAGAATTTTTTTTAAACTCTGAGAAGGGGTGAAAAAAAATATAACGAAGCGTTTTTTCAAAATTACTCAAAATGTGTAAAAGATAGTAAAAAAGTTTCAAATAAAAATTGTAAAAGCATGAAATATTACATAAAAATGATCTCTTGCCCTTTTTTGGTATTATTAAAATCAACTGAGTTTAGTGTGGTTAGAAGTTATAAGGGATGATATGTACAACTTTAAAAAATCATAACGTGCTGAAAAGTTATAATGAATAAAAAAAATCTATTCAGTCAGAAAAATATAAAGGTACGTATTTGACAATAACATCTATGGACAATAACCAATCACATTTTCCCATTTTAGATATTATAATAAATACAAGGATATAACATAGCAGCATTATATTTATGAAAAAATTAACGTAATCTTATTTGTCGAAAGAACTTTAAAATGAACGTGGAAAAGACATCGACGCCAGGCGGATTTCTTAGAACTCTCGACTTGTCACAAAAAGGCGGCTAATTCAAAACACAGTAAATGTAATAAAACCAAATTATAAATAACTGCTATTTAAATAAGATATACATTTTTAATATATTTTTAACGAATTATTTGTACTGGAGGGGACTATCAAGCAGAACAAAGAAATAAGTTTTTAGAAGCTAATTTTACAAACAAATAAGAGACACTATAAATAAATAGCCTCAAAATAATATATATACTTTTCATTATTTTTGTTGTTAAAATCTCCTAAATAATAATACCTATACGACTCTAGGGCTTGCTCAGGATATTCCCACAGTGGATATTTTCTTAGGCTTTTAATATCTCTGCAGGATATTACTAGGACATCCTGCCAGGATTTGTCTAGGATATCCCCATTTGGGATATTCTCAGGTTATATATGCTTTATTGGGATATCCTAAGGATATCCTGAGGAATGTTGTCCTCGATTGGGATATACGGGACCAAATGAGGATATCCTAGGGATGTCATGTGCGGTGTGGGGATAGTTGTTGAACACTAAAGTTTCAATCCGAACCCAATCGCTTTCTTTAAAAAGATCCGAATATTTTTGTATGAAGTTTAAACATTTATTTTTCTTTGATGCAAGGCTGTTTTCAATATTATTTAAAAAAAATGTAGTTGCAAGTTTCTTCTGCTTTGGTAACCACCTCATACGACCTGTCTTCTTAGCCGAGTTCCCTTTGTCCTATGAACCATTAGATATATTTTTTATTTTTTTTACTAAAGCCAGCTTCTGCAGTATTGGCAGAAGAATCCGCAGGTCTAGCTTCAAAATTATAAAATCAGTCTGGTCGTTGAGTTTTTGACTTCTCTACAGATTCTTCACAATTTTTCACTCTTGTAAAATTTTCGAGTATTATTCGAGATATAGCTGTTTGAGTTCTTCTAAAAAGGGGTGGAGGGGTAACAAAAAGTAAATATAAATAATCCAAAAAAATTATGGTGAATGTATAATTAAAATAGAAGACTTTTTTTTCCTTTACGACTTTTTCCAAAAGTGTACTTTGTCCAAGTTTTTCCGGAAAAGCACGCATAAAAGACCCTCATCGGAAAATGGAAAAACTCGTAAACTATGAAATTTAAAAATTTGGAAAAATTCAGACGCATCGGTTAATATATTCTTTAAAATGGGTGTTACTTGTAATTTTTTAGTAACGTGCATATTTTCCGAGTTTTCAACAGTTTTTCACATTCAAAAACGTGTTTTTGATCGTTCCTCTAACTACACTATTCTTTTACTCCTAGTTAGCATTCATTCCTTTGTTTTTTCTAGTAGATTCAATATTTTTTTACCTCGAGTTGACATGTTCTCAATGCTACACATACGAACTACTTTTGAAAAATGGTAAATATTCGTTGTTGCTTTATTGGCTGAACTAATAAATTCGGCAACATCGTAAGGAATGTGTACGTTAGTAAAATAACAAAAATATATACACCTGGCACAAATAGGCGGTTCTTTATAAGTGGCTCGATAACAACAGTGAAATATATAAAAATATAATTTTTCATATTCTTCTACCCCTCTAGTACTGTTGCAGTTTATTTTGTTAATATAAACAATAAATGGCTATATATACACTGGAAAAATAAAGATATCACGATGGTCTGTGGTGGCCTGTAAGATATAGGTGGCTTGGTAACGTCGGTTGAACGTGTATATATATATATATATATATATATATATATATATATATATATATATATATATGTTGTTTCTTAGGTTTTCACGGGTGTTAAATGAAGTGTTGGTGTTCTTCCGGGTGTTTTCCCGTGTAGTTGGTAGGCTCCTGTGGGAGCCACGCTTGTCTGAACGACGTTTCGGCGGAATCTCATCTGCCATCCTCAGGTTCTAGCTAAAAGCTGCCTACTGCTGCTGCTGCTGCTGCCGGTGCTACTGCTGCTCCTCGTTGCTCGAACTGAACTGACGTTCTCCGTGTTGTGCGGCTCCTTATATATGTTGTGGGGTGGGGCGCGCCTGCGCACCTGGCTGCGTGTTACTGACAGCCCCTCTGTAGGAGGCGTAGCGGGCGCCTGAGCTAACCCGACAAGGGGCCTCGTTGAAACGTCACGTTTCACGTGACTTCTCGTTGATGATCGTGCGTCCTCGTGTCTAACCGGCTCTGGAGGTTGTCGTGGTCCTCCTTGGTTGGTTAGCGCTTGGCTCCGGCTCCTCGTGATGGGTCCCCTTGTAACTGGCTGTGGTGTCTCTTCGTGAATGGTCGATACTCGACGGTGCCTCGTTGCGATCTGTTCGTTTACCGTGGGTGGTCGTCTGTTTTCCGTTACGTAACTTCCTGACAGTGCGGGCTTCCACGCAGTGGGTAATCTTTGAGTGTCGTCTCGTTTGTTAAGATTTTGAGGTCTTTTTTCAATTTCTATGGCCTCTCTGGTAATCCTTGACCTCCAATGCTCGATATTGGCTATCGTTCTGGTGTTGTCGAAGTCTATCTTGTGTCCTGTGGTTTTTGCGTGTTGTGCTAGGGACGATGTTTTCTCCTCTTTTTGCACTGCATTTCTATGTTCTTCTCTTCTTACACTTATCCGTCTGTTCGTTTGTCCTATGTATGTTTTGTTGCAATCTTGGCACGGGATTTCGTATACTCCTTGGTTTTCTAGGGCGATTTTTGATTTCGGGTTACGTAGAACTGCGCTGATTTTTCGGTCTGTTTTGAATATTGTGTCTATGTTGTATCCACGTAGAAGTTTTCCGATTTTATCTGTTGTCCCCTTCTCGTAAGGTAAATATGCTTTTGCCACTGGTTTCTCAGATTCTTCCTGGATTCGTGGTCTGGATGGTTCTTGCGACTTCTGTATTGTATACCTTGAAAATCCATTTCTCATAAGTGCTTTCTGTAGTGATAACATCTCTTCGTTAATATGGTCGCTGTCTGCTAGCCTTTGGGAGCGTGTCACTAGAGTCTTTACTACTGAATTCAATTGCGCTGGATGGTGGTGTGATGCTGCGTTTAGATATCTGTCTGTGTGAGTGGGTTTTCTGTATACCGTATGACCTAGTGTTCCGTCCTGTTTCTTCTTCACTAATACGTCAAGAAATGGGAGCTGGCCTTCTGCTTCTACCTCCATTGTGAATTTGATTCTGTCGTGAATGTTGTTTAGATGGTTTAAGAAATTATTAAGATGTTCTCTCCCATGAGTCCAAATTACGAACGTGTCGTCAACGTATCTTAGCCAAAGTTTCGGTTTGAGTGGTGCAGTTTGTATTGCACGAGCTTCTAAGTCCTCCATGAAGAGATTAGCGATGACTGGGGACAAAGGTGAACCCATCGGTGCTCCTTCTGTTTGTTTGTAGCGCTGGTCATTGTATGTGAAGTATGTGTTGTTTAGACAGTGTGTAGTTAGACTAAGAATATGATCCTCTGGACTGTACTTTTGCTTGATCAATTCAAGTGATTCCTCTACTGGTACGTTTGTGAACAATGACACTACATAGAAGCTCACTAGAAGATGTTCTGGTTGGACAGTCTCGTTGCTTAGTAACTCGATGAAATGTTGTGCGTTTTTCACATATGACGTTGCTTTTTCGGCAAGGGGCTGCAACTGCCTAGCTAGATACCTCGCTAATTCCTGCACAGGTGAGCCTACAGAGCTAACAATAGGTCTTAGTGGGGCTCCTTCCTTGTGGATCTTTGGTAAGCCATATAGTTTGGGGCATCTTGAAGATTTCTCTCTCGGTATAATCTGGTTCTTGATTTGATCGTCGATCGGGCTAGCTTTAATTTTAGCTTTGGTGGTCTTCTCCAGGTAAGTTGTGGGATCTGTTGTAATTGCTTGGTAAGCAGCAGTAAGCCCGCACTGTCAGGAAGTTACGTAACGGAAAACAGACGACCACCCACGGCAAACGAACAGATCACAACGAGGCACCGTCGAGTATCGACCATTCACGAAGAGACACCACAGCCAGCTACAAGGGGACCCATCACGAGGAGCCGGAGCCAAGCGCTAACCAACCAAGGAGGACCACGACAACCTCCAGAGCCGGTTAGACAAGAGGACGCACGACCATCAACGAGAAGTCACGTGAAACGTGACGTTTCAACGAGGCCCCTTGTCGGGTTAGCTCAGGCGCCCGCTACGCCTCCTACAGAGGGTAGAGGGCCAGTAACACGCAGCCAGGTGCGCAGGCGCGCCCCACCCCACAACATATATAAGGAGACGCACAACACGGAGAATGTCAGTTCAGTTCGAGCAACGAGGAGCAGCAGTAGCACCGGCAGCAGCAGCAGCAGCAGCAGTAAGCAGCTTCCAGCTAGAACCTGAGGATGGCAGATGAGATTCCGCCGAAACGTCGTTCAGACAAGCGTGGCTCCCACAGGAGCCTACCAACTACACGGGAAAACATCCGGAAGAACACCAACACTTGTAAAATGTAACCACAATGTAAAATTTTAGGTTCAATTGGCTTCCACGAGTCAAATGGCATCCGGTATTCGGACGCCATCTGACCTGCTAGCGATATTAACGCAAGAGCTTCACAGATGCCGTATTATGTCATTAAAACTTATTTTAGGTTGGAAGTCAAATGACCCATTTTAACACCCCGGTGAATATTTTAGTTCAGCGGTTTGCTACTAACTGCCGTGCCTGTCGCTCGAAAAATATACAATTTGAATACCTGCTAACCACAGAAACGGTTCAGATGGCATCCAGTTAACTGGCAACACCGTGGAAGATGGTTAATATATACCATGAGCCAGATTCTTTAGCTGGCATGTGTATGTTATTACTAGGAAAAATAAACTTAGTGGAGACAATTCGTGTAGCCTATCAAAATGAGAACGGAGTTTGTACTTCTTGATTGTAAACAATTTTTGTTGAAGATGGTTCAGCGAGGTTATTTATAAGTACAATAGCGTTCTGTAGTTTAAATAAACGTCAGATGTTGGAAAAAAGTTATTAGCTAAAATGTTGTAGATACGTAATAATCTACAGAATTATATTAATGTTAAAAAATTCTATTAGAACTTATTTTAATGTCTTTTTTTCATTTCGTATTTCCTATTAGATTCTATTTAAGAAAGGTATAAGAAGTAGGTGATCCAAGAATAATCTCTTGAAGGGAAATGCGTGGTCGAAATTAAACTAGAAGAGAAAAAATTATACGACAAAGTTTGATAGCTAAAATTATAATTCCTTTTTTATTTTATGCATGCCACTATGCTTCAAAATTAATCAGTTTGGAGCGTCTACACCTTATTTTTAAATGTAAGCTCATAGATATTTAAAATCTGTACAACTTTAATTCTTCTAAACAAACAATTTTTTTTCCATAATATATATTTATACAGTGTCTGCCAAAAAATCTGTACCATATGGAAAACTTTTCTATACAATTATTTTTTAACGGGTTTCTGCATCATTAAAAGCCACAAAATTGCTAAACATATTTGTCATGTCACAACTATGACACCTCCAAAATGTCATTGGAAATTTTAAAATGGCGCGAAATGCCCTTATTTATCAAAAATGAAAAATACCGTAAGGAAAAGTTGTTTGTAATTACATTAGGAATCTAAGTGTGAAGTTTGGCTTGAATATTTCAATTTCGTAGTTTTTGGTTTTTTTCCAAAAATATGTAACAATCATTTTTTTGTTTTTCGTTGTATTAATTTGAAACATATCGATCCAAAAAATACATAAATCTTGCATTGCTTTAAAAAAAGAAACAGGTCAATCGTGGGCTATTTTGAGTAATTCTGAAACTTTACTGTGGAATTTGCATGATAATAGGCTTAAATATTAAAGAAACGATTGTTCATTTAAACCAAATTTAGATCATATTAATAAAACTCAAAATTCCTATTAAAAATGACCTCAAATAAATTCGTAATAATAATAATCACTTTTAAGGTTTTTGAAGTAAATTTTAATAGGAATTTTCTGTTCTATTTATGTGATCTAAATTTGATATGAATGAACAACCGTTTCTTTGATATTTATAGTCTAGTTGTCAGACAGAAAAGGATAAAAATCGGTCAGTAAATGTTATATGGTTGAATTTTTCAGAAAAAAAATTTGTTGATGTAGAATGTGACAAAAAAATTGGTAAAGGTATTTACACAGAACTTCCCTCTTTATTTGTGCATGGCGGTCACTCTAAAAAATTAACAGTTACGAAATGACATTGAAAATAATAATCGGAATATAGTTATTACTATTATTACAAAGAAAACCTGATAAGTTTTGGTCAAAAAAATATACAGAGTGCTCATCTAACAACAAAAGTTCAATACTAAATGACAGGTGCCAAATATGGAAGGCTTGCGCAAATACCTTTACAAATATCCACCATGAGAGAATTATTTCTTAGGATGACCACCCTGTACATTTTTCAATAAAAGTATAATAGGTGCAAATGCCAAATATTATTGACATCTCTCACATTTTCAATTCCACATTCACGTAGTGGAGTGGAAGTATAGTGGTGGTTAAAAAAATTCATTTGTTTTTTAATTTTTCAAAAATGTTGGTAAAAAAATTTTCAAATTTTTTTTCTGCTGAAATATGTTTAGAATGTCATGAAACGTGGAAATTTTAAATTTGAGCAAAAAGGAAAGTTTCCTTCTATTCTATAGTAGTGGTAAAAAAGATTACAAACTTAATTTTTTTTCCTCTTTGAAGTAGGTTTAAAATGCCATGAAATATGAAAATTTTAAATTTCAGCAAAGAAAAAAAATTTTTCCATCTATTTTAGTTTTAAAAATTTGTCAAAAAATTTTCAAAATTTTTTATTCTGAAATAGGTTTAGAATGTCATGAAACGTGAAAATTTTAAATATGAGCAAAAACATTTTTTCCATCTATTCTAGTGATTAAATATTTTTCCAAAATGGTAAAAGAATGTTGCAAATTTTTTTTTCCGAAATAGGTTTGGAATGTCATGAAACGTGGAAATTTTAAATTAGAGCAAGAAAAAATTCCATCTATTCTATAGTAGTGATAAATAGATTAAAACATTTTTCAAAAAAATGTTTTTCATCTGTTTTAGTGGTAAAAAATTTTTCAAATATGTTGGTGAATAAAATTTTCAATTTTTTTTTTCTGAAATGGGTTCAGAATGTCGTGAAAATTTTAAATTTGACCAAAAAAATTTCCATCCATTCTAGTGGTAAAATTTTTTTCCAAAATGGTAAAAACATGTTGCAATTTTTTTTTCCGAAATAGGTTTAGAATGGCATGAAACATGTAAATTTAAAATCTGAACAAAGAAAAAAAATCTATCTATTTTGGTGGTAAAATTTTTTAAAAGTGGTAAAAAATATTCAAATTTTTTTTCTTAAATAGGTTTAGAACACTATGGAACATGGAAATTTGAAACTTGAACAAAGGAAAAAAAATCCATCTATTTTAGTGGTAAAAAAATTTTCAAAAATGTTGGTGAAAAAAATTTTCACTTTTTCTTTTTCTGAAATGGGTTTAGCGTGTCATGAAACGTGGAAATTTTAAGTTTTAGTAAAAAAATTTTTTAATCATTATTTATTCCTTTTATATTTTCCAGTGAAAGTTTAACCAGTTTTTCGCTGAGAGTAGCGTCAACTACCTACCAAATTTGACTGTTCTCCGTCAAGTAGTTTTTTAGTTAATGCACCGACAGACAGACAGACAGACGGAATTGAAAAACCTATATTTCCGTAATCTACGTGATCTGAAACGTTCAAATCCGAAAAAATCTAGAAGGGTGATTTTTTCTCGAACACAATACTTCCCTTCGGTATGCGAGGAAAGTAAAAAGTGTACAGCTCTAAGGTGCCGGCGAATCCTACAAAAATCGAAAATATTGGCCGGAATTCGGTTTTTGGCCAATAACTCGCAAAATAAAAAATATGCATAAAAAAACCAATAGCACTAGGCGATAGAGTGGGGAATTTCATATCAAAAACATATATGAAGTTTTTTTGAATGATCAAAAATGTAGGCTCCAGATTTTTTTGTTTTACGCGGCAGAATAGAACGTGGCGACGTGAAGCGTGCCCGGTCTCGGACGCGCTACACTAAATTTGTTGTAACTTTTGAACTAATTGTGTTCAACAAAGCTTAAACGAGAAATATGTAGATATTGGATTATCATGTTTTCAAATATAGAATGATTGTGTAGGAATAGTATATATATGGAGTCGGAACATACAGAGATTTCCAATGAAATCGGTAATAGCTACCGCTTCTACAATTTTTAAAATAAAAATCTGAAACTTTCACATAATATTACTCTTGAAGTAATGTATAAAAAGATCCGATGGATGGGTATGCTAAACAATTTTTTTAGTAAAAGTTATTAACGTTTATTTTACCCCTAGTTTCATGAATTTTGGAGCAAAGAAAAATTTATCTTTTATTTTTTTTAAATAAAACGGGTTAATTTAATTTTTAAAGTAAATTTCCTTGAAGCATCTTAAAGTACACATTTCAAGCTTTAAAAATCGTACCTACAGAAATCTAATAACGCGATTTAAACCAGAGTAATAGGTGGTTAAAGTTATTTATACATATCAAATTTTATCAATTTCTCAAAATCTTGAAATTTTGGAAGTGTACATCTTCAAAAATAGATTTTTTTCTCTCATCAGATCTTTTTGCACATTACTTCAAGATTAATATATGAAAGTTTCAGGTTTTTATCTTTTTTAACATAGTAGAAATGGAAGAGCTTACACCCATTTCATAGCAAATTTTTTTATCTTCCGACTTCATATGTATATACTATTTCTACATAAATTCATTATTATATTTGAAAATATAATAATCCAATAGTCACATGTTTCTTCTTTCATTTAAGCTTTGTTGGGCTCAATTTCATTAATTAGTTCAAAAGTTACAACAAATTTAGTGAAGCGCGTCCAAGAGCGTGCATGCTTTGCGCGCCGCACTTATGTCTCGCCAAGTTCCATTCTCGTGCGTTACATAAAACAATCTGGAGCCTACCTTTTTGATCGTACAAAGAAACTTCATACACAGGGTGTACCTTAATGACTAATATATCAGGGTGTGATTCCTTAGGTCATTTTATGAAGAAAAGTTCGTATGAACATATGTCCACAACGGCTTACATTTTTTACTACAGGGTGTCGGAATTTTTTTTTAATCGTTATTTTTTAATATCAGAAAGTATTTTAGATATAATTTTCAATTTTGGTATGTGTTAATAGGATATACTGCCACATATTTTAATTACAGAAATTATTTTATCGGTGCACCAGTGGCGTTCCTACGAGTATATCCTCTGATATTTTTTACGAAAAAAGTGGTACGCCACTGACATGTCGATATTTTTCCTGCTTAGCCTGATCAATTCTACATGAAAACAGTCTCTTGCGTTTTTCTCGTCTGACGAACAGTTCTTGATTAAAACAATTAAATTCATATTGAAATTCATTACACAGGCACACAGACACACACACACAAAATGTCGATTACACGGATTACACTACTCGGTGTATTTTGGCTTGCTGAATCCAAATCCAGTGTCATTTTTGCCCCACCACGTCATAATTTTTTTTGTATACTCAAAAAACAGTTAGAAAAATGCATAAATGGAAAATTGCATTTTTCTAACGATTTTTCTAAGAATAGAGAAAAATTGTGACGTGGTGGAGCAAAACTGACGCCGGATTCAGATTCAACAAGCCAAAGTAATCTAGGGATGATTGGTCTGGTCCGTGTAATCGACAATTTTTTTTTGTGTGTGTGCCTGTGTAATGAATTTCAATATGAATTTAATTGTTTTAATCAAGAAATGTGCATCTGACGAGTAACACTTAAAAGACCGTTTTCATGTAGAATTGATCAGGTTAATCAGGAAATATATAGACATGGGAAAATGTCAGTGGCGTACCACTTTTTTGGTAAAAAATATCGGAGGGACGCCACTAGTGGAGTGATAAAATAATTTTTCTAATTAAAATATGTGGTTCTATATCCTATTAACACATACCGAAATTGAAAATAATATCTCAAATACTTTCTGAGATATTATTAGAAATTAACGATTGGAAAAAAAATTCAATACCCTGTATCAAAAAAATTAAGCCGTTGTGGACATATGTTTATATGAACTTTTCTTCATGAAATGACCTAAGGAATCACACCCTGAAATATTAGCAAGTCATTAAGGAACACCCTGTATGTATTTGATGTGAAATTCCCCACTCTATCGCCTAGTGCTATTTTTTTTATATACTATTTTTATTTTTCGAGTTATTGGCCGAATACCGAATTTCGGCCAATATTTTCGATTTTTTTAGGGGTCGCCGGCACCTTACAGCTGTAAACTATTTTTTATCATATTCTACACCAAAAAAAAATACTTCTCCTGAAAAATTCAGCCATATAACATTTAGTGACGCCTTAAAACCGACGACTGGGCTATTAAGCCGATTCTCGTACAAAATGTCACAGTAACGGTTCAGAATTACTGAATACAGCCCACGACTGTCCTGTTGTTTTTGTAAAAATGTTTTTTTACCATTATTAATTACATTTATAAAAGAAATTCAAAGAAATTCAACATTTATGTATTTTTGCATTGAAATATTTCAGATTCAGTAGACAAGAAATTTTTAAAAAATAAATGTTACATATTTTTGGGAAAAAAAGGAAAAACTAGAAAATTGGAATTATCGAACCAAACGTCACATTTAGATTATTAATATAACTACAAATAACTTTTCCTTATGATGCTCTTCCATATTTTGATAAATAAGGACATTTCAGGCCATTTTAAAATTTTTAATGACATTTTGGCGGTCTCATAATTGTGACACGACAAATATTTTTAGCAATTTTGTGGTTATTAATCATGCTAAAACTAACAGTGACCCTCGTTTAAAAAAAACAAATGAATAAAAAAGTTTTCCTTGGTGCAGACTTTTTGGCGGACACTGTATATATAAAATTAAAATTTCATTACAGCTTACTTTAAGTCGAAAAGCATACATGTTGGAAGTGTATTTTAGTTTCAATCAGATAAGTACCTAGCTTTCTTGTTGATGATATTGTTTAAGTAATTTAAGAATTTTTACTTCTATTTTTGTATTGTATAGCTTGAATGTAAATGACCGTGATATTTAGACCCTTGTATCTAGCAGTGATCCGTTTATGACACTGGTAATAAATTTGTTTAGAAATTTAACACATGTTTACCATTGACTACCTTATTTAACTGGGAAGCTTATTGTTAGTAGTAGTAAAAAGGGCCAAGGCATTTTGGTTTAAAATGGATTTTTATAACCATGACTAAATTTTCTAACAGAAAGTTAAAACATTAAAGCTGATAAATTTTGTCCTAATACCTATGTTACATTAGAAAATGTTATTAATTTCTTTTTATAAGGTGTGAAGAATATCATATCTTATCTAGTAAACAAATCTTTAAAAATTTATGAATTAATGGGTAATTGGATTTCCGGGTGTAGTCCCGCTTACTTATTAGATTCCTATAGGGGCCCCAAGTTGTCCAAACGACGGTGACGTTTCGGCATAATTACATCTTGCCATCTTCAGATGATAACTGCCTACTGATGAGCCCCGTTGCTCAAACTGAACTGAGTTCAATTCATTAACCAAATGGAAATATCTTGAAAATTATGAGTTATGTCAAAAACTCAATCAATCCATCAAATTCAATTTCAATAAAAATTGGCAAAGTTATGGCTACTTGTTAAAAAATTGCCTGTTTTATGATAATCGACATTGGAGTAGGTATTACTTTAAATTTCGTTGTGAAAAAAGAATTCATTCAAACTTTTTTGTAGCTTTTGAGATAATAAATCAATTGGTATATATTTTTGGTAAAAATAATTTGCTTTTATCCAAATTTGTGATAAACACGTTTAATGAAATAAAATATTGTATATTTCTATTGTGAAATATAGTTCATTTGAACTAAATGAAAATGGAATCAGTAGTGTCATTTAGCAAAATTAAACGTCTTCTATAGCCACTTCTGGTAAAAATTATAGAAAAAACATTTTATATTTATTGCAGAAAATGTTTTGTAAGGCATATAAAGGAAAATGTATAATTTCTTTAAGTACCCATATTAGTACAGCTAAACAATCACGGAATAATTTTCTTTTATTACCCTTTAGTTATTTGCTACACGGTTGAAAAACACTTTTTGTGAAATTTGCGTAATTTTGCAGAATTCTCAATGTTTTGGAAGTATTTTGAAAAAGTCACGTCTTACGAATGTGGGTTATTACCTTTATTGATGCCGACAACATTATCTTAAATTTGTTTTATGATACGTCACGATCACATGTTTCTAGAGAAAATAAAGACGATTTAAGTTTGAGGTATAGGTACAACATTTATTTCAAACCGCTCCTTGTCTTTTTTTCCTTTGACTGAAAATTATCAAGCAATTTGGAAAATACTGTACACACTTTCAAGGGCGATAAACCACGACTTTATTCAAACTCACAAGATCATTCAGTAGGCTATTCAAAAACATATATATTGTAGAACTTGAGTCATGTTTAATTTCATTAACATTTAACATTGCAAATTGTGTTTTTATAATAAACGTTTCTTTTTATATAAAATACACTTTCAGATGTATTAATCAACCCTAATGTCATATTATTTTAACTTTATTAAATCAGTATTAATAATTACTTAACAAACGCACAATTTGTATCTCAATTTGGGATAGAAAACTCACATTACTAGAGGGGAAAATGATTCCTTTGTAAATTCCCAAGACGAACTTAATATTTCGTAACTTAAATTTTGACATAAATTAGTTTTTATTCCCAGGATGAAATTTTAATGTAAAATGTTCAGATTTTTATGTACTTATACCTCGCTAGACTGCAGATTGTAATAATATTCTTTTAGGAAAATACGATAAAGCAACATAGCAGACAACGCCGCGGGAAGTCAATTAAACCTGTTATTCTTATATTCGGATGTCATTTTACGCATCGATCAAAATATTCATAAGGACGCCAATTAAACCGTAAAATAAGTAGGATGCTAAGCTAGCCTGTAAATATATTTTGTGAATATCAGTGTGTATATTGACGGAAGCCAAGTGAGAACGTTATTAGGTTGGACGCCAATTAATACCGTATATAAGTATATATATATATATATATATATATATATATATATATATATATATATACTTGTTTGTTTGCCAAGAGGCACCCATGTTAATGAATGTAATTCTAGCACCCGTTTTATACTCTCACACCATGATGAGTAATGGTCGTATATAAAAGACGTTTTAACAGTGTGGCACCCCTCTCTGTATAAAACTTTAATAAACCATAGCATTGTGGCATCCAACAATGTTGCCTAGTTTACTGCTTTAAACTGTTAGGTTTCTTATAACTTTTACCGACTTATCTGAGAATTTGGACTGTGTAATTCGTCACACTGGGAATATGAGGCTGGATATGCATAAGAAGCGTTAAATTTTTCAATTTAAGATATATCTAATATTTTTTATTATATTGAATGCAATGTTATAATAAGAATACACAAAATATTTAATTAACTGACGAAATGGAATGATTTATTTTCACCGTATTTGTTCTTCCAAACTAAATTAATATATAAGAATAATAGATTTAATTGAGAAAAATATATTTGATTCTTCCAAATCTATTACAATATTATAGTTATCTGCAAGAAAGGAATAAATTAGCAGAGATATAATCATGCTATATGATTTAAACATTTAATACTGCATAGTAATATTTAGTTTCCATTATTAAAAGTAAAGCGGATATTAATATTAGACGGTCTCTTATATACAGGGTGTCTAAGTAGTATGCGGCATTGCTTCTGGAGCGTATAAAAGTACCTTTATTTTTTTCTTAGGTCGTCTCCTTTCTGAGTGCTATTTCCTTGAAGGTTCAAGTTGAAAGAGCTTCTTTGCTGGTCGTTTCCTAACCGCTTTATCGATTGTAATAAAACTAGGAAAGTATAGATAGTAAGTAGGTCATTTTTATTCAACGGTATGGTATCTTTTGCATCTTGTCTAGAAAGCCAGGAGTAGGACACCCCTAACGAGTTGTGCCTCTAAATATTGACAAAATAGTTTTCTAGAAAGACGGTCGTGTTAGTCATGAATAATGCTAAACATTTTTGACCAAAATTTGTTTTAGTAGTGTGTCACAAAAACTGACATTTTCCTATTTGGAAGAACTGTTAGGAAGCGTTTCTGATAAACATATTTGTCTTCTAAATTACTCGCAACAAGTTCCTACGTAAAATTCATGCCAGCATGGTCACGAGATGAGAAATGTATTACCTATTTAAAAAAAAAAACATTATTACACGCACTTCTACAGTGTTTTTTCTTAAATTAATAAGTTTGTGGTTTTCTTAAGGAACAATGTTTAGTTTCTATGTAATCATTTAATATTTGTAAAATTTGACATTGGAATTCATTTAGTAATAAATTAATAAATTAATTTATATCAACATTTAGGATCAATACGCATTAGGGGTGTTCAACCCCTAACTCCCGAGACAAAATATGACATGTCTAAATCTGATACTCATTATACCTCCTATACTTATACTGTCCAAACACTACAATCGACAAAGCAATTTGGGCGCTATCAACAAAACCTTCTTCAAAATTTAACTTTTACGGTTGATTAGTTCCTAAAGAAGGCCCTCTAGGAAAAAAATATATACGTGCTTTTAGTGCCATTTTCTCCCAAATTATACGCTACTGAAGTATTGCCCCAAAATGTGTAAGTAATCCATATGACAAAAGGTTATACATAATACATCCAGAATGTTTTAACAGATAAGAGTACTTTTACAATTAATCTTGTGTTTTCTAATTGCTATAAAATGCAGGCAAATAAACAAAGTGTACCAACATTACTACTTTAAATTGCGAATATACTATTATATACGAAGAAACCAAATGCAGAAAACTAGATTACATTTCTTTAGAATTAATTTATGCTAATAGGCGATATAATAATAAGATTCATACTGTATGTAAATCGTCTATACTTAATATAAAGTTTGGTTTGAATTAAGAGTGTCCTACGATCAAAAACCAACTAATTGGTTTAATATACTACTATATACGAAGAAACCAAATGCAGAAAACTAGATTATATTTCTTTAAAAGTAATTTATGCTAATAGGCGATATAATATTAATATCCATACTGTGTGTAAATTTAATATAAAGTTTGGATTGAACTAAGAGTGTTCTACGATCAAAAACCAATTAATTGGTTTAATAGTATCATTAAGAAAACTACAAAATAGAGACGTGGCCTGTCAAGAAAATTAATAGACAAAAATGCGCAGTTCAAAATGTATGTGGCCAGTGTTAAAATCAGAATACCAAAATAAATAATCAAAAATAAATTTAATAATGAAAATGATAACCTATATTAAATTAGTCCTAAAAAAGAATAAACTTTTAGAGGACTTTTGTGATTATCAATTATTATACTCTTCGCAAATACAAAACGAAGAGTATATTGCATTCGATCGGCACATTTCTAAAACCGGTAATATTGTTCGTAGAGAAAAAAAATTTCATATCACGGTGTTGGTGATCGAATTCTGAACAACTTTCAAAATGTCCGTCCGTCTATCCGTCTGTCTGTCCGTCCGTCCGTCTGTCTGTCCGTCCGTCACGTTTCTTGTAAGCACGATAACTTAAGAACGAGAAGTCCGATTGTATTGAAATTTGGGCAGTAAGTTAGTGTTAAAAAAAAACTGAAAAGAGTATCCTATAGAATGTACAAGAATTATATATAACAGGTGTAGTAAATTGGTGAATAGTATAATGGTTAGCTTGTTTAATATGTATTATAATTCAATATAAAATCGTCAATATAAGTAATAGTTGTATTCTACATTTAAATAAACATAATAAAAATAAGTTGAGAATTTGTTACCTCAGATAATAATCTTAAGGGTTCTATTTGACTGAAATTACTATATTTGGCGCTAAATTAAGAACGACCATATGGTGTATTTAAAGAGAGCTTGACTGGTCAGGAAATAATGGACCTTATTTCTAACAACAAAAGGGATGCTTCAATTTATACTATTGTAAACTTTAAATAGATCTCAAAGCTACCATCATTCTTTTGGTGAGTAGTCAGTTATATATTTACAACTTGTGACAATACCATAATTATACCGTAAAAATCTATTACTTTTTATTCCTGTCCTCATAATGGGTGGTGGATTTTAGGTAAGGCGACAGAAACTGAAGTAACTTAACAAACAAACAAATATTTCAAATAAAACCAGAATAACTTTTTAAATATTATATTATTTCCTTATATTTACTTATCGTAAATATTTTTCTTATTGATAATTCTAGTTATACATAGAAAAAGAGTTTATCAATTTTATGGCAAGCAAAGTGTGTTTCATAAATTTTCTCTACAGAAATTCACTCCTCGTTACCTCATATTTGAAAACAGCTGGGGTAAGATAACACAAACGTTTCATTATAAGGGCTGATTATCCCAAAAACGGAAAAAATTGTTCACTATTGTCTGTTGTAAATCTCTCACTAACATTTATAACACATTTTTACGATACTCTCGATATATTAAATTTAAGCTACCTTTTGAAGATCAATTATTACTTTCATGTCAAATTTTGTTATAATATGAAGAAATATACTTTTTATATGAGGTAATACTTTGGATTTTTTTAAATCAAACTTTCTTTATTATTTATAGAAATATATTAAATACTATGTCTTTGTATATAAGATAATTATTGTTTTGGGACATAAACTTTCAGTCAAATGAAACAGCTGGAAAATATTTTCAACATCTTCAATAGTGTACACTACACAGTAATCCAGTGTTATGCGAATGACACTCAGTTGTCATGTTATTTTGATCCAAACAATGTACGTATGTATAAATAAATTAAAGCTTACGGAAATTACAACAAATCCTCGGAGCCAGAAATTTTAAATAAAAAATACTTTTTTATTATTTTAAGTTAAAGGTCGGAAAAAAATAAATTTTAAAATAATTTTTGATATATTATAATATACTGAATAATACATATATGGTAGAAATATCAAGTCCGTGAATATAAGTCAAATGTCAATTTGGCAGATGTCAATATATTATATCAAAAATTATTTAAAAACATTTTTATTTGACCTTTAACTTAAAATATTAAAAAAGGAACTTTTTTTCAAAATTCAGACTCCGAGGATTTGTTGGAATTTCGGTAAGCTTTAGTTTAAAAAAAACTGTTCATTTCAGATTTGCGCTCTCTAGCCATTTTTGAACAAAAAAACTCGATTTGGGACCACCCTAGTAGCACAACATATTGGACCAATATATAATCCATATAGGACCAATATATGAATATTGGTTCTATATAAGACCAATATTCATATATTGGTCCTATATGGATTATATATTATATTATATATTGGTGCTACTGTGCGCACGCCGGTTTCCATACTGACGGGCTTGAGTTTTCTTTCATGCACAGATGTAGATGACTTTTCTAATAATACGATTAATTAAATAATACGTACAAACGATTTGAGATCTAATATACGATTCAAATGTATTGACCCCTCACTTTAACAGCAAATATCTCAGAAACGGAGAAGCAGAAAAAATTGAAAACATTATGTGTTTATTAAGAATCTATTCTAAATCTGTCACTGAAATTTGAATAATGTACATTGGACACTTTTGAAGTTCAACTTAGTTATATTGAAAAATGTCTTACATTTTAAGGAAATTTTGACCATACCACAGGCTTCCGACTCATATGGAAAACCTGGAGAACCTGGAAAATTCAGGGAATTTAAAAATCTTTAAAAAATACCTGGAAATATCAGGGAATTCTATAAATTGTATAAGAAATCAAGGAATTCTGCGTCTCGATATGGAAAACCATAGAATTCTTAAGAAGTTCCACTGATGCAATTCAATTTAAGGAATTATTTTATGTGGAGTAAAAAATTAATTTACTAAAATATGTATGGAAATCTATATGTTTGGTTATGAAAAACCTGGAAAATTCAGGGAATTTTTTCAGCTTCGCAAAGTCTGAACTCTGTACCAGTTTTATATCTATTACAGCTTGGAAATATGCATACTTTGTAAATAATATTTTAGACACCGATAAAGCACGGCATTCTTTGTACAGGAAATTTTTTCAAAATTCTCTATTTTAAAATTTTGCAGTTATTCTCAAAAACTGGACGTCATGTTTATTCGGTCATTTATCAATGTATTTAAAAAATTTTTGTTAAAATAGCGAATTATGTAAAATTTACAGAAAAAATTATTGGTATATATCAATCATTAATTTAGTTATGAAACGTAATAGATAATATTAGTGCAAACTTTGAATGGTATTATCCTTTACGCTTGATAACTAAATTAATATTTGATACATATCAATTATTTTTTTTGAAAATGCTTACATGTTACATAATTAACTATTTCAACACAAATTTTTTAAATACATTGATAAATAACCGAATAAAGATGACGTCACGTTTTTAAGAATAACTGCAAAATTTTAGAATAAAAAATTATGAAAAAATTTCCTCTTACAAAAAATTCCGTGCTTTATCGGTGTCTAAAATACTATTTACATAGTATGCATATTTTTCAAGATATGATGGATTTGAAACTGGTATGGTCAAAATTTTCTTAAGAAGTAGGACATTTTTCAATATAACTTATCAGAACTTCAAAACTGTCCAATGTACATTATTCAAATTTCAGTGACTGATTTAGAATAGACTCATAATAAACACAAAATTATTTCAATTTTTGCTGCTCTTCCGTTTCTGAGATATTCGCGGTTAAAGTGAGGCATCAATACATTTGAATCGTATATTAGTACAAATTTTATGTTGTTTAGAAGAAATGATTTGACCCACAACTAGAAACAAATGTCCTATTTCATTTTCTTTAATATTAAAAAAGAATTATTCCAGGGTTTTTATACTCCATTAAAATTTGTTGACTGTTTGATTTTGTATCCTAGATTTGAATCTGACCTATATAAAAAAGCTGTGGAAAATAAATAATATCAGACGAAGACCTGAATGCTCTCGGCTAGATTTCGAGATTTCAACTTTTAAAATAATTTATCACCATCACATTTTTATTATTAATAATTCTTTAAGCAGCCACATTAACTACCCACTAGATATTACTCTCTACTTAGATCAGATTTTTATGTATCGCCAAAAGAGGTATCGATCAACAATCAGATAGGCAGACACATGTAAGACTCAAAATTTACATGAAACGTAAAAATCTGGGATAGTATATTACCAAATATTTTTAACCCCACCCTGTTTATTTTTCAATAAAAATATATAAGGTTTTTTCCTTGACAATGACGTTAATAATTAAAAACATATATGGTTTTTTCTTTGACAATAGCGTTAATAATCCCTAATTATTATTTTTCACTGTCAAAGTTTTTAGCGCTAATGGACGGAGATGACTGTGAGGCAGACAGACTGATGGAATCGAAAGACTTCAATTTTCCTAATTCAATAATTAAAAACGGGAAAATTTAAAAAAAATAAAAAATAGTCGGGATTCTTTATACTTATTTCACAAATAAATCAAAGTTTCACGGTCACAACATGCGACGGGCCGCCGTACTTTATTAAAACGATAGTCAGATATAAGTGTTTTTACCGAATATAAAATATCTGAATACAACTGTGAATGAAACCTAAATATGCTTTCATGTTAAAGACAATAACTAACAGTGTTGCCATATTTCGGGTGCCAGTTTGCATTGGTATTCTCAGAGGGCCACTATGTCACTTTGTTATATACACTATATACAGATGTGTTTTAGCAGGCGCACTCTGGTGAAGAAGTTGCTCAACTATTGGAATATATGTGTCTATAAAATATGTAAAAATGGCACCCAATCAAAAATTGGTATTTTCGCCGATCTAGGCCAGAAGATGAGAAAACAGTCATTTTCTACTAAAAACAATGTGGCACCCAAATCTGGGTGCCACACTGTAAAATCGGGTGTCGGTATAACAAGGGTTATACGATTTGGGTGCCGCTATTACAATTTTTATATGTATATATATATATATATATATATATATATATATATATATATATATATATATATATATATATATATATATATATATAACCACCAATGCCTAGTTCCCTCATATATAACCAAGTTCCCTCCGATTCTGGAGGGAACAACGTTTGGCTATAGATTTAATTTTAAACGATGGTCCAACCTTAATCCCAACAATTAACGAAAAATTGTCTGGAGGGTGCTTTGTATATATTTGTCTTGAAAATGAGGGGTTTAGTTCGACTTACTACCGACGGCGCTGCAATCATGTTGATAGATTACAAATTTCAGTCTGTGTTCCCTCCACAATGTTATATAAGGTTGCAATTTAAATCGTCAATTTAGTTCCCTCCGAAATTCGACAACATTGCGTTCTTTACCTGCCTCTGTGTTCTGCAAATATATATTAGATGCGGGACACAATTGGTATGTTTAAAACTTTAGGGTCAAGTGGAAACTGGGTGAAATTTACTTCGAGAGGCCGGTTACTTGTTCAACTAGCTGATGAAAAACATAAGTTGGATTTCTAATTTTAATTATTTGTACACATTTAAAAGGCAGGGCACCTCTCTCAAATTTTTGTTTATTGGCCGATTTAATTGATCGTTTTAATTGATGATAGAGTTTCAATAACTTCAAAGGGGTGCAAAATTTCAAACCGAAATTTAAAATTTCAAGGCCTCTCTCGACTTTTTTTTCAAGACTAAGAATCCACAAAAAGTGTTAGCAATTAATCTCAAATTTGACTACGGCAGTGGGTTTAGGATACCTTCAAATGGGCGTGACCGAAATTTAACAAGAAATATTGGTTTCGAGCAGAAATATAGCATAATTAAAATTGAATGTTAAGTTACTTAAATATTTCGAATGTTCGTCGTGTAATTTGACAATTGTTTAAATAGTATTGTTCACAATGCTCCTTTAGATCGTTATCAGTTGAATTTTAAAAACTTATAACCATTAGTTAATCAATATTGGCAATATTTGTTTTTTTAAACACGCTTCATAATTATTTTTATTAGCAAGCTTTGCAATTAAATTTATTATCAAATCTAGATTTGGAGAATTGTATAAATAATTAAAGCCCTTTAAACCACAAATTATCACACCTTAAAACTAGTATTTTATAAATAAATTGCACATCTTAAAATCAATTAACATGTACATTACAATTAAGAATTTCTCAATTTAACAAAAACTTTATAAATTCTTTTGTTACACCAAATAAAAAATTATAATTAAAATTAATAATTTTCTAATTTAGCAACAATTTCAGAAATTAATAGGTTTGTAATAAAATAACATAAGAAACCATAAACAAACAAACAAGAAAAAATAAAACGAATTGACCCAACAGTGCCATACATTTTAAATGTTGGCTATTTGAACTAAATCTGCATTCAATTCAATACATTTGGTAGAGAATTCGCACTGCAAAATTCCTCTTAAAATTGAAGTCTGTGGGGGTTTGGAAGTAAAAGCTGCGACCGGTCTGATTAAATAGCTTGTAATAAGAAATAGACAAATTCAGTTTAGAATTTTAATTGCTAGTATAACCAGAATTCAAGTTGTCGAAACAATACAAAAATTGGAAATCAATAATTTTACAGATAGTCTTTCTTTTTAGTTCTCTTAGTTTTTCTGCTGTTTGTAAAATCCTATAAAGGATATGTTTGAGCATATAATTAATTGTGTTTATGTGTGAAGTTGGCCAAAAATATCCCTGAGAAAAGGACGTTATTCAAAATTTTTCAGATATTAACACTGAACGATTACACAGGCACACAAAAAAAGTGGTCTGTTACCGGGACCCGACAGAGTAACCCCTATGTATTTCGACATGCTGAATACGAATGCGATGTCCGTTTAGCTCCATCACCCACCAATTTTTTGTAAATAACGAAAATAACCCCGATTCATATTCAACGTCGAAGTATCGAAATATCGAAATATATAGGGATTAGTATGGAACTTTAATAACTTCACTGTGGTGCAAAATTTCAAGGCCTATTTCGATTTTTTTTTCAAGATCAAAAATTCAAGAAAAGTGTTAACAATTTATCTCAAATCTGACTACGGCAGTGGGTTAGGATACCTTCAAATGGGTGTGACCGAAATTTAACAAAAAATATTGGTTCCGAACACAAATATATTATAATTAAAATTTATATTATGTTACCGAAATATTAATGTTCGTCACGTAATTCACAATAATTCTCTAAATAATATTGTTTACAATGCTCCTTTAGATCGTTATCAGTTGAATTTTAAAAATGTATAACCATCAGTTATCTAATATTGGCTATATTTGTTTTCTTTAAACACGCTCCATAATAAGGATAATTAATTATTTTTATTAGCAAACTAGACTTGGAGAATTATGCAAATAATTAAAGCCCTTTAAACCACAAATTGTCTTACCTTAGAAGGAGGCGATATTGAGAAGAGAATAATAAATTGTTATTTAATAAATAAACTGCGCATGTTTTATTAAAATCAGTTAACATGTACATTACAATTAAGAATTTCTCAAATTAACAACAATTTCAGAAATTCTTTTATTACATCAAATAACAAATTATAATAAAAATTTAAAATTTTCCAATTCTGCAACAATTTCAGTAATTACTATTTTTGTAATAAAGTAACATAAGAGACCATAAACAAAAACAAAAAAAATGAACGAACTGACACAACAGTGCCATATGCCAATGTTATTGTTATTTCAATGAGTACCTGCAAATAAAGTAATACAGAATTCCTACCGAAATAGCCCATTATTTCAACATACAGGAGTGCAAATATGGTATCTTTTCGTTTAAAAAGCCTTGGATGGTAAATCTGGACGTGGAAGTAGTGAATCCCTATAGACAAGGCGAAAACCCCGCCTTGGTATGAAAACATGTTTTCATTATTTTTCCATATTCACCTTCAGGACATGCCCCTGAATACGGATCAAGAGTTTACCAGACAAAAATCTGGTCACAATTTGTGTAAACTATTTTTTTTTAACAAATTGCAAAAATCGCTTTCTTTGACACGAAAGAATTTTTTTTGTGGTAATTTCAAACAGAAAAATCTCGTGTTATTTTTCCGTAAAGTTGATCTTTTCCGACTTATAAATAATTTAATGTTTGAAAAAATACAAAAACGACCATTTTCAATGTTGAAACACAATATTAAAATATGAATTTTTTGAGTTCACCAAACTTCTTATATTTGAACATCCATTAACAAAATTCTGAAGAGTAAGTACAGACCATTTCAGTCTAAAGCTTACATTTTTAATTGTTAAATAGACGTCAAACATTAACATTAAATTGTCGCAAACGGTCAACTTAGAGACCTTTTTTGTTTAAACTGATCAAAAGAAGCAAATCTAAATTCCTTTGTTTAAACTATTTTTTAAACAAATTGCAGAAATCGCTTTTTTTGACCCCAATGATTTTTCTAGGATTTTCTGGGCCTTTTAAACAAAAAAGGTCTCTTGTAATTTTTTCGTAGAGTTGAGTGTTTGTGACATATAAACAATTAAATGTTGATGTGAATGCTAAAAACGTCTATTTAACAATTAAAAATTTTAGCTTTAAAATGAAATAATCTGTACTTACTCTTCAGAGTTTTGTTAATGGATGTTCAAAGATTATATAAAAAGTTTGGTGAATTAAAAAAATTCATATTTTAATATTGTGTTTGGATGTTTTTGCGTTTTCTCAAACATTAAATTATTTATAAGTCAGAAACAGTCAACTTTACGAAAAAATGACATGTGATAATACCGCAGTGTTACTCCAAAATTGATATATGACCAGATAGAGAGAAGAGGGAAATATAAATATATGAAAAAATGTTTGGTATTCCATTTAAGAAATCAAGTATTAGCTTGCCACCGCTATGTGAAACACCCTGTAGATTTCAAAGTAATTTAGAATATGCCTCATTTAATCTTCCAGAATTTTTATCTAAGACATTTTGTTAAATTTCAAACGGCTGAGGAGATATTGACCGTCCCCGCCATTAGTGACTCGCCCTGTATATATTATATATCAGTAGACAGATAGGTAGGTACTCATCACATATATAAAAACAAAAGTAAGAGATATTTATACTATGACAATAAAATAAAGATTCTTATCATAAAACAAAAAAGAAGGCATTTAAGAACATTTAAGAATAAATTGCACAGAATGAACTTAGACCATACAACATACTTGCATACATTGTGATTGTTACAAGAATCATAATTTCAAAACATTATTGAAAAAAAAACAGAATTAATATAGCGATAAAAATTAGAAATGAATAATAAATATGGTAAATGATTAGTCGATATTATTTAATATAAAAACTTAAGAAATAATAATTGCCCATATCCACTTTTTAATAATATTAACCACTTATAGTAATTATATACGTAAACTTGTTACTACTTGTTTGGTGGATATGTTCATTAAAATATTTAAATAATAAAAATAAAAAATAGTCTTTCTTACGACATTGTCGATTTCAAATAATTTTTAATGACTAAGTTTCGAGAATGATCTCTTTTCTGTTGCTACAGATACTGGAATTGTCAGTAAAATTCTTAAATCAAATGTTAGATTTGGAAATTGTCACATGCTATAATTGCTAAAATTTTATTTCCTTAGTTACAAAGGCATATTTATTTCCAACAATTTAAAATGTAACTGCATAAAAAATGATATAAAATTGCCCTGACCGAATCATTTAAAAAACGCATGGCCCTTTTATAGGCTACTGAATATGTCCAAAATTAAGGGGCAGAAAGGAACAATTACGTTAAAGGGTTGTTATTGTTTAATATGTTGCTTTGACACCTAAAAATGATAAAATCACAAAGTGCTACTAAATTCTGGGGCGCGTTTTTGAGAGCCAACCGAAAAAGCCTATTTTTTAGTTTATCAAAGTAACTCAGAAACAATGCAAATATGTAGATTTTTATAATATTTTTTTGCAGAAAGTTACATTTCTTAAATTTCTCATTCAAACGCGTTGTTTAATTTTTTTCTTATTTTTAGTATTAAAAATAATTAGAAAACAAAGTTAAAAATTCACGAAAATTCACTTTTTCTTCCCTTTTCCAGTAATTCGACCATAACATTTTTATGCATCCTAGGTATATATATACGTTCACAAAAAAAGTTCCTGGAAAAACAAAGAAATTGTTTTTTTCCGCTCTGTACGACCAACGGTGACGGAGATATCGACATTCAAAGTTGACCATCTTTTGCCATATTTTACCGCATTTGCTCTGATACATATTTTCTTCTAATTTTCAGCAAATCAGTTTATTTTTGTGCAATAAAACAACAATTTTAAGATAATTTAATAATAATAATACAAATGCTTCAAACTGTTTAAAAGGCTGTCACGGAAATTGTGGTTGCAGACAGTTTGGCATCAAATGCTCCATATTTTACAACGAATGTGCAGGAATTAATTGCGAAAATCCAAATGTGCCAGAAATATCACAAGAGGATGTCTATAAAGATACCGACAACGAAGTTAATATTGCCATCGAAAGTATTAATATCTAATAATCGACTTCTTAAAATTAATAAAGTACCTACAATATTTTTTTTACCTTCAGGAATAAAAATGTTATTCTTTGAAATGAGTTTATTGTTGATAACGCTTTTCTACAATTTTTATTTATTTAAAAATCAGTTTATTTTAAATAATGATTAAAATTTTAATTTAATATAATAAAGCTCAACCACAAACATTAATTAATTGTTTGTAATTACTTTTTCGTAATATTTATTTTAGAACGCTAAAGAGACTGGTATTATTATTAAATTATCTTAAAATTGTTTTATTGCACAAAAATAAATTGATTTACTGAAAATTAGAAGAAAAAATGTATGAAGCAAATGCGGTAAAATATAGCAAAAACTGGTAAACTTTGAAGGGCAATATCTCGGTCACCGTTGTTCGTACAGGTAGAAAAAAATAAATTTCTTTGTTTTTTCAAGAACCTTTTTTTCTTTGAATATTTATGTACACCTACGATGCCGTAAAAAAAGTTACACGAATTACTGGAAAAAAGAAAAAAAAATGAATTTTCGTAAATTTTAACTTTGTTTTTTAGTTATTTTTAGGACTAAAAATAGGAAAACAAATTATTTAACAACTTATTTAGATAGGAAATTTTATTTTCTATAAAAAAGTATTCTTGTAAAATCTACAAATTCGTACTGTATTTGAATTATTTTTAAAAACTCAAAACTGGGTGTTTTCGGTTGGCTCTCAAACGCACCCCGGAATATAGTAGCATTTTGTGATTTTATCATTTTTAGGTGTTCAACTAACAATAAAAACCCCTTAGCGCAATTGTCCCTTACTTAAAGACAAATTCAATAGCCTATTATCCGGCTGCTCGCCGCCGCCCCCTAAAATAGACGAAGGCGTGCGATGCATACCTTGCACACCCGCTCTACACGGCCCTGTAAATAATATAAGGAAATAATAACAACAACACGTAGCGCCCTCCACAATCTGGCAATTGTGCTGGAGGGAAGTACAAGTAACTATTAAATATAATAATATACAGGTTCGGAGGGAACTAACAATAAATAATATCTTTAAAATATATACACATTTTTTTTGTGCAAATCTTTACCCCTCTCTTGAGATACCAATAAAGACACCTTCCCCAAATATGTATATGCAAGCATTTCATTGTAAATGTAATGAAAATACTGGAGGGCGGTCCACCTGGTGTTTATCATGGAGGGAACAACAAATGAAGTATACATATATATATATATATATATATATATATATATATATATATATATATATATATATATATATATATATATATATATATATATATATATATATATATATATATATATTAAAATAAAATATTTCTGTCAATCACCTCTGTGAATCCTTATTTTCATAAGGATAATAAACCAAACTGCAAATAATTGCGAGCCTGGCCGCGTTAAGTATAGAAATCACATTCTACAACAAAACGCTTTGTTTTGATTTAAACAAGCACCAGCCGAAAGAATTATTCCTAAATAAAGGAAACTCTCGTACCAGCCGTCTCAGACTAACTTGCATACTGCAGTTTCGCACTTCCTGGTGCTCATCAGTGCAAGGCGAGCCCGAGATGACTAGTACAAGAGCCTGGTTAACCAAGTGGCCAGATCGACGTTGTAAAACGACGAAATGGGGGAGGCTCCATCTAGCGACAGCTGCCTGTTGAAATTAAAACAATAATATCCCGACATGGGGCACGTAATAGTAAACAGCGTGCTTCCAGAGGGCAGAATATATTAAAATAAAATATTTCTGTCAATCACCTCTGTGAATCCTTATTTTCATAAGGATAATAAACCAAACTGCAAATAATTGCGAGCCTGGCCGCGTTAAGTATAGAAATCACATTCTACAACAAAACGCTTTGTTTTGATTTAAACAAGCACCAGCCGAAAGAATTATTCCTAATTAAAGGAAACTCTCGTACCAGCCGTCTCAGACTAACTTGCATACTGCAGTTTCGCACTTCCTGGTGCTCATCAGTGCAAGGCGAGCCCGAGATGACTAGTACAAGAGCCTGGTTAACCAAGTGGCCAGATCGACGTTGTAAAACGACGAAATGGGGGAGGCTCCATCTAGCGACAGCTGCCTGTTGAAATCAAAACAATAATATCCCGACATGGGACACGTAATAGTAAACAGCGTGCTTCCAGAGGGCAGAATATATTAAAATAAAATATTTCTGTCAATCACCTCTGTGAATCCTTATTTTCATAAGGATAATAAACCAAACTGCAAATAATTGCGAGCCTGGCCGCGTTAAGTATAGAAATCACATTCTACAACAAAACGCTTTGTTTTAATTTAAACAAGCACCAGCCGAAAGAATTATTCCTTATGAAAATAAGGATTCACAGAGGTGATTGACAGAAATATTTTATTTTAATATATTCTGTCCTCTGGAAGCACGCTGTTTACTATTACGTGCCCCATGTCGGGATATTATTGTTTTGATTTCAACAGGCAGCTGTCGCTAGATGGAGCCTCCCCCATTTCGTCGTTTTACAACGTCGATCTGGCCACTTGGTTAACCAGGCTCTTGTACTAGTCATCTCGGGCTCGCCTTGCACTGATGAGCACCAGGAAGTGCGAAACTGCAGTATGCAAGTTAGTCTGAGACGGCTGGTACGAGAGTTTCCTTTAATTAGGAATAGTTCTTTCGGCTGGTGCTTGTTTAAATCAAAACAAAGCGTTTTGTTGTAGAATGTGATTTCTATACTTAACGCGGCCAGGCTCGCAATTATTTGCAGTTTGGTTTATTATCCTTATGAAAATAAGGATTCACAGAGGTGATTGACAGAAATATTTTATTTTAATATATTCTGCCCTCTGGAAGCACGCTGTTTACTATATATATATATATATATATATATATATATATATATATATATATATATATATATATATATATATATATATATATATATACATATATATATATATATATATATATATATATATATATATATATATATATATATATATATATATATATATATATATTGTTCTATATTCTCAATCTATTTGTATATTTATATGTCAGAATTTACCTCTTGAGTAAGTAAGTTGAAATGATTTTACTGAACGCCAAACAGTTTTTTAAAATCTGTTAAAAATTACAGATTATAGAACATCATTAGCAAGGTTGTCTATACTCTATAGAATGACTCTTACTCAAGGTTCAGCGAAGTCGGTTCAATAAATGCTCATCGATCAAGATACCAATAAAAATAAATCAAACTCAATATTGACGAACAAAGTATTAATTTATTAATAAATTTCAATTTGGAATATAACTACAAATTTAAATAACAAAATCTAACTTAACTAAAAACTAATAAATATGGCCATGTGTTTAAATAATTTATTTAAAATAAAAATGTACCATGGATTTGTAATATTATAAAGCTTTACCTTATATAGGTTTCTTACAATTCGAGTGACATTTAATTATAACCTCTAACTTCTTATGATAATCCTTGAAATACTATGTCACTTGACTGACTTTTATAACCTCTCAAGGTTTCTTCTTCTTCTTACTCTACTGGATTGACGTTTGTTTATAACCTTCAAATTATTTTCAAAATTTCCTTGAAATATTTCTGTCACTTAATAGACGTTTGAATTTCTTCCGCATCAATAATGGATAACGGGATTAACAAATACTTCCCTCTTCTAAATCTGCTCTCGGAATAATATTCTTCTTAATACTTTCAAAGTTTACTCACTTCTTATATTTAATATACTTGTACAATTGTTTCTTGATATCAGTATATCTGGATTGCTTGGTTTTGATTGAAACAAGCACCAGCCGAAAGAATTATTTCTAATTAAAGGAAACTCTTGTACCAGCCGTCTCAGACTAACTTGCATACTGCAGTTTCGCACTTCCTGGTGCTCATCAGTGCAAGGCGAGCCCGAGACGACTAGTGATTGGCAGAAATATTTTATTTTAATATATTCTGCCCTCTGGAAGCACGCTGTTTACTATTACGTGCCCCATGTCGGGATATTATTGTTTTGATTGCAACGGGCAGCTGTCGCTAGATGGAGCCTCTCCCATTTCGTCGTTTTACAACGTCGATCTGGCCACTTGGTTAACCCATGCTCTTGTAGTAGTCGTCTCGGGCTCGCCTTGCACTGATGAGCACCAGGAAGTGCGAAACTGCAGTATGCAAGTTAGTCTGAGACGGCTGGTACGAGAGTTTCCTTTAATTAGGAATAATTCTTTCGGCTGGTGCTTGTTTCAATCAAAACCAAGCGTTTTGTTGTAGAATGTGATTTCTGTACTTAACGCGGCCAGGCTCGCAATTATTTGCAGTTTGGTTTATTATCCTTATGAAAATAAGGATTCACAGAGGTGATTGACAGAAATATTTTATTTTAACATATATATATATATATATATACATATATATATATATATATATATATATATATATATATATATATATATATATATATATATATATATATATATATATATATATATTGTCAAGCTTTCGGAAATGTTTATTTCCTTTCTCAAGACATCTATAAAGTGTATTATTTTATAAAGGCGAGCACATGTTGCGGATAATGTAAGAAAAGTGAATAGAGTAATGAATTATGTTAACCAAAATGAGGAAACCTCTTTGAGACAAATTCAGAGAAACTGTCGCATAAAAAAAGACAGTGCAAGAAAAATATTGAAAAAAAACGGATTTCGATGCTACAAAATGAGGAAAGTTCAACATTTAAATGAGGGAGATAAGCCAAGGAGAGTAAGATTTTGTAGATGGTTATTAAATAAGAAAAGGAATGACGCACTGATATGTAGCAAAATTCTTTGGTCGGACGAATCAAATTTTTCTAATAATGGATTTTTCAATAGAAATATGCATTATAAGTGGACACGAGAAAATACACATTGGTGCAGAGAGACTGCTTTCCAAGAAAGATTTTCTACGAATGTTTGGTTGGGTCTTTTAGGGACTAAAGTAATTGGACCTTATTTTTATGATGGCAAATTAACCGCTCGTAGATACCTTAATTTCCTGCAAAACGAATTTCAAGATTTTCTTTATGAATTAACAGTGGCAGAAAGATTAAATTATTCATATTTTCAACAAGATGGGGCTCCACCCTCAAACTGCTGTAATATGTACAAATTATTTAAATCAAGTTATGCAGATAGCTGGATAGGCACCTATGGACCCATTCTATGGCCAGCTCGATCACCAGATATTACTCCCTTGGATTTTTTCGTCTGGGGCTACATTAAAGACAAGGTATTTCAAACTGCCCCTGAAAATATTGAGGACATTAAAACCAGAATTCGAAACGCATGTGAGGCAATTACTCTGAAATGCTCCAAAATGTAATGCGTGACGTGTCTCGTAGAGCACGTTTATGTGTCAGAATTCATGGTGCACAATTTGAGCATTTGTAGTTAGAAAAATAAATACACACAATTTCTTTTCAATATAGTAAGTAGGTAGTACTGTTATACATAGTTTTTCGTTTTTTTCTTTGGATGTTCGTTTTGTACTTGTATTTTTATTTATGAGATATTTATTGGTTTGTATTAAATTTTAATAAATAATTACGGAATTATAATTATTATAAAGTGAATTTTTACTATTATGGCACAGCTGATTGTTACGATTCAATTATATGAATTGTGGTATTCGTAAAATATTAAATATTGACACTATCGGTTAAAATTTCTGTGACATGTTTTATATCGTTGGAATGAGAAAAAAATAACGGAATTAGTGGCATCATGGCCTACTTTGAGATATGTATTTTTCATTTTTGCACAATAGCGTATGTCAAAGCCAACTGCATTTTTCGATTTTTTTGTTACACGTTATTATTCTTATTGTCGTTTGCCGTCAACTTTCATTCCTTTAACTTTTTTCGTATCTCCTCAAATAAGGAAGCTATAACCGTTTGTGGTTTTCCTATTTTTCAGGTTTTTGTAATATATCTCATAAAGTAGGCTATGGATTTCAAATTTCTTTTTACTGAAATATAGCTCACAAAAAAATTTCTAAAACTTTATTCTTCTACAATAGATATTAAGCGAGATATTTGGTGTGGCCCTCGTAAAATAGACAGTTATATATATATATATATATATATATATATATATATATATATATATATATATATATATATATATATATATATATATATAATATATTATATATATATATTTGTTATATCATCCAATGATGCCTTTGAATCTCCCTCTTTTAAACCATATAAGTTAACTCCATTAATATATGCCAGCTTAGAGATGTGATGAGTGGACTCCTAAAATGTAGAATATAAATAAAAATATAATAAATTTATTAAAATTCACTTACCATATGAAAAAGAAATAACTTTTGACATGTGAACAAGATGACATGCCTATTCCAATATATAAATAAAGCATTAAATAAAAGTCAGTTCAGCAAATCACGAAATGTGTAATAGATAAAGAACACTAACAATTAATTTTACATAAGAAAAACTTTTAAAAAAGCACTAAAAACAGTTTAAAAACTCAAATCATTTTACATTGACGCAAATGCAAACTAGTTATTGTCCACCAAGTAGCTATGGCGGCCATGTTGTGACGTCCGCTGCTGTTGCTCTATTGCTTAATTTGAGATAAATACTCAAATGCATAATCTCTGAAGATTATAAATGATTTATTAATAACCAAGTAGTAGTAGTAGTAAGTTACCTGCAGGTAACATTGTTTATAACCTGAAATAAAAGTCAAGAGATAAAACACTTTCTATTGTCAACTATTGCAATTAAACTGTTAGTTCTTAAAAATTGACATCAAGAAGTAAACGTTGTGTCGACCAGGGAATTTAATAGTGAATGGTCTGGTAAGATACCTACCGAGACATAATAATAATTTAGTGAAAAGAATTGTTTGACGGAGCCGTTACTCTGTGGTAGTTAATCATTTTGCACAAATAACTAAATAAAACACACTACTATGTTTTCTACCACTATGTATTTATAAAAATTGCGACTGCAGTTTTGACTTACAAAGCCATTGTCAAACAATGAATCAAAAATGACTGATTTGCAATTATACAGAAATGTTATATATAGACAATTTTGGTTGGATAGATAGGTACAATAAGGACTTAGGCAGGTAGATGACAATAATAAACTTAATTATGAATATTCAATTATGGGTCTGCCGGCTGTAAATAAAGGTGAATACATCAGATCATTTAACAAATTATAATCCTTGATGTTATTGTGTTTATGAATTTCCAGAGCTTCTAAAATGTTTAATTTAAAGCCTTTTGTTGAGAAATGTAAAATTTCAATGTCGTCTAATTCTGGAAAACTATGGTTGTTTTCGAGGCAGTGGTTCGCGAAAGATGAATCAGTTTTCTGTAACCTATATGATCTAAGATGTTCTTGATACCGTATATTGAAATTTCTACGGCTTTGCCCTATACAGATACTATTACACTCTGTACATTTTAACTTATAAACTCCAGATTTGTTAAATTTACGTGTTGGGTCTTTTCCATTGTATAATATGTTTGATAATTTACTCTGCAACTGGATAGCAAGTACAGCTCTCCAGGCCACCCTCTACTTCAAACTTAGACTGAAATACAAGATTGCATGCCAGAACCTATGATTTAACCAAGGATGCCTCCGAAAGAAGATCATCCCAAAATGTATCAACTTGAAGACGAATACGACATCAGCAGCCTCCGAATTTGCCCCGAGGAAAGCAAAAGAAATATGGTTGAAGCAGGAATGCAAGCTGTTCTTCTCCAAGAGATATATCATACAAAACTACATTAAGGTATTACACTCTGAATTAACTTATAAACTTCATCCTGTAGAATTTGATATTTTAGATGACCAAGTTAGGTCTCAAATTAGTAAAATTATATACAAAAAATATGTTAGTCAATCTGAAAAATTAAGAAACCTTAAAGTTTTTCAAAAACCTAATGTAAATACGAACGTTCAGAACTCCATTCGAATAAATTTTAGTGACATAGTGGTTAACTTGTCTAACGTAAATTTTAATACCACAGAACTGAATTTACTCCCAAAAGGCCCCAAATACTCTCCACATATAAATGACAAAAATATTATCGACACATTAATAACAGAAAGTCTATCAGCTATTAATAAAGTTAAACATGAAGAGAATACGGATATCTCCATAAGTTAAATTAAACAACACTTGAAATCTACCAAGTTAACATCGAAAACAACAGAGACACGTACAGTGAACGCTACCGAACCACCCGACAAAACATTATCAAAGTAAATTAAAACAAGGTCTCTCGAATATTAAAGCTATTTTTTCTGAATATGGAAAGACGAGAATAATTAATATGAACCCAGTGGCACCAAAACTAAAAATGGTCTTATTAAAAATCACAAACCAGGAAACCCCATTCGACCGGTTGTTTCTTACATTAACAGTTAGTCTAAAAAATACGACGGAATTAGTTGAAAAATTAAAAAACATTAAAACTCCTCAAAATTCTGTTTTAGTCTCATTCGTTGTAAAAAACATGTTCTCTAATATCCCGACGGGCGAATGTCTACACCTCATCAAAAACCTTTTAGATACATGAAAAATTAACCATATAATCTCTTACGAAATCTTATCAGCCTTCGAGATCTGCCTGTCACAAACGTACTTTCAATTCGGGGAAAAATTCTACTTACAAAACTCAGGCTTACCCATGGGCTCTCCACTTAGTCCTCTCTTAGCGGATATTTTTATGACACACTTAGAAAAACAAATTCTAAATTCTACGTTAGGCAAGAAACATATTAATTTTTGGTATAGATATGTTGATGATGTTTTAGTCGGTTTCAACGGTACTACCAGACAATTAAACAATTTTTTAAATTATATTAATAATATACACCCGAAAATACAATTTACATTAGAAATAGAGTCAGATAATAAAATTAATTTCCTAGACCTTACAGTGTCACGCATAAATAATAATCAGCATACTTTTAAAATTTTCCGAAAACCAACATTTACAGGAACCACAATTCCTTACGACTCATTACACCCACATCAGCAAAAAATGGCAGCATACAATTCGATGATACACAGAGCATTTTCACTACCTCTGTCTGACGCGGATCTGCATGAAGAGCTACACATAATCGAGGACATTGGAGTTAAAAATAATTTTGGTGAAGATGTCATTAGAAAGTTAATTAACAAAATCCGGAAAAAATTCACTTTTCAATTAATATATCCAAAAATAAAAGAAACCACAAAATTTACTTACACAACAATTACCTACTGTGGCCATTTATCCGAAAAAATAGCTATTGTTCTATCTAAACACAATCTAAATATAGCTTTTAAATCACAGAGTAAATTATCAAACATATTATACAATGCAAATGACCCAACACGTAAATTCAACAAATCTGGAGTTTATAAGTTAAAATGTACAGAGTGTAATAGTATCTATATAGAACAAAGCGGTAGAAATTTTAAAATACAGTATCATGTCATCGCCAGCGCTGCTCGCTTAGAAATGAACGGGTGGTGCGCCGCGGTTATATTTAATACCTCGGTGCACCAACCGCTGACCAATCAGCGCGCGCCCCGGGAGGCCGCGATTATATAAAAACTCGCCGGCGACAACAGCCGGCATCCAGGATCATTTCAGTTTGAGACGTCGAACGGTTCGTTGTGTGTGAATATTTTTGCACATTTCAGCCTCGCTTACAAACTAGCTAATATTTTCTTAATCTGTCTTAACCTGTGAAAGCGTGAATTGTACACCGCAAACCACAAGTAATTTATTACACAATGGGTCGTAGACCCGGTAAGAAGAAAGGCAAGCCGCCAGATACCACAAAAAACACACATAAGAACACTCGCAAGAACACTGTAAAGAAACATACACAAACACAAACAGACACCTCCGACACTGATTCCGATTCATCCAATACACAACAGGTAATTCTCAAACATAATCTTGGGGATTATTTAAAATCTACTAATCCAAATTTAACTAAATTCACACCTCCCAAAAATACTAATAATATTAACACCACTAATCAATCCAATTCTAATAATGAAAATTCAAATAACAATAGTTCAAACAATTCTACAATTTATTCAACATGCTCATTCAATAATTCAGCCCCTAATTCACCATCAATAACAATAGTACAGAGCACTAATAGCCCCCCTATCTACCCATCTTATCTAAATTTAACCCCTACTACAACAACCACCACTACCACTATTGCAACCACCACCACCCAGGAGACGGCGATGTCATACACGCCGCCGAAATATACGTCTTCTCCCATTTGTTCCATAATATTGCCCAACTATGAATTGCCCAGACAATCAGACGAATCAGATAGCCCTACCCTCCAATCTCAATCTGATAGCATTTCTCCACCCTCCTCTATGGAGATCACCCCAGCACCCACTACCTCCAAGAAAAGGAAAGAGCTCTCTCCTGAGAACTCGGACCAATCAAACAACTCCCCAGACATTATAGATCAAGACTCACAGTCTCAACACCCCCCTACCCCTATCGAAAATATCGTAGTAGATTCTGCTCAAATTCACGTAGCCAATGCTCCTAATTTAAGCCAAGTCATATTACAATTTACCAGTGCATACACTGAAACAGCCAAAAGCAACCCCAAACCAACTCCAACCCCTCAAGGCAACCCAAATAAAAAGAAAAAAACAAACCAAAAATCCCAAAATTTAGATGCAATTGAAACAATTACCTCACAACAACCATCCACATCAAACAGATCACAAAACACAATACAACCCACAACTACACCTACACAGCCCATCGCCCCTAGAGCACCACCCCCCATACATATTTACACCAATAACCTAAATGGAACAGTCACCGCAATCAAATCAATAATCAAACCAGCCCCAAGTTTCAAATTTAATAATAATTCACTAGTATGCTACCCCAAAAATATACAAGACCACAATCATATAAGAAATTTACTATCAAATAACAACATAGAATACTACTCATACGATATAGAAAAATTAAAACCGGTTAAGATAGTCGTAAAATACATTCCCCTTGATACTCCTACCCAGGATATCGAGGACGAATTAAATTTTAATAATCTGCCTTTTGTTCGCATTGCTAGAGTAATGATGAACAAAGATGGTAAAAAATACGCATCCAACATTTTATTACTTACTATACCTAAAAATTCATTAGATAATTACTTAAAATTAACTAATCTTTGCCACTATAAAATTAAGGTCTCTTTATATAATAAATTTAATGTGCCGCAATGTCACAAGTGCAGCACTTTGGACATTCGTCAGAAATTTGTAATAGGATACCGAGGTGCCTGAGATGTGGTAATACACACAACGGCTCCTCATGTTCAGCACAAACGTGCAAGTGCGCCAATTGCGGTGGTGACCACCCCGCAAATTACAGAGGTTGCCCCGCCTTTGTACAGGCCAAAATTAGGTATGCACCTAAGAAACCCGGACCTAATATTACCACACAACTCCCAACTGCGGCACAAAAAACGAACACCAATAACAAACCCCCACAAACCACTACCAGACCGAACATCGCCGACATTAATCTGCCCCCTCTCTCACAGGAGGCGGCAGATGCCATTACAACACAAAACGTCCGGGCCTGGCAGCAGTTCCGGGCAAATGACAATCAAGCTACTCCACCAGACACAAACACAAACATAAACATAGACCAAAACAACGACAATAACCCTTTACGTGACATTTTTAATATGATAAAAAATTTAAATCTAAAAAAAATCTGGGAGGAGCTAAAATTATTAATAGCCAAACTTAAAAATACCCTAGATCCTCTGGAAAAAATATTTACCATTCTTGAATTTTTAACTGGACTCTTTTAATGGCGAATAAAAGCCTAAAAATATTACAATTTAATTCACGCGGAGTAATTCGGCAAAAAACCGAATTACAAACATTATTATATGCCGAGAATATCGACATATGCTGCTTATCTGAGACCTTTCTAAAAACAAATCTCTCCTTTACTATACCAGGCTATTATATAAACCGTCTAGATCGGAAAACTAAGGGTGGAGGAGTTGCCATCCTTATAAAAAATAGCATAAAATACAATATTATAACTTTACCAACTCTTAATACCCTTGAAGCCTGCGCCATCTCAATAGTTCTCAATAACAAAAATACTATGATAGTCTCGGCATATATCCGACCAACTAACACACTAGACACCAATGACATAGACAAACTAACCACCATAAATAATAATTTCATAATGTTAGGCGATTTCAACGCAAAGCATGTCAGTTGGAATATACATGCCCCTTATGCAAACAGGTCGGGCAGTATATTGTGCAACTACGTGCTAAACAACCCAGCTATAAATATTATTTCACCTATTGAACCAACAAAGCCCATACCTGCAAATTCAATTTTAGACATTTGTATAACTAGTAATATTAACTGGCCTTACGACAACAACGTCATTAACGCTCTAAGTAGCGATCATCTTCCTGTTAAAACAGTATTTACATTAAATCACAAACTTCCTGTTTCACACAGGAAGCCAATAGAGAATGATTATAGCTGGGACTTGTTTGCAAGATATCTAACTGACAATATGATCTACAATCCGGAATGTAATAGTAAACAGCAAATCGACACATTTGTCGACACACTTACCAACCTCATAACTGAGGCATTAAATTTCAGCCAGAAAAGAATCCCGACTACATCCTATCGCCTTAAACTTCCAAAGCAGCTAGTTGACAAAATCAAACTAAAAAACAGAACTAGAAAACAATCTCACCGAACGCGGTGTCCATATATAAAAATCGAGCTTAATAAACTCAAAAAAGAAATCGATTCCGAGATAAAATCATTCCGACAATATAATTTCGTCAAACTAGCTGCTTCCCATCCGAACGATCCACACTTTGTCCCCCGTCTTCTTAACAAAAAACACCACACCATACCCTCCCTGGAAACCCCCCAGGGAGAACTAAATACTGACGCGGAAAAAGCTGAAGCTTTCGCCACTCATTTAAGCACTATATTTACTCCAAATAATATTCCACTAGAAACCACTACCATAGTCAACCCACTCATTGAGAGACTTACAAGATTAAATTTACAGCCAGAGAATGACCCGCAGTACTTCACCCCGTCGCAAGTCAGAGCGGCCACGGTGAAAGTGCATTCAAGCAAATCTCCTGGGTTCGACAATGTACCTAATTTTATATTCAATCATCTTCCCCCTAAATTTTATTTACTTTTAACCAGACTTTTTAATTCATGCCTACAATATACATATTATCCAAGCAAATGGAGAATAGCAAAAATTATTTCCATACCAAAGCCAAACAAATGTCCTAAAAAAGTAGAAAACTATAGACCCCTCAGTATTTTACCCGCATTTGCAAAAGTATTAGACACTTTTTTATTATATAAAATTCAAAACCAGCTAACAGCAGCCGAATCGGAAAATATTTTCCAATTTGGCTTTAAAAAAAGTCACTCAACCTCTCAGCAACTTTTCCGCGTCAGCGAAATCATAACCACTAACAATAATCGAGGTCAACTTACGGGGTTTGTCGCCCTTGACCTCGAACGAGCCTTCGACAAAGTCTGGCACTCTGGACTGTTGTATAAACTCTTAATCTCGGGCATCTCCGCACGTATCGTGAAAACAATACAGTCCTACATCTCCGACAGAAAATTCCGAGTAGCAGTCAATACAGAGTGCTCTCCTTTAACTTCCATCTTTTCTGGCGTCCCCCAGGGCTCTGCCCTAGGGCCCGTGCTGTTTACTATTTACATCCATGATCTGCCACCACCCCTAGATCACAGAAACTCAATAAGCCTATACGCCGATGACACGGCAATAATTTCCACTTCGAAAAACCCTAAAATACTTGTAGACCTATTGCAAATTCAAACAGATCAAACTATAAACTTCTATGAAAATTGGGGCCTACTGGTAAACGTCAATAAAACGCAAGCGGTATGTTTTACCAAAATATTTATAACACCCTCTAGTAAAATCAATATCAACAATAATACTATAGAATGGTCAAAAAAAATTAATTATTTGGGACTTACACTAGATCGCAGAATGAGACTAATTGAACATGTAGACAAAACTATCAATCACTTTTATATCAAACTCAAAAACTATTACTATATTTTAAAACATTCACCCCCAGAAACAGCAGTATTCATTTATAAATCCTATTTAAGACCCATTTTAACTTATGCATCTCCCGCCTGGTATCCACTACTTTCAAACCACCAGCACAAAAGACTACAGATTTTACAGAACAAAGCTCTTAGAATAAGTGCAGATTTAAATTTTATCACTAACACTAAAACTATCCACAACATTACTGGCACCCCTTTATTATCCAAATTTATTTTACAAAAACTCATCCCAAATTTCATGAACACCCTCACAGAATTAAACAACCCCACTCTAATAGATGCTCTGACAAATAAATTCTCAACTGCCCCTAAACACCCTTCTATTAATTACATCTATACATCCTTCCCCAGCTAACATACCCAACTAATTTGTTTTTAAAAAAAGTACAAACATATACAAAAAATACAAAAACATAAAATTTTTTTATAAAAAACACAAAAATACAAAAAAAAACACAAAATACAAAAACACTCAAAAAATACTCAAAACACAAAAATACAAAAAAAAAACATTAAAATTTTAACATCTTAAATCAGAAAAAATAGAAGATCCATGTACAAAAGAGCCATAATCCTAACCCATAACACTATTGTCAAAAAGATGCCAACAAAAAGAGAACATATGTGCACAACCTCAAAACAACTACTACTAACCGATACTAATAAATAATCCCCAAGATACAATTAACTAAGCCTACGAGAATCAGTTAAGAAACAGAAACATCAAGCCTACGGAAAAGTCCAGCCCAGACGAGGGCAAGTCTACGTATATAACAAGAATATGCTACGGTAAGCGCCAACGAGGCGGACACCGAAAGGAATCCTCATCGAGGAACCTCACCAAGAAGCAGCCGGCATCCAGTCGATCGCCAGCTCTTCTAGAGTTAACAAGCAACAGCTACGATACCAGTGCCCCCCTGGCACTCTTTACTTAAACAGTTGTTTTATTTTAGTGAAAAGTATTAATAATAAATAATCTCAATTTTAATAATAACAAAAGTGAAACTATGGCCACCAGAAGCGGCAAGCTCTTCAACCCCGTCTTGACCGACACAGAGGGGGATTTGTTCTCCCAGGAGGTGTCAAAGTACCATTCTTAAATCGGGTAATTCATATTGTCAAAGTTAAGAATTAACTCTGTCGCTCTGTAAAGCCCGCGAGCTAGAAAAAACACTTTTTACATTATTAGAATAATTCGAAAAGCAAGCCTTCACTGCTGGAAAATATACACGAGCCACTCTCCCCTACCGATCGAATTTTCGGGAACGCCGAAGAATCTAGAACGTCTAGAACGACTAGAACGCCTGGAGTTTTCGATTCTCGAACACTTCCAGAAGCTTTGATTTTCTTATATAAACCGAGACGCGCTCAACGCAGCATTCTCGAGCCAGTAAGTCAGTCAGTTCGGGATCCAGCCATGCGACAACAACAACCAAAGGCAAATTTCTACTCTAAAGTGTTAATATTCAACATAATTAATTACATCAAACCTATTTAGTGATAAACAAATGTATTGTTAGAACGTGAATAGTAATATATCGTTATTTTGACTCCAGAAAATTTGACTTTTAATCATTCGTGTAAAAGCGATACAGGGTGTTACTTTTTCGCCGAACCAAGAAAAATAAATTCATTCAAAATTAAATTGTGCAGTGTTCTTGTGCGCGAATCTGACTAAAACGAAAGTCACGTTCGTGTTCAGAGGCACCCCCGCTCACCGAAGCTGTCCCAGCGATGTCCAACGCAGCGACGCCTCGCCCCGACTCCGAGTTCCAGGAAGGCCAGGGATTCTCTGGGGTATCCACACCTCCCTCCGATGCACTCTGGGAAACGATAGTCTCCGAGCACCTGGAGCTGACGCCGCCGTCGCATCGGATACCCGGATTCATCATTCGACGCTGCCTGAGGAAGAACACACGAGGGTCAGGTCCACTACCACGACGGAGGCAACGGCGACCACTCTGCCTAGCTACGAACAGCTAGCCCACTTACTGGCCATCGCCACGGCCAATCTGGCCCGGGTGGTCCCCCTTCATGCCAGGAACGTCGCACCGCAGCCAACCACGCCGGTCCCCCTTCTTGATAGGAACGTCACACAGCAGCTCACCACGTTGAACCCCCTTCATGACAGGAGGGTCGCATCGCAACAAACCGCGCCGGCCCCCCTCCATGACAGGAACGTCGTACAGCAGCTAACCACGTTGGACCCCCTTCATGACAGGAGCGTCGCACCGCAACCCACCACGCTGGCCCCCCTTCATGACAGGAACGTCGCACAGCAGCTCACCACGTTGGACCTCCTTCATGACAGGAGCGTCGCACCGCAACCAACCACGCTGGCCCCCCTTCACGACAGGAACGTCGCACCGCAGCCAACCACGTTGGACCCCTTTCACGTCAGGAGCGTCGCACCACAACCAACCACGCTGGCCCCCCCTTCATGACAGAGACGTCGCACCGCAGCCAGCCCCAATGGTCCCCCTTCATGCAGGGTACGTCACGAAGCAGCTCACCGCCCCGGCCTCCTTTCATGCCAGGCACGTCTCGCCACACCCTGGCACCCAACAAGGAAAACACGACTCCCAGCAGCCAGGGACCTCAAGACCAACGCACCAGTCTCCAACCATCATCACTACCACGGTCCTCTACGCTGTAGGGCAATCTTCACCACAATCGGCCACTATGGCTCCCATTCATGCAGGGAACATCTGGCAGCCGTCAACCACTTCATACACGGAACGTCTCGCAGCCGGAAGCCAATCAAACACACTTTTTCCGTGGACATGGTACCTATCAACGCGGGGCTCATCATTCACCTTGGACGAGGGAAGACCCACACCCAACAATTTCTGGGGAACAACCCCAGTGGCGCCCAACAGAACTTCAACAACCATCGCAAACCATGATGCAGCTTATACAAGAAAGCACCCGAGCAGCCATCCAAGCCGTCACCGAGCAGCCAACACTCAGAACGCGACCAAGGACACTACCCACCTTCGCTGGATTGGAATGGGAGGATCCTGAGGATTTCCCGACCGAATTAGAAGAAGCTATGAATGAACAAGGTATCCAGGTGCGAGATAGGGTTCGAGTCGCCATCGAGCAGTTGGAAGGAGGGGCGACGAAGACTTTCGAGATGTGGAAGACGACGAAGATCACCTTCGAGTTTTTCAAGGAAAAGATAAGACGCCGATACAATGACACAGCCACGCTGGGAAATTTACGCTCCCGACTACATGGTGAGAGGCAGCGAGAAGAGGAACCGGTCGCTGTATTCATCCAGAGAAAGATTGGGCTATGACTCAGAGTCGCAAAAAACTTGGAGGAAGAGGAAATGGTGGAAGAGGTCCGAGAGCTGCTGCGCCCGGAGTTAAGATTTGCCACCAGGAACACGGTGATCCATAGCATGCAGGAGCTCAGCCGCATCGCCGAACGCACGGAGCAGGATTATGACGTGTTCTAGAGGCAGCTACGGCCGTTACCACGTCCAGCAACGCCGCCGCCAGACAAGACCACCAACCTACCCAAGTGCCAGCGATGTCCCGGCTACCATTACAACCGGAACTGTCCCACCAACCAACCAGGCAACGAGCAAGCACCCAGGACGGGTAATATACCTATCAGACCAGCGGGGAACAGCAGTCCCCGTGAGAATACCAACAATAGTCAGCCCAGTCGATCCAACGACCAGACGTCGGGAAACGCTCGACGGGTCGAGGCGAGCCAGGGCGCTCAACCCCAACAATCCTTATGACGGACGGCTACGGCTCATTACCACGTTTATGGGTCGAAGCTAATGGATGCCGTCTACTGGCACTACTGGATAGTGGAGCTGCCCATTCATTTATCAAAGGATCACACAGCGATGGGATACCCAGGAGCCACCACCCGACGATGCCTGTGCGGCTAGCGAGTCCGAAAATATTGGAGAAACGGAAGGATGTGTGGAATTGGAACTGAACTTCGGGGACTGGACTGCTCCCGCCTTCCTCCACATACTTGATGACATCAGAGAAGACATAATTCTCGGACGAGATTTCTTCCACCAGCAGCATGCACTAATGGATTTCCGCAGGAATTGCCTCTACGCCGGAGTGACAGCTCGACACACCCTGTTTTGGTTAGAAAATCCCGAAACATCAGATTCAGTCCCAGCCGTGGATCCCAAACCGGAGCAGCTGCCCGCTTCTCATCAACACGAATACACCGAAGTCATCAGGAAGTTCTCGATCGTATTCCAGGAATCTCTTAGTCAACCAACTACCAAGCTCACCACACATGAAATTCGTCTCAAGGAGGACAAGCCCTTCAAGATAAGAAGATACCAGTATTCAGCAGCCAAGAAAGCCATAATCAACGAGGAAGTCAAGAAGATGCTTGCCGCAGGGGTAATCCGCCGCAGTAGCAGCCGTTACTGCTCCCCCATAGTGATCGTGGGGAAAAAGGACGGAAGCTCCAGATTCTGTGTTGATTATCGCCAATTGAACCTGTAGACATACGAAGAGGTATCCCAGCTCCCACCAATCCGAGAGACTATTCGAGAACTAGGTGCAGCCAAAATATTTACCAGTCTGGATCTCAAGAACGGCTACTGGCAAGTCCCTATGGCCATGGAAAGCATACCACTGACGGCGTTCAGCACTCCGGATGGAGCGACTTATGAATTTTTGGACTTTTGGAGCTGACGCCGCCGTCGCACCGGCCAACACCGGCGTCAGAGCGACGACGCACTACGGATACCCGGATTCATCATTCGACGCTACCTGAGGAAGAACACACGAGGGTCAGGTCCACTACCACGACGGAGGCAACGGCGACCACTCTGCCTAGCTACGAACAGCTAGCCCACTTACTAGCCATCGCCACGGCCAATCTGGCCCGGGTGGTCCCCCTTCATGCCAGGAATGTCGCACCGCAGCCAACCACGCCGGCCCCTCTTCTTGATAAGAACGTCGCACACCAGCTCACCACGTTGAGCCCCCTTCATGACAGGAGGGTCGCACCGCAACCAACTACGCCGGCCCCCCTCCATGACAGGAACGTCGTACAGCAGCTCACCACGTTGGACCCCCTTCATGACAGGAGCGTCGCACCGCAACCCACCACGCTAGCCCCCCTTCATGACAGGAACGTCGCACAGCAGCTCACCACGTTGGACCCCCTTCATGACAGGAACGTCGCACCGCAGCCAACCACGTTGGACCCCTTTCACGTCAGGAGCGTCGCACCACAACCAACCACGCTGGCCCCCCTTCACGACAGAAACGTCGCACCGCAGCCAGCCACAATGGTCCCCCTTCATGCAGGGTACGACACGAAGCAGCTCACCGCCCCGGCCTCCTTTCATGCCAGGCACGTCTCGCCACACCCTGGCACCCAACAAGGAAAACACGACTCCCAGCAGCCAGGGATCTCAAGACCCACGCACCAGTCTCCAACCATCATCACTACCACGGTCCCCTACGCTGTAGGGCAATCTTCACCACAATCGGCCACTATGGCCCCCATTCATGCAGGGAACGTCTGGCAGCCGCCAACCACGATGGTCCCACTTCATACACGGAACGTCTCGCAGCCGGAAGCCAATCAAACAGACTTTTTCCGTGGACAATCAAGAACACCTTAGATCATATAGGTTACAGAAAAGTGATTCATCTTTCGCGAACCACTGCCTCGAAAACAACCATAGTTTTCCAGAATTAGACGACATTGAAATTTTATATTTGTCAACAAAAGGCTTTAAATTAAACATTTTAGAATCTCTGGAAATTCATAAACACAATAATATTAAGGATTATAATTTTTTAAATGATCAATTAGATCTGATGTATTCACTTTTATTTACAGCCGGCAGACCCATAATTGAATATTCATAATTAAGTTTATTATTGTCATCTACCTGCCTAAGCCCTTATTGTGCCTATCTATCCAACCAAAATTGTCTATATATAACATTTCTGTATAATTGTAAATTAGTCATTTTTTATTCACTGCTTGACAATGGCTTTGCAAGTCGAAACTGCAGTCGCAATTTTTATAAATACATAGTGGTAGAAAACATAGTAGTGTGTTTTATTTAGTTATTTGTGCAAAATAATTTAGTGTATCCATAAATAAAGTGCAATACTTCGAAAACTTCAGGAAGGTCCAAGGCAGTTCATAACAGCAGTTTGGCGGCGATTCTTATATGTCACTGCAGTTTGAATTTAGAGATTGCGCACTCGTCAGAAAGTAAACCGATCGATAGAACTTGCAAGGTAACTTATAAAAACGAGATATTAAAAACCCTGGGTAAATTCAATTTGAATTTTAAATCCGAAAAATGATTATTTGAAATTTTTCACACCCAAAAATATTAATAAAGGCCGAATTTTGTCTATTTATTTGATTTTGAGATCATTGCTTATTTCTCTTGTATATTTAATTTTGTATTTTTTTGAAAGCAGTTTATTAAAAGCCGATTAGCAATATTTATTGACAGAGTTTATAGTTCTGAAAGTTGTGTTTCATTTGGAACTGAAAGTTTGCATGCCAGGTTTAGCAATGTTGAACGATTTTGAAACCACTTCTGGCCCTAAAGAGTATCTCATGTTAGAATTATATTATTGTGCAATAGCTAAGTAAAACAAAATATTTATAGTAGTTCGAGAAGAACTTGGCGCCCATCAATAATTCTAACTTTTAACATACAATTCAATTCAAAATAATATAATAAATTGACCACGCAACGTGAGGCATTTACACACTGCATCAAAATAATATAATAATGTGTTTATTAAATATGTTACATAATAAGCATTAAGAGTGGATATGCCTCGACAAGCTGGTAAAAATTGCAACAGGGGAGGTGAAACGGAAACTCGAGTGGGCGATGCTTTAAAAACGATAAAATATTATTTAATAATAATAATAATAATAATAATACTTTATTCAATAAAGACATGAAAGGGCGAAGTTCAGCTTAGTATAGCACAGACGCTATAGCAGCTGTTCTTCCACTTAACCCAGGAATTTCATGTCCTTATTTCACTATGTAGTAAATATAAATGAATAACTGTGATTCAACATACGTATAAGCTCGTAATTAGTCCATGAGTTGTAAATAAAGTCTACCTGGGAAGGTCCGAACGAAGGTCACTCGACACATCCCTATGATTCTAACTCAAATGCGTTTTCAACATATTATTCCTTTAATAAATACCTACAGTGTTTTATAATTTATGCGGTTAGGTACTTCCCTAGAATTTTAATTTGTAATATGGAGTATGCGATTAGGTATATCTATATTTTTGCATGATGGAAAATATATTCAATAATTAGTAATCTGCATTAATTAATAATACTCGTCAATAAGGAAATAATAATAGTAAATAAAAAAATGAAAGAGTTGATGAGGTCCGATAGAAATTATAAACAAGAATTACCTTCGTACCTTATGTGCCAATATGTGTTATATATGAAGAGCGATAACTTCGAAATACGTGTCAGTAGCTGCAGTCTTGTTTGCTATTGGGGCTAAAGCACTAATTCTTATTTTAATTGTTTAATTGTTGTTTAATTTTCATATGTGTAAAGCTTTAGCTGTCGCATCATTCAACAAATCAAAATCAAATATTTAACTTGGATACTTAGGGGATTCCTCAGGATTTCTTGAATTTTTATTTTTTTATCAATAATATTTTACCAATAAACAAAAATCAACAACCATTGTTAAAACCAAATGTATTCACCACGCAACTTATTTTATCCAATAAGTGTTTTGCGTATAGTATTATTTATTGGTCTAATTTGTCTATACGCGATTTTCTTAAAAAGTGTAAACCTAGAAAAGGAGTTTCAAGTAGAAAAGGTGTCTCCATCTTTACTTCTACTTCTCAGTATAGATTATTTCAAAGGACAAAACGGTTTCCCGCTCGCTCACTTACACCTGCAAATTCTCACATTATATCGACGTAGACTTTAGAAGAAATCATATTTTTCACAATTATTACAATTTGACCTTCATATTACCACAGTTTATTAATAAATATGTAGTGATGACATAGTAAAAATTTGAGATCCATTAACGTTTTCGTTTTTTGAATTAGAGCAAGTTAAACTAAAAAAATTATCGTTTTCTAATTTTAATTATTATTGTTGTGTACCCAATAGACGCCAAGAATAAGAGAAATGGTCCGCAGGACGTCAGTGATAAGTAATTATTTATAATCATTAAACTATTCAACGGATCATTATGAAATTCAGTAGTTGTCTATCGAGGGGTAAACCACCGTCGGATCTCCAAATTTTAGTCAGGCAAGTGAGTTTGGTTGGACTTACGCAGGTGCCGCAGTCCAAGCAGTCTCTTCGGCAGTCTCGGCAGTTCGTGTACTTTCTACAAGTGGCTGACCTCTCACGTACTATTTTGATAGTATATTATAAAAGAAGAACGCGATTATTTTTTCATTTAACTCGCTTTAACTGAAGAACGGACCAATCAATTAGTTTCAGTTTTCCACAGTGTTTTCATTATATATTTGGCAATAAAATGAGTGAATATGAAGGCAAAATTTTAATAAATGTAGATAATACGAATTTCTTTCAATCAATCCTAAATGAAAAATTTGCAGGCGTAAATGTAGCAAGCGGGAAACTTTCTCATTTTTCGAAGTCAATACCAAGTATATCGAGAATAAATAAAGAACAAGCCTAGAGGCAACCTTTTTATTTTCTAGGAGTAGTAGTTCTCGAACAAATCACATATCAAGGGATTTGACCAATGAACTAATGTTCGCGCTTTACTTAGCACATATTAGCACATTTTAGATAAAACTTGTCTGGTGTATACTTTTAGTTTTACCAATTATTATTGACATTTTTTTCAAAGATATATGGATAGATAGAACTTCTATAGTAGGCAAAATTTTAATGGACGTTTTAAAGTAAACCCCGCATCAAAATTTTATTAATAACTTTAGACATAAAATAGGTTATTTCACAAAAATATGGATATCTGGGTTTACTGGTCAGATTTTAATAATCCAAAGCCTCAATTATTTGTTTCAATCAAATTTAATAATCCATTAGAAAATAAACAAAATTTTTGAAAACACGAATTTCAGAGCGATTCTAGGTATAAAGAAACATTTTCAAAGTGAAAAAAGAGGGTTAAAATTTGTATTCAAAAATATTGAAAGCAGAAATAAAAACCTGCAATTTGAGCCTAAGAATGTCTACATTGGTGCGCGATCTCAAAAAAATAATACTTTCAAAATCGGTCCATATCACCTTCTCCACAATACTTTTGGCTCTGATTTGTTAAATTTTCCCAAAAGTTACTTTTTTTCTCGAAAATAATTTCTGATTTAAAGGAGTAAGTTGGTTTCTCTGTTTACTGCCCACAGTTTTTATCGCAAACATTGGTTTCTATTTTTTCAAGAAAAAAAAAATTATTGCGAAAAATTCTGTTTTTTCAAAATTCTCTTGGCTGTAGATACTTATTTAGAATCATGGTATCTAGCGGCCTTCTACCTCAATTTGACGCAATTCGGGCTTTTTTCGTCTCTGGCGCTTGATCTGTTATTGCAACAAACTGATGAGTGTGACTTGATGAGAAAATGGAAAAAATATGCGCTTTACTTTTGTGTTTCTAACTCCTCGAATTGCGAATCGCATTGCCCCTGATAATTCTACATTCATGTGTTTAGAACAAGAAGACGACTTATAAATTAATATCAAGTGTATCGCCCAAAAATTTTTTTCAAATATACCGGCATAGCATCATTTGTAAAAAGTAGAATTGAATACAATCAAACATTATTGTTACTGCATGGGTGATTACCTATAAATAGTAAGAATATTGTTATAATTCGGTACTTGTAGTATAATTAAAGAGTAGAGTACATATTAAGTATAACAATGTAATTTGATATTTTATTGGGCGTCCCGACGTGTTATTGTGAGAAATGGTTTGGTGCAATTTTTATTTCGTTCCCTCGTTATATTTTCTCATTCACAAAATAAATTGGAGTGAAGGGCGGAGCATAAACTATAATAAATCCAGAGGGAGCTCGTGTCAGTGTAATATTTGTGGCAAAATTTGCGTTTACACGGTTCCGTGCTATACATGTTTTTGCAAAAAGTATTATGTTTTTTGACAAAATAAAAATAGTACGCTACACAGAAAATATAAAGGAAGGTTTGTATCGAGTCCATTTTCTCATATTTTGATTTTAAATATAAAAAAAAAATCATAAAATTTCCCAATTTATTACTGCTAATTAAAACAAGTCTTATTAATTAATACTAAATATTTTCAAACTATTAAAAAGATACAAACCTAGATTGATATGTTTTCTTCTATTTCTCGCTTGTGCAAATCTCGTAATTGTAATGGTCTAATTATAATCTGTCGAGCACGGTGCGGCATTTTAGACTAATTTACATCTGATTTCTAGACGGTATACCCACTCTTAAATTCTAATGTTAAGTAATAATCACAAACCTTTTAAAGCTTAAATTGACATTAAATAATTAACAGTATTTAAATCTTAAATAACCTAAATATGCTTTATATATAATAACAAGATCAATCCCATAAATTGTTTAAATAAGAGGAAAATAACTAAAAACACATAGGTAAACGAAGCACATCTCGCCAAATCAAAGGAAATATTATTGTACAAAACACGTGATTGTCTATATACAGTGTGAACCTAAAGAAACGCATAAAATTCATATCTTTGGTAAGTGTTATTTGCCAAAAAAATCCTCGAACAGGTCGATTTTAGTTTTGTAATTGCTACATTTTGTCACTATACCAAAATTTATGACGTCATTGGTTTTTGAGTTATGACGTCATCATCATTTTTTTTTTAATAGAAACAGACATTTTTGTTTACTGTTTTTCGTGGTACATTCCTTTAGCTTTCTGGTGATATGAAAAAAATTGATATCTAAGCCATTCCTTAGGAAAAAAATAGTTTTATTGATACCTTACATAAGTAATTGTGAGAAAAAAATCAACTACTTTGCTCAAATTACGACTCTCCAACCAATTGGCATTGACCAAGACGGGTGTAGATACTTTGCACGCTGTTCTGAATCATATCATGGGCAATTCGTCTCATCTCCAAGCCAATTCTGTCTTTCAATTATTCTATGGTATCCGGTCTGTTAAAATATACCCTTGACTTTAAGTAAAACCAAAGAAAAAAGTCTAAGGGGGTTAAATCCGGTGAACGCGGGGGCCACTCAATCGGACCTCGACGACCTATTCAACTTCCAGTAAAAGCATCATCTAAAAACTGACGCACTGCTATCCCAAAATGAGGTGAGGCCCCGTCTTGCTGAAACCAGACGTTTTCAGAAGGAATGTCTTCATCTTCATTGTTCGGAAACATAACTGCTAAGGCTGGCACTAACTCAACTCGCAAAAACTGTAAATATCTTGCGGCCATAAGATTTTCTTAAAAAAAAGGTCCCAATAAACGATCACCGATCATACCTACCCACACGTTTACTTTGTCTCGTCGCTGTGTATGGGCTTCTTGAGTCCAATGAGGATTTTCGCGTGACCAATACCTACAGTTAGCCGATGTATAGTCCCCTTTAAAGAAAATGTAGCTTCATCAGAAAAAACAATGTTCTTTAAAAAATTTGGGTTTTCATCGCACAAGGTCATCAACTGTTCACAAAAGTATAAGCGCCGATCTGGATCGTTCACATTCAATTCGTGGATTAATTGTACTTTGTATGGATAGAATTTTTCTTTTTTCAATAGACGTACAACAGAAGTTTAACTCACGTTATAATTTAAAGCCAGCTGCCTTGTCGAAAGATGGTGGTTTTCCTCACTTTCAAGAATATTTAATTTGGTTTCGTTGCTTGTGCTAGGGCGACCAGATCGAGGGAGGTCAGCTACACTGCCAGATTCATCATATCTAGCCACCAATCTACTTACAGTGGATCTAGAAATTTGCTTTTCGGGATACTTGGCATTGAAAACATCACATGCTTCCTGGTGAGTTCTCAGCCTATCACCATATCCAGCAATCATCAAAAGTTCTACCCGTTCTCTTTCACTTAAACGTGGCATTGCATTCACTAGTTTTACACTGTCTCAGAAGTGTCACAAAACTGAGGTTCCACACGTGCCAGGAATAGAAAAGTTATCGATACTTTACACAAAAAGGTCTGTATCTCTCTGTTGTTAAGGTGATTGTTTTTTATTATTTTTGTTTGTTTTTATGTCAAATGTTTTCATGCCAGTTAAATGAAAAATGTAGGCAACAAGATTTATCAGTCCATAAGAAAGTGGAACAGTACTCGTGAATTTGCGTGATTTTTACATAAAATGTCATTTTTCCAAAAAAATGGCTCAGGTAATATCATTTTTTATCACCAGAAAGCTAAAGGAATATACCACCAAAAACTGTAAACAAAAATGTCTGTTTCCATTAAAAAAAATTTATGATGGCGTCATAACTAAAAAACCAATGACGTCATAAATTTTGGTATCACTACTATACTATATTTGTCACTACAAAATGTAGCATTTACGAAACTAAAATTGACCTGTTCGAGGATTTTTTTGAAAAATGGCACATACCAAAGATATGAATTTTGTGCGTTTCTTTAGGTTCACACTGTATAATGAAATCTAAATCTAAATATCGATGGGTTTTTTAATTTATTAGTTTATGAAAAGCGGTGGCGAATGTTCCGCTGTCGCGGAAAGGTGTAATTCTAATTTATTTGATTGATTTATTTGACGGCGTCTTTGAGGGTCAAAGGTGCCGGCATTTCCTTTGTGGATTTCCTGATATATGGATTTCTAAAAAATCTATATAATCAGATGCAACTTGTTTTGAAAACGCGTGTGTATCAGCAGATCTAGTCTGCACGTGCCGGCTTAGATGGTAATTAATTTTCTTGTTGTCGCGGACGAGGGAGATTTATTACAATAAGAAAAAAAATTAAATGAAATTTCCTAAGTCTGTCATCGGGCCCTCAGCATAAGGCAAAACAGCCGAAAATTTTCACAACATTACTTAAAAAGAATATATAACTGCCTAATAATAATTATCTTTCATTTTAACAGGCCCTCAGCCACTCAACGAGCGAACTGGGACCTTTTATTTGAATTTGAGAGAATAATATTTCATTCAAAAGAATAATATTTTATCATAATTAACTTAAAAGAACCTAGGAAGCATGTAAACATAAATTTAGAGACTTAGTAAAGGCATATTCAAGCATTTGACTCCTTTAGAGCAGAGAAAACCATGTATACTCCCTGAACGATAGTCGACGGCCAAATGGGGTGCAACGGTTAACATTTCATATTTAAGCAAATCGCCGCAACCCGCTTAGGTTCCACCCCTCGACTACTGCAACTTTGCACGCATCCCATTGGTTTATCCATCGGGGTAGAAATATACAAAATAAGGGCGGCCGGTGCGATTCATCAATCCAAGGCTCCACCCCACAGGGCACCACCCCCAGGGCTCCACCCCTCAGATTTTCGCACCCCAGGCCTCCGCCCCCCGGGGCTCGTCCACCGCCAAAAACTAGCGGAAGCGCAAGAAATCCGCTACGCAAGTGGACACGAATGAAGATGAGCCCAAGCATGCCAAAACCGCAGCATCCACGAAGCAATGCGAAGCCCCAGCAACAGCCAAGAAAATGGAGATACCACCAATCATCCTCAAGAAGAAGGAGACATGGATTTCTGTTAGTCAAAGACTGAGAGAAACAGGTATCAAATACCGAAAAGCCAAGGAAGTCGAAGAAAGCATCTCCATAGAACCCCAAACGGCGGATGACTACCGCAAGATGACGAGGCTCCTCACGGCGGAGAAAAGAGAACACCACACCTACGCTCTATCCGAAGAGAAGTTTTTCAGGGTGGTAATCAGAGGCATCCCCTCTGGAGTAACGAACGAAGACGTCAAAGAAGACCTCATGGAACAGGGACTGACACCCACATCAGTCCAGAGGATGACCTCCAGGAGATCCAAACGGGAGATACCCATTGTCCCTGCACAAGTTCCCCTGGACCAGGAGAGAATCCTGGAAGTCAACAGATGCTGCTCCCGCGTCGTCAGGGTAGAGGCAGAGAGCCGCACTGGCAGTCACCCAGTGCCACCGTTGCCAGCGCTTTGGCCACGTACAGGATAGGTGCAATGCACAGCCAAAGTGCGTGAAGTGCGGATAGGCCCATCCAGCCAGCTACAGAGGATGCCCCAGCTTCCCTAAGAAACCAGCAGGTTCTCAGGAGACAACCCAGGGACCCAAAGTGAAGACGGCCATGGCAGAGACTAGAAAGGTCACCGCCGGACGGAGCTACGCGGATGCATCGAACGCCAAGTGCAAAGCCGCACCTGTAAACAAAGCCAAGACAGAGCCAAAGAAAGGGGTCAAACCCTCGAATTCTGTCGTGGCCAATACTTTCACAGCTGCGCTGGCACAGATGCAGCAGATGTGCTCAGCAATGAGCGCATTCCTCGCTCAGGTGCTAAAAATGTTCCAAGAGTAGATGGCTACTACGCTGGTGAAGCTGAAAATCTTGCAGATCGCCTCATGGTGAAAGGCCTCCGACAGAGGAAGCTAGAGATAGAAGAAATCTTGGAGAGGTACAACATCGACCTGATGGCCCTGCAAGAAAACAGACTTCGCCAGGATAATATCGAACTTCGAATCCCAGGCTACGAAGTCTATAGAGGTAGGAGTTGCTCTGCTCCTCAAGAGGAGTATAGATCACCAACACATCGACACACCGGAACTGGAGAACGTGGAAGCAAACGGCCCACTCAAGATTGTTTCCTGTTACCAGACAACTCAACGACCGCTCCTACACCATAACCTGGAGGCCCTCATAATACGGGGTACCCAGACGGTGGCTATAGGAAACTTCAACGCCAAATCGACAGTGTGGAATAGCAGACTCACCAACACCCGTGGACGGGTAATGCTGCGATTCCTAGAAGACTTCGAGGGAGAAGTGCAGGCGTTAGGTCCGAAAGAACCAACGTTTGACAACGGAAGACAAAGGCCCGACGTGCTGAATATAGCCCTGCTCAATGAGTTAACTTTCACCACCTAACTTCAAACCTAAGCCGAAGGCTCCTCGGATCACAATGCCATTTTCCTAAAACTAGGAGATGGCGTCCCTGAAGAGGAAGCCTTCACTAAGAGAAAAACGAACTGGGAACAGTTCCGAGCAATTCTGCAAAGGGACATTGCACACGTCCCCAGAATCGATAGTGTAGAAGACATAGAAGAGGCTATCATCTCCCTGGAAAACTACATCCAGTCAGCGCCAACGGAAAGGGCGACGGAAGCTGTAACGAGAAGAGTTGCAATGACGATGGGAGAACTCCCTGAAGACACCATATAGCTCATTCGAGACAGATGGAGGGTTAAGAAACTGGTACAGAGGACTAGACTCCCAGAACACCGAAGAGAATACAACCAGCTAACTCGAAGAGTTAAAGAAAATATGGTAACGTCACCTGGAGTCGCTGGACCCTCAGGACAGATGCATGTGGACCACCCAGAGGGCTCTGCGTGCCAAACGAAAACCAGTCCCGCCCACACACGGAGAGAACAGTATAGTCTCCACTCGTCAAGAAAAAGCGTTATTTCCGTACCAAGTGAAAGAAAGCCAACGCATGATTCCAAAGCCAGGTAAGAACTTAACCTTTCCTTCTAGTTACAAACCCATCAGTCTTCTACCAGCGATGAGTAAAGTAGCAGATAGGATCATCCTGAAGAGACTTAAAACCCTGATGAGCGAGCGCCGATGAGCTGCAAATCATCTCAGATGAGCAGTTCGCTTACAGAACCGAGCAGTCTACCGAGTTCCAAGTGTTACGTCTAACGGAGTACATCACGGAGGGTTTCAACCATCGATAAGTCACAGGAGCGATTTCCTCGATGTGGCCAAGGCCTTCGACAGGGTTTGGAACGATGGTCATCTGGAGAAGATGATGTCAATGGGTTATTCCGTCGGCATCGTCAAACTAGTGAGATCCTATCTTCACCGGAGGCAACTTCGTGTTAAGATTGTCGACAAGCTGTCCAACTACAGGCCCTTGGAAGCAGGCGTACCGCAGGGATCGGTACTCTCCCCCCACCTGTTCACCATCTACACCTCCGACATGCCAAGAACCGCAAGAGCCTCTTTGGCGATCTACGCTGACGACACGGCCATCATCGCAAAACCATGGATCGCAAGACTTTCCACCTGCAACCTCCAGGGAGTGAGGAAGCAAACTCCCAAAGCACACGACTCCATAAGCGGCGAGAACATCCAATGGCACGATACCGTCAAGTACCTTGGCGTTATCATGGACAGAAACCTGACGTGGAAACAGAACACGGAAGCGATTATACAGAAGGCAAGGACAAGAAGGACTCTATTCTATCCAATGAGGAACCTGAGCAATAGGCTCACGCTCGTCAGGACCCTCATTGCACACATTCTGACTTGTGCCTCCGTTACCAGGGGATACCAAGGAGCCGCCTACTTGAAAAGGATACAAACCGTGGAAAACGTCGCACTCAGATGCGCCGTGGATGCACCATGGTTCGTCAGAAACGCCGACATCTTCAGGGACCTGGCATACACCCCGGTAATTGACGTCATCCAGGACAGAACGAAGAATCGCTACGCCCATGCAGTAGAGCAAGAGAATCCGCTGATCAGACAGGCGACTGATTACGACCTCAACGACGCTCCTAGGTACAAGAGGCCGAAGCTCCAGATCCTGGATTACGGGTAAATATAACTAACCTTCTTTTCAGCCCGATCTCAAGCCACGCCGCAAGGAGACAATGACCAAAACACCCAAATCACCCAATTCCGGGGGTATCGAGCAAACAACCAGCTAGGTACCCTTACCCTAGCCCGTGCCGGTCTTCGACGCTAAAACAAGGGTCTTTGGCCGAACACAATCCTTGAGCTACACAGACCAAAACTTCCTTCCGACGAAACCGGAGCACATGATGCCAATTTGCACCCTGAGCTCCGACTAGTCACACTCCTCCAAACCCTTCCAAACTCCGAGAGAGTACGGCAACAGCCGTCCCCCCTCATGACAGACGAAAGACGCTCCCGGGAGCCGACGTGCCAGCGAAGAAAGAAACTCAAGACAGAAGAGTGCCAGAAGAAACGACCCAGCTGGCAGGGTCCAACAGCCAGGACCAGGGGAGATCTGCTAACTTCGCCTACACCATCTGCATTTGCAGGGGTGTAGTGATTTTAAATTAAATATCCAAGTGGGATACACTTCCTCTAGTAATAAAGGTAGGGTCAATACCCCTGTTGTGGGTGTTCCGCGATCCATTCCAGTAGGACTTGTCCTCTCTCGTCCTCACGGGGCGAGCCCCAGATCCGCGCTTTTGAGTATAGGTCGCCTGCTACTATTATTCCTTTATTTTGATTTTTTTAATGTTATTGCCTAATTTTTGGAGGTAAGTCTCGTATTCCTTTTTGGTGAAATTCAGAGATAAATAGCAGGAGTATATAACCACGCCTGCCACATCCACCCACACATATCCTACGTTATGCGTTTTGTAGTCCGTTACTTGCAGCCTTTTGTTGTAAATCCGTGTCGCTGCGTCACAGTTGGAGTCTCTAAGCCATTCATTGTCCATTGATTGCCCTTTTCTTATTGGGTTCAGCTACTAGTAGGATATCCACGTTTCCGGTGGTAGCAGTTTTATGCAACAGGTCTACTGGTGCTCCACTGCGGTCTACGTTAACTTGTAATATCTTCATGTCCATTTCCAGCTGGCCTTGGCCTTCTGTTTCTATCTAACTCCCCCACCAGCTTTTTGTCTTGTGGACAGGCCATATCTTTTGTTCCATGTTCCTTTATCTTGCAGGCATAGCAATAATCTTCGTTTGTACAGCATTTTGCAACATAACCCTCTTCTCCGCATTTTGAACATTTTCCTTTTGTGTCTTCAATTTCATGTTTTCTGCATAGTGGCCAAATCTTTGACATTTAAAACATTTTACTGGTCCCAGCTTCTCTACGACTCGATGTCTCGATTCGACGCTGGTGAAGCCCAAAATCTTACAGATCGCCTCATGGAACGTCAACGGCTTCCGAGGGAGGAAGCTAGAAATAGAAGAAATTTTGGAGAGGTACAACATCGAAGTGATGGCCCTGCAGGAAAGTAAACTTCACCAGCATAATACGGAACTTCGAATCCCAGGCTACGAAGGAAGCCATCGCCATAATAGTTTCAACGGAACGAAATGGCCCACTCAAAATAGTTTCTTGTTACCAGACAACTCAACGTCCGCTCCTAAGCCATGACCTGGAGGCCTTCATAACACGGGGTACACAGACGGTGGCTATAGGAGACTTCAACGCCAAACCGACGTTTGACAATGGAATAGATAGGCCCGACGTAATGGATATAGCTTTGCTCAACGAGATGACTTTCACCACCGAACTTCAAACCCAAGCCGAAGGTTCCTTGGATTGTTGACGAACCTTTTGTAAGGCTCCATCAAGCCCTTACGTTTCCGTAATATAGGCATTCCAACTAACTAACTTTAACCTCTAGACGTTAGCAAGGTTGCCTACGCATAGGTCTGTAAAAATTTCTCGGTCACAGATTGGCAAAGCCAGACTCATTTAAAAGAATTCGTCAAAATAATTATAAAACACAATCACACCTAAATGAAATTTTGCATCAACATTCATACAGCCTTGATCTAGAATTACGTTCAAACCGTAATTCGATATCTTACTAGGTATTGTCTCTAGAGCGTATGAAAGAGGTAACTGAAAGGGTTATTACAATTAATAACTAAAACCGCGGCCCTATCGCACATATGTGGGTTCTAAAGAAAACTCACGATGTCCTTGCAAACATGCACGGCGTCGTATACATGTAGAATGCCTTCGCGGCCGTACTTCAGGAAAAACACCTGAAATCGACCGCGAAAAAAGCATCCAATAAAATAATTAATCACGGCCAGATCTATTAGAGAAGAGCCACCAAAATCATACAAAACATAGAATGGATTACCCACTATCCAACGAGGGTAGTTTCATCTCGATCCGACCACGGATTATCGAGAAATCGATAAAGCATCATCGTATTGCATTATGTATTTTATCATCATATAAAAAGGGCCTACGTGACAAAACGAATGCAAGCAAAAATACGCCCCAGACGCTTCGGCAGCAATACCTAGCTTATATATTCAACTTAAGCCAGTTTTGAAGGGAGTTCGGCAAATTATCGAGAGCGGGACAGATGTTTTTGCTAACCGTCGCCGGCGCGAGTTTTTTTTTTCTGGTGAAAATTTCATTTAGGCCATTATTTCCAAATTTTAAAATCAACCTGTAAATTTTCAAAGGCGCGTTATTTTATTAGATCAATCAAGTTAAGTTACATTATCAAATTAATTTAAATTCAATTTTACATTGGCGTCATTTACAAGCATTTTCCAAGCGACGCTAAAGTGGTTATAATTCATTGTGTTCATAGTTTTTAATTGTTGCTATTATAAAGCCCTTCCTATCGACAGGTAAATAAGGGGTTATAATCTTTCGTACTAAAATATTTTTAAATAATTAAATCAGTAATCGACTCGTATGTGTAAACTAAAGTGAAGTGCATAATTAATCTCAAGGATTAAATTCATCGCGGGAAACTGGTGAGAGTATCTATTCCATTATCGACAGTCGACAGCTATTGTCGCCGACGTTATAATTTTAATATTTAGTTAACAGTTCTCTTTTTCTTTATAAGCAATTTAATCAGTCACTTATTTCATTCTGCATTAGCATTATAGATAATAATTAATTATCAATTATCGTAACCTCATCTGGTTTACAAATCGTTTTTAAATTTTTACCTGTACCTTGTCGTTGAAAGAAATTAATTTAGCTTCTATGTCTAGCCATTCAAGGCTCTGTAAATTTCTTTATTTTTCATGCAAGTTCATAACTTAACCGACATTGAAAGTTCCTTTATTAATTTTATCCTCAACGACAAATACGCTATATAGGGCTAAGATTATAAGATAAATTACAATTGTCAGGTAGTTCGATTTATTTCACTAGCTTATTTTTTACACGATCAGTTATCATACATTAAATTAGTAATAATTGTTCTTTTCCAATTTTACACTACTGATACTGGTTAAGATTATTGCAAAATAGTAATCATAGGAAACAATTAGATCACAGGTCTGAGTGGAACCCGTACACCTGATAAAAAAAAGTACAGGTCCGAACTGGCCCATTCGGGGCCCAAATTGTTTGGTGTAATAATTATTACTGCCTTATAAATTACCGGACTCACTTGCCTTGGTTTTCAGGTCACTTCCTTTCAATAATTTTCATATTAATTGTCCTCCCTGAACTACATACCTGGTGTGCAACAATTCCAGACCTAGTCAACTAAATCCCGATTTAATTATTAGAATCCGCTAAATATATTTTTATCTGTGACTTAAGTGGATAAAACGAAGGGTAACACAGGCATCGGGTTAATCGCTCACACCTGGAGATCGTCATCTACAAGTACATCATTTCATTCATTTATACATATTTTTTTTTTATCTTAATTTTTTTAATTATAATTTTGTTTTTGTCTTATCTTGTCTCAATTTTTTGCATTTAGCTCATTCTACGTCTTAGATAACGCCCTCTCTGGGGAAACAAATGTCTGTTCCCCGTTTTAAGTAGTTTTAAGGTACATTTTTAACCACTCATTGGTCATTGGCGTCTATGCACAATTAGATAGCCTCCCCATTGTAACCAGTTCAATCTTGTTCTCATGCTTGTTCTTTCATCTTATATTTTATTATAATATACCCCTAATTGACACGAAGTCCGCCTTTTATTTTCTGCACCAGTCAGGGACGTATCAAAGGGGGGTCATTACACAAATCGATTATCCACTTCAATAATTAATCGACATTCATATCTAGTGGTTGGACGGGGGAACGGTCCTCCACCATTAATACTCCCACTTCGGTAGTGACAAAGAACTCATCCCTGAGAAGCCGACAAGGAGGCGTTCGATATCACTGGATCACTGGCGCCCTTTTATAAATTTGTGATCTATCACTGAGAAGCGTAAGGGATGATTAGCCCTTACTCTTCTAACTCTTCTTCTTCTGCATCATCCCCTAAACACACACACCGAACGCCGACGACGTCGACAGGATCACAACTCCATTTTCCTAAAACTAGGAGATGGTGTCCCTGAAGAGGAAGCCTTCACTAAGAGAAGAACGAACTGGGAACAGTTCCGAGCAATTTTGCAATGGAACATTGCACACGCCTGCAGAATCGATAGTGCAGAAGACATAGAAGAGGCTATCATCTCCCAGGAAAATCACATCAAGGCAGCGCTAATGGAAAGCACGACGGAAACTGTAACAAGAAGAGTTGCAATGGCGATGGGAGAACTCCCTGAAGACACCAGGCAGCTCATTCGAGACAGAAGGAGGGTTAAGAAACTTGTACGGAGGACAAGACTCCCAGAACACCGAAGGGAGAACAACCAGCTAACTCGTTAAGAGCTAAAGAAGCCCTGCAAGAACACGGGCAGAACAGATGGCAACGGCACCTGGACCCTCAGGACAGAAGCATGTGGACCACCCAGAAGGCTCTGCGTGCCAAGCGAAAACCAGTCCCGCCCATCCACGGAGAGAACGGTATTGTCACTCGTCAGGAAAAAGCAGAGGCTTTTGCTGGCAGCTTGGAACTGCAGTGTAGAGAAAACCAGATCGACGACGACTGGCTGAACGAGTAACACGCAGAGTCAGAAGGCTGCGACGCATGCCGGATGAAGAAACTACCCCTCAAAGGAGTAGCAGCAATGGTGAACATCATCAACGCCACCTTGAGACTACGTTATTTCACCACCCAGTGAAAGAAAGCCGACGTCATCATGATTCCGAAGCCAGGTAGAAAATTAACCTTCCTTCTAGTTACAGGCCCATCAGTCTTCTACCGGCGATGAGTAAAGTAGCAGAGAGGATCATCCTGAAAAGACTTAAAGCCCTGGCCGATGAGCTGCAGATAGTCCCAGATGAGCAGTTCGCCTACAGAACCAAGCACTCCACCGAACTCCAAGTTCTTCGTCTAACGAAACACGTCACGGAGGGTTCAACGATCGACAAGTTACAGGAGCGATCTTCCTCGGCGTAGCCAAGGCCCTCGACAGGGTTTGGCACGATGGTCTTCTGGCGAAGATGCTGTCGATGGGTTATCCCAAAGGCATCGTCAAGCTAGTGAGATTTTACCTTCTCCGGAGGCAACTCCGTGTGAAGATTGCCGACGAGCTGTCAAACTACAGGCCAATGGAGGTAGGCGTACTGCACCATCTATGCCTACGACATGCCAAGAACCGCAAGGACCTCTTTGGCGCTCTACGCAGACGACACGGCCATCATCGCAAGATCATGGAGCGCAAGAATTGCCACCCGCAACCTCGACGAAGCAGCATCCCTTCTGGAAGTAACGCAACAAGTGGAAAGTGAAAGTCAATGCGGAGAAGAGCAAAGCCATACTCTTCAAGAGAGTCAGAAAGCAAACTCCCACAAGACACGTTTCCATGAACGACAATATCTAATGGCACGATGCCGTCAAGTACCTTGGCGTTATTATGGATCGAAGCCTGACGTGGAGACAGAACACGGAAGCGATTATGCAGAAGGCGAGGATGAGAAGGACTCTGCTTTCTCCAATGATGCGTAGACAACGCCAACTCAACCTGAGGAACAAGCTCACACTCATTAGAACCCTCATCGCACCCTTTCTGACCTACGCCTCCGTTGCCTGAGGATGCCAAGCAGCAACCCACTTGAAGAGGATACAAGCCGTGGAGAATGTCGCACTCAGGTGCGCTGTGGACGCACCATGGTTTGTCAGAAACGCCAACATTTTCAGAGACCTGAAACACACTCCAGTAACTGAAGTCATCCAGGGCAGAGCGAAGAATCTATATGCCCGTGCAGCAGAGCATGGGAATCTGCCGGTCAGGCAGGCGAGTGATTATGACCCCAACGACGCTTCTAGGCACAAGAGGCCGAAGATCCTGGATAACGGGTAAATATAACAAACCTTCCTTTCAGCCCGATCTTCAAGCCACGCCGCAAGGGTACAATGATCAAAACACCCAAATCACCCGATCCCGGGGGTACCCAGCTAACAACCAACTAAGTACCCTTGCCCTAGTCCGTGCCGGCCTCTGACGCTAAAATAAGCGTCCTTGACAGAACACAATCCTTAAGGTACACAGCTCAAAAATTCCTTCCGACGAAATCGGAGCATATGATGCCAATTGGCACCCTGAGCTCCGACTAGTCACACACCCCCAAACCATTCCAAACTCCGAAAGGGTTCGGCAAGAGCCGCTCCCTCTCACAACAGACGAAAGACGCTCGCGGGAGCCAACAGAGAAAGAAACCCAAAACAGAAGAGCGCCAGAAGAAACGACCCAGCTGGCAGTGTCTAACAGCCAGGACCAGAGGAGATCTGTTAACTTCGCCCGCACCGTCTGCGTTTGCAGGGGGCAATCGTAAAATGCAGGCCCACCCCTTACGATGCCGGTCCGGGTCTACATCGATCATTGGGGCAAAGAGCTCAAGCTCGACCTATAATGATCCGAGACCGTCATCACAGTCAAGAATATTGGCGCCAATTCAGGCAGTCTACATCCAGCAGCCACAGACATCATACTCGGGGTCCGAGACCTTTTGCATTAAATTAGTTATTCATTTGTGTGGTCTCCGTTTAACTTTGAATTTCGATAAAAATCAGTTAGTCCCAGTTTCGTCAGAATTCGAATATTCTGCACGACCAAAATTCATTAGATTAGATTAGATTAGATTAGATTAGATTAGATTAGATTAGGAAGGAGGAGCTGGCTGATTGGCCTTGACCACCGCGACCCCAATGGATCTATTGTGGTGCTCCTGAATGTTTTCCTTAGAGCTCTTTATCCAGTTTTGTCCTTTGTATCAGACTCCATAGCCTTGATAAGGGCCCCTTAGTGTAGCTGTCAGCCCTTGGTTTTTCCTCACCAAGTAGTTGGAATCTCAGTCTAGCAAGGCCTTCACAATGGCACAATACGTGGACTGAGGTTTCCTCTGCCTCTTGGCAGAATCTGCATGTTGCGTCCTCTGCCAGACCCATTAGACTCAAATGTCTATTGAGTCGGCAGTGGCCGGTTAGAAGACCCACTATTATTCTAATGACCTTTATATTTTGGCATAACAGGTCCTCCGCAAATTTGGCCGATCGTTCTTTAATGAACTCTTTAGCCTATCTCTGTCGTGGAAAATTATTCCACCATTCGAGAGATTTGGTTTGCACCCATTTGTTAATGGATACTCGTATGCATGGCTTGGCCACACCACAAAAGGGTTCGGGTCCTATGAGGGCGCTATCCGCGCCTTCTCTGGCCAGTTCATCAGCCTTTTCATTTCCCTTGTGTCCCTTGTGTCCTGGTACCCACGCTACGGTCTTCTTCTTCTTCTTCTTCTAGCGAGGCGAGGAAAGGTCGCCGCACTCAGGCCTTGTGGCCCATTGTGCAACCGCTAACGAATTTATTGAAAGCCCCCACACAGGCCAGATTCTAGTCCAAAGGCCAGAATCTTGCTTATGAGGGAATTTCTTATTTCCTCCAGCACTGGAAAGCCAATGCCGAGGTGTTTATGCCTCAGGCTCATCAACCTAGGGCAGGAAGTCAGAACGTGGATAGAAGTTTCTTCCTCGTCCTCGCAAAACCTGCAGTCGGGGTGGTCCACCACCCCCATGGTATGCAGGTGTTTCCTGAAAGAGCCGTGTCCGGTCAAAAGACCTATTACGACTCTGACTTGTCTCCTGCTTAGTCGCAGAATTTGTTTTGTTCTCTCCGGCAAGGGCCCTGAGATGAGGAGCTTCGCTTGCCGGAGTCCTGGGTGGGATGTCCAGTAGTCAATGAACTGGGAGCGGGCCCAGTCCTCTATTGACCTCCTGGCGTTGGATCTAGGGTAACCTAGGGCCGGCTCCGGACCCAGTAGAGGCTTCCGAGAGCCTCCTCTTGCCAGAGCGTCTGCCCGCTCGTTACCTTCAATGTTGCTGTGTCCAGGCACCCAGAGGAGCCTGACCCAATTGAATGAGCCAAGTTCGCAGAGAGCCTGTTTACAGTTTTGAACCAATTTTGATTTGGTTCTTGTCGATGCAAGGGCCTTGAGGGCCGCTTGGCTGTCACTACATATGTGTATGTGTTTGTTGGAGTATTCCCTTCGGATATTCTCCTGTGCACAGACCAAGATCTCAGTCTGGAATACTGTGGCGAAATTCCCCAGGGCATAAGAGAGCTCAGCCCTGGGCCTTTCTCCATATATCCCTGCTCCGGTACCTTCCTCTAGCCTCGATCCGTCTGTGAACCAGACGATATCGGCAGGCCCGAGTGTGCCCTCGAGTGGGTTCTAGTCTTCCCTTTTGGGGATGACCACCTCAAAGGGTTGTGCGAAGGAGAAGGAAGGCACGACGTCGTCACTCCTGGCCTCCAGGAGTGGGTGGGCCTCTATCGCATCAGATAGGGCCCTTGTGTGGCCTAATTGTTCTCCTCCGAATTTCCACCGACCACCACATTTCAGTCTGTAGACCGCTTTCCGAGCCTCGGCCACAATCACCAAGTGAAGGGGCACGAGGTCCAGGAGGACCTCCAGAGCTGCCGTGGGGGTTGTGCGCAATGCTCCTGTGACTCCCAGACAGGCAAGTCTTTGGAGTTGTGTCAGCTTCTGCCGTATGTTACGCCCGGTTACTGCAGGCCACCAGACGACAGAAGCGTACGTGATCATTGGTCTAACTATGACAGTATAGTACCACATTGTTACCCTGGGGGTTTAACCCCCAAGATTTACCAAAGGTTCTTCTACATACCCAGAGGGTTGTGGTGGCTCTTTGTATTTGTCTCTCTATGTGATCTTTCCAGGTCAGCTTAGAATCCAAGATGACTCCCAGATACTTCACTGTCCTTGAGATCGTTAGAGTGGTATTGTAGAGCACAGGTGCGACGAAGCCGTCTAGCCTGCGTCTCCTTGTAAAAATGACCAGTTCCGCCTTGGAGGGGTTAACTCTAAGGCCCTGGTCGTTGCACCATCTTTGTACGATCTGTAGGGCCCTTTGCAGGAGCCCGCTGATCGTATTTGGGAATTTTCCCGAGATGATGATTGCGAGGTCATCCGCGTAACCCTGCGCAAAGATATCCTCTTTCTCGAGTTCCTGTAATAGGCCATCGAGAACGAGATTCCATAGCATAGGAGAGAGGACACCACCTTGTGGGCAGCCTCTTCTCGCTGAAACTTTTACTGCCGCTTCCTCGTTGGCAGCTGTGATTTGCCTTCCCGCCAACATGGCCCTCAACCATCTGATTATGGTGTCCTCGATGCCATGATAGGCTGCGGCGGCGCAGATTGAATCGAAGGAGGTATTGTCAAACGCTCCTTCGATGTCTAGGAAAGCCCCGGCCGCAAGTTCTTTGTGGAGCAGCGCCTTCTCGATCCTCGAAACGATCGGATGAAGGGCCGTCTCCACTGACTTCCCGGCCTGGTAGGCGTGTTGTGACGGGTGCAGAGGCACTGAGGTCAGTGCCCCGTCTTTGATGTACCTTTCAACCAACCTCTCTAATGTTTTGAGTAGGAAGGATGTAAGGCTGATTGCTCTGTAGGACTTGGCAGTGTCGCACGATGTGCGTCCTGCTTTCGGTATGAAAACCACTTTGACGGCTCTCCAGGGTATAGGAATATACCCCAAGGCCAGACAGGTTCTCATCAAGTGATAGACCGGACGTATGAGTGTCTACATCCCCTCTTGCAGAAGTGCGGGGAACACTTCATCCGGTCCCGGGCTTTTGAATGGGTCAAACGTGGAAATAGCCCACCTGACTCTTTCCACTGTTACCACCCTCGAAGCTGTCCTCCAATCCGCTGTGTTGACAGCGGCGCGGGGGGGCCGGGGGGGTGGCATGTCCTCCGTCTCCACTACGGATTCGGGGAAATGTGTTTCTAGTAGATGCTTGAGGCGCTCCTCAGAGGTAGCCGTTAGCCCCCCCCGAGGGAAGCCTCAAGTTCACTAGTTGAGGTGGTTTGTCTTTCTTGAGGGCTTTGCAGAGCCTGGCGGCTTCTGGAAGAACTTCGATGCTTACGCAGAAGTTCCTCCAGACTGCCCTCTTATTGCTGCGAATGCAGCTTTTGTAGAGGCGCTGGGACCGTTTGTAGTTGTCCCAGTCCTCCGGAAGCTGAGTGCGCATAGCCCTATTGAAGAGCTTGCGTGTCTCATTACGCAGGTTTTGAAGCTCCCTGTTCCACCAGGGAACTTTTCTTCTTCCTTTACTTCTTTTTAGAGGACAACTGCTCTCATATGAGGCAGTAATCGCTTCGTTAAGAAGTTTCGTGGAGGATTCTATTTCCTCAGTGTTCCTGGGTATAATGACCCTAGTTATTTTTCCCGAGAGGGCTCGCCTGTAGGCGTCCCAGTCGGTGTCTCTGGGGTTCCTGTACCGGCTCTCTTCCGAGGAAAGAGCCGAGTCTAGTTTGAACCTGATGTGACGGTGATCCGATAGTGACGGTTCCGTCGAAACATTCCAATTTTTAATCAGTGGGACCACAAGTCTGTTTCCCAGCGTGACGTCTATGACCTCTTGCCTTCGTTGAGTGACGAAGGTGGGCGCATTTCCCCGATTTATTATCTCCAAATCGGTGGTGTATAGGTACTGTAGTAGGCTGCTGCCTCTCGGATTGACCCCTGTGCTGCCCCAGCAGGTGTGGTGAGCATTGGCGTCACATCCCAAGATAAGAGGCAGCCGCCTATCAGTACAAAATTGGACCAGCTCCTCAAGTTCGGCTGAGGGTGGTGGTGTTGGCGAGTCGTAGGGGAGGTAGACAGAGCCAAAAACGATCTCTGCTCTGCCGGTTTCCTCCCTAAGACTCACTTTGATGGCAACAGCATCCCTGGAACATAATTCGGGAATTGCTGTGGCTTTAATTCCTTTCGAGACATAAATGCATGCTCTCGGTGTTTTGTGGGCGGCGGAGTAAATAACCCCATGCCGCTTATCTAGACCTCGAATGGAGTCCTGGCGGACCCAGGGCTCCTGAATCAGGGCTATTTGTGTCTGTCCCACAGCGGCCTGTCGACTCACTATTGCGGAAGACGGCTCACTGTGTTGCAGATTGATTTGGAGTATTTCCATTTTTTTTTTTTTTTTTTTTAATTTAAGCTACTACGCTACGGTCACTTTATTCTGACTTCCTAGGTCTGTAAGGGTATTTATGCAGTCCCATACAAGTCTCGATTCGACTTGCATGGAACCGATTGCTTTTAGCGCAGCCTGGCTATCGGAAAAAATGGCAATCGACTGATTTGCAGTTCCTTTCCTCTTTGCGCACCACTGTATTGCGGCCACTTCAGCCTGAAATATTGTGGCGTATTTTCCTAGACTTATTGGGATTTTCGTTTTTGACCTTATCCCATAAATCTCAACTCCAACTCCCTGTTCTGTCTTAGGGCCGTCTGTATACCAGACTGTTTGTGCCGGTATTGGAGGACCGTTTGTCCAGTCTTCCCTGTCTGGTATTATGATTTTGAAATTTTTATTAAAGTTATACTTTGGGATTGTAATGTCCGTGGGCATTCCTAGAATGGGATGCGCTTTCAGCTCTAAGTATAACTTTTGGTGCTCTGTTCCACGCTGCTGTCTTATTGGTGTAGGGCCTTACATTAGCCTATGCAGCACTGAACGAGCTTCCCCTTGAATAAATATGTGTAGTGGTGGCAAGTCCAGAAGGACTTCCAGTGCAGCCGTTGGAGCAGTTTTTATGGCTCCCGTGGCGCACAGGCAAGCAAGTTTTTGTACGTCACTTAACAGCCTTACAGCTCCCAACTGCACTGTCTTAGTCCACCATGCTACCGATCCGTAGGTTATAATGGGTCTTACTACCCTAGTATATAACCATAGAGTCATTTTGGGATTTAATCCCCACTTTTTTCCACACATCTGCCTGCACCTTCCGAGGGCTATTGTTGCTTTCTGTGTGACTTTTTCGATGTGGGAATTCCATGTCAGTTTTTGGTCAAAAATGACTCCTAGGTATTTTACCTCACTGAGAAATGGAATTTCCACACCGTTGAGCACTAGGGGCTTAAGGCCTTCCAAGACACTTTTTCTTGTGAAAATGACGACTGTGGTTTTGTGGGGATTAATGGAGAGTCCTTCCTCATTACACCACCTGTCGACAATATTTAGGGCTCTTTGTGAACGCTCTGATATCGTGTTCGCAAATCGCCCCCTGACAACTATTACTATGTCGTCAGCATATCCTAGGCAATAAAAGCCTTCCGCAGAAATTTTCCGGAGGAGGTCGTCAACAAGGGTTGCCCACAGTAGTGGAGATAGTACCCCTCCTTGGGGGCAACCTGTACTCACCTTTGCCTCAATGGTAGCCTCGCCTAAACTAGATACTATTATCCTCTTCTCTAGGCTGGCCTTGATCCACTGGCATAGCACTGTTGGGACTTCTCTGGTTAGCAACGCATTCGTTAACGAGTGCGTTGTTGCGTTGTTAAACGCTCCTTCTATTCTAGAAAAGTGGCTATTGCCATTTCTTTGTCATCTAATGACTTTGCCAGTAGCCTATTTAAATCATTCAGCGCGAGATCTGTTGACTTTCCCGGCTGGTATGCATACTGACATTCACTAAGAGGGTTTTCTCTTAGAATTTCGTCTCTAAAGTACCTGTCCAGTAGTCTTTCCAGTGTGTTAAGCAGGAAAGAGGACAGGCTTATGGGTTTATATGACTTGAGTGTTTGGTCCGAAATCCTACCTATTTTTGGGAGGTAGGTGACCTTCACTTTCCGCCATATACGTGGTATGTATCTCCAGGCCAAACAGGCTCTGAATATTTTACATAAAAGTGGTAGTAATATATCCTGTCCTTTCTGGAGCAGGATTGGGCAAATTTCATCCATTCCATGAGATTTGTATGGTTAGAACTTACCAACTGCCCATCTGATTTTGTCAGGTTTTACTACCGCATTGGACAGTCTCCAATATACAGATCTGGGCCGCGCCGGCCTTTGATCTGGATGTCGACCGTCCTCTGAGCCCCTCAAAACCGGTGAACCCGGAAAGTGTGCCTCCATGAGCAGTTGAATACTTTCCGTTGGTGTTTCAGTGTAGGTTGCATCCTCTTTTTTGAGAAAGCCTACTTCCTTTGCAGTACAACCATCCTTGGCCAGGACTGTATGAATTCTGGAGGCTGCTGGGCCATCTCCGACCTCTTCACAAAACCTCCTCCAAGAGCGTCTTTTGGCCTTGCGGATTTCTATGTTGTAGTGCGTGAGTTTTGTTTTGTAGGTGTCCCAATCTTGGTTGGATCTGGCCTTGTTGAACAGTTTTCTCACCTCTGTTCTGAGGCATTCTAGATGTTTATTCCACCAGATTGCCTTACCTCTATTTTTCCTTGTTTTCTCGGGGCAGTTTTCCTGGTAAGCAGCTAGTACTGCCTCGCTTACCTGTTCCACTGCCACTTCAAGGCTCTCCAAATCTCTCCCGGACGCCGTTCCTCCCTGCAGGTGCCTTCTCAGGGATTCTGTATATCCTTCCCAGCTGGTCTCTCGAGGATTTCTGAACTTCGTCTCTGTCAAGGCTGGAGACGTGATATCAAATCTTATGTGTCTATGATCAGAGCCTAACGGCTCTTCAGACACATGCCAATTTTTAATTGTTTCACTTATATTACTGGTACATAAGGTTATATCTAAAACTTCTTTACGCACCGAAGCAACAAAGGTAGGTTTATGGCCTATATTAGCTAATAATAACCCTTCACCTAGAATGAATTGTAATAAGTACTCACCCCTTGTGTTGATATTTGTGCTTCCCCATACCACATGGTGTGCGTTGGCATCACATCCTATTATAAGTGGAAGGTTCCTGTCCCCGCAGTATGCAACAATGTCGCTTAGTAGCTGCGGAAGGCAGGTTCTTTCCTCCCCTGGGAAGTAGGCGGAGCACATGACCCAGCTCTTCGCTCCTTCTTCCGTTGACGCCGTTAGGATAGCTGTAACAAAATCATCGGTGCAAAGCACCGGGATTAGTACACAACTTACTCTACTACTATGTACACACACTCTAGGTCTGCTTGAGAGTGTATTGTACAGCAACTTACCTTGTACTGGCTTCAGGCCTGTTGGCCTTCCTTTGACAAGCCGGGGTTCCGCAGGAGGGCAACATCTATGCCTTATTTTTCGACATAGAATGGCGGAAGCAGCCTTGGCATGTTGGAGATTCACCTGCAGGACTCTGATATCCTCCTTTACTTGGGTGAAGGTCCCTCCTGTGGCTGGGCCTCCCCAGTACGCTCCTCTACCTCCATGGGCGCTGTCGGCTTCTGGGCTAGATGCCTCTTGAGCGGACTTAGTCCACTTTGGCTGGAGGAGCTCTCTTCATGGGAAGGTTCATACTCGAATATAGCTCTTATCAGAGTTGTCCGCCATCCGACTACAAGAGAACGAGAAGAGAAGCAGCACCGGTAGACACCGACGTCTTCCAGAGTTCTCCAGCTTCGCTAATAAAAAAAATCGTTACAGACTACTCTTCGACGCCGCCTATCTGCTTCCAACGCCTCCAAGAGTCTGCGAGCTTCTAAGGCCATTCCAGCATCACTGCACCTGGCAGTTCTGCAATTTCGACTTTGTCTTCCAAGAAGGCATCATCAGGGGCTCATCCAGTGGCCTCCAACGCTTCGGAACGTGCACGGCCGACCTAGCTATTTCTTCGACATTGACGACGTCCCCGTCAACATTAGTCCTGTGTTCTACCTAACCGTCACGAAGGACTGAGCTAGGGTGAATTTCATGTACACTGCTTTTGGCACTGCAGTGTGCACACCCACACGGCAATCACTGCTGTGGGAATAAAATATTAAATATTTCGTGCCACCTCTATCGGCGATACCGCCGCCTAGGCTCGCCGATGGGGCTGGTTTTGGGCCTTCAGGGGCCCAGAGCCGTGGACAAGTTTAAGAGTCAGATAGAGCAGTCGAATGGGAAACGAATTGTGTTAGAAAGGCCTCGTGACTTGGCACATGTTTCGCTCCAAGTTAATTTTCGAAGTGACTTAAAAACTAGTAAATATGTTTTTATTTAGTTTTTGACTTTAGCGATCGAAAAGGCTCTTGATTGTGCGTTTTTTGACATTAAGATTTTTTAAATAACTTGGACACGAACGCTCACTTTCCTGAAGTAGAATTGTCTCCCAAGTTGGTTATTAAGAGACCCGCTACCCACTGAAGATACATGGCAAGAAAAACACTACATTCGAAATGAAAGACGGTCAGGATTATTTTCAAGAGACCTTGGAAGAAGTAAGAGTAGAAAAGTGACGCAAGTGCATAAGTACTTGTGATGAAAGAAGAATGGAAAGTATCACGTATTTCCACCACTTAGGAAACCGCCCTTAAAATCCGTGGGTTCCAAAATTATAACAAGAGATAAACACTAACACACTTTATTGAATAACTTACTGAAAACTTCACAATACACTTTCACTGATTAAAGTAACCTTTAACAATGTTTATTACTTGATATTTGCACTCTACTATTCACTTTGTATCACTTTGAATTTTCTAACCTTCAATTCGTTAAAGACTTCCTTCCCGCGTCTTTACATCGGTTTATGCACTTTATAAAATGCCTCTAGAACCATCCATACATTCCTAGTAAAGTCTTGATCTTTTACAAGTTTATAGCCTAGTCTAGTCTAGTTAAAAGTCCTCCTACACCATTGCCTCAGAGATTGCGCACACTACACTCTTTGATTAATCCGATTACAGTTGCCTACCACCTGCTACTTAATTCCGAATGTTTCATGAGCTATCAACCCCAGCCCCTAGGGAGCATAGTCTAGGCTAATTTACAAGTCCTCCTACACCATTGCCTCAGAGATGGCGCACACTACACTATTTGATGCATCCAGCTACAGTTGCCTACCACCACTGCTACTTAATTCCGGATGTTTCATGAGCTACCAACCCCAGCCCCTAGAGGGCGTAAGGCGTAACAATATCAATGACCAAACAATAAAATCGGTAGTTCATTAGGAGCACACGAAGCTGTACAGATATTTCGTAAGTTGAGAAATATGAAAAAATCGGTAAAGGTATTTACACAGAACTTCCCTCTTTATTATATATTTATTGTGCATGGCGGTCACTGAAAAAAATTGTTATTTACTATTTAGTAAATGTCATTTGACATTGAGAATAATAATCGGAATATAGTCATCACTATTATTACAAAGAAAACCTGACCACTTTTGGTCAAAAAAATATACAGAGTGGTCATCCAACAGCAAAAATTCAATACTAAATATCAGGTGCCAAATATGGAAGACTTGCGCAAATACCTTTACGAATGTCCACAATGGTTGAATTATTTCTTGGGATGACCACCCTGTACATTTTTCAATAAAACTATAATAGGTCATATGCCAAATATTATTGCCATGTGTCATATTTTCAGTTCCACTTTCACGTAGTGGAGTGGTTGAAACATTTCATTTTTTTTTAATATGTTTTAATGTCATGAGACGTGGAAATCTTAAATCCGAGCAAAAACATTTTTTTCCTGTCATCTATTTTATATTTTGTGGTGGTAAAATTTGTCTAATTTTTATTTTTTTTATTTAAAAAATTTTAAATTTGAGCGAGAAAAAAAATTCCGTCAATTCTATGGTAGTGTAAAAAAAAAGATTAGATTTTTTCCAAACAATTTTCAATTTTTTTTTAAATAGGTCTAGAATGCCATGAAACTTGGAAATTTTAAATTCGAGCAAAAGAAAACATTTTCATCTATTCCATACTAGTGACAATTTTTTTTTTTTAAATAAGTCTAGAATACCCTGAAAGATGAAAATTTTAAATTTGGGCAAAAGAAAAATAATTTCATGTATTCTATAGTAGTGGCAAAAAAAAGATTTAAAAATTTTTTTTTTGAAATAGGTGTAGAATGGCAAGTGGAACGTGGAAATTTTAAATTTGAGCAAAAATATTTTTTTTTCCATCTATTCGTGGAAGAAAAAATTCAAAAGTGTTGACAATTTTTTTTTTTTAATAAATGCCATGAAACGTAAAAATTTAAAATTTGAACAAAAAAAATTGTTTTCATCTATTTTAGTGGTAAGTTTTTTCAAAAATGGTAAAAAAAAACAGTTTTTTTTTTCTGAAATAGGTAAAATGCCATGAAACGTGGAAATTTTAAATTTGAGCAAAAAAAATTTTCCATCTACTTACGTCTTCGTTTAAAAAATGTTGATAAAAACAAAACAATTTTTTTAATAGATTTAGAATGCCATGAAACGTAAAAATTTTAAATTTGAAGAAAGAAAAAAAATGTTTCATCTATTTTAGTGGTAAAATTTTTTTTAAAAATGTTGGTAAAAAAAATTTTCAAAATTTTTTTTTCTGAAATAGGTTTAGAATATCATGAAACGAGGAAATTTTAAATTTGAGCAAAAACATGTTTTCCCTTTGGACGGTCCACCCTATCTATTTTCCATTGAAAGTTTAACCATTTCTTCGCTGACAGTAGCGTCAGCTACCTACCAAATTTGACTGTTCTCCGTTAAGTAGTTAATGCATCAACAGACAGACAGATAGACAGACTGACGGAATTGAAAAACCTATATTTTCGTAATCTACGTGATCTGAAACGTGAAAATTCGAAAAAATCTCGGAGGGTGATTTTTTCTCGAATACAATACTTCCCTTCGGTATGAGAGGGAAGTAAAAAAAACAAGCTAAACGTTATACTCTTCGATGATTTGTTGAACTTTTTATATAATTATTCCATATTCTGTGGGATAATCTTATCGAAATAATGTTTGTTTTTGTTGGCTGAGAGAACTTGGCCTTTAGGCCAGTAAAAATAATAGGTCGACCTAAAACAAATTTGGGACAAGCTGATTTTAGCGTGATTGTGTTCCCTAGGGGGTACTATTTATGTGCCTAAAAGTCCCCAGTGATCCCCCGAGCCAAACTACCCCAAAACCACCCCCAAAGGTACATTTTTTTGTTTTTTTGCGATTTTCTCAAAAACCTTAAACTTTTCGACAAAACTTCAGGAACCATTTTTCATAGAGCATAAAATTCCCTATCCAATGGTATATATATAGTATAAATTCGAGTAATTTCAAAGCCCTCTATAGCGTTTTGAAAATAAATAAAATTTAAATTCTGCAAAATTATTTTCGATTTCGCAAGTTCTGACCAATATTTTAAAACTACATTAACACTACTTGGGCTTTATTGTATTTTTATCATATCTGCGGCATTTATGTAATTCGAAATATTTTTTTATTAATATTATTAGCTATATTTATCTTTACAAATAATTTTAAGCCTGAGAAGATCCTGCGATTTGCACACAAATCTCCAAGTAATAAATATATTAAAAGTTAAAAAGTTAAAAAAATTGAATAATTTATAAACAAGTTATTCATTATAAAAAGTAACAAAAATAAAACTATTGCATAAAAAACATAATACATTTTCATTAAAAGATAAATTAAAACATAAACAAAATTAACTAAAAGTCCTCATCGTCCTCAACTAAAGACACATCTGATGCGACATTACTGCAATATTATTGTCCCAGACAAAAACTACAACTTGCAGTGCATTTTAAATTAAATTTGCTGCAAGTACAGGACTTACTGGAGCAATTAGATTTGCATCCACAAAACAAAATTTTTTAAATGAATTCGGGTGCAATTTCTTTTGAATTCTTTTGCGGTTGTAGTGCGCCATCCTTTTTAATCCACCCCCAGTCATCTGGGTTTAATTCGATGCCCATCCATAGCTGTACTTGTAAGTAAACTCTTTTAATATGAAGTTCAGCAACTTCAGATGAAGGTGGCAATGTAGCGAGCTAAAAATTTTGAAATAAATTTTGGCGGGAAATTGTGTGACAATATTTATAATACCTTAATTCATTTAAGTTTTTGCTTTTGTGACTGCCATACCAATTTAAAATAAAATTTTGACCTGCTTTTAATAAATCAGATAGATTTCTTAAAATTGCTTTTAAATATGGAAATATCGTTAAAAAGAGCATTATTATTTTTTTAAATTGTTAATGCCGTTTTATTGCCCTTTTTAAAAAATGCTGGCGTTGTATCGCAACCAGTCAAAGCATGAAGAAATAGTATATTTTGAAGAATTGGTTTATCTAATATATTTTGTAATGCGTATATATTTGTTAGCTTATTTGGCTTACAAGATGTACCGGGTCTCAGCATATAAATATTTTGAGTTGCACAATGTTCTAGAAGCAACACTATAATGTCTGTATCTAGTGCCACAACAATTACGGGATTGTTACTTTCTAAGGCACAATCCAATGTTGTTTTACCAATCATATAATCTGCATCAGTTTTTGCTCTGCTCACTGAAATACCGTCATTAACAAAATGGGCCTCTAAAAAATTAATGAACTTCTCTTTATTTGAAGAAACTGCTAAAAAATGATCATGATTTATATTAACAGATGTCTCAGGTGTAAATTCAACTTATTGCCCAGTTGCGTTCTTTGCTCTAAGTTGGTGTTCTGTAAATTTTGTACTTGTTGTTGTAAATGTTCATTCCGCCACCAGGGTCAATTACCGACGCCAGAGGATAGGCTCATCAGGGCTTGTGTAAACACTGGAACCCCTAACCTGGAAATTTTGCCGAACCACTTTATCGTTAGGTAGGGATTTTGGCCATAGGATAATAATAACATACCTGTTAATTTTTCTCTAGACACTCTTATAACATAAATGTTTAATAATATTATAATATATACCCTTTAAAAAAAACGGCTGTATAATTAATTATTGCCGACGCGCTTTTTACATCTAGTACAGGTAATAACTAAAAACTCAGGAATGCACTTGTCTACTTGGAAATCCGCGCCCGTCGTGTTGCCCCGTGCTATTACGCCATCCGCCAATTTTAAATGAAATCAAAAAGTGATTACATCATACCAACTTTAGTGTTATTGTAGTTTTAAAGTATTGGTCAGAACTTGGGAAATCGAAAATAATTTTGCAGAATTTAAATTTTATTTATTTTCACAAGGCTATAAAGGGCTTTGCAATTACTCGAATTTATACTATATATATACCATTGGATAGGGAATTTTATGCTCTACGAAAAATGTATCCTGAAGTTTTGTCGAAAAGTTTAAGGTTTTTGAGAAAATCGAAGAAAAACAAAGAAATGTACCATTGGGGGTGGTTTTGGGGTAGTTTGGCTCGGGGGATCACTGGGGACTTTTAGGCACATAAAGAGTACCCCCTAGGGAACACAATCACGCTAAAATCAGCTTGTCCCAAATTAGTTTTAGGTTGGACTTAAAATTCACTTAATTTTATTGGACTACTTGTCTATTGCGAGATGAATTAAGCAACTAAGCCTGGTCCACACTTTTATCACATTTGTGACAATTTTTTTACTTTTAAGTTTGTAGACATTAGGGACTATTGAAACTTATGCGTAACCGGTATTGCGATGTTTTTTTTAATTTTAAATAATTAATAGGTAACTTTTTTTCTTTACCAATCGATTTTGTTCAAAGACAATAGGATTCTTACTTTAGACAACACTAATTTATTGTACAAACAATATAATCTGACTTTTCCTTCTTTAGATATCGTGCTTACAAGAAACGTGACCCACGGACAGTCAGACAGACTGCCGACATTTTGAAAGTTGTTCAGAAATTGATCACCAACACGGTGATATGAAAATGTTTTTCTCTGTGAGCAATATTACCGTTTTTAGAAGTGTGCCGATCAAATGCAATATACTCTTCGTTTTGAATTTACGAAGAGTACCAATAATTAAGTGTGAATAAGAAACCGACATTCTTTTCATAAATTGTAAGCCGGTGGGCAGGAATGGCAAACAAAGTTTCTACTATAACAAATTCGATGGAGAAAATGCCCGTATTTTATTGGAAATAATGGTAACCCCACAAACGTGCAGCGAATGAAATGAGTGTTATCGTATTTTTGTTTTAATAAATAAATCACTCTGCTATTTTGTGAATATTTCATATAAAGCTCGTTTACATGCAGTACGTAAAGCTGTGTACTACATGCAAGATCGAAATGGAGATTATTGGGATGATAGTGTTAACGTACGTTACATTACATTTTCTATTAATCACACACCCTGTACATAAACTTGGTTAAAATCAGTGAAATATGGTATATTCTTCACAAAACAGCCATATGGTAAAAATGCTGTAGTATACTTAAGAAAATGTTACTTAGGTACGTGGCTTACACAGAAATAGCATTAAGGGAAATGCAGATGCTAAATTGCTTAACACTGGGGGAACGTACGGGATGCCCGACAGAACCAATTCGTCTCTAGGGTGGTCAACTCAAGTAGGGCGTGGCCCTTGATCACCATATGTGCAAACTGGCGCCAGATAGGTGATAAGCAAACTACGACGTTTAAAAAGGCCAGTTTTTAAGGGAGTGCTAATTTGCGTCTTGTTTAAGAAAGACGTAATAATTTTTCTTGAGTCCTGAGCGTCTCATCGCCGATTCCGTAGATACAACCAATTTCCGAAGAGCGTTTCTTAGATTTCCTTTTTTGTGTAGTGCCATTTAAATTTTATTGTATTTTTTAAGAATCGTATACGGAGTGTTTTTATTATGACTATAACGGGACAAGCTCGCCACATCAATATAAAAAACTAAATAAATCGCGACGAGCCGTGAAATAAAAATATATATAAATAATAGTGTACAGGGTGTGCAGTGAAAGTATTGTTGCTAGACTAACCACCAGAATTTGGTGAGACTATTCTAATTTTTTTTCTTTCTTTTCGATAGTCACGGACTAACCGCTGGCTACATTTACTATCCATAAAGGATTAAACCTGGAACGCTGGAATCACATCGTGCAAGATGGAGCACGCACGCCAGATGACGCAATTTTTGAGAGGAGACACAACGACCAGGACGGCCAATTCTTTAGGGTGACGAAAGGATTACGTAAGCTATATGTACCGTCCTATCGACTGACCGAAGTCATAGCCCACCATCACGACACACCAGGCGCTGCTCACCCCAGCAGGGACGAGACGCTCCGCACGATACGAAGAGGCTATTACCACCCACGGCTAACCAAGGTGGTACGAGAATACCTGAATCGCTGCTTAGTGTGTCGAGCGGTCAAAGCTCGACGTCTCCAACCTCAAGCACCATTTTGAACACATGCTCCCACAACGTGCTTTGTGACCATCAGCGTGGACATTCTAGGACCACATGCATCTGCAGAAGGAACCGGGAACAGATACAGTCTTTTGGCAGAGGACGTATTCTCGAAATGGGTGGAAGCAGAAGCGGTACCCGCAGCCAATGGAAAAGTGCTCCTGGACTTTCTAAAGACACACATCGTCTCGCGATATGGTGTGCCGCGAGTGATAATATCGGACAGTGGAGGACACTTTAAAGGAGTGCTTTATACCGTCTGGTGCGAGAAAAGTCACCTGGAAATCCGCTGCTCAACTCCATACCACCAACGAGCCAATCCGGTGGAACGCCGGGTACAGGAGCTGAAGAAGATCATCCATACGTTAATTTTTAAGCAGAATCCAGAACACTGGGATGGCCATCTAACCGAGGCGTTACGCATTCTACGTACGCGAAGAAATGCCGCCACGGGACAAACTCCTGCATACGTCGTACTAGGATACGAACCACTACAGGCCGGAGAATGGGCTCTCCGAGCCTACCGAGACGAGCGCCAAAAGCAATCCGGAACCACCAGAGCTGAAAGGATAGAGCGCGTGCGAAGTCGACAGCGGACATACCAAGGGAGGTATGCCCCTGCAAACAAGGACACTCCAATCACTTTCAAGATTGGAGATCGGGTGATGGCGAGGGTGCTTCGCCCCAATAAGAGACATTTCGCCGCCGCATGGACAGAGCCACACCTGGTGATGGAGAAGCTATCCGACGAAGTATACCATAAAAGCAAGGGAAGAGACGGGGCCGACGTCAATGAACTTCAATCGGGATCCGATTCAGAATTGCCGCCAGACTCCGAAGACTCGTCCGAGGGAGGACAAGATTCGTCAGAGGAAGAGGGAATCGACGAAACGGCCAGACCCAAATCCTCAGAGGCCACCGCCGACCCGGTAGAAGACAGGCCGAGCTTAGGTCGAAACGTCGAACCCGTGACACTTGGTATACAAGACTCAGAAGCCATCATTGATAGCGTCGAGGGTGACGCAAACGACGAACTGCCAGGACCCAGCGAACAGTATGACCAGGCTCGCGGAGTAGCCCAGCAGTCAGGGCCAAGACGTCCGAGAGAACTCCTATGCCTGACAACGCCAAATCCACCGCCAAAATCGTGAAACTGCCACCTGTCCGACGGACAGTCGAGTGCGCGAGTGCGCGAAGACACTTGAACTGAATCACCGCAGCAAAAGACGACAAGAATGACCGCGAGTGAGCGGAATGACGTCACACAACCGCCCGGGTCATGTGAGCGACGGAATCCGGGAAACAGTGCGCATGTGCGAGAGTGCCCCGATAAACCATAAACATAAGTATCTAGAAAGACTACTAGTTAAGTATTCATTGTCTTCTACGGAAGGCAGGTCCGCGGGAGCACATTTTATTAGTTAGGCACGTACCATGTACTATCGCACACTTTTGCTAACTGTAAGACATAAGGTATCCGTAGCCAGCGCCCAGCGATGACCAATCTCTTCCGAAAGAAGGGGGGTGTTAACGTACGTTACATTACATTTTCTATTCATCACACACCCTGGACATAAACTTGGTTTAAACCTTAACATGTGTTAGGAATTAATTAAGTAAATTCAATTCCCCTAGTACTTAACTAGCGGTGACGGTTGATACATCAATTTTTCTTATTAATGTCATTCTTATTGTGCCTTGGACCATTTAAATTTCTTGAAGTTTAAATTTCTATTTTTTTTAAGTTTATTTATTATCCTAAGTCAACTTATTAATTATTTAGCTACTTAGTATTTAAACTTTCTCGTTTAAAAGTAATTTTTCTACAGTTAATTTATTGTTTTGAATAAATAAATTAAGGACATCATTGTAGCCAATTCTCTTAAATGCACAGGTACAACACCCGTGCGCGTTTTATTAATTTCTTTTCTTGGGTAATAATTATTTAGGGTTGAGTGTAAAATAAATTTTATTAATAATTTTTGCTTTAGTTACATTAATTAATTATTTAGTGTACAAAAGATTCGTAACCTTATCAGTTACGAAGATCAATTAAACAGCTAGTTCTTTTGAATTTTATTTCATCGGGTTGAAAATAAAAACAATAATTCACAAAGTTATAACTATTGGATGTATACATTCAATAATTAATTAATCACGATATCCAAAATCAGAGATTTGGTAACTTCTTATGTCGTTTGTCAAGTATTTTATATAAATTAGTATAATTTGGTTTGTTTGTTTGTTTTGGGAAGTTTAAATACTCCCAGATCGATTATAATTACAGTACGATTTTAATTAATTCGATTGGTAAATAATTTAGTTGAGGCCAATTACCCCAATTAACTTTTGTTAATTTTTATCATTTTTTTGTTGATGTTTTGGGGCAATTTAGGTCTTCGCAAAACCACTGCTAGTCCATTTTGGAAATAGTTACGACGCCCAATTTTTTTTTGTTTACCATTGAGTGCCAACTTTTGGTCTCTGTTAATTTTACACTTTGTTTTACATTACGCTAAATTATTTTATTTTACTGTTTGTTTTTTTTTTGTTTTCTACAACTTTTTATTATAATTTGTTTGCACATAGCCTGAAGCGGGCAATAAATTTCGTAGAGTAAAATCGGCCTTTTGGTTTTACCAGGAAATAGTAACCATTTTTTGAGCACTTGGCGGGGGACGGTCCTCGAACAAGCGTCTAGCCCCCGGGAAGCAACTTTTATTCCCAGAGAGGAATGTGACTAAGGTGCGGGTGCATGCGCACTGTGACTCCGACCGAGTTGACAGCTGATCGCTGTTTTAGTTTTGTATTGTATTTTGTGTTGTGTGTTTACATTGTTCAATTGTTCATAATGGATAACGACGGGATTGACAAATTGTGCTGTAAGCATTGTAACAGCAAATTTGGTTATTTGTATAATTTAAGAAAACATGTGAATAAGTTTCATTCTGGAGATGAGGACTATTTAAAAAACTCTTTCAAAACGGGATAATAGTGAATTTAAATTCTCGTGCAGTGTGTGTCATAAAAATTTTAATCACAAAAAGAACCTAAACTTTCATATTAAAACTCATGTAGGACGACAAGATCAAGAGTCTGCTGGAATCAGTACAACAGAGTTCATTAAACCTGTTACCGCCGCAAAATGTGCAATGTGCCAAACTGAGTGTGTGAACAAGAAGGCTGTTTTACTACACTACACAGGAGTTCATGATATTATAATGAAAGAAAATTCGTTTGAACTACCAAAACTTGACGAATTTTATACGTGGAAAAAAAAATTTGAAAGTGACGCCAATAGCAGATTTGTTAGAGAATCTTCCAAGTCATGTAAAACTCATGAGTATCTTCGATTTATATGCCATCGTTCAGGTCAATATGTTTCTGAAGGCAAAGGTATTGTTTTAATTTTTTTGCTTTAACATTTTTATATTGTTTATATTTTGATTTTAGGAGTTCGTCATTTGAAAACTCAAGGCAGTAATAAGATTAATTCTGTCTGTCCTGCAACTATTACTGTGAAACGCAGATTTGGCGATGGATTGTGTGAAATACAAGTACAAGAAACGCACGTAGGGCATCAAAATGAAATTGGTCATCTGAATTTAACAGAAAGTGAACGCCAAAGTCTAGCTGGAAAAATTGCTTTGAAAATTCCATTCGATGAAATTTTGGATGATATACGAAATTCTATATGTGATAACACCTTGAAACGACTTCATCTCCTAACAAAGAAGGATCTCTTCAATATAGAATTTTGTTACAATTTGAGTTCTACATCAATGAGACATTCAAATGATGTTGTAAGTGTTAATTCCTGGATACAAGAAATGCAAGAGAAAGGCCAGGCAATTCTATTTTACAAACCTCAAGGCAGTATAAATAATGAATATCCTACTTTGAAAGAAAGTGATTTTATTTTAATTATTATGACGGATGCACAGTGTGAAATTTTAAGAAAATACGGTTCAGATTGTGTTTGTATCGATGGAACACACGGAACGAATAGCTATAATTTTGAGCTTACCACACTGTTAGTAGTTGATGATATGCGAGAAGGGTTTCCTTGTGGATTTATGATATCAAATCGATCAGACAAAGATGTTTTTAAGATATTTTTTAATAGTATCAAAACTCGCATTGGTAGTGATATTGTCTGTAATGTTTTTATGTCAGATATGGCTGATGCGTTCTTCAATGCCTGGAAAGAAGTAATGTCTCCCCCGAAGCAATGGTAAAAAACCCAATAGTTAGACTATTTTAATTGCGCGCATTTTTTACTTTATAATAATTTGTATTTTTAACTTTATAATCTGTTTCAGACTCTTTTGTAGCTGGCACGTTGATCGTGCATGGCGAAATAATTTATCAAAAATCAAGACTGCTGAAAAGCGGGTAATAGTGTTTTTATTCCATATATTTTATGGTCATTTTATTATTAAGTTCCATTGTAGGTTACTGTGTATAGGATTTTAAGAGCTATTCTACAAGAAACGGACAAGAACGCATTTGACGAAATGCTTATTGAATTTAATGGACGTGTAAATGCAGATAATGAAACGCAAGAATTTGGAAAGTATTTTAACAAGGAATACATGCCCATCGTGCCGTGTTGGGCATATTGTTTCAGAATAGGAGCAGGAATCAACACTAACATGCATTTAGAGAGAATGCACCGTACCCTTAAATATACTTATTTAAAAGGCAAACATGTTAAAAGACTAGATAAAGGCATTAATGCCATAATGCGTTTGGTGCGAGATAAATGCATAGAAAGATTGATAACGTTAAACAAAGGGAAACTTTCTTCTAAGTTGTCAGCGATTCGATCTAGACATAAAACTAGCATGACACTAGACTTGAATTTAGTTATATCAAGTGAAAATGGCTGGAATGTGGCATCTGAAAAGAAGACTGATTTATATTTAATTCGCCAAGTGAAAGATCATTGCGAGTGCCATTTGGTTTGTACTGACTGTTTGCATAAATTCATCTGTTCTTGCCATGATTCGTCCATTAAATATAATATGTGCAAACATATTCATCTCTTGTGTAAATCATTGGCAAGTGGAGGATGTCCCCAAATACCAGGTATAAATTTGTCTACCTACTTATATTTTTATAACTTGTTCATATTTTAATTAAAATATTCATACACCATATGTCTAGAAATGTACAAGTATATATTATTTAAGATATTTTACAGGCAATAAACGATGGCAAACTTGAGTCCACTCCTATGATTAAATGGTATAATACATAATTTTGTTTTTGTTCAAGGTGTTGGGGTAAATTATTATTTACTTATGGGGTATATTTGTGTACAAGTTGAGGGTGGAGGTAATTTTTAAGGTGACCTTTTATTAGTTTCTGACTAATTTAGGGTTGTTACATAAACACAGACCTACACTGAAAGAAATTTCTATTATCTATAAAGAAAAATTGACTAACCGCTACAAAATATCTGCATTAAATAAGCTCCAGCAAGACTGTTTTGTAACCGCAACAAAACAAAAGCGATCTTGCTAAGTTACACTTATTTACCGTTAAAAAAAATCTTTTTAATTATTTATTTGTTGCCTTAGGTTGATAGCTTTGCTATCAGGTTCAGCACCCTATTTTAATATTAATAAGTTTTTTGTTATAGTTAGTAAGTTCCTATTTCTTACACCATTACTATCTTGTAACCAGAAAAAAACTTTCCTGCCGGTAATAGGAGACTTTTTAACCACTATGCAGCTTATATTGTAATGACAACAAATAATCTTTTTTGACCTAGTAATGTCACTTTGCAAGTGTGTTACTTCTAAATTCTTGATTTTATTTTTTTAGAAAGATAATGGCATTCGTCATGTACAACTTCACACTTCATATTAAAACACGTTTTTAATACATTTCTATATTGACCCAGACAAAGAATTATTGTTAGTAATATTTAAAATAAATGATTAATTTAAGGAAACAAAGAACTAATAAACAATTTAGGGTACCTTTTAAAAAAAGCGAACTTTGACTTTGACAATCACAATTTACTATAAGTTACAATAACATAAAACAAAACAAGTTTTTTCAAAAAATCCTTTTCCTAGAACCCTTCACATAACGGTCTCATCAAACGCCAAACTGGTTACTGCGTGGATGAAATGGGACGCGATGATAAAAACTCAATTGCGCTTGCACCACATACAAAAATAAATAAATAAGACGTTACAATTAGCAAGCCCGTCTTTACAGTGAACAGGTGACTTACCAACCATAGGTCTATGAGTTCTAACCATTAAATAGTTAACTTTAACTTAAGGCACTTATTTACCGTAAGAAATTATTTAGTTATCCCTAATAAAAAGAAAATTTAAAAAATATTTTAATTAGTTTAAGTAAGTGCTGTTATTGGGACAAATAGTCAAAGATTTACCGTTGCAAAATCTCATTAGCAATACAGTTTTTCTTATTATGCTTAGATAATGATAATCTTAACAAAAAAAAAATACTTATTAATAGTTTAATAGTTTATATACAATTCAATTGAAATATAATTGAAAATATAGTTTAAAACTTAATACTTAGTATTTAGGAAAAAAAATATGCAGATCATCTTAGCAAAACATTCTATTTGGTCGATTTCTTTCAGTGTAATATTGCCATTCAAATGTGGTGCATGTTTTTATTGTTATTTTACTTCTAACATTCAATTGTATGCTTTGTTATTGTACTAATTACATTTTTTTGTGATTTAGATGAATCAAATGAAGAGAAAGACAATTTGGTCATTGTTGAAAATAATCAGGATGAATCCCATTACATTTTAACAGATCTAAGTTCAAAATCATCCACGTCATCCTCTTTGGTAATGGAAAAAACTAAAATAAAAGAAGCATCAACAAAGTCGATTCAATGACTTTACAATCTGAACTTGATGTAGTCAAAAAGTGCATTGCTCCAATTGCTCCCACTCTGGCTTCTTTGAATACAGCTAGTAGCCTTCAACATAACGTTTGCAAAATTCCCAATAACAAAAATATTGACAAGCAGAGAAAATTTGTTTCCACAAAAAAGAAAAGTGATTCTAAACGGAATGCCTACAGAAAGCCAACTCGTGAAGAAATTCAAAATATTACAGCAGCCCTATTAATTAAATAAATATGAAATTTTTATGATATGTAGCTATACATTTTTATTTACCTCTACCTAGACTGATCGTTTACAAAATAAGTACATAAATATTTATATTTTTCAAATTTTATTTTGTAATAATATATATGTTTTTATTTTACTTAAATATGAATACTGTATAGTTTTAATAAATTTAATTATACGATCAATTTTTTGTGGTTAATTATACAGTAAGTATAAATTCGCTTATACGCATAACGTAGGTACCTTTTCTAAGAAAATAATTTTTTTTGTATTTTAAATTAGGTGTAAAAATATAGATATTACATTAAATTATTTTACTGTCCATTGAGTAAATATGCCCATTAGGTAGGTATACTTATTTTAAATCAGCAAATCATCGGCAATAATTGTCAATTTCAGACCCCCACTACTGGGCTGCGTTTAAATTAAGACACACGGTAGATTTTCAGGAGGGGTGTACGCTGACACCGATTAAATCTGAACTGATTTCAGCAATAGTCTTGACCTAACTTATTATTTTTGTGAACACTCAAAAGTGTTAAACCATAATGGAAAATAAATTTTCTTCACGCGATTTTTTCTACAAACTAGTCCAAACACAAAAACCATAATATATTCGTACCTAACCTCTATTTATTCTATTTACCAAAACATTTATATACAAACTGGCAATGGCGATACAATGCACATGCGGGTCAATTTTTAGCATATACTAGTTAATAGGTATATGATTTTTAGCGAGGTATTTAGGTGCTTTCTTTCTACTGACAATCTTGGCTAAGCTGTCACACAAATATTTTACTCGTCATCAGGAGTGACTGTAAAACTACTTAGTTTAGCTAAGATTATCGGTAGAAAAGAAGCACATATATTATCGGGGGGGTAAAAAGTTGTACACCCGGACGCAGACATCCCGTATTCCGCTAAATTGAACGCTTAATTATTCTACCTGACGTTGAATTTGACCGTGCTAGTATGCATTCGCCGTGCGCCTTGAACGCACTCCAGGGAATAAAAGTTGCTTCCCGGGGGCTAGACGCTTGTGGTCCTCGACTGCAGTTTAAGATCACAGTGCCTATCAGTAAAGAACTCACCCTGAGAGTTGACAAGATCGCTACCAGTCAAGCGTGGTGCTACTGGCGCCAATACGAAATAAATTCGTAGCATTCACGCTAATTATTTAGTGCTGGGGATTGTCGCAACCAAAACGCGATCGACATCGACAATACGTCGTAAAATTTTTATGAAAAAAACCATTTCAATAATAAACGTTTCGTCTCAATAAATGTACGTGTAAAACGAATCAATATTTCAGAAGCACTAAAATGACTCAATAAACGTTTTTGTGTATTTGCTTATAATTTACAAAATTTATTTATGACACTGTGAACACGCGACGTTTATACAGTAAATTAGTTATAACTCAGGAAATGGATTTAACAACGTGTAAAAAAGGCTGTTTGTAAATACTTTTATTATTTGACTTACTAAGTCATAATTTAAGGTAAAGCTTATGATGTCCCATATAGCATTTTTGCATTCAGAGCATGTGCTCGGAACGTACTTTATGTACCATGGAACTAAGAATGAATATTCATTTTGTATGCCATGTATATAATCTGAATGTCAGAGAGACGTACAGATGACCGCCTCTCAACATCCGAATAAGATTCCCACAACATACCCATGAACCAAAATAGTACCTGATATGAACCAAAAAGGTATATTGAAATATTGCTAGATAGATGAGGTATATAGGAGGAAGGTCCATGCTGCATTCATAATGTACACTACACGTTCACGGTATATGCGTACTACCTTCGGAGGAATTAAACCGTACGTTACCTGGTATGTACACGTGGATCATAAATCCACGATGCATGCATATTGTAGGAATGACCATTATGTATCAGTGGCAGCTATAAATACTTCACTCATGCCATGTATCTTTTTCAGAGTTTAATTACTACATTAATTTATTACTTAATATAATCATAGATGAGTCGCTGCTTCATTCTGAGTATATTGTCTAAATGTTATCTGTGGCATTATCTTAATTTTTTTCCTTCTTCAATTCTTTGGGACTTTCTGCCACATGTATGTTTTCTTTTTAAGCGGTGCTCGGGGAATCTACAAAATATCACAATTAACCAGTATGTTACTGTATTTTGTAGCTTCCCCGAGCACCGCTTAAAAAGAAAACATACATGTGGCAGGAAGTCCCAAAGAATTGAAGAAGGAAAAAATTCTGAGTATGTTCAGGATAAAGCAGCGACTCATCTATGATTACAATAAATAATAAATTATTATAATAATTAAACTCTGAAGAGAATACATGGTATGAGTCAAATACTTGCATATAATAACTCCAGTATCTAATTTTAGTATTTAATTGTTACAGGCAATTATTACTTATTCTAATTTTCCACATTACACATTCTTCGTGAAAAACATTATGTAAGTAAATGTGAAATGTATGCGTAGAAAATTTGTTTTTACCATTAGTTTTCAACTAAAGTCAAACATGGTTTATTGATCAAATTTTGTTTGAATAGAGCACACAAATGCTGAATTTGTTACTTCACAAAGGCCCAAGAATATCACATGTAAAAAAATCAGTTTTACGTTTATAATTTAATGAGATGCAAGACGAGGTTTAACTGGCAGGAATAACATCTTTCGTCCTTATTATACTTTCACCCATCGAGCCACTATAACGATTGCGTCTACTATACAAAAATGAATTGCAATAATAGAAAACAATAGTGTCAAAAATTGATATTTCGTTAACAACAAACTGTTCTTTGCTAGTTATGAACTGTCATATTTTGCTATAACCAACGTTTTGCCAGTAAATAAAAAATAGTAAAAATTGGAGGGCTTACATTTTCAAAACCAGTGTCTAGATGTTGCCGATACTGATATTTGTAATTGCGAAACTCCACTTGGCATTCTCAACACATGATCTGTGATTGCTTCTATTGGCTGAATACTTCCTTTTGGCTTTTCCAATTTTTCGGAGAAGGTATTTTCTTCTTGCCTAGAGGAGGTGGGGATACACATGCTAGTTCCAACTATAAAAGAAACAACGAGAGTATATTTGAATATTTGTTTCACTTTAAAAACTGGCCATAATAAAGTTGAAAAATATAACATCTTAAAAAGATCTTACAGAAAAAAATTAAAATAATCAAAAATAAATTAAACAAATTGATATTATCATTAATTTATAAAACATAGGTATTTTTTTGGAATTCGGAGTACTTGTGATTTTAAATACGTACCAGAGTTATTAGAAGAACAACATATTTTCTTTCAACTTCTAGTAACAGCAAAATTTATTTCACTTTGGGAAGTCGACGCTTTCCAATATGTTCTTCGGTAGCACTATCTTCATATGATTATTATCTTTGGGAGGAATAATTTGCTTTTTTGTACATAGTCCTTTGATTCATTTTTGTTCACTCTGTATATCCGATGTGAGTTCTGCTCATTTCAATTATTTAACTGCAGCTTATAATCTATAATAGGTATAAAACAAATTAGTACAAATATGACAACTTGTCTTGCAATCAAGACCAATGGTTGTGATTTACGTAAATAAAAGCTCCTTAGTATTGAAATAGATCGAACATACCTTCTTGGGAATAAAGTTTATAGTGTCCACGCTTCATCTCGGATCTCTCTTGTTTTTCAATGATTTATCAAATTGTTTCCATTTGAATGATGATCACCAAACTTCGAATTAAATCACCTCCGTTTATTCCCCAAAAATCGATGCCTACAAACGTCATTATTATAACTAATATAGTATTCTCAGTATTACCATTGATTTATTACAATAAAAGTACAAAGGGATAGGTAGGTACATTCAACTTTAATGTCTAAACATAAATTAAAATATCTGCAAATGAAATAAAGGGGAACTTCCCACATAACAAAATGATATGCAATGTACATACACTGTATCTTCAATCTATGGATATGTATATCCACAAGATGGAGATAGTATATCTAATGTACATCTAATGGATGTGGAATTAACATTCCCAGCAGATACGTTTGTCGCCGACTTCCATATCTATTTTATATCCAGTGAATGTACATAAACATATGCAATGTGCATTCATTGGATATGAAACACACATCATATACACAATCGTATATTTTATGAATATACATTACATATCTCTGAAGTAGTTTCCACGGACATTAAAACGCTTATTGAATACTGCACCCGACGCGTGTTGCCCCAGTCATGTTGGCATCATCGGCAGATGATTAAAACGAAAAGTTTTAATGATCCCGGTGATACCAACACGATTGGAGCAGCACGCATCGAATGAAAGTGTTCGAGTGTTTTGATGTTCGTGGGAACTACTTCAGAGGTATCCAATAGTATCCATATAAGAGGTAATAAAACACAGATAGCTTAATAAGAAATATATTTTATAACTATTTTAAACATACACAAACTTTACAAAATAACCTAATATTACACAATATTTAAAATTTTCAATATTGACGTATACTTCTTTACCTTCCGGTAGTTTAACAAATTGTAAACATATGTATAATACCTACTATAGTTACTCATGTCCTACATATATGTTTAAAACATTCTCAACTATCAGTAAGTTATATAATATGAACGTATGTAATTTTTATTCACTATATTTATAAAATACATACCCAATATGACATAACAGCAAATTTTTAGGCTTCTGTCACTTTCCGCCATCTTTACTAAACACACACCTGCCACAATCAGTTAAATATGAAACTTGTAAATTTTCTAACCCTAAAAGAGTATGTATTTACGAATCTAAAGAATTGCATTATAATAAATATACTCTTACATCATGGGAGCTTCACGCAAATGTAACAGCATAATATAGCAATAAGCAAATATAAAATCCAGAGAATGAGAAAGAGTTAATTTTCATCACACATAAACACTATGGATACAACACTACAGGGCTTAATCGCTTAATGGCTGCTGACGTAGTATGTCATAAATTAGTAGCGCACGCGCATCAGATAATGAGATAAAATTCGTGTACACGTATAATTTAATTATACCTTAATGGACATGTTATGTATAAATCATTATGTACATACCTCCAGCAATATACACTGTATATGATGCCGATGCATATCAGTAGCTGAATATACATTTCATATCATATGTATATTTAACAATACATATTCAAATTCCAACACCTAATGCATATGCTATGGATGTACATATCCATGAGATGTTATGTGGGTTAAACTATGCGGTAGTTGTATTATTGTTTATAATTATAAAATGCTTACTGCAATGCAATTAAGTGGTAATTAATAACCATAGGCAAACAAAACACAAACCATAAACAAGTTGAAATCGACATTTGACAGCAGCAGCGGAATGAGCATATTTAGCATGCGCGCTAACCTAGGGACCGTGGCGCGAGATCACAAGTCTAGTTTGAATTCAAAATTTAAATCATATTTCACATCTACAATTTTGCCAACGATTTAAAATTTATAAAATAAATGTTATTCATCAGTGGACAGGGAATGATTATAAATGTACTTAAATCAAATCTGGATAGAGAAGCATTTATTTATTTTTATTATAAGGTTGAGGTAGATACTATATAAAAGTAGAAATAGGTAGTCTCATCAGTTGTGATGCAGTTTTATTTTTATTAGTTCAAAAATCTAACCAATCACCGTTCGCATAAAAAATGCAATCCAAATATTTCTACAAAAAGTACACCTGTATCATACAGATAAAATCATCGACGAACGTTTATACGATGTACATGAACACATATACGAAGAACATTCCCTGACATGTATACATAGTACATGCGACTATGAACATAAACTTTTGTGTATGTTCGATTCATATCGTATGTATATTCATATTGTATATGAAAATATTATTTACATGGGAATGCAAAATGTACATTCGTGGAATAATAAATGCTATCTGGGGTATGTATTTAAAATGTTGTCTTCATACCTATTTGAGCAAAACCAAATTAGACAAGGCGAAAACCTCGCGTTCGTATGAAAAAAATGTCCCAAGCGATTTTTACGCATATTCACGTGAGGACATACCCCTGAATAAGGAACAAGATTTTGCCTGACGAAAAACTGGTCCCAATTTGTTTAAACTAATTTTCTTTTTAACAAATGGCAAAAATCGCTTTTATTGACGCGAAATTTTTTTTTAGGTTTTGTGGGTCATTATAAACAAAAAACGTCTCTTGTCATATTTTCGTAAAGTCGGCCGTTTCCAACTTATAAATAATTTAATGTATGAAAAAACACAAAAACGGTCATTTTCAACGTTGGTATACAATATTAAAAAATGAATTTTTTGAGTTCACCAAAATTCTTATAAAATTTTTGAACACTCATTGATAAAATCCTGAAGAATAAGTGCCGGTTTTTCAATTGTTTATAACTCGGAAACGGTCAACTTTACGAAAAAATGACAAGGGACCCTTTCAATTTGTTTAAACTTTTTTTTTTACAAGTTACAAAAATCGGTTATTTTGACCCGAATACATTTTTTTAGGTTTTCATGGTCATTTTATACAAAATAAAGTTGACCGGCTAAAGACGTTTATTTAACAATTAAAAATTTAAGCTTTAGAATGAAAAAATCTGCATTTACTCTTCAGGATTTTATTGATGAATGTTCAGAGATTGTATGAGAAATTTGGTGAAGTTAAGAATTTCTTTTTTAATATTGTATTTCAACCTTGAAAATGACTCTTCAAACAATAAATTATTTATTAGTCGGAAACGGCCGACTTTACGAAAAAAGCGATTTTTGCCATTTGTTTAAAAAAATTAGTTTAAACAAATTGGGATCAGATTTGACCGAACGTGTAATATGATTCTCCTATGATATGACTAACATTATTTTTCTCAATAACAATATTGTTTGTCATTACTATATCATAATGACCATTTACCCATTAACTACCAAAAGGAACAAATAGTGATTATCTTATTTGTCATTGCTCACCGATGTACCAGAATGACTTCTTAAACAAAAACAATGCTGATAATATATCATATAAAACTCTCCGATTTTATTAGAATTGTAACATTAGGTTTTTGCTTCTTGAAATAAACGGTTGTGTAAAGTTCAACGAGTGTTTCTCTACACGTATTTCCCATACGTATTATTGGCGCAGTCAGGCTTAGGACGGTTGGTGCTTTTCTAAGAGTGAAGGAGTGTGCACGTTGCACTATCAGAATACTTTCCAACTCCGGCGAACTTTTGATGTCCCGACTTCAACAGAAAAGTTTGTGTCTCAACGCTTAAACCAGCCAACGAATCACCGTACATCACATTTCTGGAAAAACCGTAAGTAAGATTTGCAATTCCTTTGTCACCTACCTTACTATTGTGTACTGACAAATTTTTCAATGCGAAAAACGACGTACAGACTAGTTAAGAAACCTTTCTACCATACTATTAAGTACTGACAAATGTTTCATCACGAAAAACGGCGTACAGACTAACAGACTAGTTGGTAAACCTTCATATCTTTGAAAAAAAAAAAAATTTATGACAGAATTTGATCAACAAATAAAAAACTTAAATAATATCCTCTTAAACTTAAACCTCTTAGAAAATAACTCAAGTGAATCAAGTCATTTAAATCAAAACACAAACATGGCACTAAATCTCTAGCATTTAGACAAACTGAGCAGATTATCCCAATATTTTCTGGCAGAGATGTAGAATTACCTGAATTCATAATAACTGTAGAAAATCTTTTAAGGGTTTGTCCCACTGACGATACGGCAAATATTAGTATATTAATATCAGTTATAAGATAAGATATAATAAAAGAAGATGCACGAGAACTACTTTTAGGACGTTCTGATGTTTTAACTTGGCCTCAAATCAAAGAACTTTTTACCCAAAATTATTCAGATAATAAAAGCTAGAAACATTAGAACTAGAACTTCAACACACCTGTCTCAACTCTGGAGAGAATCTTATTAGTTTCGGACAAAAACTCATTAGTCTACTTTCTCTTTAAAATTTCCTACAGCAGAAAAAACAAGTAGAACTAGTCAAACATTCAATATTTTCAAATTAAATTTACCTCATCATTACGAACAACTAATCAGATCACGTGTTGACATCGAGACTATGGAACAAGCCATCAATTTTATTGATGACGAAATTAAATATGACAGCTATAAACGTCTAACATTCCAGAATAGAAATTCCCGTATACAAAGATAAAATCCCGCGACTAATAGACAAATCAGTTAACCAACAGTGACGAAGCAATCTCAACAACGATTCCAAAAACCAATACAACCGTATCAACCTCTACATTTCCATCTTAACCAATCAGATTACCACCACCCAGACAAATAACACAAAATTTTCCTAGCAACCAACACACATTTAGTAGGCAACAAAACATTTTTAAACCAAACCCACAACTAAGACATAACCTCCCTAAACCACAGCCAATGTTAGGTATAAGCTCAACCCCCGGACCTTCTAGAAATATAAATAAACCTTAACCAAAGCCAACCTTTTTCAAACATTTTAATCCACAACCCAGATACCCAGCTGAGGAACTATTTAACAACCAATTTGAAGCTACACAAATAGAACCACGTTTTAACTATTATACTGGAGAACCCCTGTACGCAGACGAACCCTTAGAATATCCCGAAGCACCTACCGAAGACAATTATTCCGAAGAATGGTCAATCTCTGATCAACATATTGAAGATGAACAAACAGAACAAAATTTCCACTCACCTAACAACAACCCAAACCAATCAGACTTAATTAATCTGAATCTCATATCTCCCTTTTCTTCACTACCATTCATTTGGATAACACATGATGGAGAAAACTACTTTAAAATTTTAATCTTCTAAAACAATTTTAGATCCTGTCATAATTCAATCATACTTTCAAGAAGAAATATTCCCACATTCAACACCAACAGAAACTTGCAATGGACTTTCCTATGCCAACCATCAAGCTGAAATTCCATGCTTTTCCGATTTTAATTATGACCTCACGATTTACGTAATTTTATTCAAATTTCACGAACAATTTCAAGGGCATATAGGATTTGAAGACATCTCTAAATTAAAAATTCACATAGATTCCGAAAATCAAATCTTGTATAACGACGATTTTCAACTCCCCTTCTACTTCAATATCCAATCAAAAAGTTATCACATAGACGAACAAAAATCTCACCTAATAGAAATACCTGTAAATCTGGCTAGCGAAGACATTTATATACCCGACATAAAACCTAATGATTACTATATTCCCGCATGTGTAACTACTAAATAATTTAGCCAAGGTAGAATTGCATAATATTTCACACGGTCCCATCGATCTTTCCCTTTCGGAACCCATAAAAGCCTTTTCTTTAAATAATTTCAATACATTTTCTTATAACATTAAAACTGACTCTACAGATAATCCTGATAAAGATATCACCCAACCTTTACGCACAGAACATCCTAATAGCGAAGAGTACGACTTCATAATAAAATATAAAAAAGGCAAACTTAAGCCGACCCACTTTCCAGAATAATAATCGATTTAAACGCTACCGATGACTCAGATAGATTTTCTACAATCAACAACCCTGACCCCGGCCTTAAGGACATCATCGTGACAAACTCGTTCAACCTCAACGACGAAGACTATCAAAACCTCTTAGATGATCTGATCTCGATGACTCTGAAGATAATTCTAATATAGACCCTGACTTTGTACCCCCAAATACAAAACCTGCTAAAACCATTCAAACTTCTCACACTAGTCGAGAAAATCCAATACTCGAAATTAAATACACCCCTAGCTCTCTAAACATCTTCTCACGGCAATTCGTTTTTAAAGACAATGAAACTAATAAAACAAATGCTCATTATTCCGAAAAACCTTTTACTGGAAAAATTAGACATTACTTTAATCTAAAAAACCGACAATCTGACGAATAAATATTTTCGTTTGTCGAACCCTTCATCGATAAAACTTCGTCCCAAAACGCTCTTTACATCGAACAACCCGAACTCGAATCAGAAATGATACGTATTCTTCAAAACAATATACCACACCATTATAAATTTATCATTTCAAAAAATTTGGTAGATGTCCCTGATGAACAAGAACAACAAAGAAAAATCCGATATACGCATTAAACAAAAAATAGCCATAGAGGTATTAAAGCCACATACTTGGCCATGATCAAAAAATATTACTGGTCCAACATGCCCCAACATATCGAAAACTATAAATCCAAATGTCAAATTTGTCTCACCATCAAAACCGACCGACATCCACAACACGTTGAATTTAACTGTACAGAAACCCCTTTCAAACCCTTCGAATTACTAAACATCGACACATTGACCATTAGGCCAAAAGATCGTCACCATTATTGATGCATTCTCAAAATACGCCCATGCATATCCTGTAGACACTATTTCAGGCATAGCAGTACAAAAATCTCTGTTCAAATTTATTGAAAGTCACGGTTACCCATATAAAATTTTAGTAGACACCGGGATTGAATTCAATAACATAATGATGAAAGATTTTTGTCAACTACATAAAATTCAATTAACTGTACTTGGCCATTCGTCTAATGGAAATATTGAAAGACTCCACTCCACGTTTCTAGACCTACTTTGTATTCAAAAGGAAAATTCATCTACTCCCTTTGATTATCCATTACATTTGGCTATAATTGCATATAATCATACAGTACATTCTAGTACAAGGGAATCACCAATTAATATCATTCGCGGCGACGAAAGACCTGACGCTTTCGACCTAAACGAAGTGATGCTTATTTCAGACTACGTACAAAAACATAAAGATAATGTCAAAATTTTATACGAAAATATTAGAAATAATTTAGACACGAATAAAGACAAAGTAATCTCGAAAGCTAATGCTAAACGTGACCCTCCCGAAAAAATAGAACCGCAAGAAACAGTTTACCTAAAGAACAACAACAGAAATAAAATGGCACCTCGTTTCAGAAAAGCTCTAGTTACGGAAGATTTAGGTCACTCAGTCGAAATATTCAAACACTCACGAAATTTACGTGATAAATATCATAAAGCCTATATTAAGAAAAAATGCAAATCAAAACCTTTCAATAAAGCTAATAAAGAACCTCCTGTTCTAGAAAACAACCTTCCGCGAGACAACATACATCATGCGCTTGCAACCCTTATGGAAAAGTCTAATGAACGTCCAGAACATAGTAAAACTAGTCCTGTTAATAAATCTAGCAACAACACTACATCTGGAGGAAATAAAAAAACTCCTTACTCATCCATCAGATTACTTCACAGACGAAGACCTTGTCCCATTATCACAACTTTATTCAAATAATCGACCTGAAACCCCTAAAGACCCACACAAGTCAACTACAAAATCAAATTAACACATTCAAACATTCTTGTCATCTTGGATGAAACTTTCAGCTAATTTTTGAGATGTTTAGTAATATTCAAGAAAAACTTGCCAATTTTGAAAATTCGAAACGTACAAGACGAGGACTAGTAAACCCTGTAGGAACAGTTGAAAAGCAACTATTTGGTCTAGTAGATGATGATGACCTACAAACCATCAACAACCATTTCAACACTCTCTCGTCAAATCAAAAATCTATCGCCAATGAGCTTAACTTGCACAGTTCGATTCTGCACGGTCTCAATACGCGATTGAACACTTCATACTCAAAAATTAGCCAAAACTTTAGAAAATTAGCAACCTTTAATGATGAAAACAAAAAGGAAATAAATGTACTGAATTAAAAACCGACACGCTTGCCTCACTTGATATATCTCTAAATCTCTTAAATACTTTAGAAACCGCCACTAATTTAGCTCAACATAATATAATACATAATTATTTCTTACCTCTTAGAGAAACACCCTCAATAATTTCAAAGGTTTCCCAACTATATAATGATGAGATAGTCATACATTTAAAAAAATCATATTCTTATCTGCGGCTTTTTCATATTGCTATCAAAATTGAAGATTTAACAATTAGCTTAAAATTATCAGTACCAATATTCCTCAGAGAACTTTTTCATCCTTATAACATAATTCCTGTTCCTTTTCAAAACCAAATAATAATACCAAAAACTCCCTACCTTGTCACAAATCTTACCAACAAACAATACCTATGGATATACGATCCATGCCCAACCATTGAGGACTTCAGTATACGTAAAAGACACATTCAGACCCAGAAAGACTTATGTTCTCTCTTACTTGGAACTATGTACCACTGTGAAACTACTAGAGTACAGTTCCAAACATCATTGGTCGAGCAGATCTCGAAAAATAACATATTAGTTATTCCCAAGAGCAAACTTTTACTCAAAAACGCATGTCAATTGACCCAGAACCACATAATCAACCAACCAACCTTAATATCAATGGATAATTGTTCCATTTCCATTGATGGGAGAAGATTTTACCCTCAAAAAGAAACTTTACTTCATATTCGTATCAATCTACCAGATATATAGACTTCACATGGAGATACCAGAGTGATCCATCTCCAGGACGTCAATCACCTTGATCGGCTACTCAAGGGACTTTAATCAGTCCAAATCAAGTATTTCGAAAAAAATAAAACTATGAACTATATTTTTTATACTTTACTAATCATTATTGTTATTCTTGTATTTACCTTTTTTTATGTATTTATACTCTGAGTTCTGTCATAATAGAATAAGATTAATTCTATATAAGAAGCCCACAGTTCCTCCAGAAACTATAGAGCTTCCACTTAAGGAGGAAGGTGTAATATGATACGCCTATGATATGACTAATATTATTTTTCTCAATAGCAATATTGTTTGTCATTACTATATCATAATGACCATTTACCCATTAACTACCAAAAGGAACAAATAGTAATTATCTTATTTGTCATTGCTCACTGATGTACCAGAATGACTCCTTAAACAAAAACAGTAGCTGATAATATATCATATAGAACTCTTCGATTTTATTAGAACTGTAACATTAGGTTTTTGCTTCTTGAAATAAACGGTTGTGTAAAGTCCAGCGAGTGTTTCTCTACACGTATTTTCCATACGTATTATTAACGTGAATATGCAAAAGAATCGCTTGGGACATTTTTTTCATACGAACTCGAGGTTTTCGCATTGTCTAAATAGTTGAGATGTGATAAATTAAACAAAACAGGTGTGCCACGTGGGTCTATATTAAGGTTGTTACAAGCGTTACATTTTGAACATGATTTTCCAGAATTGTATAATGACTATATTATATTATAATAACTATTTTTATATTGAAAATATGTATCTGGCTAATGGAGAAATCCAATGCCAAAAAAAATATTGAAAATATAACTAAAAACTTATTTCTTTATTAACTTACAGCACATAGGGAAGTTATTGCAATGGATCCGAAACAACATATGTACATACGTACGTAGGTGCGTGATTAGTTTTTTTCCTTCACGAAATCTCGTGAATTAAATATGATATCGACTTCGTTGTGGTGCCAATATTGTTGGTTTTTCGATAAAATACAATTTTTTATAAAAATTTTGCTTGTCCTGGAAATCTATAAGCAGTGAGTATATTTGTAGTAAAATATACAGGGTGTTCAAAAATGCCACAAAACGAAAACATTTACGATCATCTGAGGATTATCTAAGGACCGATTATAATATGTCATCGAGGTTAGGGCGGATGCGTTGCTTTTCTTGCATTTTTCCATTATGTTCGAAAAGCAACCAAAGCCGATAAAAGCGACCGACAAAGGTTACCGTTACTCCCCTCGCTCCTTCATTTTACTATATGTACTTCCTCAACAATAATATGGCAAACTTTAATTTGTAATTCTGGGGATAAAAGTTATCCTATTACCTGGGGTATTTAATTCACTGATATGTTTTCGTAATTAATTTTTTTAGGAACAGATGATTAGTTGTACCTGAGATAAGCCAAATTTTTGTTTTATTGCAGGATTTTTTAAATATATTATCCAAAGTATCAAGAGGTAGCATCGATGAAAAATTACAATGGGTATTCAATCTCTACGATTTAAATGGCGACGGACTTATCACAAAATCAGAGATGATAGACGTAGTTACAAGCATTTACGAAATGCTAGGTAGAGCAACCCAGCCCGCCGTTAATGATACCTCAGCCAAAGAGCATGTAGAAAAAGTATTTAGTGTAAGTAATTTTTAACATGTTTATGTAGAAGTATAAATATCTTAAGTGATTTAAGTGTGAACATGAAAATATAACGAAAGGCATGAAAAAGTCCCTTATGAATATTCGCAAGCCGCTGACTATGCTACCCACTAAACATGTGAACAGTGTGAATATGTTTAATTATTGTTCTAACATAACAACCGAACGTTCTGATCGACATTAGAATAACATTTACCTAATAGCAAATGTCCTGCAAACAAACGTTGCTAATATTACATTAATAATTTAACGCCATGTTAATGTTTATCATACAATAACTGAACATGCATATAAGATTAAAATTACTTTGTTAGAACACAAAAATTACATTAAGTGTAAGTAAATTTTAATACACAATATTTGAACGACTTTACAACATCAACCTTACAACATTTTTACTTTAAAGTTTCATTGTCTTAACAGTAGATATACAAGAAGCTAATAATTTTTTGTACTTCAGCTCCACATACTGTTAATGTTATTTTAAAGTATGTTAATTAATGTTTTTAAAATGTTTTTCTAGGGACATAAAAAAGCAGCTTATTTTTATTGATTGCAGTGCGAAGGATGTCACTTTTTCAGTTTTACTTTGTTTAATGTTGCTATTGACAATGTAAGAGAGTATTTGTTTAATTAGGCATAAAAAGGTAGAAAATTTTCTGCTGTGACTGGCATTTCATAGTCGAAGTAAATCCTCAGAACCAAGGCTATGAATCCAGTGAAGACAGTAAATCTGTATTTGATGAATAAATATATATATATATATATATATATTAAAACAAAATATTTCTGTCTATCACCTCTATGAATCCTTAATTTCATAAGGATAGTAAACCAAACCAACGAATTGCTAGTCTGGCCGCGTTAAGGATAAAAATCACATTTTATCACAAAACGCTTGGTTTTGATTGAAACAAATACCAGCCGAAAGATTTATACCTAATTAAAGGCAACTCTCGCACCAGTCGTCTCAGGCCACTTGCAGACTGCAGTTTCGCGCTGGTGGCGCTCGTCAGTGCAAGGCTTCCCGAGACGACTGACCCGAGAGTTCATTGTTCCCAAGTGAATATTTCGCCGTTGCAAAACGACGAAATAGGGGAAGCTCCATCTAGCGGTCAATATCTGTCTCAATCAAAACAATATCCCGACATGGGGTGCATGTAATAGTTCAAGAGCATGCTTCTAGAGGGCAGAATATATTAAAACAAAATATTTCTGTCCCAGCTCCCATTCCTAGACGTATTAGTGAAGAAGAAACAAGACGGAACACTAGGTCACACAGTATACAGAAAACCCACTCACACAGACAGATATCTAAATGCAGCATCACATCACCATCCAGCGCAACTGAATTCAGTAGTGAAGACCTTAGTGACACGCTCCCAAAGGCTAGCAGACGGCGACCATATCAACGAAGAGATGTCATCACTTCAGAAAGCACTTATGAGAAATGGATTTTCAAGGTATACAATACAGAAGTCGCAAGAACCATCCAAACCACGAACCCAGAAAGAATCCGAGAAACTAGTGGCAAAAGCATATCTACCTTACGTAAAAGGGACAACGGACAGAATCAGCAAACTTCTACGTAGACACAACATAGGGACAATATTCAAAACAGACCGAAAGATCAGCGCAGTTCTCCGCAACCCGAAATCAAAAATTGCCCTAGAAAACCAAGGAGTGTATGAAATTCCGTGCCAAGATTGCAATAAATCACACATAGGACAGACCAACAGACGTATAAGTGTAAGAAGAGAAGAACATAGGAATGCAGTGCAAAAAGAGGAGAAAATATCGTCCCTAGCACAGCACGCAAAAACTACTGGACACAAAATAGACTTCGACAACACCAGGACAGTAGCCAACATCGAGCATTGGAGATCAAGAATTACCAGGGAGACAATTGAAATTGAAAAGAGGCCGCAAAATCTTAACAAGAGAGACGACACCCAGAGATTACCCACCGCATGGAAGCCCGCACTGTCAGGAAGATATATAACGGAAAACACACGACGTCCCATGGTAAACGAACCGATCGCAACGAGGCACCGTCGAATATCGACGATTCATGAGGAGCCATCACAGCCGGCCACAAGGGGACCCATCACGAGGAGCCGGAGCCAAGCAATGACTAACCTAAGTGAAGCACGACAAGCGCTAGCGACGACTGGATACGAGGATACACGACCTTCAACGAGAAGTCACGTGAAACGTGACGTTTCAGTGAGGCCTCTTGCCGGGTTAGCTCAGGCGCCCGCTACGCCTCCAACAGAGAGAAGAGGGCCAGTAACACGCAGCCAAGTGCGCAGGTGCGCCCCACCCCACAACGTATATAAGGAGCCGCACAACAGAGAGAACGTCAGTTCAGTTCGAGCAACGAGGAGCAGCAGTAGCAGCAGCAGCAGCAGCAACAGCAGCAGGCAGCTTTCAGCTAGAACCTGAAGATGGCAGATGAGATTCCGCCGAAACGTCGTTCAGACAACCATGGTTCCAACAGGAGCCTACCAACTACACGGGAAAACACCCGGAAGCATGTCAACACTTCATTTAATACCCGTGAAAACCTAAGAAACAACATAATATGTCTCTACGGGGAGAAGACATTCCACCAGACTAGAACCTTTGAGAAATTGAGGTCGAAAAGAGGGAAACTTCTTTGCAACCTTACATTCCTTCAACGCTGCAGAGATGAAAACATCGTTCCAAAATGCATGCAGCTGACGTTCCATAAAAATGACCAACACACCAAAAAGATCCTCAGAAAAACCAGCTTCGCACTACTTAGAGAATCCATTCACGATACACGACGAACATTAGACACGATCAATAAACAGTTACTAGATCTACACTTACAGCTAAGCAACACCATTCATCCCACATTATGGATTGCTATTGATCAACTTGCGGAGTTTCGAGCAGATAATGATGTCACCTTCTGTACAGAGAAACAGAATAGGAAATTTGACCGTCTTCAACTCCAACAGAAGCCAAGTAGGAAAGCCAAACCACTAGAACCGGCAAGTGTAGTCCATAACCTATCCAACTACCCACTTGATGAGGCTTCCCTAAATGTCCTAGCCAAAGGATTTAATTTCGCCATCGCACCAGCTAGTATACCAGTAGAAGATATAATTTGTGGAGTAGAGTCAGCAATTTCCCAAATGGATAACAACATAGCTGAAACTATACGCCAAGACGCATCGCGTATACTAAGAACAGCAAAGGCACCAAAGAGAAACATACCGCAGGAAGAATTGAAAGCACTGAAGACGTTAAAACAAAACCGGGACATTATAATCTTACCAGCTGACAAAGGCAACGCTACGGTAGTGATGAATAGTGAAGACTACCACAGCAAAATAGAGACGCTATTGGAAGACACTGCTTATGAAGCAATCACAACAGATCCCACTACGTACCTGGAGAAGACCACTAAAGCCAAAATCAAAGCTAGCCCCATAGACGACGAGGTAAAAAATCAGATTATACCGAGAGAGAAGTCCTCAAGATGTCCCAAACTATATGGCCTACCAAAGATTCATAAGGAAGGAGCTCCACTAAGACCTATTGTTAGCTCAGTTAGCTCAGCTGTGCAAGAATTAGCGAGATATCTAGCTAGGCAGTTGCAGCCCCTCGCCGAAAAGGCTACATCCTATGTGAAAAACGCACAACATTTCATCGAGTTACTAAACAACGAGACTGTCGAACCAGAACATCTTCTAGTGAGCTTCGATGTTGTGTCACTGTTTACAAATGTACCAGTAGACGAATCACTCGAATTGATCAAGCGAAAGTACAATCCAGAGGAGCATATTCTTAGTCTAACTACACACTGCTTAAATAACACTTACTTCACATACAATGACCAGCGCTACAAACAGACGGAAGGAGTACCGATGGGTTCGCCTTTGTCTCCAGTCATCGCTAATCTTTTCATGGAGGACTTAGAAACGCGGGCCATACAAACTGCACCACTCAAACCAAAACTTTGGTTAAGATACGTCGACGACACATTCGTAATATGGACTCATGGAAGAGAACATCTAAATACTTTCCTAGTCCACCTGAACAACATTCACGACAAAATCAAATTCACGATGGAGGTAGAAGCAGAAGGCCAGCTCCCATTCCTAGACGTATTAGTGAAGAAGAAACAAGACGGAACACTAGGTCACACAGTATACAGAAAACCCACTCACACAGACAGATATCTAAATGCAGCATCACATCACCATCCAGCGCAACTGAATTCAGTAGTGAAGACCTTAGTGACACGCTCCCAAAGGCTAGCAGACGGCGACCATATCAACGAAGAGATGTCATCACTTCAGAAAGCACTTATGAGAAATGGATTTTCAAGGTATACAATACAGAAGTCGCAAGAACCATCCAAACCACGAACCCAGAAAGAATCCGAGAAACTAGTGGCAAAAGCATATCTACCTTACGTAAAAGGGATAACGGACAGAATCAGCAAACTTCTACGTAGACACAACATAGGGACAATATTCAAAACAGACCGAAAGATCAGCGCAGTTCTCCGCAACCCGAAATCAAAAATTGCCCTAGAAAACCAAGGAGTGTATGAAATTCCGTGCCAAGATTGCAATAAATCATACATAGGACAGACCAACAGACGTATAAGTGTAAGAAGAGAAGAACATAGGAATGCAGTGCAAAAAGAGGAGAAAACATCGTCCCTAGCACAGCACGCAAAAACTACTGGACACAAAATAGACTTCGACAACACCAGGACAGTAGCCAACATCGAGCATTGGAGATCAAGAATTACCAGGGAGACAATTGAAATTGAAAAGAGGCCGCAAAATCTTAACAAGAGAGACGACACCCAGAGATTACCCACCGCATGGAAGCCCGCACTGTCAGGAAGATATATAACGGAAAACACACGACGTCCCATGATAAACGAACCGATCGCAACGAGGCACCGTCGAATATCGACGATTCATGAGGAGCCATCACAGCCGGCCACAAGGGGACTCATCACGAGGAGCCGGAGCCAAGCAATGACTAACCTAAGTGAAGCACGACAAGCGCTAGCGACGACTGGATACGAGGATACACGACCTTCAACGAGAAGTCACGTGAAACGTGACGTTTCAGTGAGGCCTCTTGCCGGGTTAGCTCAGGCGCCCGCTACGCCTCCAACAGAGAGAAGAGGGCCAGTAACACGCAGCCAAGTGCGCAGGTGCGCCCCATCCCACAACGTATATAAGGAGCCGCACAACAGAGAGAACGTCAGTTCAGTTCGAGCAACGAGGAGCAGCAGTAGCAGCAGCAGCAGCAGCAACAGCAGCAGGCAGCTTTCAGCTAGAACCTGAAGATGGCAGATGAGATTCCGCCGAAACGTCGTTCAGACAACCATGGTTCCAACAGGAGCCTACCAACTACACGGGAAAACACCCGGAAGCATGTCAACACTTCATTTAATACCCGTGAAAACCTAAGAAACAACATATATATATATATGTTGACGTGCTTCCGGGTGTTTTCCCGTGTAGTTGGTAGGCTCCTGTTGGAACCATGGTTGTCTGAACGACGTTTCGGCGGAATCTCATCTGCCATCTTCAGGTTCTAGCTGAAAGCTACCTGCTGCTGCTGTTGCTGCTGCTGCTGCTGCTGCTCCTCGTTGCTCGAACTGAACAGTTCAGTATATATATATATATATATATATATATATATATATATATATATATATATATATATATATATATATATATATATATATATATATATATATATATATTGTTATGTTTTATTAATATGATTGATTAAAATTTGATGTGAAACCATTTATATCTTCCAAATCAATACCACTACCTAAAACAACAATATTCAATTCTTAATTATCTCTGTAGCTCCGGCTATGCGATTCCACCTCAGATTGCAGGTTCAGGTTTACATGTTGGAAATTCCTTTTTTTTTTTATAAAATTAAAATTTCAATTGACTAAATTTTTATTTATTACAACCCTTTAATTTCTTGATATAATTATGTTACTGTGGTAATTTATAAATAATTTTGATTTAATACCTTTCACTCATTTCTTTCTTCGTAGCTACAATTCCTATCCTTCAAATCCTCTTAATTATTTCTTTCTTCACTTTTCTCACTTCTCCGACTAATCTTTATATTCTTTTCTTCTCTTCAAACTATTTAACTCTTTCCTTCTACTTATTTTCTCCACCTTACAATTCCTATCCTTCAACTCCTCTTATTATTTCTTCCTTTATTTTTTTTCACTTCTCCGACTAGCCTTAATATTCTTTTCTTCTCTTCAAATTATTTTATCTCCTTCCTTCTACCTATTTTCTTTTCCAAATTTCAAAACTTTTTTCACGTATCTGCCGTATCTATTGATCTTCTTTCTTCTACTTATTTTTCTCTCCAAAATTCTCAAAATTTTTATTCTTTTTTTATCTTCAATCTCCTACCCGTATCTATTGATTTCTCCCCTCTTTTTTTTTATCTTTTATTCATCTTTTTTCTTTTCAATCAAGAAGCCAAAGTTTTTTTAAAACAACTAAATTTAGATTATTATTACAAACCTGACCCCTTCAGCCCAAAATTAGAATTTTCATTGTCAGTGTCATTAAATTATAATAACCTCAACATATGACATATATAAACTATAAAACAAATTCCCTAACTTAAAAACAGTTATACAACAACTAAATAACAATTCAAAATATTCAATTGCCTCATCAGATCTTTACCAAATCTGGAAGACATAAATAACTCCACAACACAAATATGCAACATTGCAAATACATAGCATTTCCCTCCCCAAATCTTAAACTTTTACTTAGGTAATATGTTTAAAATTTCTTAGAACAAACGTATTTGCAAAATAAAATCTTTCACCAGTTTAATCGTGTAAGTCTACTTGTGTCTTAATTTCTTGGTGTATATGGATAAATCATTTCTATATGAAATTTACCTCTTATATGTTCACTGTTTATATGTCTCAATTCATATGTATTTTCATTTAATGGCCTATGTATTATATAAGGACCTTCATAAGGAAATATAAATTTTGCACATAATTTCTTGTCAAAATTTGACACCTTCAATCTTTTTATAACTACTAAGTCCCCTTGTTTATACACTACATGTTTCTTAATTTTTTTATTTTCTCTAGCCTGATATTTTTTTGCATTTCATTCTAATCTAATTTTTACTTGATTTCTCATTTGATTTAATTCAATCCCAGTTTCAAAATTCCACGGTCTGATAGGTGGAATACCAAACATAATTGTTATCGGCGGTACTTCTGTAATCGTACTTGGAACATTATTTATAATGTATTCAACATTTGATAAACATAACCAATCTGTATGATCATTGTGTATGGTAAATCTTAAAATTTTAGTCACCTCTTGTATATATCGTTCTGCTGGATTTGCTTGTGGATGTCTAATTGTAGTAAAACTTAATTTAATTTGTTTACCTGTCAAATAATTTTTTAATTTGTCATTATCAAAATACGTCGCGTTATCAGCTAAAATTTTCTTTGGTATTCCTACCGATTTGAAATATTTGGAAAGTAATTTACAAACCGTATTTTTATTACATCTTTTTGTAGGATAAACTTTTGTAAATTTTGGAAAAATATCCACTATAACTAATATGTGTTTATACCCTTCTTTATCCTTAATCAAATTATTTATAAAATCCATTGCTATTATGTCAAGAGGTTCCTTTGTCAAAATACTATTTACTTCGTTTCTGTTTTTGTAATTTTTCGTCTTCCCTAAACAACAATCATGGCATAATGATATGATTCTTTTTGTTAATTGTAAATCATTCTTACAGAAAAAGGTTTCTCTGAAAATCATCCAAGTTTTCCTTACACCAATATGTCCAAAATGATTATGCAAATCATTTAAAATATTCAACGCCAAATTATCATGTATCACATATTTCTCTTCATTCATAACTGTTTTAATCAACAAATCATTTTTTATACCCTTATATGACCTAATTGTACTACATTTCTAAGTTCATTCAAATATCCCTGGCTTCCCCTAATCCTTTCTTATGTATATAAATTTTGTTCGTCTAATAGATAATTTAATCCTATAATAAAATTATTCTTTTTGTCTATGTCTATTTGTTTATTTCGAGTTAGTGCATCTGCAGTTATATTTTCTTTACCTGGTCTATGTTTGATAGTAAAAGAGTATTCTTGAATTAAAAGAGACCATCTATAAACTCGATTGTTTGCAAATCTATTTTTCATAAGTGAACATAATGCTGAATGATCAGTTTCAATTGTAAAATGATTTGAAGTTAAAATATAGGATAGTCTAGATAAGCTATAAACCAAAGCAAGCATTTCAACCTCTGATGTTGAATACCTAGTTTCATAAGGTTTTAAAATTCTAGATATAAAACATATTGGCGTTTCAATACCATTTACAATTTGAATAAGTTCTGCTGCAATAATTTGTTCGGAAGCATCTGTACGTAATATAAAAGGTAAATTAAAATCTGGACTGTGTAAAAGTAAATTATCATGAAAATTTATTTTTAACTTATTAAATGCCTCTTGTCGTCTAGTATCCCATTCCCATTTTATATCTTTCCTAAGTAGTTCTATCAAAGGTACTTCTAATTCTGAAAGTCTAGGTACAAACTTTTTGTAATAATTCAATATACCTAAAAATCCTCTTAACATCTTTAAATTTTTTGGAGTAGGATAATCTTTGATTTCCTTTATACGTTCTTTTCCTATAGATATTCCTTGCTGATTAATAATATAACCCAAATATTTTACGAACGTTTTGTAAAATTCACATTTTTCTATATTTAATTTTAAACCTGATTCATTTAAAGCCTTTAAAATTATATTTAAATGTTCTAAATGTTCTTCTATTGTATCTGAAAATATAAGAATGTCGTCTATATAGTGAAGACAAAACTTTTCATATTTATCCAAAATTGTTTGCATTGCTCTAACCAAAGCAGAAGATGCCGATTGTAATCCAAATGGAACTACTTTAAACTGATAAATATGTCCATCTACACTAAAACCAGTAAATCTACGAGACTCTACATGTAATGGAATAAGCCAAAATGAATTCTTCAAATCTAATTTTGAAAATATAGTGTTCTTTCCAATCCTATAAAGCATAGTTTCTATAGTTTGTGGAGAGTCAAATTGTGATTTCGTTATTTGATTTAAATTTCTAGCGTCAAGACATATCCGTATAGAATCATCCTTTTTAGGTACTATTACCAACGGATTTATAAAGTTTGTTTTTGCTGGTTCAATAATATTTGCACGTATCATATTTTGTATTTCCTCTTGTACTTTTTGCCGACGTTTGTATGGAATAGGATATGTTTTTGATTTAAAAGGCTTATCCTCATCAACTTGAAGTCTATGCACATAACCTTTAGCAATTCTTGATTCATGATTTATCAATGTCATATACTTTTGCAACAATTCGTTTACTATATTTTTATAATTTAAAGGACAATTTATCTCCAACTTTCTCGGCATATCATAATTATTAATTTTCTTTGTAAACTTATTTTCATCACTCTTTACATTATTTATATTTAAATTCCCTATATTTGATTCAAATTTATTTACTATTTTTACCGATGTACCTTTTAAAATTAGAGACCTTTCCCCTAAATCTAATATTGCTTTCAATCTTGACAACATGTCCTCTCCAATGATTACATCAAAACTTAAATTATCCACAATTACAAATTCACCTTTAAAACACGTCTCTTTCACTTCAAATTCCATATTAATAATTTTATTACATTCAGTAATCTTCTTACCATTAGCATTCATTAAAATAATTTTTGAAATCTTAATACATTTATTCTCATATAAATCTTTGTGTTTATCAATTAGCTTCCCACTTATTAAACTTATTTCAGATCCACTATCAATCAACGCCTTCAAATTTACTTTATTAATTTTAATATTAATCATTGGTAAATTACTAATTTTGCCATTATTTAAATTTGACCCATTCTCTAAACCTATAAACTCGCGCATATGTCCGTATGTAGTTATCCCCGTTAAAATATCCTTATCTAAAAATTTTCTTTTGGAAAATTTGAGTTTACCTGTGCTATTGTTTTGATTTCATTCATATCATTCTGTTCTGATCTAACATTCATATTTGTTACCTGCGCATATTTTGTTGCATCATATTTATTTTCAAATCGTATCGGTTCTTTATTTTCCCCTTGCCTATTATTTCCATTTCCGTAATTCCTATTACTTTGATATGTATTTCCATTAGATTTATATTTGTCATTATATCTCTCATTATTATCATAATTTCTACTGTTATACTGATTATAATATTGTTGTCTGTCTGAATAATGATTTTGTCTGTTATTAAAATTTTGCTCATTATGCTGTGTTGGTCTGAAATTTCTCTTATTCATTGATCTAAAATTGCTATTTGAAACCTTATGTAAATCATCTATTACCCTCAAATACTCATTTAAACCATCTAATGTTGTTATGCGTTGTGTTACGATCACATAATGAATGTCATCCGAAAAATGTCTGGCTAGATATTTTATCATTTCATTTTCTGTCAAATTTGGTTCCAAAAATTTAATATTATAAATTTTACGCATGACATAACTTTCCCTAGATATACCATAATTTTCTGAATATTTGCCATTAAATAAATTAAAACGAATTTTCTCTTGACAATTTTCAGACCAATATTTCTTTAATAGTAATTGTTCAAATTCTTCAAACGTTTCGAACTTAGATTCTATTATTTGATACCAAATTTCCGATTCTGCTTTTAATACCTTTTGTATTTCATATTTTAAATTATATCCACTATTTATATTTTGTAAATGTTGCTTGAAACGTTCTAAAAATACCTTTGGGTGAATTCTAGAATCACCATAGAAATTATTTATCGCCGTATTTTGTATTGCAGCAAATGTGTTAAATGTAGGTGTATGTGTATTATTTAATATCTTCATATTCTGTTCTATTTTACCATCCTGTTCTTTTAATTGTGTCCTCACTATATCTTCTTGGTTTCTCAAACGCATATCTATTTCCTTCATACCCTCTAATATCTCATGTTCTACTTCTACTCTTACTTCCCCTTTAAATTCCTTAGTTGCTTCTAGTATTTTTGTATCAATTTTCTTAGTTTTCTCTTCGTTAACTTTTTCTAAACTTACTTCTATGTTCTTAATTCTTTGATCCACCTTGTTTTGCAGCTCTAGTATACTATTTTCTAACTTCTTATTGTTCTCTTCCATTTTCTTGCTATTTTCGTCAAATCTATTTTCCATTTCTTGTTTGTTTTCTTCCATGTTCTTGCTATTTTCGTCAAATCTATTTTTCATTTCTTGTTTGTTTTCTTCCATTTTCTTGTTATTTTCGTCAAATCTATTCCCTATCATGTTCATTAACTGTATAAATTTGTCATCATTTTGTGCTTGTGTCATTTGTGTTGTGTCACCTTGTGAAGTTTCTGGCATTTGATCTTTATTTTCCATCTTTGTTTGTTTTCCTGATCGTAAGTTCATAAAATATTTTACACAATTGAAAATTAATACTTACTAAAATTATCCTATTTAAGTGACATTTGTATTGACAAACAAAAAAACTTTTTCCTTTTTTTTTTTTTTTCTTTAAATTTTTAAATAATCTTGTCTAACCGACCTGAAATGAATTTTCCGAATTTCCCCACGTTGCTGTGCCAATTATTGTTATGTTTTATTAATATGATTGATTAAAATTTGATGTGAAACCATTTATATCTTCCAAATCAATACCACTAACTAAAACAACAATATTCAATTCTTAATTATCTCTGTAGCTCCGGCTATGCGATTCCACCTCAGATTGCAGGTTCAGGTTTATATGTTGGAAATTCCTTTTTTTTTTTATAAAATTAAAATTTCAATTGACTAAATTTTTATTTATTACAACCCTTTAATTTCTTGATATAATTATGTTACTGTGATAATTTATAAATAATTTTGATTTAATACCTTTCACTCATTTCTTTCTTCGTAGCTACAATTCCTATCCTTCAAATCCTCTTAATTATTTCTTTCTTCACTTTTCTCACTTCTCCGACTAATCTTTATATTCTTTTCTTCTCTTCAAACTATTTAACTCTTTCCTTCTACTTATTTTCTCCACCTTACAATTCCTATCCTTCAACTCCTCTTATTATTTCTTCCTTTATTTTTTTTCACTTCTCCGACTAGCCTTAATATTCTTTTCTTCTCTTCAAATTATTTTATCTCCTTCCTTCTACCTATTTTCTTTTCCAAATTTCAAAACTTTTTTCACGTATCTGCCGTATCTATTGATCTTCTTTCTTCTACTTATTTTTCTCTCCAAAATTCTCAAAATTTTTATTCTTTTTTTATCTTCAATCTCCTACCCGTATCTATTGATTTCTCCCCTCTTTTTTTTTTATCTTTTATTCATCTTTTTTCTTTTCAATCAAGAAGCCAAAGTTTTTTTAAAACAACTAAATTTAGATTATTATTACAAACCTGACCCCTTCAGCCCAAAATTAGAATTTTCATTGTCAGTGTCATTAAATTATAATAACCTCAACATATGACATATATAAACTATAAAACAAATTCCCTAACTTAAAAACAGTTATACCAAACTACAACAACTAAATAACAATTCAAAATATTCAATTGCCTCATCAGATCTTCACCAAATCTGGAAGACATAAATAACTCCACAACACAAATATGCAACATTGCAAATACATAGCAATATATATATATATATATATATATATATATATATATATATATATATATATATATATATATATATATATATATATATTTAATAGTTCAAGAGCATGCTTCTAGAGGGCAGAATATATTAAAACAAAATATTTCCGTCTATCACCTCTATGAATCCTTATTTTCATAAGGATAGTAAACCAAACTGCAACGAATTGCTAGTCTGGCCGCGTTAAGGATAAAAATCACATTTTATCACAAAACGCTTGGTTTTGATTGAAACAAATACCAGCCGAAAGATTTATACCTAATTAAAGGCAACTCTCGCACCAGTCATCTCGGGCCACTTGCAGACTGCAGTTTCGCGCTCGTGGCGCTCGTCAGTGCAAAGCTTCCCGAGACGACTGACACGAGAGTTTATTGTTCCCAAGTGAACATTTCGCCGTTGCAAAACGACGAAATGGGGGAAACTCCATCTAGCGGTCAATATCTGTCTCAATCAAAACAATATCCCGACATGGGGTGCATGTAATAGTTCAAGAGCATGCTTCTAGAGGGCAGAATATATTAAAACAAAATATTTCTGTCTATCACCTCTATGAATCCTTATTTTCATAAGGATAGTAAACCAAACTGCAACGAATTGCTAGTCTGGCCGCGTTAAGGATAAAAATCACATTTTATCACAAAACGCTTGGTTTTGATTGAAACAAATACCAGCCGAAAGATTTATACCTAATTAAAGGCAACTCTCGCACCAGTCATCTCGGGCCACTTGCAGACTGCAGTTTCGCGCTGGTGGCGCTCGTCAGTGCAAGGCTATATATATATATATATATATATATGAAGTGTTGGTGTTCTTCCGGGTGTTTTCCCGTGTAGTTGGTAGGCTCCTGTGGGAGCCACGTTTGTCTGAACGACGTTTCGGCTGAATCTCATCTGCCATCCTCAGGTTCTAGCTGGAAGCTGCCTACTGCTGCCGGTGCTACTGCTGCTCCTCGTTGCTCGAACTGAACTGACTATATATATATATATATATGTTGTTTCTTAGGTTTTCACGGGTATTGAATTGAATGAAGTGTTGACGTGCTTCCGGGTGTTTTCCCATGTAGGTGGTAGGCTCCTGTTGGAACCATGGTTGTCTGAACGACGTTTCGGCGGAATCTCATCTGCCATCGTCAGGTTCTAGCTGAAAGCTGCCTGCTGCTGCAAAGTTCATTTAACTGCATCTAAAATATGACATGAATTACGTTATGAAAAAGTCTAAATATAAATACTTATTACTTTCGACAAGTTTTATAACTCCAGTATCTATCGCCTATCCGAAAATTGTTTTTCTGACCGGTCCACGAGCACAATGATGCAAACTCGTTGGTAGACAAGACAGTCAAACATCTTTTAGTGAAGTCTTTGAATTCTTTACTCTCCGTTAATAACATTTTATTAAACTAAAAATATATCAATTGTAGTAATATATTTGGGTTAGGATTCATAAACTTACCAGTTGGTTTGACAGTTCGGGGTCACTTTTCACAAGCTCCTCCAACGAAATTAATTTCCCTATGGAATCTACAGGCAATAGATTTTTTATCCTATTATAATTAAAAATATTTTCTTTATTTGGATTTTGGATAACCCACTTCATCTTTCAAATTCACCTTGTGTAATATTACTCTAATCATACTTTTAATTTCCAACACGTGATCAAATTATAATTGAAAATAATCATTATTTATATACAAATAGTTAACTAATGATCTTGCACACAGAACACAGACTCAGGATCTTACAATACTCTACAGAAGCACAAAACACAAAACAGCAGATGTTGTCTCTGAAAACGACATTCCAATTCAAAATGGCAGTTGTATTTAGTTAATAGGTAGGTATATGACTATGTTGCATAATATACAACATCGCACTGCGCAAATGCGTGCGTGCACCACTGCCATGTGAATAACTTTTATTTTGCGGGTAATTTAAGATATGCGTCTTTATCAGCGCACACAAATCTGTTTTGTTATGTTTTATTTACCGACACATTTACTTTTTTACTTAATTATATATATACCTACCCAATCATAAAAAAATATGTTCCAGTCTCCAATGACTTGATACGTATGTTTTAATCTATAGGCGAATATAATTATTATATAAAGATAATACGCGATGATTATAGTACGACATCTATTACACATTATAATAACGTTTTAGATAATGCATGAGGAAATGTGTAAGACATTAAAATTACATGCATAAAATGTTTGGTTATGGATATTGTTGGAACTTGATGATGATGATGATATGATGATTATATGATGTTAGCACAACGTAAAAGTGATCACATTATAAGAACGTTTAGATAAAACATCGGATAGGGAATGTTTGACAAACGTTTAAATTACAATAAAAAAAATGTTTCTTTAACAATTACTCTTTACTTAATTTTTACTTTTAATAAATATTGAAAGAATGTTTTATAAGTTGTAACATATTTTGATACCTAAATATTAAAACATGTTATTCCGTTGCGAACGGCAGCCGATTTTTGGTGGAGAGCACAAGGTCGTGGGTTAGGATTGTGTTTGGACACTCAAAAGGGCGCCACCGGCTGTATGTTACGTAATGTGATTTAAATAATTTTGCCCGACGGAACAAAATTAAGTTACTAGCAACCATGCGATGGAATTCTCAAAATATCTCTATGATCTCAAAACTCTTACTTTACTCTATAAAGTTTCCAAATTTAAACAAATATCAGGTGTACCAGTGCAAATAATAAGAACATGTAGACATTAGACATTTATTACAACACACACGAGATGTACAACAATAAAAAACAAATAGTTTCCCAATTGTCCCCTGAACTTAATCTATATATGCAAAAGAAATGCAAATTATGTAATTGACCCCTTCTAAAGTTATTTCAGTGGTTTGACCTTTTTCTATGGAAATTCAACTACGGCTTAAATGATACCAACAATGAGTTTTAGATCTGCAACAGCGAGTTAAAGGTTTACAATGGATTAAAATTACTGCTCATCACTAAAATATTACGTAACAAACAAGATTCTGTGAGCAAATTTTCGCGATGCTCGCTGTGTGCACTAGAATGTTACAGAATGATCTAAAATAATTATGTTTTATTAAAAATACTTCATATATGACATAGTACAAAGTAAATTAGTATCACGTGGTACCATGCGCTACTTACAGTAAAAAATCTTAAGATACTTCATCATGCTACGTATGTAGTTGCAAAATCGTTGTGTAATTTACCTTAATATTTCGACAAAAAATCACTGAAGGAAACTATAATAATTTCTTTAAAATTATATAACTAAAAAACCTGGTTAGAGCCTTGGTGTTTTCTCTGACGACTGCAGCGTGACCTGTTACCACTTTTCTAGATGTTCTCGACGTTGGCTGCAGCTGCGACTCCGTGTCACTCCCAAATCTCTTAGAGACTGCTGCGAACAACTCTCCAACCAAAACTTCTCCAAATGTCAGCAGAACCCACATAAATCAAACATCTGAGTAATAGACTTCCTCCTATTACTCCTCTAAATGCTGGGCCCCCTTACATAACCAAAATGGCAGCACCATTCATTCTGAACATAAACCTATCCAAACATAACTTATTTTCAAAGGGCCAGTCCCTCCAAACATATGCTTATACCAAACATAAGCCTCTCCAAAACATGTGCTTATACCAAACATAAGCCTCTCCAAAACACTCTGTAATAATTACAATAAATAAGAACCAAATAAAATCCCAAACTAAGTAAAATAAAAGCTCACCTCCTATAGAGAGTATTACATAACCTACGAAACACGTGGCGATCGGATTACGACAAGCAACAGAATTCCTTCCTGGAACTTACAAAATGCTTCTGGCAGAACGGTAAAGAAACACTGGGTACATCAAATCAAATCCCTTTTCAGTGTCAGCGATGTAAAACCCAAATTCTTCACTACAAAACCGGGACCGCCGCCTTCAGCTCTCTCGTCGCTGTCGACTCGTGGCTGTCGAAGAACGAAAGTCAGACCAAAATCTCCTACCGTTCTCAGTGTTGCCAACTTGAGCATCTAGAGAACTCTTTCTCTAGCCAATAAAAATGCGCCAACAAAGGGCCTTGCATTTAAACACCATTGTCTAATATCCCAACAACAAGAACATGTGAGTAACACCTCTGACTCAAAAATAATACATAAAAGAAAACACGCTTTCTTTCCTTGTTGAGAATTTCAGATATGCAACCTGCTATGCCCCTTTGAAGTACGAGTGGTTGCCTATCAAACAAATGAACTAATGGGTTAATCTATTGTATTCAAACTGAAATTATTAATGTAGATTTTTCAAATGCTACAAAGTTTTGTTTATCAATGTTAAAATTTTAAAAATTCATAACATAATTTAAATGTTCGACAACAGATTGTTATTTAGAAGACGTTTATGAGATAATATGAATAAGGTTATTGAAATACGTTATAAGTATTACCTGTTTTAAGCGTTACAAAACATTATTCTCATGTTTCATGTTTAGTGGGTACTAGTGTTGACACAACCGTGACTAGGTGAAGGGGTGTGTGTGTATGTACAATAATTGTTACTGCTTAATATATAATCAATATTTGACAATGAAAGGCAGAAGAAATCTAATTATCACATCTACCTCATGGCGACCGCCTTGAAATGCTACCAAGGAAATTCGGTCAAACGCATGAGAGATACTACTGGGGAAATTTGAGAATACGAGTACTATCTTTCATTTCTGCTTTGAAAATTACTGAAAAATATTATTTTGGGTATCTAGCAAATCACTTTTATAGTCAATATTTAAATTTCAATATGGAAAAACAAGAAATAACATCTTCTTTATATATAGCGTGACCCACTTTGAATGGAAACACATAGATCATTTTTTACGTTTCAAAGAAGCAAACTTTTGATGTTGATAAATAATTTCTTTGGGATAATTTCCCAAAATGAAATCAATGTGCACAAAATTTGATAATCCTGGTGACCATTCAATCATGCCCATCGTAATATTTCCATGTGATAAATATATACAAAATGAAGTGATATTACTGAGGATAATGTTTTAGGTGTATGTTTATGTTTCTCTGTAAGGAATTAATCATAATTTTTCAGATGATCGATACCAACAAAGATGGAGTGATTACTATAGATGAATTAATACAATGGTGTTCCCGAGACCAAAGTTTTTTAAGATCTTTAGAAACGCTAGATACAGTATTGTGATTTTACTTCTACGCTCTACCTTCCTTCGTACCAATTCAAAGTTAGATAATGTACAAGATATTCTAATGTTTTATATATAACGTTATTAAATAATTGTAAAGTATTTACTATTACCTAATATTTAAGAAATACTTTTACCTCTTAGGTGGTATTTAAAGTTAAATATTTTCTCTACTTGCAGTTGGGTTTTATACTTAAAAATTTGTAACGCTTAAAGCTCATCATACATATTGTGACATAGGAAAGTATAAGGCTAAGAGAGTGTTAGTCAAAATTAGGTATTTAGATGTTTGTACTATAGCGTTCACTTAATATCTCTAAAACGCGAGGCTCGCCAAAATCCATGTGATCCACCTTTACGATTCATAATAATTATTTGTAGGGAGCTGTACATAGGCTGCTGTGATCGGACAGTCTCTTAATTCTAAGCCACAGCTTGGAATGTATCGTGAATTACAATAAAAACTTTAAACGTGTTAGGTATGGGTATTTAAAAAAAATGTATGATTGTTAGAAGACCTCAAATGCATAACATTCCTTAAGGTGGCCATTCCCTAGAAAAAGACGTCAGATGGGGAAATTTTTCTTATTTTTGCCCATAATTTTTTTTTCGTAATAGTGTATTTAAAAAAAACTATAAGATTACCTAAGTAGAACCATACCAACACTATTACTATGAATTTTCACTCAATAATTTCAGTGGTTTGCAAAATAGCTCGATTTAAAACTACGAAATAGGAAGAGTAACATAATTCTTAAATTTAAATCTTGCTAATTTGCAACCCGCTGAAATTATTGAATGGAAATTCATAGTAATAGTCTTGTTATGGTTCTACTTAGGTACTCTTATAGTTTTTTTTAAATATACGTACTAAAAAAAAAGTTATGGCCAAAAATAATAAATATTTCTTTATAGGATGTCTCTTTCTAGGGAATGGCCACCTTAAGCGATGTCGACAAACTTTGATATGGCACTAAAAATCACATTACATGATGCAGTGGCCTAATTTTTTGTAAGTTGTCATCCATTACCTTTTTAAATAGTTGAATTAATGCAATAATTATATTAGAGTAGTGACCAAAGCCTCAAAATGTACAAGAAACTTTTTCTTGTTTTCCTGACTAGAAGGATACATCTTATTGAAGAGCATTAAAGGAAAGAATTTAATTTTAGCATTTTTCTGTGGTACTGGCAAAAATTATAACCGATTGAATCTGAAAAGACGTCGCACAAACCTTATGGAAGTTGAGATTCGGTAGAATCGTCTCAATTTTTGGTATATTGTTACGAAGGCGTAGAAGGGCCACTTTAAAATTTATTTTTATTAATCTCGAAATTTCGAGTTTTATGTCGAAATATCGACTTTAATCTCGAAATTTCGAGTTTTATGTTGAAATGTCGACTTTAATCTCAAAAATTTCAACTTTAATGTCGAAATTCCGAGTTTTATGTCGAAGTTTCAACTTAAAAGTCGAAATTTCGACTTTAATCTCGAAATTTCAACTTTAATGTCGAAACTTCGAGTTCTATGTCGAAGTTTCAACTTAAATGTTGAATTTTCGACTTTAATCTCGAAATTTCGACTTTAATCTCGAAATTTCAACTTTAATGTCGAAACTTCGAGATCTATGTCGAAGTTTCAACTAAAATGTTGAATTTTCGACTTTAATCTTGAAATTTCGACTTTAATCTCGAAACTTCAGCTTTAATCATGTATTCTCACTAGCTTCATTCAAAATAATTGCATTGTTAGTTTTATATTGGCAGTCGTAGTGCGTATAGATGTGCTTGTTATAAAAGTTACGTAGGTACCTAGTATATACATAATTACCTTAGTGTCCAAGAGGAACTATCTTTTCTCTAATGGAAGAAGAAAGTAAACTAATTAAACAATACTTTTGTATGGGTCTCCAACATAAAGAAATACTTACCTTTCTCAGCTGCTTACATGGAATATGTTTGAGTACACGAACACTAAAACGTAGACTACGCCTACTTAACTTTTACAGAAGGAAGAATTATACTGATCTAGATGAAACAGTAAGCTATTTAAAACACGAGTTGGAAAAATCTTCACAGTTACATGGCTACAGATGGATGCATATGAAATGTTTGCAGATAAATTTCGTGGTTAAACAGGAAACTATTCGCTTGTTATTTCAAGTGCTAGATCCTGAGGGAGTTGATATTCGCAAACGAAAAAGGTTGCGCCGCAGACAGTATACAAATAAAGGTCCTAATTATCTATGGCACATGGATTCTTATTATAAACTCCAAACCATATGGTATTGCTATAAATGGTTGTATTGATGGATTTTCAAGACATATTATATGGGCAGGCGAGAATGACTAGTAACGATACAAAAGTAATTACAGGCTACTACCTAAATTCGATTAAAATGCTTAATGGTTTCCCATGTACTATTCGTGCAGATTTAGGAACAGAAAATGGTAATGTTGAAATAATGCAAAGATTTCTGAAACGAGTGAATAATGATTCTGATAGTATCGCCTTTATATATGGAAAAAGTACTTCCAATCAACGAATAGAATCTTGGTGGTCGATTCTCAGAAAGCATAATGCTCAGTTCTGCATGAATTTGTTTCATACCTTAAAAGATGAAAATTACTTTAATGGCACTTTTTTGGACAAATCTATAATACAGTTCTGTTTTATGGAACTAATTCAAGTAAGTATAAATGTCTATCACTAGTTGTATCTGGTATATACACAGGGTGTCACAGAACTGAGTTCCCGGACGAGAACTTGTGATTCCTGAGTTCATATTGGGCTCATATAAAAATGCATTCCTGAGGAAGTACATCCTCTTAAAGTGAGTCAGAAAAATAACTCTAATAATTTCAATTATATCAATGATAAAATTTTAGGATTTTCATGGGAACTGTCTCTGTAAGTACTCTATGTAAACTTGATAACAACAAAATATCTTTTGTTTCTCAAGCGAGACTGGTTTCCTGTTTCACAAGCACCTATGACCTACAGAGAAGAAACGATAATTCTTGATTTTACACAAAATTTTAAAAGTATTAATTTGTGTACTGAAACAAGTGGACATCATATGTGGAGCGTTTGTTATTATAATGTATTTTTTTTAAATAAACTACTTTTCTGTTATTACAACATTTTGTTCTAGAATTGTAAATAAATGTTAAATACAAATAGAGGAAAAAAACGATAATTTCGTGTATTTTGATTAATATTACAAAACATTTTAAGAGTACCTTTTTGCAGCCCTTTCAATATTCTGCAAAAAATGTTCAAGTATTTCGTAATTTTACAGAGTGATTAAAAAAATATACCCAGTGAAATATTAATTATTAAAAAAAAAAATGAGAAACAAAAGATATTTGGTTGTAATCAAATTTACGTAGATTATTTATAGAGATGCAGCTCCAATCAAAATTTGAAAATTTTATCTTCAATATAACTGAAATTATTGGAAAGAAAATGTTTTTTCTGTCTCACTTTAAGAGGATGTACTTCCTCAGGGACGCATTTTTGAACTAAGGTAAGTTGGGTTATATGGGCCCAATATGAACTCAGGAATCACAGGTTTCCGTCCGGGAACTCAATTCCGGGGCATCCTGTATATACATACCAGCTAAAAAAGCACGTCAGCTTATATCTTATTAATTATTGACACTAAGGAAGTGATTTTGGGAACTAAGTATACACGAATAATCTTTATAAACTATTTATTAAGATGTTAGATGACTTTAGTTAGAAAAAAGTTTTAAATGAAACGCTTTGTAGAGTACACGAAAACGAAATTTTGTCGGCGGGTGAGACGCAAGACGCAAAAACCCTATGTAAGCGCCGGCTAATTCCTTTGTCGGCATACCCGGTGCTTTTGATATTTACTATGAGGAAAGACCTTATATCTATTACGTCTACTATATAATAATGATTAATGTCACTGGATGGGAAGATATACGTATAGCAGACGTAATAGATATGAGGTCTTTCCTCTTAGTAAATATCAAAAGCGCCGGGTATGCCGACAAAGGAATTAGCCGGCGCTTACAGAGGGTTTTTGCGTCTTGCGTCTCACCCGCCGACAAAATTTCGTTTTCATGTACTATATATATGCAGTATTTTATATAATATAACATTTTTTATTTTTATTCAGAGTGAACTAGATCAGGTGTGCCTTGAATGGAATACGCATCGTTTAAGGTCTTCCAGAAATAGCATTTCCCCAAATGGCAGGCCGATAATTGTGTACAACATTCCAGAAGTTTATCAATCAAAAGATTATTTGATAGAAATAATGGATCAGCAGGATCTTGACGAGTGCAAAAGATATTGTGTCTCTTTGGATTATGTTTGTGACAAAGATGTATTTCAACTGCGTAATATGAAAAAGGATTGCGAAAAGTTGACGATTGTTATGCAGCAGTTAATTTATATATAAATCTTCGAAATGAAATATATTCTGATATCTGAATTACAAGGTTAGGTAAATAAAATACAGGATGTTTTATGTTTAATTTTGGATTGGCTAAGCTACAAAACTTTAACCTCCCAATACCTTTTCTTGATTTATTAAGTTATTTCCAAAATTAAAAGTTGTGTGCTCTAACTTTTTCTCCAGATTTTAAATATGTCCTTGATAATTAAATATAAAATAAAATATGTCAGATATTTAAGAAGCCTGTTTTTTTAAAGAAACATTTTATAGGTATATTTTTATATTTGTCCAGTATCTTTTTTTATATCTATATCTGCAGTATATTATAAATAATATTTTAGTTATCGAATAAAACGTAAAAAAGTAGTATTATTATGTAATCGACATTATTATAACGTTCCTTTCTTTCGTATGCGTCATATACTGATTTCTATATAATATTCTATGCGTATTTGAAATCTACTGAAAAAATTAGATGATAAATAACTTTTCTCAGTAAAAAAAAAGTGAAGGGGGTAACAGGAGGGGGGCGAAGCTACAAAGCTCACCTTGTATTAAACTTCATGAATCGATTTTGGCACTGTAATAATCTTCAGTTTTACTAGAATTTATTTATTATATAAAAAAGAAATACCTAGGTCAGTTATGTATTTTTAAACAATTATTGTAGTATTGTTTATTTCATGATATTTAATATTTGTAGATTAAAGAGGGTTCCTAGTTATAGGTCTTCAAGTTGAGTATTTTGTAGTTGCTTTAGCTTTCAATTATTTTTATCTGTACACCTATAATTACTAATTTAAATTATTTAAAATTAAAATTGTGTTAAAAAAATATGTTGCTGTTTATTATTTCCTTCCACGTCTTTTAATTTTTAATTATTTTTAAATTAAATTAAATTAAATAACGGGCTTTGAATATATATTTTTTGTTAAAATGTTGAGCTACTATTAGATAATACTCTGTTTAACTAAATTTAAAACGACATCTATGAAGATTCAACAATAGGCAGAAACAATTTTATTTTTACTAAGTACTTAATAATTGTTTACGAAAACTATTTTGGGTAAAGCTGGGTATCATTATTTGCCATTAACTTGCCATTCTATTTTTAACATCTTTGTATAATAAAGAAAGGAAAAAAATGAATTTAAAAGTTTAACTCAAAGTTATTTTTCAGTCTAAATATTGTTGCCGGAAACAAATATTTAATACAAAATGAATCACAATTTTGAAAATCCAAATGATGGTACTATTGTTTGTAATTATTAGTTTATGTTAATTACTAGTATGAATCAACGATTATTATTATACGTTAAGGGTACAAGATATTTAGTTAATATAAAATAAGTACTCACATTTGTTAAACCAAAATTTTTATTAAAAATAACATAATATACAGTTGAATGTGATAAAAAACTAAAGAATGTACTTCAAAGTGTTACAAATAAAGTACATAATTTTTAATTTTTATAAAGTTATATTTATTTAGACAACAGTAAAAACATGGTGTCAATAACCGATGACATATGAAAACCTCTAAATTATATCCATAACCCATATTTTGGAACTAAGGGTTTCATTCATTTCTGCACGAAATGTTGGATAGTTGTCATAATTTCGTGAAAGTTCCAGTGTGCACGAACATGTATGGCCAATAGGATTTTTTTGTATTCCGTCAACAGAATTAAAATTAACTTTAATTTCATTTCCGGTTAACATGTTGGCACCTGTACAAAATCTTAAAAAATTCTCTAATATTTCATCTTTGGATTCCCTTATATATCTTTTTAGATATGATAAAACAGAATTCTCTTCTGATGATTGTATTAAAGGTAATATATTTTTTGGAAGTGGAATGTTTTTCTCATAAATTATTTCTTCTAACGTTACCAAACCACCTAATATTTCTCGCCAACAATCAATCACAAGCATTGGCTTTTGGATCAGTTCCTTATGTGCAATGTCTTGAATGAGCTGATTAAAATTATTTGAATTCGGAATCCACTTGCATTCAAATGTTTCCAGAATGTCTATTAATTCGAACTGATCAACACAACTGAAATCTTTTAATGCGTGTTTTATTACCTCTGAATCTCGAGAATTAACATAGTTAGCGAAGGAATTGAGAAGTTCTCTTGTTCTACTAAACATACATTGTTCTATAAAAGACGGAGCTATTTTTAATGGAAAATAATTAACGTCACGATATCCCTTCTTCAATATCTTTGCTATAGCTCCCCAATCTGCCTCCTTGAAGTCATGTCTAATGTAGGGAACTTTATATTGACTACCTAATGTACATTTTTCATAGAAACTTTCCCAAAATTCACTTAAGCAATCCCGGTAGACACCGCCCAAATCGAAACCATTTTCTTTTTTACCATTTGGCAAAATCATTTCAATTTCAAGGCAAAAACTTGCAGGCAAATTTTTGAACAATTCTATCAATTCGTTGAACACCTGCCCCCGATGTAAGGTAATCAAAATTGTTTCATGATTAGCGTTAATATGCTCATTGTTACTGACGGGGACGGCTTCAGTGATAGAAACAACAGAGTGTGGTTGAATTAAGGATTCTTCAAAAAAGAATCCGTTATCCAAATCCAGGGGCAGATTTAACTGAGGAACAATAATGTCTGATTGAGTTACATATCAAGATTTATTGAATCGTATTCATTCATATTATCTGAATTGCTAGTGATTGTTGCTATAGCTACTTTTTTCTTAGAAGATAAATAGAATCTTAATCTATTTAAGCCAGTTATTTTGTACATTTCACTAATTGTCATATCATCATCCACTATATTGCATTTAAAATCCAGTAGGTCAATTGTGTATTTTGAAATGCGACCTTTTACTAATATACCATTAGGGAAAAATAGATCCTTAGCTATTTCTAATATGTCTTTTTTTGTTTTATTTCCCGATATTATAAATTATTATATAAAGCCTACATGTATAAAGTTGTATTTTCAACACTAATGTCGAAATTTCGAGATTAAAGTCGAAGTTTCGAGATTAAAGTCGAAAATTCAACATTAAAGTTGAAATTTCGAGATTAAAGTCGAAATTTCGACATTTAAGTTGAAACTTCGACATAAAACTCGGAATTTCGACATTAAAGTTGAAATTTCGAGATTAAAGTCGAAATTTCGACATAAAACTCGAAATTTCGAGATTAATAAAAATAAATTTTAAAGTGGCCCTTCTACGCCTTCGTATATTGCAGCTTTTGTTACACTTGAAAATTTTGCAAAGCCTGAAATAATGTAAATTCATATTTCATCGTTCTTTTAGAAAACATTAGCTTTTTATTGTATATCAATTGTATTGTATTGTATTGATGTATGTAATACAAAGTAGTCCCCAGTCCATTTTTACATTTTCATTACAAAATTCAAACTCAAAATTTAAAAAATAAACAATTTGTCTTGGGTTGTTTCAGAATGGCACAGATAGTCTCATAATGCTCTAAACTTTCATTATAATCCATACCTACAATAATTTTTAACCTATAATAGACATTGTGGATTAAAACTCACGACAACTCAGTTTGGAGATTAGCTTGTCTAATATTATTCACTATAAAATGCAAAAAATATAACAAATTATATAACAAAATCAATACCACCTATTTAAAATATATATGACATTTAATAATTTACCTATAAAAGACCATGTGATATTTTTTAAGACAAAATCATCAATCTTCTTCCAGTGTAATATACCAGTAGATAAATTAATGACGGCTCACTTTTAAACAAATAATATTCAGTTAAAAAACGTAAATATCACAGAGATCTAGCATAGGTTTTTTAAATTATTAAAATGCTGCACTTACTTTCCCTTTCGTAGATTCCTATTGGGTAAACGACCAACATTACAACACTAAGTATGATGGGTTGCCCTGGCAGTAACAAATTCTCTTACTTAAAACTATGCAACCAAATATTGTGGCACAGTGCTCGGGTGTTTGACTTGCCACCACAGAGTCACAAGTTCGAATCTTAGCCAGGGTATGGATATTTAGTGGTGTATTTCATGTGTCTGTGGCAGTGGACTAGGCCGCTGTTGAGTGACACAACATGTCTAGTCGCTGTCATCTCTCCTAAGTTCGAAGCTAAGCTGCGGTAGATGTCAGTATCGCGGGGAATGGTTGCTGTGTTGATATTTATGTGTACCTGTCGTCCTAGTTGAGTGGTGGAATAGCAATAGCTAAACTCCGCCAAGACCTTAATATAAATAAGGCGATTAAATAAAAAAGTTTCAAATAGAAATTAACTTAGGGCATTTTGTTTATGACTTAGACGATTGCTGTCAGCCTAGAACACTCTAACTTCAAATAATGATGCGAACTGAAACTGCTATAAAATTTTAAGGTGACCATTTTAAAGAAATGAGTTTTGCAGTATTTTTAAAACGTAAAGCGGCATTTTTTAACAACCCAGTAGAATGATATTTAAAGATTTGCGCATGCAATTTGAATTTAACGCGAATTCGTCTGAAAAGTTGGAATAACTGGCCTACGCCCATGCTTTAACGAATACTCTATTTTAGATAGTGTTCTGATATAACTTTACACTTCCATCGATACCCATTGTGGGGCCATTCAACGAATATGTTCGCTAAAATGCCTGTTTTATTTTATTTGTTTATTTTTAAACCCACTCCCCTCCTTTGTAACACTTTGAAACATTTATGAGACCTAACGAGTTTGATATTTATGAGAACGATCATCGATCAGTTTGTCACATCTTCTGTGATCCCCTCACCCCCTCTAAAAGCGAACGTATTTGTGGAATGGCTCCTGTTGTATTATTAAACTCGAAAATATTTGAACTTGAAGCGCTTAATATTAGGATTGAATATTTAATAGTAACAATGCTGACTGCAGAGGTTCTGTAGATTAAATTATTGACAAACCATAAGACATTATTGTTCGGCGGTGATCTCATCATAGTTTTTTTCACGAAGCTATGACCAGTGCACAGTGGGTCGAACTCTTAAAATCTAAACAAAAGCCAAATTCCGTCGGAGTTTCATTAAAATTGGTAGTAGCTAGTAGTCTAGAGCCCGCTACGATGCATTTTAAAGGCAGAGGGGTAGATTAAAGGCTATACAAAAACGAAAAACAGATTCTTATGTAAAATTTTCCGCTTGATTCGAATTTTGAGTTCGCCAGTTAATTCGGAATTGCGAAATTGGAGAAAAAAACATATTTTTATTAAAACACGGAAAAGCATGAATATGTGTATTTTCTTATTACTTACTCAGTATCTCGAGCCTTGTGAGAGATATTGATCTCAAATTTTATAAACATATTCCTCTGATATTGTTCTTGAGTGATGTATGAAGCAAAATTGTTTTACCTTTTTTATAAAAAATATATAGGTAAACTATTACATGTTATGCAATAATATGAAAACGCATTGTAAAATATAGTAAGCGAGAAACTTTTTATTATTAAAGATAGAAAGATGGCAAAACGACAAAAGTTTAAGTTTAAAGGTCAAGGAAGATTTTGGGAATTTATTTTTGTTGCTGTTTAGCTTAGTCGCAAATGAATTGTTAAAATTCGGCGCACCTGCAACACGGAGTTTCACTTCTGATATTAGTGACTTAACTATTATAACTATGCCTGCTAGAGACAGATTATGCTGCATTGGGCACGGAATAACTGTTGCTTCTTAAAAACTTAATTCGACGAAAAGGAACACACATTATTTTGTTTCATTTCAATTATCATAATATTAAAAGGCAGTTGTTGCGAGCCCCTTCCTCTTTGCGATCTTATGAGATGCGCTATTAAGACGCGCTTAATTTCGCCGGTCCGTGCCCGCCTTGAAAGTGATCGGGGCGGAATTCTACAGTGTATAGGCTACTCGGTTCCGGTATTTTTTCGGATTTTTCCGTTACTATCGGACTAAAGACACCTATCTCTCTGCCTCTTATTTTTAGGAATGAGCAGTGAAGTTACGGTAGGGGAGGACGATTTGGCGTATTGTCACGAAATGTTCTGTTGAAACGTCAAAAAACTCCTATTTTCGTTCGCTCCTGTGGGGCCGAATTTTCGATTTTGACCCTGCAATTCACGATGCGGATCAACTCGAATTCTTTCTCTTTCTGTCGCTATGCCGTACGGTCGTCGGGGAGGTGTATTTCAAAAAATATAAACGTTTTAAGATTGCACGTTTTCGCACTTTTTTCGGCCTCGAAATGTGCTTTTTATTTTTACGGTTTTTCGCCTATATCTCGGAAACGGTTAAAGTAAGCTAAAAAATCCCTAAGGACAAGTTGCGAAAAATGCGAAAAATAGGTAATTTTTTTCCTTTAAACCCTCATAACTCCTAAACGGGGGCTCCTAGGACGAAAATGTTCGACTCTATCGAATTTGTAGAAAATTCAATTGTCTAAAAGCCGTTTTTTTCATTTTCCTCCTACTATAAAAATAAACGAGCTACGGGCGGTCAAAGTGGAGGCCTATCCATTCCTGGCTAAGAGACAAACTACTTATACCTTTTGGAACAAATTTAATGTACCAGCTTGAGTAGCGTAACGGTGTGCATTTCTGATTCCCAAGCGCGAAATGCGGAGTTCGAATCCGGATATGTTTTTTCAACTTTTTTTTACATTTTCAGCCTTAACCTGTTGCTGAGATATTATCTATGTTATATAAAATATTACCGAGTAACTTATAATATTTAGAGTCATATGAAAGTAGCCTTATCAGGCGTATCGTATTTCATATGGCAGCTGCTCCTTTTGCTAACTCAACATCACCTGATTCACAGGCTCGTTCACAATATTCCTTTGTTCTAAGACTCTTCAAGTCAGCACTTTTAATCTTATAAATATATGTAAAATAACATTTGAGCTTCAGTTATAATACTCACTTTGTTTCTTACATTTCATTATCAGGATAGTACGTACTATCCTTTAATTTTAAATAAAGTTTTTAAAAAGTTAGTTGTGTCGCTTGTGATCTAACAAAATTTGGCGCAGTCGGTAGGATCTTCAAAACACCCTGTACCGGAGCCTAACTACCAGAAACTACCCTAGAGAACAAGGAGAACATCTGCAAAAAGGTGCCTAACTGGAGGGAAAGACTGGAAGAACAAGGAGCACTCTAGGACAGGAGTGGTGAATTTCAATTCTTTAAGAAGAAAAAGAACCCGGACACAGCACACAACAACTCAACAATCAAAGAAACAATTTTTTCAAGCAACAAGCAACCAATCAACAAGCAACATTTCAAGAATCAAAGTAACAATTAATTTTAAGAAGCAACCACACAAGAAGCAATCACTCAACAAGCAACAAAACTTTAGCAAGTAAGAAATCATCCCTGGTCGCACAAGTTGGTGTCTTCGACGTCAGACAGACGGAGCACGCTTTACGAAGTCGCATTCAACTACGAGACTCCACGGAGATGAAAATATTGATGTAAGTACAAACAAGAATCATCTCGTTTATTTTGTGCTTTATATTTAACATTTTTTCAAAACCATTCAATTTATTTCAATTTACGTAACGTAATATAAATAACAGCAGTTCTATAACCCAGATTAGCGAAAGTCTCATTAAACTTATCAAGAAATTTAATACATTTAAATATATCAGATTTCAAGTTCAAATTTTACAACATAGAAATATTTCAGAGTTAACATTTATTTTGCATTGAAACGCATTCCAAGCTAATCGTAAACCATAAGTTTGTGAAACATTTGTCACACCAGTGCCGTATCTTTCTGATTTTCACCTCATACAATTTTTTTAATTAATTAAAATTTCTTTTTCTTTAAAAGTTAAACAATAACCTATTAAAAATGACTGACAATCAAGTCACTGGAAATGAAAATCAGAACGTTACAATGAATGAAACAGTAAACATCGAACCTTATAAGTTAAGTGAAATCTTTTCTATAATACCTGAGTTCGATGGGAACCCCATATTTTTGCATACATTTATCTCTGCGTGTGTTCATGCTCAAGGCATGGCAGTAGACGATCAGAGAATTTTAGTGACTCTACATATAAAAAATAAGCTTCGCGGAAAAGCGTCAGAGCTCATAAATTCGCGAAACCCTGCTACTTGGGCAGAAATAAAAAGCTTGCTCGAGGCGCACTTTGGCGATTCACGCGACTTAACAGCGCTTATACAAGATCTGCAAAGAGTTCATCAATTGCAGAATGAAACCGCACTTATTTTTATTTCTCGACTTCAAACTCATAATGCCAAAATGCACGCCGCTGTGCAAAAACAATCCTTGACATTAGAGGAGAAAAATGCACAATCACGCCTTATCGAAACGATGACATTGAATACGTTACTTACCGGACTTGAACCCAAATTAGGTCAAATAATTCGTGCAGGTAACCCCAGAAACATGTTAGATGCTATCAGTAGAGTTAAACGAGAACTTCAATTGTCATACTTTGAATCACAAAAATTTCCAAACAAATCAGCCACTAAAAACCCTGTACAATCTCAACAAAGACGTCCAAATTCCCAACAATTTTGCAATTATTGCAAAAGAAATGGACATAATTTTAATGAATGTCGCGCAAGGCAATTTTCACAGCAAAATCCCAACTACAGGCAAAACAATTTTGGTGGAACTCCAACACAATTTCCTAGGCCCAATTTCCAACAATTTTCTAGGCCAAATTTTCAAAGTCCATCAAATTATTATAGCCCAGGCAACTTTGCCCCGCAACAAAATTTCTCGCAAAATAATTCTCCCCAACAAAATAGGCCTTCTGTGATAAGACCTAATCCAAATTATCAACAAAGACCTCCCAATCAACAACCTTCAAATTTTAACCGTCAAAACCCTCAAAAAACTCACCATGTTAATTTTGATAATTACTACGATGCACAAAATTATGACAATTATAATTCTTATTGTGACCAAAGCTACCAACAATTTGATAGTTTTGAAAATTTTCAAAATAATTCTAATTTTAATAATGAGGTACATTCCCAAGAATATTTTACTGGTAATGGGGATTATCAAAATCCACATGCTTATAATCAACCAGACCAATACGAGAATCATATTGATTACCCACCAAATCAATACGAAAATTGTTTCGATTATTCACCAAACCCTAATACGGATTATTCTTTTAATCAACCGGATTTTTACCAAGGCCCGGAGTATCCTACAGATACTCCAACACAGCAACCGGATTCCCAAATCGACCAAATGTCGAGTCAAATTCAAACCATGAATTTAAAGGACAACCCCAGTCCGTCCCTGAACCATCTAGAACAAATTTTAATGTAATCTCGTATCCATCTCTAACTGTAAATTCAAGGAACCTCTATTATATTAAAGACGTTACAAATAGGTTCAAAATGTTACTCGATACCGGTGCGGGTATATCAATATTTAAACCAAAACTTGCCGAAAATTATAAGCGCAGATCTCCTGAGAACGTTGTTATACAAGGTATAACAGAACAAAAAATTGCGATAACCGAATCTGTTCTTATACCTTTTACAGCTAATGATCCGCATAAAGTATACATTTGCGATTTAGACATTGAATTCGACGGATTATTAGGAGCCGACTTTTTCAAACATTATAGATGCGTTATTGACATGAATAACAACAAGTTAATTACTAACTTTAAAACTGTTCCTCTTTTTGAAGTAAATCGAGATCTACCGGAACCACCAATAAAAAATATTAGTAATTCTCAAACTCAAATTTCAAAAACCCCTCATGAAAACAAAAATCAAAATTTAATTTCCATAGAACCACGTATGGAAAAAATATTTAAATTAAAATGTCATTTGCGAAATACTGAGGCTATACTGTTAGCCCAGGAAAAAGAGAAAGTTCGCTTACCCAATGCTCTCGTTAAAGTAGACGAAAACGGAGAATTTTATACAACCATAATTAATGCAAATGCCATCCCGAAATCGATCGAATTTTCAAATTTAGATCTAGAACCAATTCAAAAATTTAAATCGATTTTTAATTTCAACACTGACAACTCTGGCCAACAAATACCGACAGACAGATCATTTGAAATTCAAAATCAGTTACGTTTAGATCATCTAAATGAAGAAGAGGCCGAATTAGTAACGCAGCTTTGTTTAGAATTTCAAGACATATTCTATTTAGAAGGTGACAACTTGACATTTACAAACGAAATTAAACACCCGATTGATACGAATGATTCCCGACCTATATTTACAAAATCTTATCGTTACCCCCAAGTCCATAAAGAAGAAGTCAAAACTCAAATTTCTAAAATGTTGAATCAAGGTATTATTCAACCCTCGATTTCACCCTGGTCATCCCCTGTTTGGGTAGTCCCCAAAAAACTGGATGCCTCTGGCAAACAGAAGTGGCGAGTCGTAGTTGACTATCGCAAACTCAACGAAGTCACAATTGACGATAAATATCCTCTTCCCAACATCTCTGACCTTCTTGATCAACTAGGCAAATGCCAATATTTCACAACGCTAGACCTTGCATCTGGATTTCACCAGATCCAAATAGACCCGAAAGATATTCAAAAAACTGCTTTCACAGTTGAAAACGGTCATTTTGAATTTGTAAGAATGCCATTCGGACTCAAAAATGCCCCATCAACATTCCAAAGAGTGATGGACAACATTTTATTGGGTATCCAAAATGAACGATGTCTTGTCTATATGGACGACATTATTGTCTACTCCCCTACCATCCATGATCATATTTCACGCCTAACGGAAGTTTTCAAACGCTTACAAAAAGCAAACCTCAAAATTCAACCCGACAAATGCGAGTTCCTTCGCAAAGAAGTCGCTTATTTAGGCCATCTCATCACTAAAGACGGTGTAAAACCGAATCCCACCAAAGTCGATGCAATTTTAAATTTTCCCCAACCGAAAAATCCTAAAGAAATTAAGTCATTTTTAGGCTTAGCAGGATATTATAGGCGATTCATCCCCAATTTCTCCAAGATGACCAAACCACTGACGAAGCTACTGCAAAAGGACATACCTTTTAACTTCGACAATGACTGTTCAAATTCTTTTCAAAATTTAAAACAAACTTTAACGACAACACCGATTCTCATTTACCCTAATTTTAACGATGAATTCATTTTAACCACCGATGCAAGTGCATTCGCCATTGGTTCTGTCCTTTCACAAGGCAATATAGGCAAAGACTTACCTATCGCATATGCATCTAGAACTTTATGCGCTGCGGAAACCAAATATTCCACGATCGAACGCGAGCTTTTAGCGATAGTATGGTCAGTAAAGCATTTTAGGCCATATCTATTCGGTAGAAAATTCAAGTTGGTAACAGACCATCGACCACTTACCTGGTTATTTTCAATAAAAGACCCAGGAAGTAGACTCGCACGTTGGCGATTAAAACTAGAGGAATACGACTATGAGATCGTATACAAACCTGGCAAGATCAATAAAAACGCGGACGCGCTATCCCGAATTAAAATCAACCATTTTTCGGAATGTTCGAAACTTTACTCAAAAATTCTAGCCGCGAATGAAACTGACGAATCAGAATATGACGAACAAGACGTTGACGAAAACCCGAACGAAAATGCCCAAATAACTAACGAGCAAATCGCTCAAGAATTCGATATTTTTGTCAATTTGTACAAAACAAAATCTCTAATAGACTATTCGAAAATTAAAACTTCCAACAAACAGCTTTTAGATAGAGAACACAAAAATATCATTACCTTTTTTCAGCAAGATAACTTGCAAGACTTACATCATAAAATAATCGAAGACATTTTCGAAGAACACCCTGAATTTTATAAAAACACCATTAACATCGTCTCGAGTAAATCAGTCCGACATAGGAAGTATTTTATAGTCCCTTTGCCATTCGACGTTAAGTCTACAATAGAACATTTGTTCATGGTATTATATAAGAGACAAAACCTTTTAGATCTTTCCAAAACGTATTACGTTGAGAACAACTTAGATCTCCCTATTCTCGAAATGCTATCGTTCATTTTCGCAGAAAAGGACCTAAAAATTGTAATATGCCAAAATATTGTTCAGACCCCTGACGAAGATCAAATTCCGATCATTTTAGACCAGCATCACTGCGGTAAAAATAATCTTCACCGCGGAATAAATGAAACGATGCGGAGAATTAAAAATAAATATAATTGGCAAGGATTAACTAAAGATGTCGAAAACTTTATCAAATCTTGCGAAATTTGTCAAAAGAATAAAGTATATCGTAAGAACATGTCTAGTCCTTTAGTAATTACAGAAACACCAAGAACGCCATTTGAACGAATCAACATCGACATATTCCAAACCCCAACTCGAAATTATGCTCTTACTATTCGCGACGAGTTAACAAAATTTACCCAAGCTTATGCTATACAAGATAAATCTGCAAAATCAGTAGTAAACACCTTACTACTATATTTCCAGCACTATGGCACCCCTTTGAGAGTCCATTGTGACTATGGTGGTGAATTTGATAACAGACTATTAAAAGATCTCTGTACCTTATATGATATAAAACTAACGTATTCAAGCGTAGGACACCCTCAATCTAACGGATCGATAGAACGATTTCATGCTACCTTAGCTGAAATGATTAGGGTCCATAAAGCCGAAAACCCCGATGAACACCCACTGACTATTTTACCGTACGCAGTAATATGCTACAATAACTCAGTCAACAAAACTCACGGTTTCAGTCCATACGAATTAGTATTCGGACACACATCTTGTAGACCACCCGAAACGTTGTACAATCAAAAAGAACTGATAACTAAGTATGTTAGAGACCTCAACAATAGAATCTCGCATTATTATAAAATAGCACGTAGTCGTACGCTAGACCAAAAAGCGAAAGCCAAAATTCGTTTTGACAAACACGTCCCCGGAAAACGACCAGATTACCAAATTGGAGACAAAGTCTATGTAAAAGAATCCCAGATCAAAGACAAATTACAAAACAAATTTAACGGCCCATTCGAAATTAAAGAAATCTTTAAAAATTCAGCACTTTTATCCAATCCCGAAACAGACCAAACTACGAAAGTTAACTTTGACAGGATGAAACCTTATTTTGAAAATTAAACTTTATTTTCAGGTTTCTCTTGCTGTTCGGATCAGCAGTATCCCAATATTCAATAACGCCAATAAACAACACTATCGGAGTGTATTACCACCGAGACACTGACATTGTTATTTCCCACAAGAAATGGACGTTACTAGTACATAAGAACATTTCCACACTCAAGACAGCTATTGACAGGAACGACAAAATCTTAGATAAAATCTTCATTACTCTTGACCCGGCATATTTAGACATGGTAACCTTCACAAGTGAAGTTAAAACGCACCTTAGTCTATTAACGCAAATTTCTAAGTCCATAAAGAGTAAATTCGACGAAATACTGTTCGACACGAAACGCTACAAACGCGGACTCTTGAACGGTATAGGTTCAATATTTAAATCAATCACCGGCAATCTAGATGCTGAAGACGGCGAATATTATCTAAACTGTATTAATAAACTTAATAACGACGAACACCAACTGGAGAACTTACTCAAAAATCAAATATCAGTCACAACTTCGGTCATAAAGAATTTCAATCTAACTGTTCAACAACTACAAATTGACGAAGAGACGTTCAATAACGATATAAAGGAAATCGAGAAACAAATTTTAAAAATCGAAGGAGAAACGCGAATAGCATACACAAAATTAAAATTCCTAAGTATTTGCGAGCAACTCATGGCAAGCTATTTATTTATCGAAGACAATTTAAACGATATTTTAAACTCTATCACTTTTGCGAGACTCAAAATAATTCATACATCGATCATCAACCCACAAGACTTAGTAAATTCTTTGCAAGAGATTTCACAGAACTTACAAAGGAATAATTTACCACTACCGATTAAATTATCAAAGGTTTCACAATACTTAGATATTATTGAATTAAAAGCTTTTCAGGTAAATTCAGAATTAATATTTGTATTAGACATACCACTAATAGATCCTCAAACATATTCTGTTTTTAAACTATATCCCATTCCTATTCTGGATAATAGAACTGGTCTATCTCATATTTTATCAACTTCTCAAAAATATATCGCGAGAGATGATGATTCTTTGATGTTCATACCCATCGCAGACCTCAAAGATTGCAAATCGATTCATTTTAACACCAAGCTATGCCCAAATCTATTCGCATATCCAATTGACGACAATGCCATATGCGAAGCCCGTCTCTTCAAGAACCTCGACACACTACCCGAAAGCTGCCAGACGTCGTTCATCACCAGCCAAGGCTACAATGTCCAAAAACTAGAAGAAAACATGTGGTTAGTGATAAACGCGGAACCTTTACATGTGACCATTAACTGTCCCAAAACAAGTCAAAAAACTGACATAATCACCAAAAACTCAGTTATCAAGTTACAATCAAATTGCTACGCTTTCGTAGGCATTACTAAAATCCAATCCAGTGTAAATGACTTTACCAGTGTAAAAGACGATAATCACCCAATCCAGATTCCATTCGAGTGCTGCAGCCAAATCCCCGAAAACATTCGAGTGCCCAAATTAAAACCTCTAAAGTTAAACAACCTAAACACCGAGGACCTCGAAATCGCCAAACACAAACTGGACCAGTACTCAAAAGACTTAGACAATTTAATAAACGAACCTTTCGTTAATAAACACATTTCCTGGTTCACTTATTTCATAATTGTTCTAATTTTCGGACTATTATTTGTGTATTTAGTCTACAAGTGCAAAATACGCAGAGGAAGTTTGACCACCGATGTCTCTACATCACCCCCAGTTCCTCCGAGACCTAGTAAACTTTCCAGGACATTTACTAGCCTACTCCCTCAACGAAGACGACCTCCACTAAGAAGAGAAGATGAAGAATCCGAAGACATAGAACTTAGTTAAACAGTTTTGTGCCTTTCATAAACTTTTGTACTGAGACTCTTCAGTGAAAACTATTCAATTTTATTTTAACATTTTTTTTATGCTTTTATTACATGCACTGTATTGCATTTTTACGCTTACTATTTTATATTCTATATTTTTACATTTTATACTTTTACAATTTTACATTTTTGCACCTTTTACATTTTTGTCACATTTTATTGTACCTTGTATTTCATATTTTTCAATTAATTTCAATTTCAAAAGTTGCTGTATAATCACCAACTTTTTCTATAAGGGGGAAGTTGTTATATAAAATATTACCGAGTAACTTATAATATTTAGAGTCATATGAAAGTAGCCTTATCAGGCGTATCGTATTTCATATGGCAGCTGCTCCTTTTGCTAACTCAACATCACCTGATTCACAGGCTCGTTCACAATATTCCTTTGTTCTAAGACTCTTCAAGTCAGCACTTTTAATCTTATAAATATATGTAAAATAACATTTGAGCTTCAGTTATAATACTCACTTTGTTTCTTACATTTCATTATCAGGATAGTACGTACTATCCTTTAATTTTAAATAAAGTTTTTAAAAAGTTAGTTGTGTCGCTTGTGATCTAACATCTATACATCACGTCTATGAATAATTTTCGATTTGTAAGTTTCTAAATAATTTTAAATAACTGCTTAATGAAACTTCTCAATATCAAATTAATTTTGCTGAAAAAAATTGTTCAGATCGTTTATGTTAGATGCCCGGATTTTATGAATTGGCGTTAGAAATCCGGACAATTAAGAAACAAGCTAAATCTGATGCATTTTTGTTGAAAAAGTACAAGGGTTAGTGGAAAGTTAACAAAAATAAAAATTTTATCACTTATCTCAATAGACTGAAAATTGATATATGAAAATTATCGAGATTGCAGATTACAACAAAAAAATTGTAATTGAAACCCCAAAATTTAAAATGGCACACCAGTTTATTCAATTATCATCTGATTGGACTGAAAATCGATAGATGAAGGTAATCAATGTCGCCAATTACGGATTTAAAACCAAAACTTAAAAATAAAAAATGGCGGCCTCAACATGGCGGACCAGTTTCATTATTTATAGATCGGTAAGACTGAAAATCGGTAGCTGAAGGCACGTGAGGTCGCCAATTAAAAATTTCAGATCACAACTAAAAAATTCAAAATGGCGGCGTCAACATGGCGCACCAGCTTAACAATTAATAGTCTGACCCGAATCGGTAGTTAAAGGTAATCAAGGTCTCCAATTAAAAATTTGAGATCAAAACATAAAAATTCAAAATGGCGACGTCAACATGGCGAACCAACTTTACCATTTATAGTCTGGCTAGACTGAAAATCGGTAGCTAAAGGTAGTTAAGATCGCACCAATTAAAAGTTAGGGATCAAAACTAAAAAGTTCAAAATCGCGGCGTCAACATGGCGGACAATATTTATCATTTATAGTCTGACTTGACTAAAAATTGGTAGCTGAAGGTAATCAAGGTCGCCAATTAAAAATTTGAGTTCAGAACTTAAAAATCCAAAATGGCGGCGTCAACATAGCGGACCAGCTTCATATAGTCCGATTAGACTGAAAATCGGTAGCTGAAGGTAATTAAGATCGCCAATTAAAAATTTGAGATTGAACCTTAAAAATTCAAAATGGCGGCGTCATCACGGCAGACCAACTTTACCATTTATAGTCTGACTCTACTGAAAATTAGTAGATGAAGGTGATCAATCTCACCAATTAACATTTTGTGATCAACACTAAAAAATTCAAAATGGCGGCATCAACATGGCTGACAATATTTATCATTTATAGTCTGACTCGACTAAAAATTGGCACTTGAAGACGATCAAGGTCTCCAGTTAAGAATTTGAGTTCAAAACTTAAAAATTCAAAATGGCGGCGTCAACATAGAGGACCAGCTTCATTATTTATAGTCCGATTAGACTGAAAATCGGTAGCTGAAGGTAATTAAGATCGCCAATTAAAAATTTGAGATCGAACCTTAGAAATTCAAAATGGCGGCGTCATCATGGCGGACCAGCTTTACCATTTATAGTCTGACTCTACTGAAAATTAGTAGATGAAGGTGATCAAGGTCACCAATTAAAATTTTGTGATCAACACTAAAAAATTCAAAATGGCGGCGTCAACATGGCTGACAATATTTATCATTTATAGTCTGACTCGACTAAAAATTGGTAGTTGAAGGTAATCAAGGTCGCCAATTAAAAATTTGAGGTCAAAACTTAAAAATTCAAAATGGCGTCATCAACATGGCGGACCAGCTTTATCATTTTTAATCTGACGGGACTAAAAATCGGTAGCTGAAGGTAGTTAAAAAGGCCAATTAAAAATTTTAGATAAAAACTTATAATATGGCGGACCATCTATATCATTTACAGTCTGACTTGACTGAAAATTGGTAGCTGAAGGTAACCAGGGTCGTCAATTAAAAGTTTGAGATCAAAACTTAAAAACTCAAATTGGCGGCGTCAACATGGAGGACCAGCTTTATGATTTATAGTCTGACTCGAGTGAAAATCAGTACCTGAAGGTAATTAAGGTCGCCAGTTAAAGATTTGAGATCAAAACTTGAAAATTCAAAATGGCGGCGTCATCATGGCAGACCAGCTTTACCATTTATAGTCTGACTGGGCTGAAAATTGGTAGCTAAAGGTAATCAGGGCCCCCAATTAAAAGTTTCAGATCAAAACTTAAAAACTCAAAATGGCGGCATCAACATGGAGGACCAGCTTTATAATTTATAGTCTGACTCGAGTAAAAATCAGTACCTGAAGGTAATTAAGGTCGCCAATTAAAAATTTGAGATCAAAACTTGAAAATTCAAAATGGCGGTGTCATCATGGCGGACCAGCTTTACCATTTGTAGTCTGACTGGACTGAAAATTGGTAGCTGAAGGTAATCAGGGTCGCCAATTAAAAGTTTGAGATCAGAACTTAAAAACTCAAAATGGCGGCGTTAACATTGCGGACCAGATTTACCATTTATAGTTCAACTCGACTGAAAATCGGTAGCTGAAGGTAATTAAGGTCACCAATTAAAAATTTGAAATCAAAATTTAAAAATTCAAAATGTCGGACCAGCTTTACCATTTATATTCTGACTAGACTGAAATTTGGTAGCTGAAGGTAATTCAGATCGTCAAATAAAAATTTTAGATCAACACTTAAAAACTTAAAATGGCGGCGTCAATGTGGCGAGATAAATTTGTAATTTATGGTTCAATCTGACTAAAAATTGGTACCTGGATGTTTCTCAGATCACTGATGACGAATCTGAAGTCGACACTGAAAAATATCGAAAACTGACAAGCTGAACTGAAAACCAAGCTATATTCGACGATAAATTGATTGCGAAGCAATCAACATTGACTGCGTAAGCAGTCAAACCCCTCCGGTAGAAGCTAGAAAACACGCAGCGTTTTTTATTTAATTATGAACACACATCAAAAATAACAAATTCAAATATTTCATTTAGATAGTTGATAAACTTAAATTTAACGAACACACTGTGGTTTGATTTTCACAATAATTTATTATGACCCATGACAATCGTTTCGCCTAACATAGGCTTCATCGGATGGTGAGTTTTACAATCTATAAACTATCTCCTTAAATACTGAATCTTCAACAATGAAAGTAATTAGTATAACACAAAAGGGGGCACCTAGATAAATACATTATCAGAACAATATTAACGGATTTCATATTATAAAAGTAATTAGCATAATAACAAAATATACCTAATAAATAGGTACCTTATACAAAATGTTAAATTTGGAATAAATTTTAAAAAACCATACTACCTATGCAAATTATTTCCAAGTAATGTTAAGTAGTGGAGAATGATTTATCTCGGTTTGATCATTTAACAAATTATCCAATCGTTTATGTTTATTAATACTAAACATTTCAATAAATCTAATCTCAGTTCTTTACTCTGAGTAAAGGACTGAGATTAGATTATCCAATCGTTTATGTTTATTTAAAAATTCCAATAAATCTAATCTCAATCCTTTACTCATAACCAGAAGTGCAGGAACTCTGAGTATTCTGAGTAAAGGATTGAGATTAGATTTATTGGAATGTTTATAATGTTCCTGCAAATAATGAAGTCTCGGAACATTTTAATTTGCACATGCAACTAATTACGCATCATACTTTTTGCTGCACGGCAACGACAATGACTGTTGCAGTTATAAGTTTTACATTTACAAAATGAATGTAAATTGAAACTTTTGGGCTTTGATTATTTGGTCATCATTATTAGAACCATACTCTTGTCTAATTTACACCAACCAAAATGAAAAATATTAGGCAGATGTGGATGAGTCTCATGGGATGTTTTATAAATTGCAATCTGGAGGAAATCCCTTTTCGCATGATGTAAAAAGTCATTTTCTGTTGGAGGAAGGAATAATTTGAGTAATTGTAGGCAAAATTTAACATCCTTAATAAGGAGCACTAACTATTGGTATGTATAATGTAAAAAAAAATAATGCACTGGATGTATTTATACGTGAAAGAAATTATAATCAACTATTAGATGAAAAATCCATTGCATTTAAGTGTAGTAAATTTAAACGGTATACGTTTTTCTTAATCCCTTTTACACACATAATTTCTTGATTTCAGTTTTAAAAAATTGGTTATGCAATATTTATGATACTTCAGTTCATGAGTTATCATATCTATACAGGTATCACCATGTCCTTGAATTTTATCTAGTAATAAACTATTTGTGCCTTTTTAGCCCTTTTTATGTGTGTACTAAAAGTGGGAACTGGAATGAGTTTCCTATTTCGCCTTAAATCCCTGTCTTTATCATACAGATAGCACACCTTTATATTAATAATGTAATTTTTTTTTGCTTTGGTTCTTAAATAAACTAGTTCACTTTTATTTGGAGACAGCTCTATTTTTCTTTTTTTCTTTTCCAAAATTCTCGCGAGTAGAAACTCCTAAATTGTGCGTATTTTACTTAAAAATAAGTGCTTGTTTTGTAGTTCTGTGCCCAGTGTTATGGAATACAAATCCGTTTTTGTATTTACCGCCTCTTTTAATGAATCAAAAGCTTCACTTGTTACATTTTGTAATGTTTCGGCACTATCTTTTACACATAAGATATTGCCTTATAATCTATTTTTGAAGTATTTATTCGAATCAAATAATAGGTAATACCATAAGATTAATTTCTGTTTAAAAGTGAATTATTTAATATTTGTTTGCTTATAGTAATGAAACATTCTTTATAGGATTTTTCAAACAGCGGAAAAAAACTACCTGTGAGAACTAAAAGAAAAACTATACTTATGTAAAAAATATTAATGAAATCTTTGCATTTTTTCGATAACCTGACTTCTGGTTATGCTAGCAAATCAAGATCCTAAAAGAAATTTGTCCAATTTCTTATTTGACATTCTCATTATAACACTATCATCCATATATAATCCCCTACGGCTAAGCAGATTAAACTAGTATCTACACGACCCTCAACGGTATGAAGATTCAGTTAAAAATGAGAAGAGCCTAAAATGGATTTATTTACCTACCTTGTCTTAAAAAAATTTTCATTCTAATGGATTACATTTTCATAAAATCTCTCATTCAGATTAATTATTTCAAAAACTTACGATCATCTTCCATGATTCAAGCGAATCTAAATATTTGTTATAAAACACTGTATAAAGTATGGAACTGTCGAGAGAAAATCGAAGCCCGGGGGTAGTAACATACGGCTCCCACCAATCTTCAATATAAATTCCGAAAGGCGAGGGGTGGCATTCATAATAATAAACTATTTATCTCTACAAAAATTTCGAAGAGCGGGTGAAAGTATTCCCTAGAATTTAATATTTTTCTCGAGCGGGGGGTGACATTCCTTAAAAACGAGTCATTCGAAACTCGTTATTATTATTAATCATTTAAAAGTATACATCTCTTATTTTACCTAATGCAAATCTTCAAGTTCGGGTGAAACCCGGGCCCCCTCAAAACCACCGGGCTCCCTCAAAATCCGCCGGGATCGAAGGAAAACACTCCCGACCCCCCCCCCCCCCCTCTCTACAGGCCTGATAAACTGATTTTCCCAAATAACTATAAGACAAAGTGAAGAAAACACTTCAATGCCCGCACTAGCCAGTAAGATAGACTACTATACCAGTGTTACAGCGTGCGCTGTTACCAGTTCTAGTGTGACAATCACAAAAAAAAGCATCTCAAATAAAAAAGTTTCGTTGAACTTTAAACCCCACTTTACTTCAGTTCACCACCCATCTAACTTTAATAATAAAAAAGTTTGTCGCATGTTATATTTTACGACGCATTTTACAATTTTCGTTCAACATGTACGGGTTTTTATATTTTTTATTAAAAATAAATCATAGGAAAAGTACCTTTAGTTTCGCTATACGTAAGACAAGGGTTGAATGAATATTTGGTTAAATTTCAAGTTCAATATCTCCAATAGCAAGCGTGATATTGATTGAGAAATAACAAAATACATATTTTCATGTTCTTTGTAGTTTTTGCAAATAAATGTTCTTTTCTAAAATTTTGCAATTCCTAATGAATCGGTGAATTCGAAATTTGAATCTGGCAGGAAATTTTACATATGAATCTAGTTTTCGTTTTTGTATACCCTTTAGTCGACTCCCCCCTTATCGATTTCGAGATCCCCTACTATTTTCGGCGTAGCTGATGAATTCAAAATAATCACAAACTTTCTGCAGACTTACATAACATTTTGTATATCGAGATTTAGATTAACGACACTGATGTTGAAGCCTAAATATTCAAAATGCTGGATATCTTATTTTACTGGGTAGAGGCGAGTAAAAGAAAGAGAAAGTAACATTGAAAACTGAACTGCTCGGTTAATTAAATCTTATTACCTTATTGAGGTCGATATAATGAACAAACCATTTCTACAATTAAATGTGAACTCTAATACACGATTTAAATTTATTGAGCCCTCATTTTAACAGCGGATATCTCAAAAACAGAGGGGCTAAAAAAATGGAAAAATTGTGTGTTCCTTGTATGTCCATTATTAGTCCAGGCAAAAGGGAGTTTTCGAAAAAAAAACAATGCCAACTGGAGGTTTTCAGCGGGAAAATGTACCTCTTAATATGTATAACTATTGTACCTAAAATCCAACAGCTGAAAATCGCGTTTACGTTTAATTAACAAGTGAAGTTATAAAAATGAATTTTGAGTTTGAATATGTTTATTTTTAGTTTTCACGAAAATACGCCCGAAGAAGAAGTTGTAGATATTAAAACTGTATACAAAATGAGCCCAACCGCACTAAAATCGGTTAATTAGTGTCTTAACCAAATTCCAAATACTGGTAAATAACGCTGTCTCTTAATTAGTTTTTAACTTTAAAAATAACACAGCCACATAAAAAAAATCTTTTTGATCTGGGGGTCTGACCATGTTTACTATATATTTTTGGGGTCGCTGAATCCGAATCCGGGGTCTATTTAACTCCATCACATCAGGATTTTGCCATAACCTCAATGAAACTATAATTTAAGCAATTTCGACATCTCTTCACATAAATAACCGTAACTTTTTCTAGACAAAAATGACCCCATCTATTTTGTAATGGATCGATTGCAAATTAAATTTACAATCCGAAGATATGAGATATCGGCCTCCAAGTGAGAGGTCCGAGGATTTTGCTTCTTGAGCGACACGACCCAGCTTCGAGGGTCATTTCTGCCAAACAAAAGCTAGCAAAAATCTGAACAAAATCAGTAGTACGTAGAAAGATGTTAGAAATCGATTGGCGCTAATTGGAGGTCGGTGCGTGCCTTGGTTTTGGACATATGGCCGCTCGAAGTCACCGGAAGGTGAAAAATCGATTTTTTTTACCGCTTCCCGAGGCTATATCTCGAAAATGAAACGAGATACAAAGCTGCGGTTTACACCATTCGATTTCTCTCACCTTTCTACATATCCCTGAATTTTGTCAGATTTTTGCCGACTCAGCTTTTTCCAAAATTTCCAAGGTAGAGAAAAAATTCAGAGGTATGTAGTATTATGATATTGGGATATTTTATAATAAAGCTAAACTTTGCAACAGTAAGGTCTAAATTACAAAATAATTGATTCATAATGACAGCAATAAAGTATTCATTAATAAAGATTTGCCAAAATAGCAACTTATAACGTAAATTAAAAATAGTAAATTAGAACGTTTAAGCCAGAGACTACCTCATCGCAGAACATGAGAGGATGTTGCACGTGGCCTCGTACAACGCGGTACTAAGTTTCAATATGGTAAGGTGAAATGGTAGAAAGAAGGGCTCATACAAAATGTATAGGTAATAGTAACGCGTAGTAGTAATATTTCATTGTACTGAATACCAATTAATTGTAATTTTATTATTTTAAATATTTAACATACCTGATATTAAAAAAGGATATTGGTACATTGTTTAACTTACAAAATGCTTATGGAACAATATTAAGTAGTTAAACATAGGTAGTATCCTACCAGAGTGCATAGATGTAGTTGGAACTCAGCGTAGAACCTACAAAATACAAAATAAACATTTTAAAAAGAATGTATTCACAAAGAAACTTAAAATACAAATGTAATAGGTTATGAAAGTGCTTAATTAATAACATTTTAACTATAAAAATCAAATGGGAGACCTAAACTCAGTGACTTTATAAGATAGTGAAAAACTCTCCCACAGCTAATGTAAAGTTATATAAAATACAAATTTCAAGCCTCGTAATGAGTAAAATCAGTGATAAGATTATAAATACTTACCAAGTGCATGTAACCACTCATCAAGCACTGGAATGTGTTGATTTTTAATAGTAGAAATTTTATAAAATAGTTGGTAGTAATCTTTGGTTAGGACTTTCTCCATAAAAGTTGCATAAAACATTTCAAATACAGAGTTTATGTAAGTTTATTCATTTTGTAATTATAGAGACCACTTTGCAGTTTGATCTGATGTAATAGCATATTTCGAATACCATACCCAAGGACTGGTACACAGCATTGCATCGTAGGCATACCTGAAAAATGCATGATTATTATTATTATTGTTACAAATGTTAAAAACGGTGTTTATATGATTTAAAACGATAGTAGGTGATTAGAATTTAAGTTAAAATGGGAAAAGTAAAGTATTTTTAGCAGTTTTAAGCAATTGTGAACAATTTTACGAAAAGTTATCGAAATTACTAATAAGACTCCTAGAGACATGTATGGGGTATCAAAATCTTCAGAAGAAGGTCAGAAAGATTAAAACATAATCAGAGTAAAGATTTATTCAGTAAATTGCTAGAAAATTCAACATAAAAAATATAAATTGTAAATATGTCAAAACTAGATTGCTTTGGTTTTTAGAAATGTCACATCTAAGCCAATAGAATTTAAGGATTAAGAAAAAAAAAAGAGAGTTGTTCAAGCGTGGGTACAGAAAAGACGCCGCTTATTGAGCTCCACAAAAGTTTACAAAATAAACTAAATTTAAATAAAATTTTCTTAAATCAAATGTAAAGTGAATGTTTAAAAGTATCCATAAAGTACGTGGAATACGTCAAATATAAATTAGGAGCAAAAAGGCATCCAAAGGTAATCAAATACCCTTTCGTAAATTTTGAAGACATAACCCTACTTTTTATAAATAATTTATGTAAATCTTATACAAGTGAGCAGTTTCTCACAAAATATTGGTAATTTGTTACTTACCTTAACAAATAAAGTAAAGTTCGGAAGTGTATCCGTTAAAACACAGTGCATAATTCGTCGTAAAACAAACCTCACAAAAACGCAAGAAATCAAGCAGCCATTCACAGATTTGCAGTATTGACAGAGTAGCGGGTCTACATCTCAGGCCGGAAAGTTGGAAGCAGCGATCTCTACATCCAGGACGGAGTAAGAATAAAAACATTGATCAAATTTAAGCTTAAATTCGCAAATAAAAGGGAAAACTAAATTTAGTAAAAGTTGCAACAAATATCTTTTCAAATCAAAAAGGCCGATTAGTTTTAAATTTTAGAATAGTTATTGTCTCACAATTTCATTTATATTTTTCCCATATTTTATTTATTAAATTTGTAATTTTTAATGGGCCTTTCCTTTTTTTAAAAATATCGAGACTAACCTTTATTTCAGAGCACCGTAGAACTTACTCCTGAGGTGAGAGGCAGACGAGCGCCCAGACAGCACACGATATCCTGAGGATATCCTATCACAGTCCCGTTGTCCCAGATTTGGGATTATCCCATATACATATCCCCAGGTCATCCCAAGGTTGACCTGACTGGATATTAATGTCCTGTAAAGATCCAATTATCGATATCCGTAGGATATCCGCAACTGATTGCCTACGGATATCCTGACGGGTTGTTAATATCCTATAGTTGTACAAAATACATATATCCTACGGATGTAATAGAATCGATATCCGTGGGTTATCCTGTCCAGATTGCCCACGGATATCCAATGATGGGATGGGATTTTTACCACTTTTTTAAAGAAACTTATTTGCACAAAAACGGTAAAACATTAAACTATATTTATTTAGGCACACATTTTATTTTAGAATAAGAAATCGAAAATTTCTAAAATTTTGATTTTTCCTCGCCGGATAATAAAAAAAAAATGATAATTTCAGTCAAAATGTTCCGAACAAAAGTAGTCTATTTTTGGTCAGGCAATAAAAAATAGGGGTTTCCATTTAAAAAACTAATTTGACCTTGAATGACCTATAATCCTTCCACCTAAAGTCAAAGTGACATATATGCTGTAACTGCCCCCATCCAATTCTACAACTTTTGTTTGAAACATTTTTTCGTAAAGTGCTTTATTATTACTCGAGATAATTGAAAGTTTCATATTGAAAAAATCACCCGATATATAATACTTTTGTACACAATTTATAAATATATAGGTATATATAGAACATAAATAAAGGTATAAATATATAGAATAAACTAGAACAATGTCAAATTCAAATCGTTGAGTAAAAGAATATGTACCTATTCAGTGGTTGAAGTAGAAAGGTATGCCAGTATCGAACTGTGACCTAATAACATATGACGTCAGAATTACTTTTAAAACAATATTGAGTTTCTTACCTTTACTACTTATCAAATATTCTATCTAAATATTACTTTGTCCAGGGTTACATAAGAGTATAAGTAATTAATATAATTTTTTTATACAATTACTTGTTAATCATTTTACCTCGTGAACAGTTTATTGGCAAACTGAAACATTTTAAAATTTAGGCATGCGCACTTTGTTATCATCGACCGCATCATCACGCCATCGCGATTCCTGGTTTAATTTTTAATTTGTAATTGTTTTGTGCATGTGCCATCGCTGGATTGCTGTAGAAGCCGTTTCTGTTTTTAAGAATTATATGTATATATTACTTATAATAAGTGTATATAACGTGCGTAGTGTAGTGTGTAGTGTAAGCAGTTATTTTCAGCGTTAAGTATTCTTTTGTTAAAATTAGCTTTTATAACGCCATTTAATTTTACTTAACCTAAAAAAAAGTTTGGGGGAAAATGTCGAACAAAATCAGTTTCTTTATTTCCATTTGAAGATTTAGTTGCTGTTGCAGGAATATATTATGGTTATGAAAAGCCTATGGATCCAAATTTTTTCTTAAGGGATTTTGTTGACGAGGCAATATGTTTAACTAATAAAGGTTTTATTTAAAAAAATAATAACTATGATGACTTTTAAAATTAAAGCTTTTATTCGTGATGCTGCTGCAAAAGCATTTATAAAATTGATTAAAAGTCATACTGGTTACTTTTCTTGCACTCAGTGTATCCAAGAACGGGTATTTATTAATAACACTGTTTGTTTTACAGAAATGAATTGCGAACAACGCACTAACGATGATTTTGCTTTACAAAACCAAAAAGAACATCACACATGCACAAGTATTTTACAAGAAATTTCCAATATTGGTTTAGTGTCTTCATTTTCGTTGGACATTTTCGTTTTATTTTGTTACGTTTATTTTAAAATAATAAAAATATTGATAACGTGTCTTATTTTTAAATACTACTCTAATATTAACCTTTTCCAGCTATATTTAATAAGTTTTTAAGTTCTCTGGGTATTTTATATCGCCAACATCAGTTTAATTAATCTAAAAAATGAAAACAGAGTGGTATGGGATGCTTCGCCAGTATACAGTGTGTCTCAGGATATAGTTACCTAAATGTAAGATGTGTAATGGACCAAAAATTTTCGAATTTTGGGATGGTATTTGGGGATTGAGACCTGCTTGTTGTAAAACTAAAGCATACCAAAAATGACTTGATTTGGTGTTCTACAGGGTGTTTTATAAGCAAAGTTGTGAAAATCACCACTAATAAAGTACCTTTATTTTCCAAAATATGAAAAAATCCCACTAAGAAAAGTTATTTAGAATGCAATTTTATACCTCTGTACCAAATTTCAGAAATATAAAATTATTTTTTGAATCTTCCCATTTTTTTGCAAAGAGTTGAATTCATATTTAAAGTTGTGAGCAAATGTTAATAATCTCAAAAAGTAGTCTATTGGTAAATAAAATTTAGCTTCTACATACACAACATTAAATATTAATTCACAAAAAATAATTTCTATGCAGTTTTAATTGAATGGTTCAAAAGTTTCAAAAAAATAATTTTATATTCCTGAAATTTGGTATAGAGGCATGAAATTGCATTCTAAATAACTTTTCTTAGTGGAATTTTTTCATATCTTGAAAAATAAAGGTACTTTATTAGTGGTGATTTTTACAACTTTGCTTATAAAATACCCTGTAGACCAAATCAAGTCATTTTTGGTATACCTTAGTTTTACAACAAGCAGGACTCAATCCCCATATACCATTTAAAAATTCCAAAATTTTTGGTCCATTACACCTCTTGTTACATCTATCCTGGGACACACTGTATATATAGTGACTAGGCTGGCCTCCTCAATGCCACCACATAGATCATAACATCAAAAAATGTGCTCTACTGACAAAGGACAGTGTCTATTTTTTCGAAATTTGTCAATAGAATGATTTAAGATGTAAACGTTATATGCTCATATCTTTAAACCATCACATTTATTATTGTAGAATTGGGATAGTGCAGAGGTAACTTAACAGAACTCCGAGATGAATGGTGCAAGACGATACCAAAGAAATCGCTGTTCAGTAATCTAAATAGCAAAGACTGATCGAAAATTTGCTTTCAAAATTGGCAGCTTGTCCCCCTATCCATTGTGTGCTCCAAAGAGTAGGAAACTAAGCATTTCATGTCAAAATAATATTTTTGTTACTATTATAAATTTAAATGTGATATAGTTTCAAGTAAACAATACTAACATAATATGCTTTCAAGTAGTAAAAATATTATTTTTGCATGAAATGCAACAGTCTACTATGCAACGAATGGCATAGAGTATCAAGTTGCTAACATTGATTGAAAGCAACTTGCAGTCTGGCTATTTAGGTAAATTACGCCCCAGAAAGCCTACAACGATATCCTGGGGATAGCATAAAACAGATCCTCTAAGGGTCCCAGGATAATCCTACGGATATATAAAAATACGTCCGTGGGATATCCTGAGGATATCGAAAGTAGTGTAAATTCGAGATCCCAGGGATAGTAATGGGATCATTATGGGATATCCTCAGGATATTGCTATATCCTGCTTCGATATCCCTAGGATGGCCGTAGGATAACTTTGTGCTGTCTGGGCGGTAGGTTCCTCATGTTCTGAAGTGAGCTAGCGAATAATACCTTGTCGCGGGGTTAAGCGTGACTGGCGTCCAGGCAAAATTAAGTAAAAATAAATAAATAATAATAATATAAAAATTGTAATATCATAACAGTAGGAAGGCGAGAGAAATCGAATGGCGCAAACCGTAGCTGTGTATCTCGTTTCGCCTTCGAGATATGACCTCGGGAAACGGTAAAAAAATTCGATTTTCACCTTCCGGTGAATTCGAGCGGCCATATCTCGAAGACCAAGGCACGCACCGATCTCCTATTTCTCACGTTTTTCTACGTACTCCTGATTTTTTTCAGATTTTTGCTTTCTTTCATTTGGCAGAAACGCCCCTCGAAGCTGGGCCATATCGCTCGAGAAGCGAAATCCTCGGACCTCTCACTTTGGTGGCCGATATCTCACTTAAAAAGCGTCGAAAAAATACCATGTCTCACACTATCAGATTGCATTAATTTGCAATCGATCTAGTACAAAAAAAGAGAGGGGTCTAGAAAAAGTTACGGTGATTTATGTGAAGAGATGTCGGAATAGTTTAAATTATGAATGTTTTGAAGTTATGGTAAAATCCTGATGTGATGGCGTTAAATAGACCTCAGATTAGGATTCAGTGACCTCAAGAACATATACTATACACGGCCAGACCCCCAGATTGGAAGGATTTTTTTTGTGTGGCTGTGTAATGAACGTAGACGTAACAAACTTTTATAGATTATAGGTTTTGCTTCGTAAAATGAATGTTCTTGTCCTGTCGTGTAGGCGTACAAAAAGTTATAGCCAATCGATTTGGGGTAGCTCGACGAGATCAAACGTAATATCGCATTAGTTCTGCAAAAAAACCATCTCAGTCCATAAAACGGACCTCTTTTAACTTTCATTTCTTTTGCACGTGCCTTTGCAACAATAATTGTTATTTGTAATGCTATTGTTGATATAAGTGTTGATGTTGCTGTTGTAAAAAGTATAACTCTTGAGAAAGAAAATAAGCCCAACTAGGTTACACTACGACATTCCTAAGCTGTAGAAATTAATTTTCAAAAATGTTCCATTATAATAAACAAATGCTTTTTGGCAAAAGTATACAAGTACACATTTTCAAAAATAAAGACATAGACGCACTAATTTTTAGCTGTTGGATTTTGGTACAATAGTTATACGTACTGACAGGTACACATTCCCGCTGAAAAACACCGGTTGGCATTTTTTGAAACAAAACCTTTTCAGGCTTCTTTGCCTAGGTTATATAAGTAACTCTTTGAAATTTGAATTCCTTCATTAGACAGTTTTGAAGATCTGCTAGTCAGTCGTGAACCACTGACGCGAGCGAACGTGTTCTACTAACGGCAGTAAAGTGAAGTGAATAGTTCGTTGTGTAGCAGTGAAGTGGCAGCCCCACAAAGAGGTTAAGGAGAGAAGAGGAAATTCTAGATGTCTTTTTCAAAACGATAGAATCAAATATCTTTTGATTGAAAAGTCTCCCTCACTTGGAGACGCATACTTGTTTTATTTATTTTATTTTTATGTACTTTTCTACCATCAACAAATAGGTATTCCCGTACAGATTTCAACGATATCGTGTGCTGGGGAGCATCATGGAGGACGACTCCAGCTCTAGGAATGTTACGCCATATAACGATACGGACAAAGACTGCGTTATCAACGAGCTCCTACAGGAGAATGCAGTTCTCAAGAGCCAAATCACATTAACTGCCGGCACCGCCCCAGGGGCGTTCATCCGACTTTAATAAAAATGCCGTGACCGCCCGAGAGGCGTTCTTCTATATACCTAATACAATGTTGCACTAAACTGTGCGGACAGTTGGAATTGGTTCGCCGTGTTAATAGCATGTTTCCTTAAGGTTCATTCCATCACGTGTCAGGTTTGGTTTTTAATTTTTGGTAATCGGTGCCCATTTTAGCCGATTTGTGTTGCAAGGGGTAAGTTTTTATGTATTAATGTTTATTATTTGCCTTGGCCTTATCAAACAATGTTTATTTTGGTTTTTGAATTAGTTTTAAGAGATAAATAACAAAAATTAATAACATAACCTAAATAACAAACAAAAATTTGATGTTGACCGCCCGAGAGACGTTGACCGGCACAAAGTGCGCGATTCATATTTTTATTATTGTTTCTTTTAGATATCATGGATGACGAGCCGGGACCCTCAAAAAAGGTGAAATATAGTCGAGAAAAACAAAATAAATTAACAGACGCTGAGATGCTAGCTTTTTTAGAAGAAACAGATTACCAGGAGGACCCCTTCGAAAACAGTAGTGACGATGATCCTGATTACTTGTCCGAAAGTGACAATAGTGAGTCCAAAGACGAAGATTCTTCTTCACAACCTCCACAAATGCCCCTTCGAGTCCCCACACCTACAGTTTTACCACAAATTTTAGCGCCAAATCCTGTGAATAGTGCACAGAATAATGATTGGAGTTATACTGAAGTTCCAAGTCCAAATTTTCCTTTACGAAGAAGACTGGCTTACTTATAATTGTTAATTCCAAAGAACCAACAGAATATTTTTATATAGCGACAGATGAATTTTTTAATATGTTATGTACGAGGGCAAACAAACATGCAATCGATTTAATCGCATTGGGCTTAGGAGATGAATCGAGGATGCGGCATGGGTTGATGTTGCTCCAAAGGATATGAGAACTTTTTTGGGATTTCATATGGGGACAACTAGACTTAACAGAATGAACGACTACTGGAAAAAGAATCATCTGTTCAACCTACGGTGTTTTTCAAGTGCGCAAATTGCCAAGGGGCCCACCCAGCAAGTTACAGAGGATGCCCAAGCTTCCCCAAGGAGCCAGCACGTCTACAGAAAACAACAAATCAGGGATAAAGAGCGAAGATGGCCACAGCAGACACCAGAAAGGTCACCGCTGGAAAAAGCTACGCAGAAGCAGCCAGCACCAAGGGCAAAGCCGCACCTGCAAACAAGGCCAAGACAGCGCCGAAGAAGGGGGTCAAATCCTCATATTCTGCTGTGGCCAACAATTTCACAGCTGCGCTCGCACAGATGCAGCAGATGTGCCCAGCAATGAGTGCATTCTTCGCCCAAATGCCAAATATTCTCAAAGAGTAGATGGCTACTACGCTGGTGAAGCCGAAAATCTTGCAGATCGCCTCGTGGAATGTAAACGGCCTCCGACAGAGGAAGCTAGAAATAGAAGAAATCTTGGAGAGGTACAACATCGACGTGATGGCCCCGCAAGAAAACAAACTTCGCCAGGATAATACGGAACTTCGAATCCCGGGCTACGAAGTCTATAGAGAACAATGAAGAGCAAACACAAGAAGAGTTGCTCTGCTCGCCAAGAACCATCGCCATAGTAGTTTCAAGGGAACGAAACGGTCCACTAAAAATAGTTTCCTGTTACCAGACAACTCAACGTCCGCTCCTAAACCATGACCTGGAGGCCCTCATAATACGGGGTACCCAGACGGTGGCCATAGGAGACTTCAACGCCAAATCGCCAGTATGGAATAGGAGACTTACCAACACTCGTGGACGGGTCATGCTGCGATTCCTAGAAGACTTCGAGGGAGAAGTCCAGTTTTAGGCTCGGAAGAACCGACGTTTGACAACGGAAGACATAGGCCCGGCGTGCTGGATACAGCTTTGCTCAACGAGATGACTTTCACCGCTGAAATTCAAACCCAAGCCGAAGGCTCCTCGGATCATAAACCCATCTCCCTAAAACTAGGCGATGGTGTCCCTGAAAAGGAAACTTTCGCTAAGAGAAGAACGAACTGGGAACAGTTCCGAACAATTTTGCAAAGGAACATTGCACACGTTCCCAGAATCGATAGTGAGGAAGAAGTAGAAGAAGCTATCATCTCCCTGGAAAACCACATCTGTCCACGAATCTGACCCCCTGTGAGGAAGCCAAACCCTGCCTCTACGGGGACGTCGTGTGGTGACGCCGCCGTGAGAGGTGGAACGTAATCATGTGTGCTGGTATGGTAAAGATAGCGGCCGTCGATTCCCAACTCATGCGCAGAGCGATTCCACGCTGGCGGAGTCGGCGACTGAGAATGCGCCATAGCTAATATATTAAATAAAATTTATCACCCCTGGGTGTCGTCCGTAGACATTATGATAACTATAAGCAGATTTACTGCGAACAACGATACGACTGCGAGCCAAAAGCAGTGTATCAACAAGATAAAATTTATACAAGTTTCCCACACAGCACATGATATCCCTAGGATATTCTGATTTGGTCCCGTATATCCTAATCGAGGATAACATTCCTCAGGATATCCTTAGGATATCCCAATAAAATATATACAACCTGAGAATATCCCAAATGGGGATATCCTAGACAAATCCTAGCAGGATGTCCTAGTAATATCCTGCAAAGATATTAAAAGCCTAACAAAATATCCAATGTGGGAATATCCTGGGCAAGTCCTAGAGTCGTCCTATTATAGGTATTATTATTTAGGAAATTTCAGCAACAAAAATAATGAAAAGTATATAAAATTTTGAGGCTATTTATTTATAGTATCTTTTATTGGTTTGTAAAATTTGCTTCTAAAAACTTATTTGTTTCTTCTATTTGATAATCCCCTCCAGTACAAATAATTCATTAAAAATGTATATCTTATTTAAATAGCAGTTATTTATAATTTGGTATTAATACATTTACTATGTTTTGAATTAGCCGCCTTTTTGTGACAAGTTGAAAGTTCTAAGAAATCCGCTGGGTGTCGATGTCATTTCCACGTTCATTTTAAAGTTCTTTCGACAAATAAGTACGTTAAAATTTCATAAATGCTACTATGTTATATCTTTGTATTTATTAAATTATCTAAAAGGGGAAAATGTGATTGGTAATTTCTTATTTGACAATTCTCATTCTAACACTAGCATCCACACAGTCTCCTACGGCCATGCAGATTAAACTAGTATCCACATAACCCCCTACGATTATGAAGATTCAGTTAAAAATGAGAACAAAGACCTAAAATGAATTTATTTATCTACCTTGTCTTAAACAATTTTTCATTCCAATGGATTACATTTTCATGAAATCTATCATTCTGTTTCCTGGAAATGCTTAGCCTTTGAAACGTTTTTCGCCCTTATTCTGGAGCTCATCAGAAAGACATAAAGCCATTCATAAAGATGTTTCATGCAAAACCAAGACAATTTCTATGAATAAGTGTGAAATGATTATATTTGACATTGACTGATAAAAACAACCTCACCTATCTATTAGCTAACTAGTATTGGAGCCTATATACTCTATGCATGTTTAAAAATGAATTATTATTTGTTTGCTTATAATTGTATTGAAACATTCTTTATAGGATTTTGCAAACAGCAGAAAAATTAACTATCTATAAAAGAAAAACTTTGTGTAGAAATATTAATGAAATCTTTGCATTCTTTCGATAACCTGAATTCTGGTTATGCTAGCAAATTAAAATCCTAAAATGAATTTGTCTAATTTCTTATTTGACAATTCTCATTCTAACACTAGCATCCACACAGTCCCCTACGGCCATGCAGATTAAACTAGTATCCACATAACCCCCTACGATTATGAAGATTCAGTTAAAAATGAGAACAAAGACCTAAAATGAATTTATTCATCTACCTTGTCTTAAACAATTTTTCATTCCAATGGATTACATTTTCATGAAATCTATCATTCTGTTTCCTGGAAATGCTTAGCCTTTGAAACGTTTTTCGCCCTTATTCTGGAGCTCATCAGAAAGACATAAAGCCATTCATAAAGATGTTTCATGCAAAACCAAGACAATTTCTATGAATAAGTGTGAAATGATTATATTTGACATTGACTGATAAAAACAACCTCACCTATCTATTAGCTAACTAGTATTGGAGCCTATATACTCTATGCATGTTTAAAAATGAATTATTATTTGTTTGCTTATAATTGTATTGAAACATTCTTTATAGGATTTTGCAAACAGCAGAAAAATTAACTATCTATAAAAGAAAAACTTTGTATAGAAATATTAATGAAATCTTTGCATTCTTTCGATAACCTGAATTCTGGTTATGCTAGCAAATTAAAATCCTAAAATGAATTTGTCTAATTTCTTATTTGACAATTCTCATTCTAACACTAGCATCCACACAGTCCCCTACGGCCATGCAGATTAAACTAGTATCCACATAACCCCCTACGATTATGAAGATTCAGTTAAAAATGAGAACAAAGACCTAAAATGAATTTATTTATCTACCTTGTCTTAAACAATTTTTCATTCCAATGGATTACATTTTCATGAAATCTATTATTCTGTTTCCTGGAAATGCTTAGCCTTTGAAACGTTTTTCGCCCTTATTCTGGAGCTCATCAGAAAGACATAAAGCCATTCATAAAGATGTTTCATGCAAAACCAAGACAATTTCTATGAATAAGTGTGAAATGATTATATTTGACATTGACTGATAAAAACAACCTCACCTATCTATTAGCTAACTAGTATTGGAGCCTATGCATGTTTAAAAATGAATTATTATTTGTTTGCTTATAATTGTATTGAAACATTCTTTATAGGATTTTGCAAACAGCAGAAAAATTAACTATCTATAAAAGACAAACTTTGTGTAGAAATATTAATGAAATCTTTGCATTCTTGGATAACCTGAATTCTGGTTATGCTAGCAAAGATTTCATTAATATTTCTACACAGTTTTTCTTTTATAGATATGTCAATGTCAAATATAATCATTTCACACTTATTCATAGAAATTGTCTTGGTTTTGCATGAAACATCTTTATGAATGGCTTTATGTCTTTCTGATGAGCTCCAGAATAAGGGCGAAAAACGTTTCAAAGGCTAAGCATTTCCAGGAAACAGAATGATAGATTTCATGAAAATGTAATCCATTGGAATGAAAAATTGTTTAAGACAAGGTAGATAAATAAATTCATTTTAGGTCTTTGTTCTCATTTTTAACTGAATCTTCATAATCGTAGGGGGTTATGTGGATACTAGTTTAATCTGCATGGCCGTAGGGGACTGTGTGGATGCTAGTGTTAGAATGAGAATTGTCAAATAAGAAATTAGACAAATTAATTTTAGGATTTTAATTTGCTAGCATAACCAGAATTCAGGTTATCGAAAGAATGCAAAGATTTCATTAATATTTCTACACAAAGTTTTTCTTTTATAGATAGTTAATTTTTCTGCTGTTTGCAAAATCCTATAAAGAATGTTTCAATACAATTATAAGCAAACAAATAATAATTCATTTTTAAACATGCATAGAGTATATAGGCTCCAATACTAGTTAGCTAATAGATAGGTGAGGTTGTTTTTATCAGTCAATGTCAAATATAATCATTTCACACTTATTCATAGAAATTGTCTTGGTTTTGCATGAAACATCTTTATGAATGGCTTTATGTCTTTCTGATGAGCTCCAGAATAAGGGCGAAAAACGTTTCAAAGGCTAAGCATTTCCAGGAAACAGAATGATAGATTTCATGAAAATGTAATCCATTGGAATGAAAAATTGTTTAAGACAAGGTAGATAAATAAATTCATTTTAGGTCTTTGTTCTCATTTTTAACTGAATCTTCATAATCGTAGGGGGTTATGTGGATACTAGTTTAATCTGCATGGCCGTAGGGGACTGTGTGGATGCTAGTGTTAGAATGAGAATTGTCAAATAAGAAATTAGACAAATTCATTTTAGGATTTTAATTTGCTAGCATAACCAGAATTCAGGTTATCGAAAGAATGCAAAGATTTCATTAATATTTCTACACAAAGTTTTTCTTTTATAGATAGTTAATTTTTCTGCTGTTTGCAAAATCCTATAAAGAATGTTTCAATACAATTATAAGCAAACAAATAATAATTCATTTTTAAACATGCATAGAGTATATAGGCTCCAATACTAGTTAGCTAATAGATAGGTGAGGTTGTTTTTATCAGTCAATGTCAAATATAATCATTTCACACTTATTCATAGAAATTGTCTTGGTTTTGCATGAAACATCTTTATGAATGGCTTTATGTCTTTCTGATGAGCTCCAGAATAAGGGCGAAAAACGTTTCAAAGGCTAAGCATTTCCAGGAAACAGAATGATAGATTTCATGAAAATGTAATCCATTGGAATGAAAAATTGTTTAAGACAAGGTAGATAAATAAATTCATTTTAGGTCTTTGTTCTCATTTTTAACTGGATCTTCATAATCGTAGGGGGTTATGTGGATACTAGTTTAATCTGCATGGCCGTAGGGGACTGTGTGGATGCTAGTGTTAGAATGAGAATTGTCAAATAAGAAATTAGACAAATTCATTTTAGGATTTTAATTTGCTAGCATAACCAGAATTCAGGTTATCGAAAGAATGCAAAGATTTCATTAATATTTCTTCACAAAGTTTTTCTTTTATAGATAGTTAATTTTTCTGCTCTTTGCAAAATCCTATAAAGAATGTTTCAATGTGATTGGTTATTGTCCGCAGATGTTATTGAAGGATACGTAATCCTATATATTTTTCTGAGTAAATACAATTTTTTTTAAAATTCATTAAGTATAACTTTTCAACACGCTATGATTTTTTAAAGTCATACATATCATGTCTTATAACTTCTAGCCACCCTAAACTCTGTTGATTTTAATAATACCAAAAAAAGGCAAGGATCATTTTTATGTAATACTATTATTTCATGGTTTTACAATTTTTGAAACTTTTTTTACTATTTTTTACACATTTTGAGTAATTTTGAAAAAACACTGTGTTATAATTGTTTCCACCGCTTCTCGGGGTTGAAAAAAAAAATTCTTTCATTAATCGTTTTCAAATACTTCAAAGCAACATATCAAAAATTCAAGTATTTACCTAAAAATTTTGATTTGTCGACCTATTCCATTGGACTATATATAACCTATATTAGTTTGGTAGATTTACTTTTAAAGTGTTATAAGCCAATTGATAGATACAAATATGTGTATGGAGTTGTACATATATCTATCACATTTTTATTAGTCATTTTATCTCTGCCATTATATAAACTTGTTTTCCTTTGCCTTTGCTTATTGGCTCAGTTTAAAAGTAATGATCTTATAAAATAATATGTATTTTTTGCTGTCTTTAGAAATATCCAATAAACCCTAAAAGAACTGGGGATGTCCTATATAAAGTTCGATCAGTGTCCTCAGGTTGTTCATAGTAAAGCCCAGACATAACCCATATACGAGCTGATGATGTCCTGTACACACCCGTACTGATGTCCTGAGGACGTCATCAGCAAAGCCCGAACTGTCCCATTTGGATATCCTACGGACATCCTAAGGTGATAATGGGATCCTCCCAGGATATCCCATATGTCCTGAAAAGTTGTCCCCAGTATGTTCTGAGGATGTCCTTGTGCTGTATGGGTTATGTCCTTAATAAACAGAGTGGCTAGGTCGGATGTGGCCGACGTGCAGCTAGACACTCTGTGGTCAGCCCTAACTGAAAATTTAGAATATAATTGTGTTTGCATTTAGGAAACGTCTGTCTTTCGCGTCTTGACAAGAGCAGGGGCCTAATTCCTTCTCAACACTCCGGTACGCTCGTAGAGTCGAAATGCGTCCCTTAGCTTATCGAATGCCCGACGAGGCGAGTGGTGCTGTTACACAGCGGAAAACAGGAACAGAAATACTTCTTGGATAACAGGAAGGACATCGGCGTATGACATGACTTGCCACTGGATGACTGGAGCATGCGGTGATGTTTTGGATGGCGGAGCACAGCGGTGCCACGAACAAGTTGAGTCGTAGATAACTTGCCGTGGTGATGGGAACAGATCGAGGGTCACTGGGTCGGCGACACTTATCTAGTCCTTGTACGGCGACGAACACTCTTACTGTCGACAAAGTCTTGCATTGTTGACCAGTCTATACGAGGGTTCATATTTCGTAGTAACTATCGGAGTGTCAACCGACGTGCAGAATCTCTGATGAAGACGTTGCTGTTCCTTCTCTTCGTGATGGCGGCAGCCTTGGAAAAGGCTATACCGAAAAGTATCAGTATGTAACGATTTCTTTCTTTGAATGATTTTGGTGTGTTTTAGTGGCACACCAAAATCTCGAGAGTAAAAGGGTCGTGCGAAAATATTTATTATATGTCTGACGGAACTGGGTAAACTGGGTCGTGCGGATGTATAGAAGATACTCAGACGAAACTGGGATTATCGATAAATTAGTTTTAATTGCAGCCTACAGAATGACTAAATGGTGAAATTAAAATGAAAAGAAAATGTTGTAAAATCTGGTACGTGAGTGATGCCGCGGCGGCTGCTAGCGATCAACTGATTTCCAAGTGCAAAACGCTGTGCAAGGAATAAGTCCTTGTTTGGGTCCTACGCCTGCTGGACGTTCCGTGCAGTGTGTGGGATCATCGTAGTTGGCGGCTGCCAGACGTTCCTTGCATGATGGGGGCCATGGTGGCCGGTTGTGGTGGGACGTGCCCTACAGAGTAGGGGGCCGTGGTCGTTGTCGTGACTGATGGCTGATGCATATGTCTTGATGTGCCTGGTTGCTGGGAATCATGTTCGTCCTGATAAGTTGCTGGTTGCGGTGAGACAGCTGTCCTGGTTCGTTGATATCTCGTTTTGTCGTTAATGCAGGTCCGTTGGTCCCATCCTCTTTGTGGTGATCCTCTGTCGGTATTGGAGGCACCGTAGTGACTTGAATGGTCGTGATTTGAACTGGTTGCCGGGCTTGGAAGTGCAACACTACGTCTTCTACTTTGGGTTGTGGTTCCTCTATGTTGGTTTCTAGTTGTTGTGCCGAGCATCCTAGCTCTGCTCGGCCCATCGGGCGTTTCCCGACGGTTGTTGAGTGGATCGATTGGGCTGACTCTGGTTCGAATTCTCCCTGGGACTGTTGTTCCCCGCTGGCCGGTTCTGCGCATTACCCGTCCTGGGTGCTGCGTTGGATGCTTGTTCGTTGCCTTGGTTGGTGGGGCAGTTCCTGTGAAAATAGCTAGGTAACCGGGACATCACTGGCACTTGGGTAGGTTGGTGGTCCTGTCTGGTGGCGGCGTCGCTGGACGTGGTAACGGCCGTAACTGCATCTGGATTTCTTTATAATCCTGTTCCGTCCATTCGGCGACGCGGCTAAACTCCTCCAGGCTGTGGATCACGGTATTTCTGGTTGCGAACCTTAGTTCCGGGCGCAGCAACTCTCGGACCTCTTCCACCATTTCTTCTTCCGCCAGGTGTTTTTCAACTCTCAGCCATAGCCCAATCTTCCTCTGGATAAATACTGCCACTGGTTCGTCTTCTCGCTGCCTCTCGCCATGTAGTCTGGAGCGTAGATTCCACAGTGTGCTGTGTCATTGTATCTTCGTCTTGTTTTCTCTTTGAAGAATTGGAAGGTGATCTTCGTTGTCCTCCACATCTTGAAAGTTTTCCTTGCCCCTTCTTCCAACTGCTCGATGGCGACTCGAACCTTGTCCCTGTCCTGGATGCCCTGTTCGTTCATGGCGTCGTCCAGTTCCACCTCGGGATCTTCCCATTCCAATCCTGAGAAGGTGGGTAACGTCCTTGGTCGCATTTGTTGGTTGCGCGGCGATGGCTTGGATGGCTGCTCGGGTGCTTTCCTGTATGAGCTGTACCATATCTTGTGATAGTTGCTGCATGTCTTCCATTGGGCGCCACTGGGGTTGTTCCCCAAAATTTGTTGGATGTGGGTCTTCCCTTGTCCAAGGTGAATGGTGAGCCCCGCGTTGATAGGTGCCATGTCCACGGAACAAGTCCTTGTTTGGGTCCTCCGGCTGCTGGACGTTCAGTGCAGTGTGTGAGATCATCGTGGTTGGCGGCTGCCAGAGGTTCCCTGCATAATGGGGGGCCATGGTGGCCGGTTGTGGTGAGACGTGCCCTACAGCGTAGGAGGCCGTGTTAGTTGTCGTGACTGATAGCTGATGCATATGTCTTGATGTGCCTGGTTGCTGGGAATCATGTTCTTCCTGATAAGTGGTTATTTGCGGTGAGACGTGTCCGGCATAAAGAGGGGCCAGCGTGTTTGGTTGCTGCGAGACGTACTCTGCATGATGGAGGGCCAGCGTGGTTGGTTGCGGTGGAACGTACCCTGCATGATGGGGGGCCGCCCTGTCCAGGTTCGCCGTGGCGATGGCCAGTAAGTGGGCCAGTTGCTCGTAGCTTGGCAGGGCAGCCGTGGTCGTCGCTGCCTCCGTAGTCATGGTGGTCCGGGTACTGGAAGGATCCTCGCAGGGAATAGACAGGTGTCGGATCCTGGTGTCAGTCGTAGAGGCCTGGGTACATCGTCGGTCCGCCCCCGGCGTGAGTCGGTGCGACGGTGGCGTCAGTTCCAGGTGTTCGGAAATTATTTTGCCCACAGCCTCCCAGGCCACGTCGGAGGGTGGCGTCGATTCCTCTGAGAATCCCTGACCTTCCTGGAATGTGGAGCCGGGGCGAGGCGTCGCTGAGTCAGACGTCGTGGTGGTAGCTTCGGTGAGCGGGGGTGTCGGCTGACTGAAAAGGTCCCCCTCAGTGTCCGCCAGAGCGGGGTTGAAAGCCTTTCCACTTGTTGTGGCCATAGTGTCACTATTTATTTATTATTATTTGAATGATTATTATTATTAATACTGTTCACTACTAATAAAACAACTGGTTAAACAATAAAGTGCCAGGGTAGCACTGTTATCGTTGCTGCTGCTGAAGTTAAGTGGTGTACTGCTGGCGATCGACTGACGCCTGGCTGCGCCAATATTCTTGACTTTGATGATGGTCTCGGATGAATAGGGGTCGAGCTTTGAGCTCTTTGCCCCAATCATCGCTGTAGACCTGGACCGGTCTCGTAAGGGATGGACCTGTTTTTTACGACTACCCCACCTGCAAATGCAGACGTAGACGAAGTCAGCAGACCTCCCCTAGTTATGGCTGTTGGACCCTGCCAGCTGGGTCGTTTCTTCTGGCGCTCTTCTGTCTTGAATTCCTTTCTTCGCTGGCATGTCGGCTTCCGGGAGCGTCTTTCGTGAGAGGGAACGGCTCTCTCGGAGTTTGGAAGGGTTTGGGGGGTGTGTGACCAGTCGGAGCCCAGGGTGCCAATTATTGGCATCATGTGCTCCGATTTCGTCGGAGTGAAGTTTTATGCTGTGTAGCTCAAGGATTGTGCTCGGCCAAGGACGCTTGTTTTAGCTAGGGTAAGGGTACCTAGCTGGTTGTTTGCTGGATACCCCCGGGATCGGGTGATTTGGGTGTTTTGGTCATTGTCTCCTTGCGGCGTGGCTTGAAGATCGGTCTGAAAGGAAGGTTAGTTATGCTTACCCATTATCCAGGATCTGGAGCTTCGGCCTCTTGTGACTAGAAGCGCCGTTGGGGTCGTAGTCAGTCGCCTGTCTGACCAGCGGATTCCCATGCTCTGCTGCATGGGCGTATAGTTTCTTCGCTCTGTCCTGGATGACTTCAGTTACCGGGGTGTATTCCAGGTCTCTGAAGATATCGGCGTTTCTGACAAACCAAGGTGCATCCACGGCGCACCTGAGTAGAGTCCTTCTCGTCCTCGCCTTCTGTATAATCGCTTCCGTATTCTGTTTCCACGTCAGGCTTCTGTCCATGATAACGCCAAGGTACTTGACGGTATCGTGCCATTGGATGTTGTCGCCGTTCATGGAGACGTGTCCTGTGGGAGTTTGCTTCCTCACTCTCTTGAAGAGTATGGCTTTGCTCTTCTCCGCATTAACTTTGACTTTCCACTTGTTGCACCACTCTTCCAGAAGGGATGCTGCTTCCTGGAGGTTGCGGGTGGCAAGTCTTGCGCTCCATGATCTTGCGATGATGGCCGTGTCGTCTGCGTAGAGCGCCAAAGAGGTCCTTGCGGTTCTTGGCATGTCGGAGGTGTAGATGGTGAACAGGTGGGGGGAGAGTACCGATCCCTGCGGTACGGAGTTGCCTCCGTTGAAAGTAGGATCTCACTAGTTTGACGATGCCGGCGGGATAACCCATCGACAGCATCTTCGCCAGAAGACCGTCGTGCCAAACCCTCGAAGGCCTTGGCTACATCGAGGAAGATCGCTCCTGTGACTTGACGACGGTTGAAACCCTCCGTGATGTGTTCCGTTAGACGTAACACTTGGAGCTCGGTGGAGTGCTCGGTTCTGTAGGCGAACTGCTCATCTGGGATGATCTGCAGCTCATCGGTCAGAGTTTTAAGTCTTTTCAAGATGATCCTCTCGGCTACTTTGCTCATCGCCGGTAGAAGACTAATGGGCCTGTAACTGGAAGGGAAGGTTAGATTCTTACCTGGTTTGGGAATCATGATGACGTCGGCTTTCTTCCACTTGGTGGGGAAATAACGTAGTCTCAGGATGGCGTTGATGATGTTCACCATTGCTGCTACTCCTTTGAGAGGTACTTTCTTGAGTACCATATTTCCTATTCCGTCGCACCGTGGAGCTTTGCGGGGCTTGAGACTTCTCAGGATTCCCACAACATTAATGTCGTCCATGTATTTACTAATGTTTTTTGGACCGAAAGTCACCTAAATATTTTTTAAATGGATTTATTGTGAAACTCAGCTGTTAATTCTCGAGGCGTTAAAAGTGTGCCAAAAAAACTAACTACATGGGTCAGGCACACTATTAGACTATTTTGAAAATCTGTATTGTACATTGCCAAAATCCATATACAGGATGATGTTTTTAGGTAAGATCCAAAATTTAAAAAATTGGCTCAGGCCCTGACTTTTTTTTTTGTTTTCGATACTGAATTATGTAGACCTCTATTAGTAAAACATATCTATTAAATTTAGTACAATTTTCTACAGCCATTAAAAAAAATACGGCCGATCTAAATTTTGGCAAAAAATAGAAAACACGCTGTATATCAGAAACGAGAGGCATTAGAGATCTAATATATTCTTAAATCGCCTTAGGGTTCTGTACCCCTCACTAACGTATGGCGAGTCACTCATGAAACACCCTGTATAAATTAAACATCAAAGGACTTAGTACCGAGCCTTAGGGAAAGCCTATGGATGTGTATCGGGGTCCTAAATATTTATTATTGTCATAAATTTTTCTAAGAGAGGTTTACTATGGTATTAGAAATTTTCGAGGGTATTTAAAATGCATCTAACCTGTTTTTAAGTATAAACAGGTCAACAGTATCGTATGCCCCTTTGATACCTAGAAAAACTGCCCCTAGGTATCCATTTGATGACTAACAATTCTGTATGTCTGTGGTTAAGTGAGAAATGGCGTTAAGAGTGCCAAATCCCTGTTTAAATTCATATTGAGTAATTGGAAGACATCGATTCTCCTTAAGCTACCACTCCAACCTATATTCCATTATTCTCTCGAATATTTTTAAGATAGATGATAAAAGTAATATAGGTCGGTATGATTAACTAAAATTAGGGTATTTATTTGGTTTTAATATGGGGATTACAATTATGTTTTTCCAATCCTCAATATTTTCGTCACGAATCCAAATATCGTTAAAAATGTAAATTAGGAACATTTCGCATTATCTGACAAATAAAAAATCATAGGGTATCTTATATCATCGAGTCCAAGAGACGTACTATTAGGGATTTTCAAAGTATATTCCAGTTCTTCTAGCCGTAATAATAATAATAAAAATAATAATAATAATAATAATACTAAGACATCTGGATGCCGGAGAGACCTACACGTACCTGGGTGTGCAACAACATCACATCCAGGACGTAAAACAAATTAAGGACACTCTCCGCGGCAAGTACAGACACCGACTCCGAAGGATTTGGTCTTCCGAACTTTCGGGAAAGAACAAGGTGTCTGCGACTAATATACTTGCCGTTCCGATTCTGCTCTACTCCTTTGGAGTAGTCAAGTGGACAGTAGATGAGCTGCGTCAATCGGATAGGGATACCCGCAAGATGATGCATATTCACAGAAGCATTCATCCTAGATCGTCCGTTCCTCGAGTGTACCTCCCACGTCAATGGGGGGCAGAGGACTCTTGAGCCTGGAGTGCATGCATGGCAGAGTAGCGCTGAGTATGGCATGTAACATCTTTAGGAGCTCAGATCCACTCCTGCGGTTAGTGAGAGATCATGAAACAGTAGGAGTGGGCGGATTTTTATTTAAGGCAGCACGCAGGGCCGCAGATGATCTCGGTCTCGTTTTCGACTTCAGGCGAAGAGGCAGGCGAGGTGCTGATGCACAGTCAGTAACTGAGCTTCCGCCAAATCGCCTGACAGCCCAAATTATAGCTGCCGAGCAGAGAAATCTGTTCAGGCAGCACGTCGATAAACCCATGCATGGAGTGTTCTACAACAACATAGAGACACTGGGTTTATCGACAAAGCTGACCTTCGCATTCCTGAGGTCAGCAGGGCTAAAATCGGAGACCGAGGGATTCATTGTGGCCTGCCAAGATGGTGTTATTAACACCTTGGTCTACCTCAGTCGTGTTATGGGTGTAGAGGTCCTCGACCTAAATTGTAGGACCTGCCATCAAGCTCCGGAGTCGCTCATGCATTTACTATCTGCATGTCCGATTTACGCGACTTCGGCCTACATCCACAGACATAACGCGGCTTTACGAGTGCTGTATTACTATCTTCGGCACTCGTACGAGGTAGACCGAACACCAGTGCTGCCTTATGTTCCCGGAGAGATCGAGTCCGTTGTCGAGAACGAGAAGTGCCGAATTTATTGGAACTACTCGTTCCCGACCGTCAGGCTGATTCAAGCCAACAAGCCTGACATAGTCCTCCTCGACAACCAGACCAAGGTGATGTATGTCATCGAGTTCTCGGCACCTGCCGAGACAAACATCACCTTGAAGGAGGAGGAGAAACGGACTAAATACCGAGATCTCCGGTATGAGCTCCGAGCGCTATACCCAGACTACTCGGTCAAGATGGTCGTCCTGATAATCGGCGTTCTCGGTGGGATGAGGCCTACGCTGCTCTCAGCATTGACGACCATACCGGCCTGCCAAAAATCAGCCGAATGGTTGGCAGGTCAAATGCAGAAGGCAGTCGTCTTGGGATCCCTGCGACCCTGCGTCTACTTAGGGCACACGATTCTGGAATTTACAACCACTAACCCTGTGGGATGTGGGGAGTGGTTGTAGATAATTCGCTGGCGCTTCCGCCGTGAGAATATCGGAGACACGGGAGAACTGTCCAGCATCGCTAACGCGGAAAAAAATAATAATAATAATAATAATAAGTTTATTTATTTACTGAAGACTGAAAACGTATACATTAAATAGACAAATTTTGTAGAATTATTTCTAATTACTGATACTGTAGGTTTACAAAATATTACAAATCAAGAAGCATTAATATAATTACATACACACACAAATCTACAGTGTAAATAAATGTAAGTACTCAAAAAGTGACTCAACACTTGTTTCGAGTTATAACTAATGTACAATACAATTTATCACAACCATAAAACACAATAATAAATCACAGCGATAATGTATCACAACAATAATAAATCACAACAATAAATCTGAACAGAATATATAATATGTAATAATAATGTATAAAGCAGGTACGTGTCTTTTTTTAAAATAAATATAACGTACACAAATAGATTAAAGAACTGTTTACTGCACCACACTTCCCTAAATCACACTTACACAACAGCTGTACAGAGCAACACAAACAACGGTAAGTATCAGCAGATTTTTCTTTGGTTTTTAGTATTTTTACATTTTTAGTTGATAAATATTTTTTATGTCAATAGTGTAATTTATTATATTCCTTGGACTTTCTATTATATGACTCTTTAAAAATTTTTTAAACGTATTTATTTTGGTTATATTTTGTAACTCGTTCGGTAATGAGTTGGGGCTAAGTAAGTATAAGACCTTTGTCCAACTGTTTTAATTATAAATGGTACAATATGTTTATTTTTTTATCTAGTACTGTATACATGAGAGGGTAGAGTTCCTATATTTTGGGTGAAGTTGGTATTTAACGCTTATGTTATAATAATACAATTGCCTAATGTCAAACAATGTTGCCTCTGTGTACAATAAATCTGATGAATATATTGAACTCCAGCCTAACATTATTTTTAGGAATCTTTTTTGTAGGGTTTCAAGAGGAGTTAAATGAGTTTTAACAACGCCACCCCATGAAGACACCTAAATATTTTATATTTTTTCAGGTAATACAGTACATAACGTTCCTCGTGTATTTATTTAAAGACATTGAAATGTTGGTTGACTAGATTTATTGCAACTAAGCGGTAGGTAGTGAGTTTTATCAAAATTTTTTTGAGGATATCTGAGTATAAAAGACTTAATTCAAAGACGGTTACAAATCATAATAACTGTATTATTTGCACAGCAACAAGCCAACATTATTTTACAGAACGAAATACTTTTTACTACTGACAGATGACAGCAATGACAGCATTAACGTATACTAAAGCTAGGTTTACATGATTGGTATATCAACACCCCTTCAATTATGTGAATCTAGCAAAACCACAAACAAGCAAAAAAAAATTAAAATGAACATTCCTGTATATTTAACAAATCTCTAAAATGTTTAAATTTTACCTTGGACAAGGGCTTTGTAAATAGATCTGCTTGTTGATCATTTGTTGATATGTATACTAATTTCACTCTATCTTGAATTAAACAGTCACGGATAAAATGAAATTTTGTATCAATATGTTTACTTCTTTTCGTTTCAAGAGTGGTGGCAATTTTTATGCAAGATTGATTGTCTTCATAGACAATAATGGGTTTCAAATTATTTCCAAGAATCTCATTAAAAATGTGATTCAAAAACAGACTTTCGGTTATGCATGAACAAAGTGCAATATATTCTGATTCTGTGCTAGACAATGCCACAAGACTCTGCTTTTTACTTTTTCAAAACACTGCATTATTATTTATTTTTACAATAAACCCAGTAATACATTTCCTGTCCATCGGATCATTTGCAAAATCTGAGTCTACGTAAGTATAAATCTGAATATCAGAATTATTTGTTTTTATGAATTTCAAACCAAAGTTTTTAGTTTTATTTAGATATTTAAGAGTGCTTTTTAAATATAATTTCAATGTTCAGTACCATATGAATTCTGAAATTGACTAAAATATGAAATAGAATAACACAAATCTGGTCTTGAACCTAGCATAATATACATGAGACAACCAATTAATTCACGATAAGGTAAACTTTCTTTACAAGATTCACTATTTGGATATAAATATAATTTCGGTTGTATTGGTATATCATTTGTCTTACAATTTAACATATTGAATCTATCGAGGACCTTTTTTATTAATTTTGTTTGAGAAATAAATAACTCATTATTTAACTTTTGAATTTCTAAGCCTAAAAATGTAAGTGTTTTATTACTTAACTCGGTCATCTGAAACATTTTTGACAATTGTGTTTTTAGAAACACTATATCATTCATACTTTTTGAAAACATTATAAGGTCATCTACATACAACAATAGATAAGTATCTTTAAAATTATAATATAAACAAGGGTCCTTTTTAGAACGTTGAAAACTGAACTTAATAATTGTATAATGAAAAGTTTTATTCCAGCATTTTGGTGACTCCTTTAACCCGTACAATGCTTTGTTTAATTTACACACTAGGTTAGGATTTTCATTAATCCCTTCTGGTTGATACATATAAATAGGATTTTCAAGTGTTCCATAAAGGAAAGCAGACTTTACATCCATCTGTTGCACATACAAATCAAGTTCTAGATACAATGATAATAACACTCTTATTGTTACCATTCTAGCTACTGGTGAGTATACATCTTCATCTAATGAGTTCTGCTGAAAACCTCGCGCCACTAAACGAGCTTTCTTTCTGACACTGCCGTCCACTTCCTTTCTGCAAAACACCCACTTAGAGTCAATAATTTTAACATCACTTGGTGGTTCCACCAATTCCCATGTTTCCTGGTGCTGTATGGAATCCAACTCATCTTGTATAGCCGCTCTCCATCCATCATCACTTGACATTGCCTCCGAGTAGTATTGCGGTACTTCGCATGGTAAGTGTCCAACTGACAGAGCCGCCATTAGATTTAGTTCAAAATCATCAAATCGGGTAGGTATCCTCTTAGTTCTGTTGCTTCTTCTCACATGCTCGGTTTCTTTTTCGGATTCTTCCCATTCATTGATGTTCTCCTGTGTGTTCTCGTGTTTGTCTATTTCTTGCTTATTTTTCCCTACGTTGTTTTCTTTTTGTACATTTTTCTCTATATCTTGTTAATCTTTATCTAGTATTACTGTAGATATTTTCTTATTTCCTTTCTCATCAAAAACTATGTTTCTTCCACGTATTATTTTCTTAGTTTCAGGGTCCCAAAGTCTATACCCGTTTTCCGAATATCCAATCATTATCAATGTTTGACTGTGAGAGTCCAATTTTCCTTTTCTGTCTTCCTTTGGTATTAAGTTATAAGCCGTACAACCAAATAATTTTATTTTTCTTAAATCTGGCTTCGTTCCATACCAAACCTCTGCAGGTGTGACGTTGCTTGGTAGAGTAGATGTACATGTTCTATTTATTAAATAAACCGATGCCAACACCGCTTCTCCCCAAAATAACTTTTCTAAACCGGAATCAAAAATGAGACATCGTGCTTTTTCTAATAAGGTTCTATTATACCTCTCTGCGAGTCCATTTTGCTCTGGATTTCGTGGAATTGTGTATTGTATTTTTATTACTTTTGTTGAACAAACATTTTTGAACTCCTTCGACGAATATTCCCCCCCGTTGTCACATCTTATTCTCTCAATTTTTTTTCCAATTCTTGACTCCACTAAACTACTATATTCTTTGAACTTTTCGAATACCTCCGATTTTTTATTTATTAAATAACAAATGCAAAAATGCGAAAAATGATCAATAAACGTAACGATATAATTTTTGTTATCATGCGTTGGAGGGTTGATCGGCCCACAAACATCCGTGGAAATGACTTCTAAAATTCTCGTAGCTTTTCTTTCATCTGGTATACTTGTAAATTCTCTTCTTGTTTGTTTCCCTTTCAGGCATATTTCACAAATTTCAGGGGCTGGATACTTTGATGAATGACCCATTCTTCTATGTAATAATTTTTCCTCATTTTCTTCTGACGTTAGATGTGATTTCGCATCAGGCTGAATATTAAACGTTAAAGTATAAAGTTTTCCCTCTAACCTTCCCTTCATAATGACTTCGTTATTTTTCAAAATAGAAACCTCCTTGTCTCGGAATAAAATATTTAGTCCTGCCTCTTCAAGTCTTACCACTGATAACAAGTTACATATTAGGCCTTTACACACCCAAACGTCTTTCATTAAAATGTTCTTTCCTTTTTCCGATAATAATTTTAAATTTCGTTGTTTTACGGCTTTAATACTTTCACCTTCTTTTGCTACACTTATATTATGTGAAATTTTCTGCTCATTAATTAAAAATCTTCCTGTATTTTCATTTATTAAATGGTGGGTGGCTTCACTGTCAATTACAAAAGTTACTTTGTCAAAATTAACAAAATGTGCATGCTCGTCACTTACATTTGTATTTTCCAAGTCTATAGTCAGAAATGAAATACCGTCATCAGCTTCTGTGCTTTCACCCTCAACCACATTTGCATGTTGCTTTCCACCATAGTTTCCCGAAGAGTTTCCACCATAACGTTGATTTCCAGATCCCCCTCTGTTTCTAGGATCCTTTCTGCACTGAGACCGTTTGTGCCGGATGATACCACAATTGTGACATTTAAAAGGAAAATTTTGATTTGAAATACCTGCATTCTGTAAAAAATTTCTATCTGTTCCTTTTCGTGAAAATGGTCTAAAGTTTCCCCTATTTTCAATTTTTGTCCGATATCCACTGTTAAAAGCTGCTCCTTGTTCTTCTCCTTCATTCTTATTCTTCATTTATCTTGATTCCTCCATTAGTAATTTATTTTGGACGAAGTCAACCGTTACAGACTTTTCATCTTGACAAAACATTATGTCTATGGCCGTAGTTACAGTTTGATAAGATTCTGGCATTGCTGATAAGAGTTGTGATACTATTTCACCTTCCTCAAGTTTGCCTCCAGCTGCTTTCAGTTCACGGATTGTTTTCTCAAATTCAGTAAGAAATTGGTTCACTGGTTTTTCGTCGCAAAACTTTAATCCTCTCAACTTCCGCTGCAGTTGTACCTGTGTAGATATTCCTTTCTTTAGATATGTCCCTTTCAAAGTTTCCATTATTTCCTTTGCTGTAGTCTTAGATTTAACCATTTCAATCATATTATCATCGAGACAATTTCCCAACACATTTTTAGCTTTGGTGTCTTTCTTTTTAAATTCTATCAAATCAGCTCCACCCTCAGGTGGATTGTCTGTTAGCATATTAAGCACCTCTGCTTGTTCCAAAATTAGTTTTATTCTGAATTCCCAATTTGAAAAATTCGTCCCATCAAATGGCTTCACATTGAAGAGTTGTTGATTACGATTACTAAACATATTTCTTTATTCTTTCTTATTCACTTTCCACAGTTTTTCTCGAATTTTTCCGCACTTGTCCACACTGTAATTTTCGCGCGTAAAAATGTTTCCACGTGTCTTGACGTAACCTTACTTTTTCACAATTCCCGATTTCCCGTTAAGTCTTTTATATACTTCTGGGTCCATAACCTTTTTGAGGATATCTGAGTATAAAAGACTTAATTCAAAGACGGTTACAAATCATAATAACTTTATTATTTGCACAGCAACAAGCCAACATTATTTTACAGAACGAAATACTTTTTACTACTGACAGATGACAGCAATGACAGCATTAACGTATACTAAAGCTAGGTTTACATGATTGGTATATCAACAAAATTTATTGTTAATAATCTGTTATCAAACCATTTTTTTATTAGACTTAGATCATCCTCGGCTATTATCCTAAAGTCTGTCCAAGAGTCTGCCTTATAAAAAATGACAGTATCATCAGCGAAACCCACAATTTTTCCCCTGCTCCCTAATGAAAACAACCCATCTATGTAAATCGAAAACAGAATGGGTCCCAAAATTGTACCCTGCGGCACTCCGTACTTTATTATCATTGACTCACTTAATTCATTATTTATTCTTACACATTTGAATCCATTGGAAATATAACTTTTGAATAACTTTAGTGTAACTTCTCTCAGTTCAATGTCTTCCAGTGTTTGTATGAATAATTCATGGCTAACCGTATCGAACGCCTTCGATAAATCTACAAATATACACAAGCAGGGCTTACTTTCATCCAGAGCGGAGTAAATCTTGCTAGTTAGTGCTAATAATGCATCTTGTGTGGATACGCTCTTTTTAAATCCGAATTGATTGCCCGAGAGTGGTTTATACTTATTTATGTATGCCGTTAATCTTTTTTTTATGACTTTTTCGAATAATTTCGATAGGTGGGTTATGAGTGATATTTGCCTATAGTTTGATAATATTTCTTTGCTTCCCTTCTTATATACAGGAATCATTACCGACTCTGTAAATACCGAGGGCCATATGCCAAGTGTCATGCATGTATTGAAGATATATTCTAGCGGTTTTAGGATATATTCTGAAACTAATTTTAATACTTCAGCTTTTATGTTGTCTAGACCAGGGAATTTCTTATTTTTTAGTTCATTTATTAGTTGTTTTAGTTCAAATGTATCTGTAGGTAAAAGTACCATAGAGTTTTGGACTGAGTTTTTTGTAATTTTGAAGTTAGGATCTTTGTTTATTTTATTTGCTAGATTTTCTCCCATTTTGGTAAACGGTTCCTTAAATTCATTTGCCATTTCTTTTGAATTTGTGCTTAATTCACTATTTTCATTCTTTATTGAACTAAAGGCGCTGTTTTTTGGGTTTGTTTTGCGAATTTCCCGGACCGTTTTCCAAAGTTCTTTGAACTTATCTTGTTTTTGTTTATTTCGTTTTTGTAATATTCTATTTAGTTTTGCTAATTAGATTTGTAAGTCTACTTTTGTAGGTTCTATATTCTGATTTTAAATAGACATTATTAGGATTTTTTGTACTGTTCCATACATTTCGTTTTTTTATGTATAGATTTTATTAGCCCGCTCGTGACCCAGGGTGTTAATTTTTCCTTTCAATTTTTTTAAGATTAGCTTTTGTAACAATACTAACAAAATTTTTTGTGGCAGTATCAACATCATGCTCCATATACACAGATTCCCAAGACTCTCTAGAATTTTCTGAAACTTACCATAATCTGCATTCCTCATATATTCTTCCCTATCATTAGTGGCCTTCTCTCTATTACAGTGTAATATAATTTGTAACATTGTAGTAAAGTGATCTGTGATATCCTTCTTGTAATATTATTGGTAGTATTTTTTCATTTACATTGTGTCTGGATTTAATAAAAGTATGGTATATACAAGATTTTTGATTTCCTTGTACCCTAGTGTAATTATTTATGAATGATATATAACCATATTCATTTAGAATATTCATGTACTCGATACTACAATCATTGTTTTGCAGTATATCAATATTCATGTCTCCAATAAGAATATATGGTAATGCGCTGTCTCTTTTTGATGTACTTGGAGATAGTTTTGTAAATGGACTAGATAATATGTAAGATCTGTAGATGGTGGTCTGTACATAGCATCTGGCAATGTTGCCAGCGTTTATTGATCAAACAATGTAACAAAAATAATTTCTTTCCTAGCTCTCCGCTTTCGCATATTTCGCAAATGAAACTGAAAGAATTTTTACTAAATACATGTTTTTGTTCTATATCGGATTTCTTGTATACGCGTTAGTTTGTAAGTTTTATGTTTTTTGTGACTTCTTATTTCTTTCTAGAAAGAGAAAATATAATAGTTCACTATGTTATTACTTACACTTCAGGTACATTTTTATTAAAAATTTGACGTAGGTACCTATGTAAGTGAGAAATGCTGACTATTCCTGTACAATGTATTGTCTTAAGGAAAATAAATGATATCATTATTATTATTATTATTATTATTTTATTTCCACGACTCTTGTCGGTATTTTCTTTAAGTGCAGAAAACCTTCAAGCACTTAGAGATTACTATAGTTCCTGGTGCGTATTTAGCGTCCTTCTACACAGACTACAGGTATCAATAATGACCGATTTTTGCATTCTGATAATGAGATGTTCTTTTAAGTTTATAGATTTTAAGTTGTGAGCAATTTCTTCTGCCAGTGGTAGGTACTTCGCGAGCTTTTCGGTGTTTTTCTTCTCTAGGTTTGTGGCGTTAGGGATGGAAACTTCTATAAGGTAGGTGATACGTTTATCCTTATGTTGTAGCACGATGTCGGGGACATTATGTTGTGTGGCTCTATCGGTTATTATTTCCCAGTTCCAATAGATCTTCCTTGTTTCATTTTCTATGACATTCTTGTTGACATATCTCCTGGTATATGATTTTGGCTACGTTGTTATGCCTTCTCGTGTACTCTGTAGCTGCAATACTTGTACATCCGCTTACGATGTGGTCGATTGTTTCCGGTTTTGATTTGCATAGCCTACATTTATCATCTGTATGTCTGTCTCTTATTATATGTCTTCTGTAATATTTAGTGTTTACTACTTGATCTTGAATGGCTATTAAGAATCCCTCTGTCTCTGCACATAGGAGACCTTTCTTTAACCACTCGTAGGATGCCTTATTGTCGATGTGGGCTTGTTCTATGGTCTGCGGGTGTTTGCCGTGTAGAGGTTTTGTCTTCCAGGTATTTATCATGTCAGAACGAGTTACAATATGAGCCTCGACATCATAATCAAGATTACTTAGATTTAAAGGTGTCAGATTACTGTCTGTTTGTATCACGTATCTATGGAGTGCTGTATCTTGGGCCTTTCTTAGGAAGTATTCTCTGAGATGTTCTAATTGTCGATAGTGGAGGTTGGAGATGGAGATAAGCCCTCTTCCGCCTTCGGACCTGGGTAAGTAGAGCCTTTCCGTTGCACTTCTGGGATGATGTACCCTGTACTTAGTCAGTTCTTTTCTAACTGCTCGATCTAGGTCTAGTAATTCAGTTCCAGTCCATCGAATTACTCCAAAGCTGTAAGTAAGTACAAGGATAGCAAAGCTGTTGATTGCTTTGAACTTATTCTTGTCCCATAATTCTGTTTTTAAAATTAGGCTTAGCCGTTGGTCGAATTTTTTTGTGATTTCTGCCTTGGTGGTTTTTCGGTCTATACCTCTTGTTTGTAGGTATCCTAGGTATTTGTATAATTCTTGTTCCTCCATCCCTTCTATTTCCTCATTTTCCCTGGTCTTATATTTTTGAATTTGCTCCCACTTACCGGTTTTCATAGCGTTCACTTTGCATTTCTCTATCCCGAAGTTCATGTGAATGTCTTTACTAAATTTTTCGATCCACTGCATTAGCCTGTCGAGATTGGGTTTCGTTTCTGCATATAGCTTTAAATCGTCCATGTATAATAAATGTGTGACATTTTGCTCCTGCACATGGACGCCTTGCATGGTGTTGAGCCTTCGGGACATTGGATTGATTGCTAGGCAGAACCACAGTGCACTTAGGGAGTCGCCTTGAAAAATTCCTCTTTTTATCTTGATGTTTCCCACTTCTTTTATCTGACCGATGCTTAACTTGAGCGTAGTTTCCCATTTGCACATGATGGTTTGTAAGAACTGCAATAATGTTGGATCGATTTTATAAATTTCCATAACTTTCAGAAGCCAAGAGTGAGGTACGCTGTCAAACGCTTTTTGGTAGTCGATGTAGGCAGTGTATAGAGTCTTTTTGCGTTTCTTTATTTCGCCTGTTATTATTTCATCGATTATTAGCTGCTCCTTACATCCTTGCGCTCCTCTCCTGCAGCCTTTTTGCTCCTCTGTGATTATTTTGTTTCGTTCTAGGTGCTTATAGATTTTGTTCGTGATGATAGAGGTGAGTATTTTATATATTGTAGATAGGCACGTGATAGGTCGATATTTTGCAGGATTGGCTTCTGGTGGACTGGTTTTCGGGATGAGGTAGGTTATTCCCTTTGTCATAAACTGTGGTATCTGGTTAGGGTCTTTAATGATGTTTGTGAAGTGTTTCGCTAGCGCTTCATAGGTGGATGGGAAGCTTTTTAGCCAATAATTATGTAGGCCATCGTTACCAGGGCCTTTCCAACTGTGTGTCTTCTTGATGGCTTCTTTGACTTCCGCATCTGATATTTCACTCCCTTCCATTGTTCTTATGTTCCCAGTGGATCTCACTTCTTCTCTAACCCAAGCCGATTGTTTGTGGGGCGTAGCTTTTTCCCATATGTTCTTCCAGAATTTTACGGTTTCTTCTTTATTTATTTGTATAGGGTGGTCTGTGTCTCCTCTTTCGTTGTTAAGACTATTATAAAACTGCTTCTCGTTTGCATTAAACCTTTTGTTCTGTGTTCGTCTTTTATGGCTTTTCTGATATCTTCTAAGTTTTTTTGCTGTTGCAGCGAGTAGCTGTTTTAAGTAGTCTATTATTTCTATGTTTGTCTTGCGTTTGTCGTCTTTATATCTGTCGATTATTGTTTTAGCCTTCCTCATGGTTTTTTCACTGGCCCCATTTCTTGTTGATTGTGTCAAACGCCCTAACGATTTTCTGAGGTCATTCATCCATGAAGGTTGATTATTTGTGTTACTATTATTTTTTATGGCACGGTTGATCTTTATTTCCTGCTTGCGCATTTTTAAAGTAGTTACGGCCCCTACATATATAAGCGTATGCACTTGTACTAGGTCTTGCGTTTCATTGATCCTTCGTCTCATTATTTCGTTTACTTTGTTTAGTATTTCGTTGGTATTACTGCTGCCTTTTAACCTCGGTAATTTCGGTCTGTATATTGCACTCATCTCTGCATATTCAGCGTATGATTGTTCAAATGTGACTTCTGTGTCGTTATCAGGCGGTATGTTTCTTTCTTGATTATTTTCATAGTTATTTGCATCTTCTTCATCATTCTCCCTTTCATCCATATGTTCTTCAATTCCTAGTTCTATCTTCGCTTGATTCTTTATTTCTTGTAATTCAGTGGGTGTAATTTTGTTGTTTGACATCAGCCATCTTCTTTGGTCCCGTACATTTTGAATCGTTTTATTTGCTATTTCTGGGAACTTGTTCGTGACCCTTCTGTGTAATTCGACGCTGTATGGAATCTTATCTCTTTCGATGTTGGTAATTAGGTAGTAGCTCAGAACAATAAATTTATTCATTTCCTCTGTCCATTTCGTTCTTCGCTTGGTGTTAGGTGCTGCTGCAGGGTTGGGCCGGGGATTAATTTCCTCAGCAACAGTTTCCTGAGCATTTGCTTCTCTGTCCGTAGTCCTTCGCGGTGCTATGGTCCTGTTTCTGAGGGTGATGTCATAGACTTCATCACGTACCTCAGCCGGCTGTGAACTATTTGCACTGGGCGCAGCCCGTTCACCTAGTGCATCCGAGGCTTGTTTCTTATTTCTTGGAACTTATTTTACACGTCCGCGGGTAGTTGGCCCGTTGAACGGTTGACTCAGGTCCGCGGGGCTGTCACTCCCGATATCCAGTTTGGGATAACTTTGCGGTTGACTAGGGTCCGTGGGGTCGTCGCACCCGATATAGTGATCTAGCCACTACCCCTTACCGGTCTGTTTTGGACCGCGAGAGGTATTTTATTTCCCTCCTACCCTTCAGCAATGCTGACGAGTATTCCCCTATCCGCCACCTGGAGACGCGCCCGATTGGGGACAGACAAACCCCACACGGGTTATTATTATTATTATCCAAATTAAATCTCCACTAATGGTGGGTACACAGACAAGTATCGGCCGCAGCAAGATACTTGTGATTATAGCGTTGAATTAAGGAATGAGCGGACGATTGAGGTAGTCGACAGGATTACGGCCTTCTGGATGGCTGCAATCTTATCGGCGATTCCAAGCTTTGTTAGATTATTATTATTATTATTATTTTTTTTTTTTTTTTTTTTTTTTTTTTTGTCACGGATATTTTCCGGTTTGTCAGCAACAATCGGTTGGGTGAACAAGATTGATGCTGTTGGTGCCTATGCTTCCAAGAATGACCTCACGATGTGCGTCGCATCAAGTATAACAGATTTCTGCATGTTCCGATATATATACTCCGGTATTCCAATTTCACAGAGGGATTCTTTCAATTTTTTGGGTATCAGTCCCATGGATGATAAAATTACTGGAATGATCTTAACAGTGCGCATGTTCCACATCTGTGCTATCTCCCTCTTCAGATCATTATATTTATCTACCTTTTCCGCGTGCTTGAGTTCCAAATTATTGTTGCTGGGTATGGATACATCAATGAGTGTAGCAGTTTTATGTATCTTATCTACAACCGTAATGTCAGGTCTATTGTGTCTTATTGTGATATCCGTTATTATTCCCTTGTCCCAGTATACTTTAACATGCTCATTTTCTACTACAGGCGGCGGTGTATAGGCATAGTATGGCCGTTCATCTTCAAGTGGAATCTTGAACATCCTAAGAATTTCCATGTACACTAACGCAGCTACCTTGTTATGTCTGTCGAGATATTTAGTACTAGCTAGGGACGGACAACTGGACAATATGTGTTCGATTGTTTCTTGGTGCTGGTTGCACTTCCTGCAGTTGTCAGTTGGGATATCCTCTTTAATTATGTACTTTCTGTAGTTTCTGGTGTTCACTACCTGATCTTGTATACTGACCATGAATCCTTCTGTCTCCGGATACAGTTGGCCGCTTTTCAACCATTCTACCGAAGATGCCATATCTACGACCGGGTTTTGGAGATCATATAAAAATCTTCCATGGAGCTCCTTCGAACCCCACTTCTGTATTTTTTGGTCAGTTGTTATAACTGGGAATGGTTGGTGTACTCTAGAGTCTAAGTTGAGTGGAGTGTAACCTAAGTCGGCCTGTACTATCATCCTATGTAGATCAGTGGTTCTGGAATAAAAGTATTCTCTAAGGCTGTCGATCTGTTGTTGGCATGCATTTACCACGTCTGTGATTCCTCTACCTCCGTTCTCCCTGGGCAGCGTGACCCTTTCCATTGATGACCTTGGATGGTGCATCCTGACTCTTGTAAGCTCTGTTCTGATCTGTCGGTTGATTGCTTCCAGATCAGTGCCTGACCATTTTACAATGCCAAAGGAGTATTGTAGAACAGGGAGGGCATAGCTGTTGATTGCCTTTACTATATTTTTAGAGTTGAGCCTGGTCTTCAAGATGTTACGAAGCCTGTTCCGAAATTGATCTCTTAGTATTTGTCTAATTTTCCCATGCTCAACCTTATTAGTTTGGAGGATTCCTAGATATTTATACGGATCATCAGACATAGCATCGATGATAGTAGAGTCATCTAACTGTACAGGTGGTGATTCTTTCAGCTTTCCTCTTTCTATGGTGACCGTCTGGCATTTCTTGATACCAAAGGTCATACCAATATCTGAACTGAGTTCATGAGTCAGTTTCAATACAGACTCCAGCTGCTTTCTGTTTGCAGCATATATTTTTAGGTCATCCATGTAGAAGAGGTTGCTGATTACTCCTGTTTCTCTGCCTGATTTTATCGAAAATCCATATCCTGTTTCATTAAGGATTCGTGATATTGGGTTTAACGCTAGACAGAACCACAGAGCAGATAGCGAGTCGCCCTGGAAGATGCCTCGCTTTATATCGATGCGCTTAGTTTCAATAATGGTATCCGGTGTTCTGATACATAATTTTGTGGACCAATCCTTCATAGTGTGCTTCAAGAAAAGCCTTACGTTGCTATCGATGTTGTATATTTCAAGAACTTTAATGAGCCAACTATGCGGGATAGAGTCAAACGCTTTCTGATAATCTATGTACGCCATATTGAGGTTTCTGTTCTTTTTCCTTGCTTGTTCCAGGACTACAGAGTCTATCGTTATCTGCTCTTTGCAACCCATTGCTCTTTTCCTACACCCCTTCTGCTCTTCAGTTAAGATGTTGTTGTGTTCCAGGTAAGTGTAGATTTTATCACATATTATGGCGGAGAGTATTTTATACAATGTTGGAAGGCATATTATTATTATTATTATTATTATTATTATTATTATTATTATTATTATTATTATTTTTATTACCTTTCTTCATCACCACTTTTTCAGTGGGTTACAACAATATCATCGGCTTTTCCAGCAAGATGATATCTTCAAATGGGGATATTAAGGGCTGATCTGACAACAGATGTGGTGCCAAGAACGACTGCTTTCTGCATTTGGTTTCTTACAATAGTAGAGAGTTCTAATTGCTGAAGGTTCTTCGTCAGCGTTTTTGCAACGATTTCTGTAGTGGAGATAATTAATGGCAAGATGATTACATTTTCTTGCCGCCATAGATCTTTAATTTCTGCGGCCAAAGGGAGATATTTAGTGATTTATTCGTTATAATACTGCTCCATGTTACGAGTGTTGGGAATGCCAATATCCATTAAATACGTCACTCTCTTTACTTTATCAACCATAATGATGTCTGCTCTATTATTGGAAATGGGTCTATCAGTGATAATTGGTCGGTCCCAATATAGTTTGTGGGACTCATTTTCCACAATCGGTTCAGGTGTATATTGGTAATACGGCATTATATCCTGAATTAGTCCATGCTTCTGTGCCAATGATTGATGCAGTATCTTTCCCACTTGGTTATGGCGCTTAAGATAGTCAGAAGCAGCTAATGCCTGACAGGCCCCGGTTATGTGTTGGATCGTTTCAGAGGCCAGCTGACACCTCCTGCATTTATCGTCCTCCATATCCACTCCAATAATATACTTCAAATAGTTCTTTGTGGAAATCACTTGGTCTTGTATTGCCATCATAAAGCCCTCAGTTTCCGAAAATATACCACCATTATACAGCCAAGCATTTGATGCCTCTTCATCTACTAGGGGCCGCCTTCAATCGTAAGTCTGCCTCCCATTCAACTGCTTTTCAGCCCACCATTGTAAGGCGCTGGCAACTCGGGCATTCTCTGTTGCCATACCTTCTAGATTTGCATGGTGAAGGGAAAGAGGGCTATAGAGGCTATCAGCTACCACTACAACTTGATGTAAACGTGAGTCCTGACTACAGAAGCATTGTTGGAGATTGTTGATCTGCTTCTGGCATAACCACTTAATGTCAGCTAATCCACGTCCTCTTTTGCTACGCGGTAGTATCAGCCTTTCAACCGCCGACTTGGGGTGATAGACTCGGTGTTTGGTGAGAAAAATACGTGTAGATCTTAACACATTCTCAAGCTCAGTCTCAGGCCATTTGATAATTCCAAACGTATATGTTATTATTATTATGGTAATAATAATAATTATTATTATTATTTATTATATTTAAGTATATTTGATAAAAACAAGAGCAGCACCACTAGGAAATCATTTTTGGTGAAAGTGTCTTGCGTCAAACTTCAATTTTTTAATCTGGTAAGAAATGATATGGAAGAAGCTGGTGCTGTTCATGAATCATAAGTTAGGAATCCATCGAACAGCTTATAGATTTGCTGACGATGTTTATCAGACGGTCAGAATATCCAAATTTCTTATACTTATATAGAATTTAGATTAATTGAATATATTTGATAAAACAAATGATAGCTTAAAGCAAAGACAAGTTTTGATATAATCAAATAAAATAGAAGAAATTACTGGTTTTATAGACAGAACACCAAAAGAACACAATTGCTACCTACTTCAAAACTCATATAAGAGAAAAAGAATCTCTATAAAAAGATTAACGTAATTGTCTCACTTTAAAGTACCCTGATTTATTCAAAAACAAAGATTGGCGAAAATCAAAATCATTGTCCAAAACAAATATAAAAATAATGGAAAATAATGACTAATTGCTGCATTATTGATACGTTTCTGTTTATATCGTTTTTTTAATCTTCAAGGCCAAAATGGTACTTTTATAACAGGAGCTTATAGGTAATGCTATTTTAGGCGCAAATTTAAAGTCAAAATTGACAAAGAATTAATGCTATACACATATTGTATTACAGTAAAGAGAATATACTCAGAAGTACATACAATAAAATAATATTTCATAAACCAGCAAATATTTGTACATTTAGTACCAGTGCGGTAACATGGTTGAATTCTACATTCTATAAATTTGGTTCTGATAGAAGTTCGACACTAAGAGCAGTCACTTCAGCACAAAATTGAACAAGAAATCTATTGGCGCAAACCGGAAGTTCATATATTCAGCCGTTTCTGATACACGGATAGTAAGACATTAAATTCGATATTTTCATCGCAGCCTTCTTTCCCATTCTCGCATTTATATCTCGAGAACTGAAAAGATATCGATCTGTTGTCTGCATAGTTCGATTCTTCTCCTTATCCACAATTCTTTTCAGAATTTTGTGGGTCCTTCACATGTCCGGAAGTCTTTTTTAACATTTTATGAAGAATCTGAAAAAATCACGTATCGAAACAAATCGAGTAGTGTGGATCGCTGGGCAATATCTGAATCTGTTTTCGAGATATGGAAATTTGGGACTTCGTGAGATTTTGACATTTGGATTATCATGCTGTAACTTTCTAAAGATAATATTTAAGTCTCTTTGTTAGTATTCATTTATTTCGAATAAGGATGCTCTTTCCATCGATGCATCGAGCGGTTTTCTGTCTACATTATTTCTTGAGATATGTGCAGTTGAATTTGACCTACGCTCAATTTCCTATTTTGCCGTGACACGGTCGCGATTTCTGTTCGATAATTTTTGTTCATCGCGAGATATTGAGAAAAAGGTTCTTGTTGTAAAATTAAGAGTGAAATCGCTTTCTGTAAATCGTAAGTTCATATCTCCAACCGTCCTTGAGATATGAACTGGGAAGTTGAGTTAAAAATGAAATCATATTCTATCGGTGACGTGGTCGAATTCTATAACTTTTTTTCTGATTGAGGTTCGAACTTAAGAAAAATTATTTATGTATAAAATTGAACGGAAAATCGATAAGCTTAATCCGGAAGTTCGTATGTTTTGGATTTCGGAGTTATATATTGCGAAACATCGAACTTAATACTCTCAGCCTCTCTCGCGTCAATATCTCGAAGACTATTCAAGATATCCAACTCTGATGCAGGCAGTTCGATTCTTCTTCTTAAACCATGTATTTGTGAAGTTTTTCAGATTTTTAGATAACCAAATGGAGATAACATTGTTCGTGTTTTTGAAATGCGATATTAGAACAATTTTACTGCATTAACAAAATAATCCAAAAAGTCATGGGTATATAAAGTGATGGAGCAAATTGAGTGGTATAGACTGTAAGTCGATATCTGGATCCATTTTCTAGATATCGACGAATGAAAGTTGGGACTTGATTCGATTTTGACAACTATACTTTTATCATGCTGGAACTTAATAAATAAAAAAAACTCTACTTTATTCATATTCAGTAAATTTTAGAAAGGATGCTCTGCATGTATTCGGTCGGTCTTCTATCTGCATTATTTCTCAAGATTTACCCAGTTGAAATTTTCTTAAGCTGGATATCCTACTTTGCCGTGGGACGGTCGTGTTCTATGTGTGATAATTTTCTTTTCAAATATAAATCAATTGGCGTAAAGTTCAAGGTGGTAGCTCCAACGGTTCTTGAGATGTGTACTCGCGAATCTGAAGTATGGCCGAAATCTTATTCTGCTGGTGACACGGTCGAGTTTTATGTTACGTAATTTCTCCTCGAATGGAGGCTTGACTTTTGCAGAAATGTATTTTATAAAAAATTGAACGAAAACTGGGCGTAATCCTAAAGTTTATATTTATATTCGTTTGTGAGATATCGATGGTGAAACATCGAATTCGATATACTCATCGCATCCTCCTCCAATTTTTCGTATCAGTATCCCGAGAACTATTCGAAGAACTATTCGAAATATCGGACTGTGGTCTATGCAGTTCCGTTCTTCTCCTTATCCTACTTGTCCAAGAATTTCTTCAGATTTTTAGATAATGGAATGAAAATTTGCATTCTGCGCCTTTTAGAAATATTTTATATTAGAAAATATATTACTTTTCTGAAAATGAAAATTTTTATTTGATTATCAAAAAAATAAAAATAAAAATCTGGATATGTAAAATGATGAGGCAGATTGAATGGGATAGGGCACAGGTCGATATCTGGATCCTTTTTTTTTTAGATATCGACACTAGAGAGTAGGGACTTCGTTTGGTTTTGACATCTCTTTGTTTATCTTGTCGCAACTTTAAAAGGAAATGCTTAAATATCGTCAAATTCATTCTAAAAAGAATGGTCTTTCCAACGATGCATCGAACGGTTTTATATCTGCCTTATTTCTTGAGATATATGAAGTTAAAATTGGCTTATCCTTTCCATATTTCCGAGACATGGTTTTGTTTCCGATAATTTTTGAAACACCATTGAGAAAAAATTATTTATTACAAAATTGAATGATACATCGAATGGCACAAAGAACAAGTTGCAACTGACTTAGTGTCAATTTACAAACGTACTGCTATCATTGACATCGCATACCCATTGACGCGTAACGTGCAGAAGATCGAGGCCAATAAAATCTGAAAGTATCAGAATGTGGCAAATGATATTAAAATAATCTCTAGAGTAGAAAATGTCATCTATCCTCCTGATAATCTGGTTCACAGGAATAATCTCCAACAACTTGTTCAAATATTTCGAAGCGCCAGTGAACTAACATCTATTTTTGAGAACAAGAAATATTTAGTTTGTCACACTATGTACTTCTGTGGGTCATGATCTTCTTTTGCTATTTTTATTAATTTAAAATTCATGTATAGGTACCTTTAAAAAATATGTGCTTTAATTGCATGCATTTTTGTGCACTTTTAATTTATTATTAGGCGTTTTATACAAAAAAGATACCATTTTAGTTCTAAAGTGACAAAATAAAATGGTCGAATCGAGAGCTGTTAAAAAGAATTTTCGTTTCTTTGAAATAAATAGAAAAAATCACGCCTCGGATTATTTTCACTAACTTGCCATGTTGTATCATTTGTTTGTTCAGATTTCAAAAATGTTCATTTAACTTACGTATGCTTATTTGTGTTGGCTGTGCTGTATTGTAATAAGTACTCATTGTTGTCGAAATCTTTAAAAAATCACCTTTAATAAAAATAAATTTCAGTATATTTATTCTGTTTAAAAAATTAAAACAGACTCATGGACTCATGGAAGAGAACATCTAAATAGTTTCCTAGTCCACCTGAACAACATTCACGACAAAATCAAATTCACGATGGAGGTAGAAGCAGAAGGCCAGCTCCCATTCCTAGACGTATTAGTGAAGAAGAAACAAGACGGAACACTAGGTCACACAGTATACAGAAAACCCACTCACACAGACAGATATCTAAATGCAGCATCACATCACCATCCAGCGCAACTGAATTCAGTAGTGAAGACCTTAGTGACACGCTCCCAAAGGCTAGCAGACGGCGACCATATCAACGAAGAGGTGTCATTACTTCAGAAAGCACTTATGAGAAATGGATTTTCAAGGTATACGATACAGAAGTCGCAAGAACCATCCAAACCACGAACCCAGGAAGAATCCGAGAAACTAGTGGCAAAAGCATATCTACCTTACGTAAAAGGGACAACGAACAAAATCAGCAAACTTCTACGTAGACACAACATAGGGACAATATTCAAAACAGACCGAAAAATCAGCGCAGTTCTCCGTAATCCGAAATCAAAAATTGCCCTAGAAAACCAAGGAGTGTATGAAATTCCGTGCCAAGATTGCAATAAATCATACATAGGACAGACCAACAGACGTATAAGTGTAAGAAGAGAAGAACATAGGAATGCAGTGCAAAAAGAGGAGAAAACATCGTCCATAGCACAGCACGCAAAAACTACTGGACACAAAATAGACTTCGACAACACCAGGTCAGTAGCCAACATCGAGCATTGGAGATCAAAAATTACTAGGGAGGCAATTGAAATTGAAAAGAGACCGCAAAATCTTAACAAGAGAGATGACACCCAGAGATTACCCACCGCATGGAAGCCCGCACTGTCAGGAAGATATATAACGGAAAACACACGACGTCCCATGGTAAACGAACCGATCGCAACGAGGCACCGTCGAATATCGACAATTCACGAGGAGACATCACAGCCGGCCACAAGGGGACCCATCACGAGGAGCCGGAGCCAAGCACTGACTAACCTAAGTGAAGCACGACAAGCGCTAGCGACGACTGGATACGAGGATACACGACCTTCAACGAGAAGTCACGTGAGACGTGACGTTTCAGAGAGGCCTCTTGTCGGATTAGCTCAGGCGCCCGCTACGCCTCCAACAGAGAGAAGAGGGCCAGTAACACGCAGCCAAGTGCGCAGGTGTGCCCCACCCCACAACGTATATAAGGAGCCGCACAACAGAGAGAACGTCAGTTCAGTTCGAACAACGAGGAGCAGCAGTAGCAGCAGCAGCAGCAGCAGCAGTAACAGCAGCAGCAGCAGCAGCAGGCAGCTTTCAGCTAGAACCTGAAGATGGCAGATGAGATTCCGCCGAAACGTCGTTCAGACAACCATGGTTCCAACAGGAGCCTACCAACTACACGGGAAAACACCCGGAAGCACGTCAACACTTCATTTAATACCCGTGAAAACCTAAGAAACAACATGCAGCAACAGCAGCAGCAGCGGCAGCAGCAGCAACAGGCAGCTTTCAGCTAGAACCTGAAGATGGCAGATGAGATTCCGCCGAAACGTCGTTCAGACAACCATGGTTCCAACAGGAGCCTACCAGCTACACGGGAAAACACCCGCAAGCACGTCAACACTTGATATATATATATATATATATATATATATATATATATATATATATATATATATATATATATATATATATATATATATATATATATATATATTGTACCACCAACTTCTGCCCCCAGCAGGTTAGGAAGTTGAGGTTCTCGTTTTGTTTGTGGAGACTGGGTCGTGGTTCGGAAATTATTCGGAAAAATTTTTGATTTTAGGTTAGGCGCCAGTAGTCATAAAAAAACATCTACAACGTACTTGTCTAACTGTACGACTGTGACTACTCAGAGATAATTAAAATGTCATAGATACTCATACAATTATCACAGATACACACTACTTTGTTAAATATATCTGGTTTATTGATTCTATTATAATTATTGAAATGATTTAATTTAAATATTACACCTTATGGTTCGAATGTAGCTACTTCGTTACAGAAAGTTTATATATATTATAAATAAGTATGGTTAGGTTGAAGACCAAAAAAGTACAAAATATGACAATTTATCGTTAAGCTGTGATTAAATAATTAAATGTAAAAAAATTAATAAATAGCTGAAGGCAATATATAACATATAACAATGGTAAAAATTTAGAACTGTTTGAAATTTATCGAAAGTTGAATAATGAAAGTTGAATACTGTAGAAAAATTCAAGTGATACTATTACCACCGGTTGCGTCCTGCAGAAACCAACCCTGGTCCTCGTCTCAGCGAATCTTCACTGTGTATCACCACCACTCGATTATTGACATCCAGCAGACATCCCTCCACTTCTCAGAACTTATTCGTCTGTGAACGGTTACCAAAACTCTAACAACTTGGTGTTCTCATCCAGCGGGGACTAAAGACTCCTTGTTTCTACTACTGTTTCTGAGCAATTTTTGTTTGCCTAGTTGCAACGAACAATTTATTATTCCCATTAACATTAAAAAATATTATATTATTAAAATCCGCCGCACTTAGGCCTGTTGGCCCATTGTACTTAATGTGCTCCAAGTGGTGTACAATTATGCACAGAATATGAGTGATGGTTTCATCCTCTACTCCACACATCCGACAATGGGACCATCATTCATCCCTATTAATTTGATTTTTGACTTTCAATTTTGATTTTTATGCCCGACTTTTTTTTTGTTTTTAAATAAATAATTTTATACGTCATTATAAAATGAGAGATAAAAATATGTAGATAAAACCACAGAGGCACATATAAGCATTATACGTAATTTACTTTTATCCGATGAATGCTGGCCGGCAGAGTATACTTATTGTACTTGTCTCTAGTTTTGAAGTAAAATAGAAGCAAAATAACAAATGACACTCTGTTGCTAACGGTCAAACCTAAATTGCAATGACATTAGCCTGTGTTCACACCTTTGTGGTTTTATCTGTATATGTATGCCCCAAGTGTGCAATATGGTATAAATGATGTGAAGAAGTACTCGATGTAGGAACAAAAAAGCACCACAGAAATTAGAAATTATGTACATGAAATACTTTCCAAATATTTGAGATTTGAAAGTGTATCTTGTGGTGGCTCATCTGTATAGTTCCAGACATTTACAAGAATATTTTAATAAATTAGGTACTTACTTATTATCAACTTTGCCACTTCAAAGTTACAAAAACTTTTTTTCTCCCTTCGGCCCAACCAGCTGTACTGCATAGCATACTTTTTGCAAATCAACATACCCATGCAACGCTTGACAAATTCATAATTATACTTTCCGCCTATTTTACACATTTCAGTAACCTAAAAATAAAATGAATGTTAGAACTTATGTCTATATGAACTTTTTATTTAAAATTAGCCAAAAAAACACGGATTTAAAAAATATAAACTTTTAAATAGTATGAAAAAAAATATAAATCCAAACCAGCCCATTTCAACTTTCTATGATCCTGCCGGCGACATCCTGTATACTTAGTTTATAAATGTGATATCATAGTTAAAAAAATTTATTACGAAATTGTCATAGAAAGAAAAATCTTTTCAGTAATAAAGATACAATACTTACAGCTTTTGTAAAATTTTCTTCATCTTTTAAATAATTGTTATACCACAATATCGTCATCCGTCTTTATTGGCATGCTAAATTTTTTTAAAATAGAATCATTTTCTTCCATTACAATATGATTTGTGTTCTTTGATGCCCGTACTTCGACCAAAAGATCACTCAATATACTTTTTATAAAATTTTGCTGACTTATTATGTGTTTAAGATATTCAGCTAAAAAAAAAACAAACATAATATATTAAATTTATATTCTAATTATAATAATGTACCGTCTTGTTTGTGATGTGGGCAACATGTACAGTTTTCTTTATCTGAAATATAAATTATCAGTTTTTAGACCAACTAATTCCACACAAACATATAAACAAATGCGTACTATATATTTTAAAATGAAAAATGACAAAAAATGTATATACTTGCATTTAGGTCAGTGAACTAATGTGATAATTTGAGTATTAAAATAGACAATAAAAATATTTCTAATACTGAGGACAATGTCAAGTTTTTAGGGGTATATTTGGACGAATGCCTAAATTGGAAGCATCATTGCGAAACTTTGATATCCAAAGTCTCCTCTATAGTATACCTGTTCCGAAATATTAGGGGGGTCTTATCAAGAGACCAACTTATTAATTTATATTATGCCCAAGTTGATTCACGTTTAAGATATGGTATCTGTTTTTGGGGAAACTCCACCATGTCTTCAAATGTATTTATTGCTCAAAAACGTGTCTTGCGATGTATATTTGGTATACCGAATACTTACACGTGCAAGTATATCTTTATAGAAAATAAAATTCTTACCTTGCCTAGCATATATATTTTCGAAGTTTGTATGTATGTTTATAAAAATAGAAATAGTTTCATTTTAAATAGTGACTACCATAAAGTCAATACAAGACAAAAAAATAAACTCCATGAACCTTGTGCCAGATTAAAAATCACAAGTGAGTCTCCAAGATTTATAGGCCCGAAATTATTTAACCGTCTACCGGATGACATAAAACATCAGGAGAGAGAGCATTTATTTAAAAAAAAACTAAAGGTGTTTTTATCAGACAAATGTTATTATTCTCTATCAGAGTTTTTCTGCATTTAAAGTATACTAATACACAGCAAGTTAACGTTTTTTGTTTTTTAGTCTTGTTTACAAGTTTTGTACTGTACATTTTTCAGTGTTCCGTGTCCTCGTCTTATACAACTGTGTGTTTTACACTGTATTCGACTCTTAGTATAAGCTTATATTATGTTGTATTACTTAACTAGTGTGACTTGTCTTATATCATGTACTTGATCAAAAAAAGACCAATAAACATTTGAATTTGAATTTGAATTTGAACTCATTCCTCGCTGGTGTTAAAAGAGGGATGGTTCTCATCGTTAATGGATAATTATTTACATTTTGGTTTGGTGTTAACTGAGATGTGGTTGCTGTTGCTGTCATTACGGGAGAATTTCTGTTTGTGAAAGGTAGTGTTGCAGCCTTTCGAGCAACAGGTGTATGATTTGTCACGCTTTTTACTAAAAAAATAAAGTAAAATATTGTCCAAAAAAAAAAAAGATATTTATATACCTGGGTCTTTTTTTTAATTTTCGGTGGTGTGCGTAAAATGACTTGGTCATCACTGTCTTCAGAGGATGACGAATGAATTTTTTTAAAAATTTTTCTTTTCTTGGGCCGTTCGTCTTCGGTATTTAAATCGCTGGTATCTTCTGCCCTTATCGATTTTAGTCGAGCGGTGTCATAGTTATCTAAAAACATTTTGTTAACAAGTGCATTAGCATACTTCTAGATTTCTTACCATAAGTTGCATTTCGAAATATTTCTATTTTAAATGTTGGCCAACATGTGTTTGTTACATGGTTCTTGATGGCAGATGTAATTTTATCTGCAGTGAATGGAGGCTATAAACATTCTCCGGTATCTGTTAACCAAGTGGTAGGTACCGCTGACACAGTGCAGTCTTCTTTAAATTTCACCACTGTCCATGTCTTGGATGGCGAGACGGGAGGATCCATGTCTAAAATATTTATAAAACGCAAAAAGCAGAGATTTAATCATAAAAAAGTAGTCAGTTAAAGTCTAGTCGACAGAAGCTTAAAAAAGTAAAAACAGTTATGTTAAGTCTGTTAGGTTGTGTAATCACATACTACTAGTAAAATAACACTAATTTTAAAGGTTCTCGAAGGGCCGTGAAACGATCTGTACATAGTAAAACAAGCGCTGTTTCTAACTTAGATTTTTTAGAGAATTTTTAGATACCTATAGAGATTTAGTCTACGTATTTTATATAAAAAAATATTTGCCAGGATTTTAAAATTTTCCTATAAGACACAGGACATCCTTAAACCCATTTGTGCCAATTAAAAAAAACTTGAAAATCTAATATATTGCTTATAAAATTAACCCCATCACCCCCAGTTGGATTTTTATATATTATTTCAGATGTAAAAGAGGAAAAACAACAAATTCATTATCAAATGAAAGTTTTACACATTTGTGAGTTACTTCATTTAAATTCCAAGACTGCAATGGGCCAATATTATTTACCCTATATATACCCAATTCTGACGATTCACAAGGCTTCTCATAAAAATTGTCTTTCACTAAATATTCATGACCAATGATAATTGTTTCCTCATTAGTTGTGACAAAATTTTTTATACTTAAGATCGATCCATCAGCCAAAAAGGACCAATTATCAGGTTCTGTTATTTTTAAAATAAAATTTTCAAATACCACCTCTTCGTATTGGGAAAAAATAAACAGATTTGGAGTAACAGGTCCTGTATAATGTTGTTTTTGAAAATATGATTTCTTTTTTACTTCCCTTCCTTTACTTTTACTGAGAACATCAAGTTCTTGTTTTCTATTGATTACTTGGTGAAGTGGCTTTTCTGCCTTTCTGATAAATTTCTTTAATGTCTGCATTCAAATACAAATCTTTTATCCTAAATTCTGATATAACTGATCACTTTCCTGTAATGTTAAATCTAACTCATAGCTGATCTAATAAAATAAATGATACAAACATATCTAAAACTGTGATTACTAAAACAATTGATCATAAAAAATGTCAACAGCTTGTTAAAGGACAAAATTGGGACAACGTCATGTTAATAAATGATTCAAACTTGGCTGCTGATACTTTTTCTGACACATTTCTTTCCCTAGTTGAACAATCTAAAATTACAAAAAGAATTATGGTTAAAAATATCAACAAACAGAAGCCATGGATAACCAATGGCATTATTAACTCCATCAAAAAGCCTGACAAAATAAAGCGAAACCTTAAATCCCATAACATAGCTGATAGAAATGAGTACAAAACATACAGAAACAACTTAAATAAAATAATAGCTCACACTAAAAACAATTATTATAATAACAAAATTGAAAATAGTAAGAATAACATTTTAAAAACCTACAAAATTATATCTGACGCGACAAGTGCACCAACTACAACTACTAATAGTAATATCCAAATATTAAACAGAAATTAATTTCCATTTGCAAATGATAGTGAAATGGCCGACTATAGTAAGAATTATTTTGCTCATGTGGGCTTGGAAATGGCTAACAATATAATACCCCTGTAAATGAAACTGTAATTAGTTACAATAGTATTTGTGGAGCATTTTTTCAAATGGGAATAACTCCATTTCTTGAGCTATTGACTTACAGATGGCATTACGTGTCTTTAGGTGAAATGAGTCTGATGTCAAAATGTTCGAAACAATAAGAAATAAATACTATCTATAATTCGTAGGGAAAATATAGGTCTTATTTCAAAACGGAATAATTCCAGGTAGTGTTTAGTATCAAAAAGGAATAATTTTTGTTTTCTGTCAAATGGGAATAATAATTATTATACTTCATGTGTTTCGGTTACGTTTGTTTTGTTTGTGTAATATTACTTTGATTTAGTGAGTTTTTCTTGCAACAAAGCATTATGGATGATGAAGGAGACATTATAGTGGGGGAAACACATGGGGAAAATAGAGGCAAACGCAAAAGAGGTAATAAAATTACTAAAAGGAATCAGGCGAAGAAAGTGAGGTTAGTAATGTTTGTTTTTCTTTTCTTCTACTTAAAGTAATCTCTATTTCTTAATAGATATTCTTGTCATTACCCAAGTATGGAGGAATTTGAAATGCCATGTAAACACAAGGACAACAGCATTTTTTGTTGTGCTAAAATAACAATAGAGGAAATCGTTACTGCACGCCGACAGTTTTTCGAGTACCCTAATAAAATCAAACAGGATCAGAAAATTGCGCACATTTTCAAGCTCCACAAAGGCGTCGCTCCCGCGATCATCTGTTAGACCATCAAAAACGAAAGGGGCCTCACAAGTTCGAAGTCAACTATAATATATGGTGCAACAGAAAACAGAAACGAGTCTGTAAACAATTTTTCATGGCGGTGTTTCCAGTTAAAAATAAACGACTATGGACTATTGCAAAACAGGTAACAGCGGGTACCGGCATCAAAGAAACCAGAGGAGGTGACCGAAAAACCAGTAAATATGAAGGAAGAAGAATAGAGGTGAAGAAGTTCATTAACTCTTTAAAGGCTACTGAAAGCCACTACGATAGAAAGAAATCTAGGAGACTATATCTGCCGTCTTGTTTGAATATTGCCAAACTGTGTAAAATGTATAATGGGAAGGTTGATCAAGATAAAAAGGTGAACTATACATTTTTTTCGAAGGTGTTTAATAACTTTTTCAATATTGGGTTTGGCACACCTGCCACTGACGTTTGTAGTCTTTGCTGCCGGTTGCGAAATGCAGTAAAAGCTGCCCAAACTCAAGCAGAGAAACAACGATATATCACGGAACTAAGAGTCCATAAACTAAGAGCCAAACAATTCAATATGATGATGAAGGAAAAACCCGAATGCAGCTTTTCTACTTGTTTCGACATGCAACAGGTACAGCCCTTGCCCAAATTACCCATACAGGAGGCCTTTTATTCCCACCAAATTTCATACTACAATATCTGCTTTGTGGATTTGCAGGACAATAGGCCATATCTATACTCCTGGACGGAAAATCAGGCAAAAAGGGGGGCAGCCGAAATAAGTTCCGCTCTACTCCACTATCTTAGAAATGCAAATTATCCGGATAGCTGTAAAACCATCAGATTATTATCTGATGGTTGTGGCGGTCAAAATAAAAATTGTCACGTTATTCATACTCTATCATACTGGCTCTACTATGATGCACCAGCAACTGTCGATACAATTCTGTTGGTATTTCCTGTACGCCGTCATTCCTACTTACCAGCAGACCGAGTATTTGGGCGTATTGAGAAGAATTTGCGTAAACATAGTACTATTCTCCACAAGGCAGATTATGTGAAATTGTATGAAGAGCATGGCACTGTAAGAAAACTAGGCGAAGATTACATGCTTTATGACATCAAATCATTTTTGGGAAACATGAAAAAAGCGGTTGGGATCGCAGGAATGAAAAGGATATTCATTCAAAAATCCATAAATAGGAAGAGTAATGAAAAGACTGTCCGATTTAAAATGGAACCATGTTATAGGAATGATGATTTGTCCAAGACATACCTTCCAATTCTCAAAAAAGGAAAAAAAATGAATTCCTGTCAACTGAGTGAAATTAGACCTTGCCACAAAATACCACAAAAAAAAGTTAAAACGTTAAAGCCGTTGCTCGACTCTTACAATAGAAATTGGACTGAGCTAGAAGAGTACTCCTGGTATAAGGAACTGTTATGTGATAGAAGAGAGGTTGCTGATAATGTAGTAGAATCGGAAGAAGCAGAATTCGATGAAGAAAGTGAGGAGGACGTTTCTGTTTGTGAATGCTTGAGCGAGGAGGAAGCTATGTTAGTTTAATATTTTTTTCAGCATTTTACCTAAAATTTTCTTTCTAGTTTTTTACCAAAGTGGCAATTTTCCTATTGGAGAAAAGTTAGTTTTTTATTTTTGTATTACCTATTTAGTTTTGTACCAAGTGGGAAGTAATATTTTTTAGAAGTTTATTTTAATTTTTTTAAATAAAAATTGTGCAAAAAGTACACTTTGTTTATTTTTTTTTTTTAATCAAAAAGGAATAAATTCAAATTATAATGAATCAAAGAGAAATAGATTTGTCTTGCGCGGTCAAAAGGGAATAGATCGAAGGAAAAATTTTAAATTCCGAGATAATTATAACCCACGGACATTTTTGACATAGACACTCTTAATCACTAGCTAATTAGTGAAAATGTAAAATTATTAATTTTAAAGTATTCTAGTGCTTATACAAGCTAGAGGTTTTCATAACTTTATTCATTTTCTTGTAAATGTGACTTATTCCCATTTGAAAAAATGCTCCACATTTCGTCAATGTCTCTAAAGCCAATTACCATTAATGAACTAATCCAACATATACACTGTCTCAAAAACGACAGCTCCCCTGGAATAGATGGAATCCAAGCTAAATTAATAAAAAGATACTATCTAGATATTGTTGAGCCTCTTGCTCATATCTTTAATTTAATATTTAAAATCGGTATTGTTCCAAGTAGCTTCAAGAATATAGCAATTTCTCCAATCCACAAAGCAGGTAGTAAATTAAACATTGAAAATTATAGACCAATCAGCCTTATTAAAAACTTCGTGAAATTTTTTGAAAAATGTCTGAAAGACAGATTAATAAACTACCTGAATGTTAACCACATATTATCAAAAAATCAATATGGATTTTTAAGAGGGCTGAGTACAGGCGATGCCATATACCGACTGACGAAAGAAATAACTGATAATCTAAATCAAAATAATAAACTTATTGCAGTATTCCTAGACCTAGCTAAGTCATTCGACACAGTGCCCCACGAAAAGCTCTAGATGCATTACATCATTATGGAGTACGCGGAACTGTGCTGAATGTCTTTAGAAACTATCTATCGGACAGGTTCCAAATGACTCGTGTTAGAGAAGCTATCAGTACACCAAGGAGAATCCAAATAGTTGTTCCTCAAGGCACTGTGCTTGGTCCAATTTTGTTTTTAACTTATATAAACTCATTAACTAGCTTAGACATAAATGGTACTATTATTTCTTTTGCTGATGACACAGTCTTATTATTCCAAGACTCTTCTTGGAACCTCATTAAAGAAAAAAGTTATAAAGGGTGTAACAAAAGTACATAATTGGTTAAGTAGGTACTTTCAAATTATCAATAAATATTAAAAAACACATTACGTAGCTTTTTCATTAACATCGGCTAATAGACCTGACTTTTCCAATATTAGATTTAACTGTACGGAGGAAATTCTAGAAGAACCGCAAGCAAAATATCTAGGCATTATAATTGATCAGAACTTAAAATGGGACAATCATATTAAAAAATTAGAATCAATCAAAAGAAAACTAATACATACATTCTACTTAATGAGGGAATTTCTAGGGAAAAAACTTTTAATAATGGTGTATAAGTCACTGGTGGAATCATTAATTAGATATGGCATTATTGCTTGGGGAGGGCTTTACAACAATACACTAAAACAGCTAAATGTAATACAAAACTTCATCCTAAAAATAAGTTTCAAAAAGTCTAGCCTTTATCCTACGAATTTACTATATACAGAAGAGATTCTTAATGTCCGTTCACTGTACATCTTAGCTTGTTGCTCATTTTTACAAAAGAATAAGCACTTAAAAAATTTCATATCTCATCAACACGAAACTAGGGGTAAAGTTCATAAAAGCCTACAAATACCTGTTGTAAATAAGAATATTGGACTAAGATTATTTCAATACTTAGCCTCTAAATTTGATAACATTTTATAAGTACTAACTTTGATTCATTCAGAATCCTTTTTTAGAAAAAATATTATTCTTTCTTTAATAAATAGAATACAATTGGTTCGATCCTCTGAGTACTTCATAAGTTTTGGTTCCTATTTTTAGTTTATCTTTAATCCTATATTATTTAGTATCTAGTGTGAGATGTATTCAAGTTAAAAAATCAAGGCACATGCAAATGTTGTCATTTAGGTGCCTATTTCCAATTTTAAAAAAATCTGTAAATATATTGTTTATTACCATTGTATTAAATGTGGTGTATATACTAATTTGAATAAAAATTGAATTGAATTGAAAATTGAATTGAATTGAAGTTCACGTCCCTGTACGTGGTACTACGTGAGGTAAAAAAATATTCAAAGAAATTAAATTTCCCTTCTTCACAATTTTTCCAATCACCGTATGCATGTTTAGAGGCCTTAAAAATATCTACAATTTGATATCTGGGGAGTTTTAAGTGGCGCACCCTGGATAGTGGAATTATTCGAAACCCATTTTTTTCGGAAAAAAACACCTGTGACATGCAGACGGACATGACGAAACTATAAAGGTTCTATGGAACCTTAAAAATTACACTTTAAAAATATATTTTGTTGTTCTCTTCTGAACGTTTCATTTTTGTGCACCTCCTCCACCCCTTCGCTGCCTTTGTTACATTTCCTGTAACCCGCATTGGCGGGTGTTTGTCGAATGGCCCCTAGTGCAATATTAGATCAATTTAAAATTAATATTTAACCTTAAAGTTTCAGAAGTTCCAATAAGTACAGTGCCACAAGGTTTCTAAGTAAATTGCAGCATTTTTTAAATCGTACCTATTTTGATTTAATGAAAGAATTGATTCAATTACATATTAATGTGGGTACTGAAGTCAAATATCTCAAATATATTTTAGCATATTTACTTTACTTTCTATAACCCCAACATTTTATAGTACTCCAAATTTTATACTTACTGTCTTAAAAAAAATTCTGTTTAGTGTTTAGAACCCTTGGTTTTCACTTTACGATATACAAGACAGACATTTTTATAGCTTCAATCCTTTATTTTAATAACACAAGCACACAAAAAAATAAAGTTGTCAATTCCACGGATCAAACCAATCATATCCTGATTCGGGTTTAGCAAGCAAAAATACACTGGAAATGATTGGTTTGGTCCGGGGAATTGCCAACTTCTTTTGTGACACAGACACAAAAAAAAAATTGTCAATTCCGCGGACCAAACCAATCATTTTCGGTCTATTTTGGCTTGCTGAATCGAATCTAGTGTCAGTTTTGCCCCACCTTCAAAAATAGATAGAAAAAATTATAACGTGGTGGGGCAAAGCTGACACCGAATTTGGATTTAAAATGATTGGTCTGGCCTGTGGAATCGACAACTTCTTTCTTTTTGTGTGTAATTTTTGGCAATTTACTTACAAACATATTTAATGGAATTTTAACATTTCAGTAAAGAATTCATTAAAATGAACAAAATTAATCACAACAAAAGGCAAGCAAAAAAATAATAACGATAATTGATTAATAAATTTTACAAAATAAAATATTTTTTTGGAACAATAAATTTTCTTGAATGATGTGTGTATTTTATGTACACCTCGTGTAGATGAATGAATGCTGCCTGCTATCAACATAGCGGCTACGCTTAATAACGTGCCATTATCAAGATCACCAAATTCCTTTAGGGAAATGCAGCTTTCCAGTAAATTCTAAGGGAATGTTCAGTACTTTGGAGATTACTATATCAAAATATTCTTGTTCTAATAACTTCGATCGACGACGAACATTGTTTTCCCATACATCATCCCATGAAATCCGCTGAGTTTCGGTCCTTATGTCGAGAGTATCACAGTAATACATACGCTCTTTGGTCCAAAAATACCACGGCAGTAGCTCGAAGAAAAAAATAGGTCTAAAATGTATTGCTCGTCGTTGTGATCGTCATCGACACGGTCTCTTACGTGTGTTCTTTTATTCGGTTTATTTTTTAATTTGTTGATCGTTTTGCGGTGAGAAAATTTACCGAGGTGTTGATGATTCTGGCGGTTTCCCCAGATAGTACTACACGAATAAGAAGGACTCTTCCTTCGTGCCTCGTATTTCACAACTTTCTTTTCCTATTTCTTTTTTGATAAGTTTTCCGCACGTTTATTTCGGCATTGGCTAACCGCTCTGCAACAAATAAATTCACCTAAATAAAAAAGACGTTCTCTCATTTTGCGTCACGTTATTTTCTCTGACCGCTTCGACATTATTAAATTCTCTGGGGTCTTGACATTTCAGGCAGTTTATTCTTGTGCAACCGCTCCTATAAGAAAGACTTCCCGGGGGTGTCTCATTTCTCTTCACTTTCTTTTCCTTTACATCTTCGTTAGGTTTATTTTTGGGTTGACTGACGGTTTCGCCACGAGTAATTTCGCCGAGGGTTTGATAATTCTGGCGATTTTTCCGTATACAACCACCCGAATAAAAATGAATTTCTAGGGGTGTCTCATTTTTCACCACTTTCTTTCCCTTTTTCTTTGTTGATTCTTCCGCTGTACTTGCGTCGGCCTCTTCGGGAGGTTTATTTTTAGATTCGCCGACCTTTTCGCCATGAGTAGAATGATGGTTCTGGTGAGAGTTCTTTCTCCGTATACAGCCACCCGAAGAAGGACTCTCCACAGAGGTGTCTTATTTTTTGCCACTGTCTTTTCCTTTACATCGCCCCCTTCGGTGGGTTTATTTTTAGACTGGTTGACCACTTCGTTCTGGTGACTTCTCTGTATGCAACCACCCGAAGGAGGACATTCCAAAGGTGCCTCATTTTTCGCCACAGTCTTTTCCTTTATGGCGGTCTCTTCGTAAGGTTTATTTTTGGGTCTATCAATGGCCTCGCCACAAGTAACTTCGCCGAGGGTTCGATAATTCCGGCGATTCCTACGTATACAACCACCCGAGGAGGGATTTTCCAGGGGTGTCTCATTTTTCTCCACTTTCTTTTCCTTTGCATCGGCCTCTTCATTGGGTTTTCTTTTGAGCAGATTGACGGCCTCGCCACGAGTGATTTCGCTAGGGGTTTGACGTTTCTGGCAATTTATCTGCACACAATCACCCTAATAAGAGTAACTTTCCAGAGGTACCTCATTTATCACCCCTTTCTTTTCCTTTTTCTTTTTTAAACCTTTCCTTCCTCAATTTCGGAATCTTTAGCACTTTCATCGTTATCGCTCTGCTCAAGGAAGCTGTAAAAATTATTTACGCTTATGACATATTTATTTTGGATCTTTGCTCGTTTTGACTTGAGAGCTTCTTAGTTTGCGTAGCAGTTTGTCTCTTTCCTTGCAACTGAGGATCTATTCTATTAACTACGTTCGATTTCTTTGGTTCAATTACATTTCCTGGGTTGGTTTTTAAAAGGGGCGGTTTCAAAAGCTCATATCTTTCATTAATGTCACTTACATATCCTTCGCTGCCACTGCTGTCATTTTCTTTGTCACTGGAAATAATGTCCATGCAGTTACAAGGCACCTCTGTCTATTTCCTGTTCGAAGGGTACGTTGGGAACGTACATGTCGTCAGAACGACCTTGCATCACTTTTTTTATTAATAGCAGACACCTGAAGATCTAAACTTGAAGTTACCTGTGTTCTTCACTAGCCAACAGCTTTAAAAAGAATAAAAAACAATATTTAATTAGAAAAATAATGAAATTCAACATTGAAACAAATCTATAACATGTAAATGTATTTTGTATTGAACAGTTTTAAGGAAAAGTGCAAGATACTCTCATCCATCAGTAACATGAGAAAATACAAGAGAATGTACAAAAACATTGTTAAATATTGAACCACACGATTTATTTTAACAATTTGTAATAGGTGTGTTCTGGTAGTAAACAAAGCTACTGCAAAAAGTCGAATCGATGCATTAAAAATAGCGACCTATAGTGTTATCGCAAGCGTACACTTGCAGGCGAGTAAATGTTTTTTGCTGTATTTATTTGCTATATTAGAACTTAATATCGATCCAGATCATTGTGAAAATGATTTTATCGTTTTAGAGAGGAACAATTTGAAGTGATTTTTTTAATAATCCGCCAGGACGTAAAGGCACTTGTAGCATGAGAACTCCGCCATCAATTGATTACATAGAAAACGAAAAAAAAAAAAAACAAATGCCAAACCTGTTAACCACGTGACATTATTTCGGTGTTAGCAGGTATTAGTTATGATGATTACTGTTTCTGCCAAATTCTGTTATGTTTATAATAATAGAACTAAATTTTCTAATAAATCGGTACTTCATGCAGATACAAATGTCAGAAATAAGAGATAGTCGAGGTTGTTTCGCAAAAAAAAGTATAATTAATAAGAAATTTTCTTTCATGAAGAGAAATTAAGATAAAGGGTAAAAAGAGTGAAATCTAGAAGAACATTTTTTTTTTCTTTTTTTGAAAAGCAATTTGTAAAAAAATGGTGTTAGCGGGAATTAGTTCTGACGATAATTTAAAAGATATTTATTTACTGAATGATAAGATGAGCGGCAGTGATGGCAACTGCGCGCATGAAATTATTTAAATTCAGTAGGTTTTTTTTTCAATTAAAGTACACATAATAGCAGTTTTAACCAAAGAGTTTAACAAATAGAGGAGACAAGCTCCATAAGCGTAATGTATAAGCAGCCGGTAGACTGTAGTCTTCTCATCCTTCTCACACAGTTCGTTCTCTCTTTGTCGCACAGTACATGAGAGGAGGTAACGATTGCAATACAATGACAGTATGACGTGCGCTGATGTCATAACTTTTCAGATTCAGACCTGAGGGAAAACAAATGGCCGCCATTGTGTAATTCGCCGATCGAACGTGTTGTTTTAACTGTATATTTTGTGGATTCTGTGATGTTTTAAAACTTAATTTTGGATTATTTAACATCTACAATTATGTTTAATCAATTCATGGGGCGAATTTTATTTGTTAAGATGGAGATGAGTTTATATTTTACGAAATTACCTTTAGTAGAGTGCAAATTAATTTCTATCTTTCCCCCCGTTGGCACTTTTAGAGTAAAATATGTGACCTTACCAGATATGTTACTTATGCCCTGTAGATTATGAATCCACTTGTCGTCAAAAAATCGTCACGAATATAAGGGCACAAATCAAAATTTTCTAACTAACCACACCACGCGATAGAGTCAATCATGAAGCGTATTTTATCCAAAAATCGTTAAATTCTCTGTAGAATTTCTATTTTTAAAATAAATAAGAAAACGAACTTTTGCATAGGCTTATATGGCAGTAAAAATCAAAAATCCTCATTTTCTCTGTTCGACTACGGCTGAAAATTAATTATTTTTCGTCTACTTTTCCATTCCCACGACGATATCTCCCAAACTATTATATTTATCAAAAAAATATATTCTTTATAAAATATTTGCCATATATTTCAGATTACAATGGTTTTTAAATCAGATTTTTTTAGAATTTAATAACCAAAATATTTAATAATGTGTAGCGTGATATCAATTTTCGAAGCTTATCAGCGGCATGCGTTCGTTGCAAATTCTCGCTCTCCCACTCTTTAAAACTGTTTCAACACACTTCGCACCCGCTCTGGCCTACCGTTAGTTAGATTGGCGCATAGTAGCTCGAGAGCTACTGGTTCGTATTAATGAAATTTATATCTTGAAAATGATTACTATGGAATGAATAATATAAGTAGGTATATTTGTTTAATTAATAATTAATTCAGTGTTATTTCGCCTTACATAACATTTTTGTGTAATGTATTAACACGTTATAAGAAACTCGGCAGTTCGATGTTAGCAAGATACTTTCAGCTGGTATGTATTTTTTAACAGAATTTTCTACCATATAGGTAACTGAAGAAGAAATGAAAATGGAAAGTACTACTGATAGCGCAAGTTCGGAAAGTGAGATTGAGACAAAAATAAAATTTAAAGAAATACAGATTCGTAAAATATTATGCTTAAATTGTATGAAACCGGCCCCTGTAAACAAAGGTTTTGATAAATCGTTTGCAATATTTATTGATTGTTTAAAACTCCGTGAAAAAATAAGTAACCAAAGAGAAGATGATGTATATTCTAGAACTATGCGATTTCGAAAAACAAATCATTTTGGCTGTTTGGTTTGGCACCGAAATTGCTGTTCTAGTTTTACTGGCAAAAGAAATATGGAACATTGAAGGAGAAAAATGGAGAAAGAGAAAAAAATTAAAAACAGTTCAGATGGATGGAGTGCATGTCCAATAACTTCTTCAGGCGTGTCCTTGCGTAAAATGAATTTTTTTTCAATAAAATAGCTTTCTCAAGTAATGACTAGGAACACAGAAAGAAAAACAAGACTATTATCCCACCAAAATCCCATAATTTTCTAAAGAATTTGTGCTAACGATTTAAATGCTATAGAAGCTAAATATCATGTTTAATATATTTCTAAAGTCACAATAGAAAATGCAAAGTTTCATGCCTCGTTTTCTGAATTATATTTTTCGTTTCTCTTTGTAGATTTAACAATTTTGACTCCTTTGCCTGTAAATGTATTTATAAGTAGTCTACTGATCTCTCTTTTAGACCTGTATCTATCCATTCTAGATACTTCTCATCATAACGACGTACCATACCCTTTTTGCTTTAAAAACCGTTTCTCAAGAATTTTACATATTTTAGTAGAACTCCGTTCGTTGTCTGTCCGTTTTCCACTTTTATTTTTATTCTTAGATAGACCTCTGCATTGTCTATAGCGACTTTAGAAACATGAAATATGATATTCAATTTCCATAGGTATTAAATCGTTAGCACAAATTTTTTCGAAAATTATGGGATTCTGGTCGACTAGTAGTCTTACTTTTCTTTCTGGTTCCGTGGTCATTACTTGAGAAAGCTTTATTGTTGTACTTCTGACAAAAGTACATTTATCTATTTAAAAAAATTGTTTTACGAAAATGCACATAGGAAAAAGTTGATGGACGGGCATTGGGTCCATCTGAACTCTTTTCAATTTCTTTCTCTATTTATCTTCTTAAATGTTCTATATTTCTTTGGCTAATAAAACTAGAATAGAAATTTCGGTGCCAAACCAGTCAAAATTGTTTGTTTTTTTTAATGACATAATGCTAGGATATAGATCATCTTCTCCTTGGTAACTTATTTTTTCATAGATTTTTAAACAATCAATAAATGTTGCAAACGATTTCTCAAAACCTTTGATTACAGGGCCCGGTTTCATACAAATTAAGCTAATATGTTACGAATCTGTTTTACATTAAATTATATTTTTCTCAATCTCACTTTCAGAACTTGTGCTATCAGTAGTACTTTTCATTTTAATTTCTTCTAAAAAGCATATACATCAGTTACCTACATGGTCGAAAATTTAAAATACATACCAGTGTTAATCTATTACACAATAATTTTAGGCAGGCCATAATTTGTATGTAAGTCCATGTAATACTGAATTAATATTCTACAAATATACTTACATTTATTTCGTAGTAATAATCATTTTCAAGATATAAATTTCAAAATATTATGAACCACGAGAGCTTATATGCGCCAATCTATCTAACGGTAGGCCAGAGCGGGTGCGAAGTGGGGTGTGTTGAAACAGTTTTAAAGAGTGGGAGAGCGAGAATTTGCAACGAACGCATGCCGCTGATAAGCTTCGAAAATTGATATCACGCTACACATTATTAAATATTTTGGTTATTAAATTCTCAAAAAATCTGATTTAAAAACCATTGTAATCTGGAATATATGGCAAATATTTTATAAAGAATATATTTTTTTGATAAATATAATAGTTTGGGAGATATCGTCGTGGGAATGGAAAAGTAGACGAAAAATAATTAATTTTCAGCCGTAGTCGAACAGAGAAAATGAGGATTTTTGATTTTTACTGCCATATAAGCCTATGCAAAAGTTCGTTTCCTTATTTATTTTAAAAATAGAAATTCTACAGAGAATTTAATGATTTTTGGATAAAATACGCTTCATGATTGACTCTATCGTGTGGTGTAGATAATTAGAAAATTTTGATTTGCGCCCTTATATTCATGACGATTCTTTGACGACAAGTGGATTCGTAATCCACAGGGCATAAGTAACATATCTGACAAGGTCATACATTTTACTCTAAAAGTGCCAACGGGATCGAAAACTAAGCGACTTTTGTTAACGCGAGCACTCTACTACTTACGATGTACAGGATCAGTGTATGGAAGAAAGTTGGTGCTATCAATTTAAATCGCTATATATTTAAATAAAGAAGACCTTAGTACAGACGCCGATGTATTTCCGAATATTAGACATACATATATTGTAATTACATGATTTTTGAAAGGAGTGCATAGTTAAAAGAATGAGTACAAGGCATTGAAAAGACGAAGTTTATAACCAATTTGTTAGTAGTTGGGTGAAAGAAGTTCGCTTCAAGAAATTTACAAGATAACAGCTTATTATCGCAAAGGTAAGGATTAGTTATAAATTATAAATCATTTTCGCCATGTACTTGCATAATTTAAGGTTGTTTTATGAATAATTACTAACACAGATCCATTTTTTAGGTTATGGTCTCACTACATTGTCAACAAAAACATTATTCCTTGGATTATTGCAGATCCAGTCGATCCAAATGAGTTGTTAGTACTCATTGTAATTGTGTTGCAGATACAGGCAAAACACGTTCGCTAGCCTGATTTGCAATTTATAAGGTACAGAGTGAGGCGATGAGACGTCACTCCTTTTAGTTTTTTAGCAGTAAAAATGGCTATAGCTAAGCAATTAACCATTGTGCGATACAATCCGTAGATTTTGTAAAATTACTCATGAAAAGAAACAAACAAAGGACTTAGTTATAATAAGGTAGACACAATTTATCTGACGGTTCACTCATCGTCTATGGTATATTTATGCACGGAGCTGTGCAAATCATTGTAATTTCTGTAAGAACTTTTTGTCATGTCATATTAATGTTATTATTGCCTAATTTATGTATTTTATTAAATATTCTCCTTTCCTTTTATTGTTTTATTTATCAGTTATTACTATCGTTAGCAGTAAGTTGAATGCCGACTACTCTGAACTTCTACATTCATGTCTGTAAATGAGAATTAAACAAAAATATATTTACTAAATATATAACTGTTTATTGTCAACAAGTTTAACATTTCTAATATAACTTAGAATGCATTTATACTAAATTCATCGAGTGATCTGTATTGTTTTAAAATATATCGTGTGGTGTTTAAAAACTACTCAATTCTGTTGTTTTACATTACAAAACTGTGAAAATGGACTTAAGTCAAAGTTTAGACTCAGGTTTCAAATATTAAAAAATTCAGCACTGAGTAGTTTTTAAATAACCGCAATATATAGTTTAAAACAATAGGTACAATTAGTCCGCAGATCATAGATGAAAACTATACTTTCAACTTTCACTCTTAATTTATAAACTTCACCAGATCTTTATATAATATGTAGCTTTTCTTTCAAGTTTTTCTTAAATTGTACCATATTTAAAATGAATGTCTCAGTAACATTTTTCGTGATAAACAGATTAAACGTTATAAACAGAAGAAAAATTTGAGAAAACACTACTTGTAATTGTAAATAAAACCGAACGCTATTCAAAACAAAGATTAAAAATTGACGGTATTTGTGAAATCAAAGCGCGCCGGGTAAGGCTGTGTTGCTTTGTAAAACAGAGTGGAGAGAGAGGGTACGAGATCTGCGACAAGGACGAAGAGCCTACGTTTCCAAGACAACCAAATCGCGACTCCCGGCAAATCCACGGCTTGTCTTCTCTAGTTATTAAACTCTTTGGTTTTAACTGCATCCATTTTTTTAAAGCATGCTGAATTAGTCATATGTTACATTATTACAGCTCACAATGTAGGTACCCCACGTATAAAAGGTAGGATAATATTAATAGTTTGCGGGATTTAGACTACACGTACTGTAACTGTACTAAATTGCGGATACTGATCCGCAATTTAGTTTTCTAAAATAATGGAGTGCATTATTGGTAAGAAAATTGTGCGGCATGATGAGAAATCTGTAGTACAAAGATCTAGAATACAAGGTTTGTTGTTACTAATATCTGGTGCTGAAAAAACAACGAAAGGTAGGTACCTTAGGTCCTACCTATTTGGGAGCAGATTTACGTTGCAGTCGGCAAGCAGTAAAATTTTTTTTAAAAATCGCTGACTACGTATTATAACCTGCACATCAAAAATTATGATTCTAAAAACTTCTTCATATATTGGCTTCAATTTGTTCGCAGCATTTATATACAAATTTTATTAAGCAAAAGTTTTTCTCGATTGCTGAAAAATACACACACGAAAATCACTTTAAGTTTTTATTATTTTAACAATTAAAAAAAATTATTTTATAATCACATTTTCCGTGGTTAGAAGCGCTATTGTGTCTACTTTAATTAAAAAAAAAAAAATAAGTTCGATAGCACAATTATTTTTAGAGATATAACGGCGGGGACGTTAAACATGTTTCACGGCAAAATTTATTTTTTAAAGTTTTTTCGAAGTAAAAAATTTCTTGACCATCAAAAGATGTCGTGAACAGTGGTTTCATGTACACGAGCACCTAATTAAAGATTCGCACCAAGTCTGATTTGCTTCTATGCCAGTTTTTTGTTTTCTCGGATACTAAGCAACTTTGCTTCCCAATTTTACTCGTCTACTAATAATACCCAAAGTGTTAATTGTATAAAAGAAGTCGAATGTTTTTTTAATCAGTTCATTCTTTAACCATCTGCTAAGTAAAGGGTCATTCAACAATTACGTTCGGAAAAATGAGCTATTTGTACCTTCCCCTCCCTACATGAATAGTTGAAAACCGAGAACGTTCACTTTTCATGAAGCCTCCCCCCGTCGTTCACTTTGTCACATTTTGGTGACCTCTTCCGTCCCGAAAAGCGAACGTACTAAACTGCTGGCCACTCGATCTTACACATAGAGACTTTTAGGCAAAATTTAAAGTTCAATATTTTCAACAGGAATGCAAATTTTTTAACGCGGCTTGCAAATTTTAAGAGCTAGTTTTTTTCGGATTAAGCTGCATGACGTATATTTATCGTAGGACCATAAGTTTATTATATACGGGGTGATCAATGAAGTCATGCAAAAAATCAAAAAGTTTGTATGAGTGAAATTTCCGCAAAAAATTTTTTTGGTCATTGCAATATGGTTCCTTACTAAGGTAACATCAATATCTCTAGACGGTTTTGTCAGTTTTTGGATTAAGGCCCTTAGGCCTTGTACACACTACTCAACATAAAATTTGGATACCGAAATCTTTAAAATGCTATAACTTGACATTGGATTGACGGTTCTTGATGATTTTTGCGGATTTGGAATCCTTATTTCACGTAGATTTTCTATGGTATAAGCATTTTATTTGAGGGTTGAAATTTACACATTATACCGGGTCGATAATAAACAAAAACGTAGCGACAAGAATAAGTTTATTACATTAAATTCTACAATATACAACATTGCTTAACAACGACCAAAAGTCAATTCTTAAAAAATGTATAATTCTAATTCTGGTAATTTTTAATAACTGAAAAAAAAATTAATTAAAAAATTAAAAATTAATTTAATTTAAACTTAAATTAAAATTAAATTAAAATTACCTAATTAAAATTAGTTACATTAATTAAAAAAAAGAGAAGCTAATATTTTGTTGGTTCTCCTGCTCGGAATATTACTTCCCGACATCGATTTGGTAGAGTATCCACAAGATTATTTATAAAATCTTGTGGAATATTCTCCCATTCTTCACGAATGGCCTCACCGAGCGTTTCTAAGGCTTCAGGGGGTACATCAAGAGATCTTACTTTAAGTTTTAAATAAGGCCAAACGTGTTCGATGACATTAAGATCCGGAGACTTTGCAGGCCAGTCCATCCTATTGATGTTTTGTGCCTGCAAAAACTGTGTGATCCTTCGCGCTCTGTGAGGTCGAGCGTTGTCATCCACCAATAGAATTTCTGGGCCGTAATGTTGAGCAAAAGGAACAACAATAGGTTCCAAAATTTCCTCCTGATAAACAGTAGCATTAATGGTTTGGTTGGTAGTGAATAGCTCGGTTTTACCATTTCTTATGATACCTCCCCACACTGCAACACCTCCGCCACCAAATGCTTCTTGAGGGGCCATATTTTCCTCCAAATATCGCTGATTTGGCCTTCTCCAAACTAACATTCGGCCATCGGAGTGAAACAAATTAAATCTTGTTTCGTCAGTAAATAAACAATGGCTCCACTCTGCATTACCCCAATTCGCATGCCGATTTGCCCATGCCCGCCTATTCGCTCTATGGCGTTGTAATAACCGCACACATTTTGCTCTGCGACGGGCTCTATAATTTAAAATGTTTGGCATTATGTTATGTTTTTTAAAAAAAAATCTCACCTCAAGTTGTTTTTATTTAGTGTTCTTCTCACTGTTCTGTCCGAAACTCTCACCCCAGTTTGTTGTCTTAAAGAGTCATTTAGTTTTCTAGAGTTCTTTGTTCTATTCCGCATAGTTTCTCTCATTAAAATTCTTTCGGTTCTTTGGTTTATTTTTTGGCGTGTCCACCCCCATGCCCATAATTATGATCACCAGTAGTTTCGACGCGGCGGTTCAAATTATAAATTGTCTTTCGGCTGACATTGTAAATGTGCGCAACTTGCTGTTTTGACATTCCTTCGTTGAGAAGTCGAATGCAATTTTCCCTTTCTGCCGTGGTTAAACGCCTCATATTAATTAAACTTTACAAAATTATAACATTGATGTCAGATTATTTCTAAAATAATGTAAACAATTTTTAATTCCATAGCAACAAATTTGTTTTTCCAATGCCTACTTTGAAATTGACACGTCGCGTAGAAATTACACCCGATCATAATTATGGGCATGGGGGTGGACAAAGAACTCTGTAAAACTGAATGATTCTTTGAGACAACAAACTGGGGTGTGAGTTTCGGACAGAACAGTGAGAAGAACATTAAATAAAAACAACTTGAGGTGAGAATTTATTTTTACAAAAACTTAAATAATGCCAAACTTTAGAGCGCGTCGTACCCTACGTTTTTGTTTATTATCGACCCGGTATAATGTGTAAATTTCAACCCTCAAATAAAATGCTTAGACCATAGAAAATCTACGTGAAATAAGGATTCCAAATCCGCAAAAATCATCAAGAACCGTCAATCCAAGGTCAAGTTATAGCATTTTAAAGATTTCGGTATCCAAATTTTATGTTGAGTAGTGTGTATAAGGCCTAAGGGCCTTAATCCAAAAACTGACAAAACCGTCTAGAGATATTGATGTTACCTTAGTAAGGAACCATATTGCAACGACCAAAAAAATTTTTTGCGGAAATTTCACTCATACAAACTTTTTGATTTTTTGCATGACTTCATTGATCACCCCGTATATAATAAACTTATGGTCCTACGATAAATATACGTCATGCAGCTTAATCCGAAAAAAACTAGCTCTTAAAATTTGCAAGCCGCGTTAAAAAATTTGCATTCCTGTTGAAAATATTGAACTTTAAATTTTGCCTAAAAGCCTCTATGTGTAAGTTCGAGAGGCCAGCAGTGTAGTTAAATGGCACCTAATCTAATTTTTGCCCTTGCGATTGGTTTCACGAAGTTCCCTAATAGCTAAAAATCGGACTTAAAGTAGGTACCAGTAGTATTAGATACATGTATAAGTAAATAAGTATAATAATTAAATCTTCATATTCCTACATTTGCTACTTTCGATGTTCACTCAAGCTAAATGTAGGGAAGAATTGTATTTGAGAATTTGTTTTTTAGCAATGTTTTCATTTGTAAATTGCTTTCCACTGCCAGATTTTAGTTAAATTGAGAAGGTCTAAGGCATTCAATTAGTTTGGTCTTCTCAGAACAGGCCAATGGAATAGATGTTCAATGCCATTTGAATTTTAGCTTAGTATAGTAATATATACACCAGGAAATAGAGTGAAATAAACATATTAACATAAAAAAAATAACTCATGGCACTACCTTGAATATTCTTTCTTCATTTCTTTAAAATACTGAAATACATATTAAGTCTCACCCAAGAAGATTCTGGTCACATATTAAATGCATTAAAGATGTTACTAGTATTTCTAGTGTAACGTCCAAGATAATGACAGTGAGTGATTCACAACAAATCTTTTTGAACGCTCAGCTATTAATACAGAAATTACTGCCACAAATATAAATGCACATCTTATTTCAAAGATTGATGAAATTGATGTATGTAGGTGGGGGGGGGGGGGTCAAGTTGATGTCATATTTAGTGATTTTTCGACAGCTTTCGACACACTTGATCATGACATTTTGTTACAAAAATTGTTCAATTTCGATCTCAGCGAAATTTGTATTAACTTTTATTATTGTTGCCCGTCCAACAGGAAACTTACTGTACAATACCGTGGTTTTAAATCTAACGAAATAACAGCAATGTCTGGTTTTCCTCATAGGTCTATTGTTGGACCCTCTTTATTCATAATATTTATAAACGGCATTAACTATGAACTTAAAAATAGCACTCTGCTGATGATTGCAAGCTGTATTAGGCCACTAATAACCTGGATGACTACTTTAACTTACAAAAATATTTAAATTTAAATACATGTCGTTTACAAGAAAATTTAATCCAAATGAAATTACTAATGTTTTAAATGATGTTCACCTATCTACGTGTAGTCAATTTAAACATTTTGGAGAAATGTGTGTCACAGCAAGTTAACGTTTTGCCATCACATAACTGATACCATGGCCAATTCTCATAAAAACATTTATAATTAGAAATACCAAAGAATTTGTGGATAATAGTAACTTTTTATTGCATTTTTCAGAACAAAATTTGGTACAAGAACGGCATTTGCCCGGCAAGAGGTATACCTCAATACGATTTACTAAACAGGTATCAAATTTATAAAATTTCAAACAGCAGTTCATACGCGTTCAACTGACTTTTTATCTAAAAGTTGACGTTAAAGATGCAGCATAAAAAAAATTTAATGAAACATTTTTTCTGATAATCTTTATGCTGATATTGCAATTCCACAAGTTAAAATTATAGTTAACGATGTCCATAAGTCAAATTTTGGTATTTGGAATACATACTTTTTTCTAACAGAGCCGTTCAACAAAAACGTTGTCAAAAATTGGACCATTTTTATATGTAACTGTTAGCTTAAAAAATACCCATATCCTATGAGCATCCTCTGGTTACAGGCCTGGAAATATGCTCGGTACAACATTTTTGTATGAAATTTACTGTCTTAACTTTATTTACCACAATTTTTTTTAAACCTTCAGAGCTTTCGCAGCATTTCAGGTGAAAATATGTTTACCTCACTCGATTTAAGGTGTCTACTTCATTTTGTCATACTTTACATTGATTAGATGTGAAGCTGGTCCTATTCATGTGGCCTATATAGGAAACGTTACTAAATTGGGGTAAAATTTTAATCAAAAAGGTCCTTATAAGACTTATTTTATCTTTTATCTTTTAGTATTTAGTTACCCAATTTGTAAAATCCTATATAATATTTGATTTATTCATACTTTTACCATTGCTTGCCTAACATGTCAGCTGTGTGACAAAGTTGACTGGAAGAATTGAACTGTCACAGAAAAAGTTTTTAATACAAATTCCTCCAATGTCTATGATAGTGTTTGTAATAATTGTTAAGTCTAAATATACTAAGAATTATATATATTTAACTTGCTAAAAATGTTTTCAAATTGGCAATTTTGGGGCCACATATTATAGCGTGTAGTTGAAATCTACCTTATAACTCATTAGCCATAGAAAATTATTTTCACTATGTTTTGTCATTTTGGTGTAATTTAATCAAAATACATGTTTACACTCAATGTTTATTTGTCTTATTTCTGCATGCCCTCTATTTTATACATAATTTAACTTCGTTAAAGTGAAATAATATGAGTTCTAATATCACAATACCTTAAATACCCAATAAACACAAATACATGTCAGAGATGTCTTCATTATATAATTCAGTTTACATAAGAAATGTCTGACATATCAATTGTAGAATAAATGCAACTTACATGTGTCTAGAAATTTCCTACTCTTCTGATATGACATATATGCAACAAATATAACTCATGCCACTGAAGTTTCGATCGATCAAGCTTGATCGAATTCGTGAAAAAAAAAATTAATTACAATTCATGAAAAAGGGATTAGGCAGACGTGATTCATGATCGAACATGCCTCTTACAACTTTCTCTACACAACCCCTCTACATTGAACCACCCTCAGAAGCTGAGGACAACCCCCAAAGGAAAAAATCGTTAAACTGAAATAATCCTTTAGGGTCACCAAATTTTAGAATAAATATGACTTGAACAACGTCCTCTATGTAACCTCCACGGTCTTATCCACGTCCAAAGTTCGGAACCCATATTTATAGTAACGTCACCAAACTTAAAAAATTCGTCAAAGTCGAATTTTCGTTTAGGGTCACCCAATTTTTGAATAAATATACCTTGCACAATGTCCTCTATGCAACCCCGATAGTCTCATCCACGTCCAAAGTTCGGAACCCATATTTATAGTTATACCACCAAACTTAAAAAATTCGCAAAGTCGGATTTTCATTTAGGGTCACCCAATTTTTCTATAAATATGCTTTGAACAAGGTCCTCTATGCAAGCCTCACAGTGTCATCCACGTCCGAAGTTCGGAACCCATATTTATAGATATACCATCAAACTTAAAAAATTCGTCAATCACGAATTTTCGTTTAGGGTCACCCAATTTTTGAATAAATATATTTTACACAATGTCTTCTCGAGATTGACGAATTTTTTAAGATTGGTGGTGTAACTATAAGTATGGGTTCCGAACTTTGGACGTGGATAAAACTATGGGGGTTGCATAGAGGACATTGTGCAAGATATATTTATTCAAAAATTGGGTGACCCTAAACGAAAATTCGTGATTGACGAATTTTTTAAGTTTGATGGTATATCTATAAATATGGGTTCCGAACTTCGGACGTGGATGACACTGTGAGGCGTGCATAGAGGACGTTGTTCAAAGCATATTTATAGAAAAATTGGGTGACCCTAAATGAAAATCCGACTTTGACGAATTTTTTAAGTTTGGTGGTGTAACTATAAGTATGGGTTCCGAACTTTGGACGTGGATAAAACTATGGGGGTTGCATAGAGGACATTGTGTAAGATATATTTATTCAAAAATTGGGTGACCCTAAACGAAAATTCGTGATTGACGAATTTTTTAAGTTTGATGGTATATCTATAAATATGGGTTCCGAACTTCGGACGTGGATGACACTGTGAGGCTTGCATAGAGGACGTTGTTCAAAGCATATTTATAGAAAAATTGGGTGACCCTAAATGAAAATTCGACTTTGACGAATTTTTTAAGTTTGGTGATGTAACTATAAATATGGGTTCCGAACTTTGGACGTGGATAAGACCGTGGGGGTTGCATAGAGGACGTTGTTCAAGTCATATTTATTCTAAAATTTGGTGACCCTAAAGGATTATTTCAGTTTAACGATTTTTTTCCTTTGGGGGTTGTCCTCAGCTTCTGAGGGTGGTTCAATGTAGAGGGGTTGTGTAGAGAAAGTTGTAAGAGGCATGTTCGATCATGAATCACGTCTGCCTAATCCCTTTTTCATGAATTGTAATTAATTTTTTTTTTTCACGAATTCGATCAAGCTTGATCGATCGATACTTCAGTGGCATTATAACTCATGTAATAACTTTTATTCTCTTAGCGATATTAACAGATCATGGTTAAGTTTAAAAGCGCCCATTTTGGGTGAGACTTCGCCAATTCATTCTATTATTTATGAATATAATTAACTGTATTCAATTGTATTTAATTTTTTTTTAAGAATGAATAAAGTCGCTTTATTATTATTATTATTTTCTGCACATAATTTTTATGCACCAGGTACATGGCATACACCAGTTTTATTTTACACTTATTATGTGTCAGACAAGTTATTTGTCCTTATTTATGTATATTATATATTTGTTTCAGGTACATGAAATTTAGCTAATTTGCTCTCCCATACTGATGTAACATATACACTATACAGTTCCCAGATTGGTATAATAGATCGTGAAATTGACCAAAAATTTTAAAATTGCTGCTTTATATAATAAAGGACTGATTGCTTTTTTTTGAAATTTATATATGGTATATTCCCAAATATTTTAAATTAAGTGAGCTTTAATGGTTAACCATAAACTTTTTTTCCTTAGATATTACCTTCTCAAAATAAAATAAAGTTGCATGAAAAAAGTCGTTTGTAGAATACAAAATTATGCTTCTAAGATTTAAATCAGATATCATCCTACTATGGCAAATATTCTGAATAACCCTGTTTCATGAAATATTGTCATATCGAAGGAAAACAGTTTTTGGATATAGCTATTAGCTATATAAAAGCACTTGATTGTAAGAATTCAAAAAATATACTAAAAATAAATTTCAAAGCGAGCTAAATCGATCCTGCAAATATGAAAAATAGCAGTTCTAAATTTTTAAATCAACACGTGCACTTTATTGTTGTAATACCTAATGTTGGGACACAGTGTGTAATAATGGAAATACTAGTGAGACCTTTCTTGATTTTCAAATATTATATATTTCGAACTTGTGTCATTAGGGAAAAAATTATACAATAATTAAATAAAATATATTATATTTTTAAAACAAATCTAATTCGTATACAACACAAAACAAATATTTATGTAGGTATTTAAAAAATGAAATTGTTCTCACATTTGTAAACAAAAATTGTAAAACCGTAAAAATCGGGTCCAACATTTGACCGGACTCAGTATTATATAATTCACTGATTTTCCTTAGTGTTTCTACCTGCTCTCGTGTCAGTCCCAATTTCGCTTGACGGAACTATTCACTAGCCACATTTTCGAACTCCTTATCACTGTGTGCACTTATTTTGTCACTCGGTGAATTATTCCTTAAAAGTTTTTAATACACGTTTGGAGGAAAAGGAGTGTCGTGTCCGTATTTATACTAATGACAATAATGACATAATAAGCACTAATGGCATAATAGGCACAAAAAGCAAACCAAACTACACAACATAACATAACTGCTACACAAGACAACAAACGCCAAACACACATTTGACATCAATACGCGCGTGCGCGTAGGATTAAGCGAGGCAGGATATCAATTTGAACAAAACCAACTTTTGATAACAAAATAATAAATTTGTTTGTGCATAAGATCTCTACTTTTTTATAGAATGAATCCTACAAGAACATATCAGACTTGTTAATAATATGAAAACCCTGTATCTATAACATGTATATATATTTTTTTTGCAGAAACTGTATATTATTTAATTTTTTTTTATATTTGTATTGGAAATAAAGACCTTTTATTATTATTATTATTATTATACTTATAAATGAACTATATTTTATTATTTATACCTATATGCCACGAACGAGAATGTTATCATTGTGTCGTTAAAGTCTGCATCATTTTGAGAATCATTTACGTATCAGCCACATATAGAGAAATATGGCTTTTGAGATATCAAGGAAATTTCAAAAGATGTGACATGTTTGTATCAGACATGTAATTATTTAATATGCCATGGTTCCTCAGTTGAGCTTCATTTGATATATGGCAGACATATGTGTGTTTACTGGGTACCTACATAGTGTATTAAATAAAAATTCTTACCTAACACAACCAAAATGCTGGATAGTAAGCACACGTGACGTTTATTGCAAATAAATCTCAACCATACAGATCCTCGGCTTCAAACCGATCGATATTTTTCTTAGACTGAAAAACAAGAAAGATGCATTTATACATCGAAAACAATATGTAACTGAAATAAAATAGTTTAATCCCTCAACAGACAAATCCCATCATAGGAAACATATTTTAGAGGTTAAAATTCGGTTTAAAGTTGTTGAAATCATATAGTTCGGATATTATTATTATTTAGCTATATAATTTTCGTTGTTGAAAGTACTAATAACAAACGAAACGTTATTCTCACCTAGTTTATTCAAAATTATTTACTTTAAGGGACGCTTTGTGCGGTTTTTCAGCGTGTCTACACACGTTTAAAAATGAAAAGTATTTTAGGTTTTAAAGATCATAGAACAGAGGAGCGCTTTTGGAAAGTATAGATAGTAACATGGTGATTGGTCGTTAGGCAACTGCTCTACCAATCAGAGTGCTAACTTGCGGGGTGACGCAGAAATATGATCACGGCTATTGGTTACCGCAGAGATCTGTTTATTATATTTTTTGAAGCGTCTGTGAATTTGAATCGAACGTGTTTTGATTTGTATGCATCATTTATTATAATTTACAAGTAATACAATTTTTAGTTCACGATCTATATAAAACCGTGTGAATTGTGTATTACTTAGATATGTCATCTTTAGCTAAGTACAGGTAGACATTTAAGAAAGTTACTAAAATCCAAGATACACTTTAGCAATGACGGAGCAGACACATTTGAAAAAGAAATGCAAAATTTTATATGATACAATCGACAGCGCATTTTTGCAAATATTATGATCGAGGCAGTAAATAACTGCACTTACGGATCAATAGCGCCTCTACTGCCGTACTCACACTGGTTGCTTATCTCTCTAAAACTGAATTTATTTTAAATAGGTAGGTATGCTTTTAAATGACCCGCGCAGAGATTTAAACTACTGATTTTCATAGAATATGAAGAACAGAGATCAGGAACAAGCACGTCGTATTTTAACTGTATCCGTAAACTGCGAGAGAAAATAGCAGGGATTTTTTCACAGAAAAACAGGAATGTTTGAAAATACACATTCATTAAAAAGATACTGTTCACAGTGCCAGTTCGTGGCACGAGGCATAATGTTCTGCGGAACGGCTTTCCTTAATATTCCTGTACCTGCTTAGTGTTGGGCGATATCACGATTTTTCAATCACAAAGTAAATGGTGAAAGTGATTTTCTTATACCAATGAATTTAAAACGTGATGTGATCACGAAAATTGTTAATTGCATGTTCTCTAATCCTAAATAAGCGCGATAGACTGTGAATGGTGAATTCGCTACTTTGGTAATCTGTGCAGCCGTAGATGTGTAATATGTATGATAGCTATAGATTTGCCTATACAACTATATAACCTAGCTGATTTATGGATTGGTGATAATACTGATAATTGATAAAGCAAAAGCACTTAGTTTTGCATGGTACGCATGGTTGAGCATCGTAACAACATATTTTTAAAGTTATACAAATATAAACATTTCGGAAGTATTAATAAATTTTTAGTTTAAATTTAGGTCGCTAGTTATCAACCAGCGACTTTAATTTTTGCTAGGTTATTGTTTAAAATAAAGTTGACACCTTTTTAATATAAGCCTCGGATTTTAATAAAATTATATAATAAATATAATGTTTATTTAGTTCTTATTTGCTATTATTTAGTGGAATAATTTTTATTTAATGGAGTCACTTTCTCTTATTCAAATATTTATCAAAAATTTGGTACCTTGTCCATACAATTTTGTTCAACGGCAAGCAGCACTTTAAGAAGTAAACAAGCTAACCATTATACTTTACGCCGATTTACAGCACGACCCTGCCTCTAATTGTAATCAACCGTGAATAATAGATATGTATATAAATATAGTATGAAACGAGTACCTACCTAATAATGCTAAGGCACGGAAGCGCTTGCTTTACGTGTTAATACATTTGGTTGCAAACAAAAGTGGACTCAAGCAAGTGATATTTGTATCGTAAAAAACATATTGGTATATGGAAAGTCGTGATCACGTCACGTTTTTCTACAAACTTTATTAACAGTCGTGAACTGTGATTTCTTAATATCTGCAATTGAATCACAGTTCGCGATATATCGCCCATCACTAACCTGCTTGTGCTTGCTACTGGCCTACTGGTTTCTATTCTTTATGATGTGAGCAGGCACTTCATAAATAAAAATTAGGAAGATCGTGGTTGTGGTTGTGATACATCAACACCACCTGTTTATAGGTGCTGTTGGATACATCATCTCAGTCACACACCATCCTGGTATCTAAGTTTTGTGATTTGTTTCTACCTTCTTTTTAAAAGCTTTTAACTTGCAATGTGTGTTAGTTTGTTTAAGTCAAATTTTGCGATCAAAATTTCGACTAGTTCTAATTAAGCTAGAGCTTTGAAATTCTGCGCACGTATGTAAGTCCGGGAACATCCCAGATAGCACAAGATATTCTAAAAATAATCTGTAAATCTTCCCAAAAAATATTGTTTGATTAATAAAAAAATATATATTTATAGTATTCTCAGAATAACCACATAATTTATTATTATTTTTAGAATATCTTCTTATAAATAATACTAGAATAATTGTATGCGTGGAATATATTTTAAAAATATTTTATGAATAATTTCAAAACTTATCTTTGGATTATTATTTTAAAAACACTTCATAAAATAATGTGATAAAAATATTTTAATAAGAGAAGCATAGAATATGTTTTCAAATTATTTTATAAATAATTTAATAGGTTACCTTTTGACTGTTTATGTATTTTGAAAATAATGTATGGTAAAATGTTTATAGTCGTCTTATGCCCATTATTTTATACTTTCATGACTTATGTAACAAGTACATACCTATTATTACTATATGAGGTGTATATATACCTTTTTATTTATATATACATTTTTTTAAATAAAGATTAAATAAGGCTTCTTCATAAATTTTTAGATGGTCAGATTTAATTTATATTCATGAGTGTTCCGCATGAATTCGAATTTTTTGGTATTATTTGAATTATCACAGGAAAGTATCATTTTAAAAAAATAAATAACACTGGGGATTTTTTTATTTAAAAATATCGCGAAACGTTGCGCAGGCGCGTAAATCGAAAGTTTATCTCCTCTTTCAGTCTGCATCTTTGATTCATTGCGTCATCCACCATTACCATTTTGAATTGCCATTTGCCTTTAGTGTCTGACAATTTGGGGTTTGATCGTTTGTTTTAGGGATGGTACTGGACAGGCATTTTTGATGAACTGCTCTGAACAGGTTCCGGCCAAGAACCTGTTCTTTAAACCTGTTCTTGTTCTTTCATGATATCCGTTCATTTAACGCCAGCAGCACAGACACGTGTGTCCCACTCTTCTCCAGCTTCTAGTTATTTATACACAATTCGACACGTTCTGGTCAGTTCGATTATCGGTTGTTGATTGTGTGAAGTTTATGCGTGTTTCTTGCCTCTAGAATTACATAAAGCGACAATATATTTCGAAATGAGTAGGCGAACTAGCGCTATTTGGGATTTTCTTTCTATTATGGACATTAAAAATCAACTTGCAAAATGTAATATATGTAAACAAGTACTCTGTTATAAATCTTCCGTTTCAAATTTGAAACGTCATATGCTAGAAAAACATCAGACAATTAAAATATCCTCCAATGATGAGCAGACAAAAAGGATTGTGAAGATGTCAATAGGGATTTATAATAATAATAATAATATTTATTTAACCCAAGTTTACATATATATATTTTTTCACATCGAATATGCTAAATACAAAATACATGCACCTGATTTCACTAGGAAATCGTGCTGTGCTTTAACATTTTCCTAAGTATATTTACATGTGATATGGGTTATAAGTATCACTTAATATATTAATATTTAATAACTAGTATCTAAAAGCTATTCTATTTTCATATATAATATACATACATATAAACCTTATATACATACATATATACATACATACATACATACATATATACATATATATTTCGAGTATTAATTTGGTTTGATTATGAAAATATTTGATCAAATAAACGTAAGTTCTGCAAGATAAATATCGACAACTTTTTACAGAATAAGTTGTAGTTATGAATGGTCTTTATATTTTCGGGAATAATGTTATATATTTTTGGACCTGTAAAGCCAATAAATGTTTTATATAAGTTAGAGTTTGGTCGTGGTAGAGTCAGACCATTGCGTTCTCTTTGTCTTGTATTGTGTACATGGTTTGTAGGTATTCTCATTTCCTTATTTTTATAAATAAATTTCGCTACATTGAAGATATATAATCCGTTTAAGATAAAGACATTGCTGTCTAGAAAAAGTTGATCTGTGGAATATCTTCGATTTTTTCTAAACATTACTTTAAGTATCCACTTCTGTGTAATTTTTATATTTTTCAGTTGATTATCATATGTTCCACCCCATATTATGATACCGTAGATAAGTATAGATTCCACTAACGATTTGTATGTCATTTTTAATATATTGATTGGAAGAATGTTACGGACTTTGTAGAAGACATAAACAAGTTTTCTTAGCTTTGTGTTAAGATATTCGGTATGACTGTTCCATCTTAATGTTTCATTTATTATAATACCGAGATATTCAACATTTGTAGTGTTTTCAATTACGGTTTGGCAAGTGCAATTTATTAAGTCACATTTTGCGTGAAATTTTAACTGATCAATGTTCGGCTGTAGCCTAGAACTATTACTAAAGGTGATAAATTTTGTTTTTAAGTGGTTAAGACTTACTAGATTATTGTCCATCCAGCATTTAATTTTATATAGTCCCCTTTCACTATTTTTAGCGACCTCAGACCAATTTGTACCATGAAATATTAGTGCAGTGTCATCAGCATATGCTATGGTATCTCCATTTATATCTAATTCTAGCATATCATTTATATAAAATAGGAATAATTGTGGACCTAAAACTGTTCCTTGTGGGACGCCATATTTAACTTTTTCTGGGCTACTAAGTGTTTGATTAATTTTGACAGATGCTTTTCTATTGGATAAATAACTCTTTAACAAATCTAGTGCTATTCCTCTAATTCCATATTTTTCCATTTTCTCCAACAGAAGATCATGTGATATACTATCAAAGGCTTTGGCCAAATCTAAGAATATGCCAATAGTTTTCTCATTTTTATTAAGATGTTCGTGTATTTTGTTCGTAAAGTGAAATAAGGCGTATTCCGTGGAACAGTTCTGTCGAAATCCAAATTGTTTTGGTGATATTATCTTGTGAAATATTGAGTGCGTGTTTCAACGTGGAAACTTAGAAGGACCGTATATAAAATGCTTCGATAGCTGTTCATAAAAAAATAACACACATGGAGTGCAGGCTTACCTTCGGCCGTTGCTATGGCTTCGTTGGAGAGCTCTCCCTGGCATCCACGGTGGTTAAGGACAATAATGCGTTGCTTGTAGGTGTAATCACTGCACTTTGATTTAACAATTATTATGATTAAAAGATTAGTTAGAATTTTGTTTTAGTGCACTAAAAGTGACCGACCGGCCGTTATACTTTTCATGATCTTGTAACAAAAGTCAAATTAAGGGAGCCAAATCCGGTCCTGTCGCAGCATAATAACCGTATTCCGATCTTGGTAACATTGTAAGGGTCGAGACTTTAGTAAACTATCGTAAAATACCGGTCATAGATACATCTGTTTTATGTTTACTTAGAGCCCAGGAAACGTGCTTTGTTAACTTTACTCTTTATTAGGTAGTCGACGTTAGCCACTTGTAAACAATAAATAAGCATCCAAATTATTTTATGTCCAATTTGCTTTGCCCGCTTGAAGTTAAGGGCACTTGTTGAAATATCCACGGGGGGGTATAGTTAAATTTTCTAGACTAAGGCACTTGAAATATGATTCCAGGAACATATGTAATAGACTAAGATAGATAGACCAAAGAAGGCAGATTTTTTCCCCTATACAAAGGCAAAGCAAGGAACAAAAGGGGTTTTTTCCAACTGCTGGACTGGTATTATAAAATATTAAATATAGGCCATATGATAAATACCATGGTCCGTTAGGTAATTTCAAACAGGGGGTACCGTTTAAACTACAGAAGGTTTTAATTGGTCGAGCTTTTAAAGTTTACTGCCCACTTTGGAAACGTATTATTTCGATGTAGAGATTATCTGGACTCTTGGTTTAACTTCGGTTCGGTCATCATCTACCTACGGGGTATAGGAAATTCTCGTTTTGCGAACCTTTTTCAATTGTAAAGTTTAAGTACATTTGTTTAATGTTTTGCCGGTTTTAATAAGTAGAAAATTAATGTGTTGTAATCGAACTAGGTCGCGGTTTAGCAAAAGATTTGAAATTGCCGCGGACCATTTTATTTCTTGATATAGAGTAATTATCGTTTGTTAATTTATTTAGTCGTCTTTTAGTGTTTGTGATTGTCATTCTCATTTGTTTTCATTTTCTTATGTAAATATAGTGATTTAAGTGTTTTGAGAAATCGCGTGTTTTATTTGCTTGTCAGGAAATTAAGTTCATTTTACATTCAGTAAAGCTTGTTGGTGAAGTAACCTGGTTGATGGACACCAAAAAGGATAAAATCACCTAGAAAGCAAAGGGTAAGCACAGTTTTGGTTTCGATGGATATACTATGATATCGACGGAGAAGGCAAAGTGATTGGGCCACTCCGTACTCTGCCAATGGTAATGTCTAATTAAATCATGTAATTAGGGGAATAAACCCCAGTTATTACAATCTTATCCTTTTCTACTCTCTTGCGCATGACCACTTTATTCCCTTTCTTTTCAGTGATAGACCGTAGAAAAGGCGTGCCAACAAACAATGTGTGTGTGTGTGTAATATATTTAAATTAAAAAACCCAAAATTAATAATAAAATAAAAGAAAAGTCGGAGGGGTAGCCCAGTCTCCGACATTCCGCCCACCAAAACCACTTCGAGGTTTTCCTAGTCATAGGAAGAAAAAAAAAATAGTATGTTTGTACAAAAGTTAAAAAAAAAATTAACACGAGAATAATAAAAAAGTTATTGTCCAGGTAATGGACAAAGTTTCACAACGGGACGTTGCAAAATTCCACTTTGCGTTTTTAGGGTTACCACGCGTACCACTCCGTCTACTCCGGGATGTAGGTTGGTTATTCTTCCAAGAGCCCATTCAAGAGGAGGTTTCTGTTCGTTTTTTATAAGAACTAACATATGCAATTTGAGATTAGGTAGGGACTTCGTCCATTTGTAGCGTTGTTGCAAAGTATGTAAATATTCTTGGCTCCACCTCTTCCAAAAATCAGCGTGCATTCTTTGTAGCATCTGCCAAAGTGTCAAACGATTTAGTGGAATATTGGACATGTTAGGTTCGGGGATCGTAGAGAGAGGTTCCATGGTAAGAAAATGTCCCGGTGTTAGCGGGGTGAGATCATTAGGATCTTCACTAATCGCAGAGAGAGGGCGCGAATTTAGAAGTGATTCAATTTGTGTCAGTAATGTATAAAATTCCTCGTAGGTCATTATTTGGTCGCCTACGACGCGATAAATATGTGTTTTTACAGACTTAACGCCTGTTTCACTTAATCCATTGAAATGTGGTGAAGCCGGAGGGTTGAAATGCCATTTTATACGCAGTTCGGTAGCAGCAGCTTCAGAGAAGGCTAGGAGCTGATTGCTTGCTCCTATGAAATTGGTGCCCTGATCAGAGTAAAGGTCAGACACTCTACCCCTTCGTGCCATGAAGCGGCGAAAACTAGCTAAAAAGGCCTCCGTCGTCATGTCAGAAGACAACTCCAAATGAAGAGCTTTCGTAGCACAGCAGACGAAAAGGCAGATATATGCTTTGGAGGTTTTAGCTCCTCTGTATCTTCCCATTGTTATTCTGAATGGACCAGCGTAATCTAATGAGACATGAGAAAATGCTTTGACTTGAGAAATGCGGAATGTGGGAAGATCCGCCATAAATGGGGTATAAGCCTGAGGCTTTGAGCGAAAACACTTAAGGCATTTAGATAGGCAGCGATAAATAGCAGCGCGAGGAGATATTATCCAGAAATTCTGAATAAGTAAGTTATGTAAAGTTTTTAGCCCAGGATGAAAATTTTCCTTATGAGCTTGTTCTATAATAAGATCAGTTAATCTATGATTTTTCGGCAATAAAATAGGATGTTGAGCATCAAAAGAAAGAGAAGATTTTCTTAGTCTACCGCCCACCCTGAGGATACCTGCTTCGTCTACGAATGGAGCGAGTTTGCGGAATGGCTTGGGTAGAGAAGTATTATTTTTACAAGAAAGAATGATATCTGAAAAAGATTCTTTTTGTACCTCTTTTATAATGAAATGTAATGCTGGAAGATTGTCCAATGGATCATGAACCTTGATTTTCTTCAGGGCAGAAATGAACCTCAAAACAGGCTACAATCCTTTGGATTTTTAGAGAAGAAAATTTAGAAAGTAAAACTGAAGTGGGCGAAGGAGTTTCGATAGAAACGTGCAGAACCAACTGTTTTTCTTCCCGTGATGCATCTGGGCAATGATTTAGTAAAATAGAAGGTTGTTCGGGCCAAGTTTCGGGGCTATGGAGTAGAAATTCTGGACCCTTCCACCACAGATTATGTTCCAGCAATTGCACAGGGGTGAGACCTCGAGAAGCACAATCGGCAGGGTTTTCCCCAGTAGGGACATATTTCCAAGAAGTAGGAGGTATGATATCCTGAATATATGCCACTCTATTGGCGATACATGTTTTCCAGCGATGCGGAGATGAGGAAAGCCACGCAAGGGTAACTTGTGAATCCGACCAAGCGTAGATTGCATCGAACACCAGACGTTCCAAATAGGATTCCTTTACAAACTTAACCAGATCAGATAATAGGTACGCTGCACATAACTCAAGACGAGGCAAGGATATAACCTTGAGTGGTGCGACTCTGGATTTTCCAGAAATCAGAGTCGTTTTTACTTGGCCAAGGGAAGTGGTGCATCTGAAATAAATTACGCACCCGTAACCTACAGAACTCGCATCGCAGAAACCATGCATTTCTAGCCGAGATGGTCTTCGAGACCAGTAATCTGGTATCTGAAGTTTAGATATTTCAGGTAGTTCAGATATAAAACGATCCCAAATTTTGACAATATCCTCGGTAGGAGTGTCATCCCAATCACTCCTTGAAAGCCAGAGCCGTTGCAAAATACATTTTGCATAAAAAGCGATTGGGGTTAGAAACCCCAGAGGGTCAAAGACTCTTGCGATTTGTGAGGGCACACTACGTTTAGTGCATAGGGAGCCAAGCGGTGTGACTGAGCAGGAGAAAACGTCCAGATTAGGATCCCATTGAAGGCCAAGAACCTTTATGAAACTAGGACCATCTGTATCGAAATTGAGGGGCATCTGAATATCTGTATTTGGAACAGCAGATAAAATTGCAGAATGGTTGCTAGCCCATTTTCGCAATTCAAAGCCACCTTTTTTAAGGAGGGTAATTAATTCTGTTTGAAGCTGAAGGGCGGATTCTATTGAGTCTGCGCCGCTGACGCAATCATCAATATATACAGAATCCTGTAAAACCTTTGAAGCCAATGGATGATTATTATTTTCAATAAGGGCCAATTCCTTTAAAGTTCTAAGAGCCAGGTAGGGAGCGGATGATACTCCGAAGGTCACTCTGTCAAGAGTATATTCTCTAATTACCTCTGCAGCAGAGAAACGCCAGATAAATCTTTGAAATTTTCTATGTTCTGGTTTTACAAATATCTGACAGTACATCTGCTTAATATCGCAGATGAATGCCACTGGAAAAGTACGAAATTTTAATAAAATAGTTGCTAAATTTTGATGAAGTTTAGGCCCTGCAAAGAGAGCATCATTTAAGCTGATACCCTTTGTGCCCTTTGCACTTGCGTCGAAAACTATTCGTAGTTTAGTAGATACGCTTTCTGGCTTTAGAACACAATGGTGAGGCAAATAAAAGGCTGAAGATGATTGATAATCTGAGCGAGGAACCTCCGAGATATATCGTTTCTGTATGTACTCTTTTATGAAATTTGAATAAGAGTCATGAAGTTCAGGGTTTTTATAGAGACGGGACTCGAGACATTGAAAACGCCGATAGGCTTGTGTATAAGTATCGCTGAAGTCCGGTTCTGATGAATGCCTAAACGGAAGTGGAACAACAAAATTTCCAGAATTTTCTCGATAAGTCGAATCTTGGTAGATTGTTTCACATTTGACATCATCAGCTGAGAGAGAGATGTTGGATACAGGTGTCTGTTCAATTTCCCAAAATTTTTGAAGTATGAAGTCCACTTGGGGTTCAAGAGAAATATGACAGTTAAGGAGAGAGGTATTTTGCAATGAGCCTTCTGTCCTGCCTTGTAATATCCATCCAAAGATTGTTTCGATTGCCACAGGTTGACCTAATTTGCCAAAAATGCGACCAGAGCCTAACATAAAAGGTACCAGTTCTGCGCCGAGCAGTATATCTATAGGACCAGGTCTATGAAACTGGCTATCAGCTAGGGGTAGATTTTTCATATGAAACCAATTTTGGGTGTTGATTGTAATTTTGGGTTGATCTGAGCATACCTTTGGTAAAATGATAGCCTCAAAGGTAAATGTAGGGTCAGTTTTACCACAAGGTTTTAGGAAACACTGCGTAATACCATTATTTGTGGTAGAAATCAAGTTGTTTACTCCCTCAATAGGGACAGGGTAATGCTGTCGCCGTAGACCTAAACGATTGACACAATTTTCCGTAATGAAGTTCGCCATACTGGCAGTGTCGAAAAGAACACGAACCTTTTGAAAATTACCACGTGCGTCTTGAATTTCAACTTCAGCGGTCGATAAGAGAACAGTAGTTTGTTTCATGGGTGTTGTGCAAGTGTGACATTGTAAGGACTGAAAAGATTGGTCAATGTTTTGTGTGGCCAGTGTATGTCCCGCAGCCGTTGGCTGTGAGGATGTACTCTGGTCAGAATTGTTTTCATTGTCAGCTCTCGGCGGGGATGAACTAGAATTTTTATTAGAATTTAAATGGAGTAACGTATGATGCGGCAACTGGCAAATTTTACAACTTGTGGAAGAGGGACACTTACGTACAGAATGCGGTGCGCGCACGCAGTTAGTACAAAAGTTATGCTGTCTTACAAGAGCTAGTCTTTCAGGGGGTGATTTGGCTAGAAATAGCGGACATCGATACAAAGCATGATTAGCGGAACATAATATGCAAGTAGAATGAGAATTTTGTCGATTGACATCAACCGTGTTAATATAAGATGATGTCATAAATGATTTTTTAGCATTCAAGGAAGGCTGGAATGCTGTCCTGCTTGAGGAGCCACTTGGTTTGACTTTACTCGACCCTGGCACCATATTTTGACAATTTTCTAAGCCCCTGCATTGACTGTCTAAATAGACTGTAAGCATTTTGTAAGTAGGCATGTCTGTAGTACTGCATTCAAGTTCAAAATCTGTTCTTGTTTTCGAATCTAACTTTTGCAACAAAATATTGAAAATCAAAAAATCCCAGGAATCTATATCAAATTGTAAAACTTTAAGAGCCGCAAGGTTTTCTGAAAATGTGGCCAATAAATGCCGAAGATCTTTGGCTGAAGGTTTTTGTAAAGTTTGAGCAGTGTATATTTCATTAAAATAAGTTGTAGCTAAAAGTCGCTTATTTTGATACCTTTCAACCAGGGCATCATACGCGATTTGATAATTATTTTCCAACAGTGGAATGGCTTTAATCAAATTGAAAGCTTCATTTTTCACTGACATCAGCAAATATTGCATTTTATCAACTCCTGTCAAATGAGTATTGTTGTGAATTGCGCTGTTATATAAGTCAAAAAAAGTTGGCCACATTTTCAAATCACCGTCAAAGGTAGGCACACTGACTTTTGGAAGTTTCACCCACGAAGTAGAGGAATCATTCCTAGTTATGGTAGGGGTAGGATTATTAGTTTCTGCAAGCGCCAATTCTAACCTCTTACTCTTTATGCCATATAAATAGTTATCAGCTGCAATTCTATCAGCGTCCTGAGTTTTAAATTCTGTGTCATCAGAAATCAAAGAAATTATTTCGTTATGAAATTCTTGAAATTCTTCGTAAATTGTTTCTACAAAGTCAACCCTCGCTAAGAAATTTTGTTTATAAAATGGTTCAGCTGTTGAATTTGTACCGTATTCATATATTTCTTGTAATCGAGATAGCGGAACTTTACGTTTGAACGTTAGTTTATTAATTTTTTCCTTATTAGCCGACATTTTTTCAGTTGTTTAAACGTAAATGGAATGAGAGCGCGATAAAGGAAACTAGAGAACAGTAAAGTATGGTATAACTTCGCCAAATATTTATTCTATTGTGAGAAGTAAGTATTTGGGAGAGATTGCGTGTGATATACGCACAGAATTAAAACTCAGGATGTAAGAATTCAATGCACTATAGGTACTCAATTAAATACCACAAACAATGTTTAATTTATATTAGGTAAATAAATTGAAATGTAAACATGAATGACCTTGAAGGGTTCTGTGGGTAAATGCCTGAACTGCGCTATTATATTCGATTTGTTTCACGTTAGAGCAAAGGAAAGAGATAGTAAATGCAAATATATTTACGCTTAATAAAGAAAGAAAGTACACGTGTCGCGTCGTATTTTTTTCACGTGTGAAAACCGTAGGCTGAATTAAAATATCCAAATCTTAACGAAATTTGTTAAGAGAATTAAAATAATCTATTAAAGCTGGTACACATCCACGGCTCGGCAAGGACCAATGTTTCAACGTGGAAACTTAGAAGGACCGTATATAAAATGCTTCGATAGCTGTTCATAAAAAAATAACACACATGGAGTGCAGGCTTACCTTCGGCCGTTGCTATGGCTTCGTTGGAGAGCTCTCCCTGGCATCCACGGTGGTTAAGGACAATAATGCGTTGCTTGTAGGTGTAATCACTGCGCTTTGATTTAACAATTATTATGATTAAAAAATTAGTTAGAATTTTGTTTTAGTGCACTAAAAGTGACCGACCGGCCGTTATACTTTTCATGATCTTATCCTTTTCTACTCTCTTGTGCATGACCACTTTATTCCCTTTCTTTTCAGTGATAGACCGTAGAAAAGGCGTGCCAACAAACAATGTGTGTGTGTGTAATATATTTAAATTAAAAAACCCAAAATTAATAATAAAATAAAAGAAAAGTCGGAGGGGTAGCCCAGTCTCCGACAGTGCGTCTGTAGCTGTGAGACTATACACTTTTCATATATTTTGGCAATGTTGCTAATTACTGATATTGGTCTGTAGTTATGTGTAATGAATTGATCACCACCTTTAAATATAGGAGTAATAATGGCTTGTTTCAGCGAATCGGGAAATTGTCCATTTTGGAACGATAAGTTGATCAGGTACACAAGAATATTAAGAATATTATGTTTAATTAATTTGAGAGTTTTAGTACTTATTTTGTCTATTCCAGCGGATGAGTTAGTTTTTAAGTTATCAATTATATTTGCTATTTCCTTTATGTTAACCGGTTTCAGAAATACAGAGTTTTCAATATTTTCTAACTTGGTTGATGTGCGTATAGTTTCTGATAAGGGATCTGATTTTATTTTATTAGCAAAATTTTCACCCACATTCGAAAAATATTTGATAAAAATTTCGGAGACTTTCTTCGCGTTAGTTTCTATTCGATTATTTTCGTCGTATATTTGATAGTTATTATTAATATTTTTATTTCCAGATACCGAATTTTTTATTATTTGCCAAACCTTTTTGGTGTTTTTGTTTGCTTCGTCTAATTTTTTTGTGTAATAATCTCTTTTAGATTTTTGTAATAACTTAGTTAGAGTATTTCTGTAGTTTTTGTTCCGATCCCATAAATATTCATTATTTTTGTCTCGTAGACATTGTTTTTTCATTTTATCTCTGGTTTGAATTGATGTAATTAATGCATTAGTGATCCATGGTTTAAATTTTTGGTGAATTTTAATGTTTTTGTATTGGGTACATTTATTTATATAAATGTTAACTGTTTAATAAAGTTATGATATGCTATATTAACATTTTGTTCTGTATATACCTTATGCCACGTTTCAGCTAGAAGCATTGTATTTAATTTACCATAATCTATGTTGGCAATTTGTGTAAAATCTTCAGTTTTTTGCTTATGTATTCTAGTATTTAGTTCGCTAATGTTAAGCAACACACTGTAATGATCGGTAATAGAGGTTTCATAAATAATAGACCTAAAGTTAAAATTACGTGCAGCTATATGATCAGTTCTTTTTTTAACAAATATATGATCTAAACAACTTTCACAATCATTCATCACTCTAGTATTTGAATTTATATAAGACATGTAACCATGAGAACTTAGTGTGTTTAGATAAGAATTTGAAATCATGTTAGGGTTTTTTATATTAATATTAATATCTCCTATCAAAACATTAATGTTGGATGTACCATTAGTATTTAAATAGTTATCCAATTCATTTATAAAATTTAACACGTCAGAGGCTGGTGTTCTATAAATTGCAAGTATATTATAAGTTAAGTTGTTTAAACAAAGTTGTATTTTTGAAATGGTTATCTCTGTTAGTTTCTTATGTTCAATTACTGCATTTGTTTCATTTCTTACATATGCAACAATTCCATTACTACGATTCAGCTTACTTCCATTATAAAATAGTTTGTAGTTTTTTATATTGTATAAATCAACGTTTTCTATGTTCCAAGTCTCGGTCAATATTATAATATTGCATGTAAAGATCAAAGAATCTAAAAATACCACGAATTCGTCAAAGTTTTTTGCAAGCTGCGAATGTTCATTTGAATAATATTAATCCCTGTTTTGATGTTATTTAATGTTAGGTAATCCAGTTCAAGTTGATCATTTATAACAAATTCATTAACACGATTATAGCTTTCTAGTTCATTTGTATACCCGTTAAGGTCTTCCATATTTTTATACTAAAAATATCTTATTTCTATTAAAACAGTAACTAAATAAATAAGCTATGCTAAATAACTAAGCTAAAGAATTATAATTTTTTTTACGAAAAAGAATGTATACAGATATATACTTCGCAAAGCCGGTAAAAATAGGATGAGTTTTATTCTATTTTACTACCTATTTATACTATTATTTTTTTTAAACATTACCAGTGATTAGAAAAGACTGTTTAATCTATTATGTCCTCAAGTTTTCTAAATTCCATTTTAATACCATTAACGATGCCAAAAATGTTTCCGTCTCGGGACCAAACATTCTTAAAGCCATATTTCGTAGATGCCTGTGCTGCGATTTCCCGTTTTGTATTTGTCAGATCTTCCTTGATGTTAATTTGTGTACCTTTTAATTTTTTTCTATTTGATATAACTTCCTGTTTGTCCTTATAACTGGAAAACTTTTTACTGTTATTAGAATTGATTTTTCCCACTCTATAGCATTCGGTTATTTCTTTCCTGCCGATGTTTATTTTTGCTAATGTGTCGCATATTTGTTCTTCTGTTGATTCTCCTTAACACCATAAATTCTTATATTTTTTCTTCTGGAATATTGTTCCATTCTGTCGATTTTCTCCTCTAGTTTTTTTATTGAGGATTGTTCCATCGTGTTAATTTTCTCTTCCAGTTTTTCTATTTTTTTTTTCTCATATTCAGCTCTTTGTTCTTGTAGTTTTTTCTCGATTATATCACTCAGACTTTCCATTAAATAGGATTTAAATTCTTTGTCTTTAATTATGTCATTTATTGATGTTTTTAAAATCGATTTTATTTCCTGAACTTGATCTCTTGTTAATGGCATTGTTGCACTTTCTTTTCTTAGCTTTTATGGGTAGATTATTAGTTTTTTGTACTTTTACTCGAGCTCTGCAAAGTATGTTTTACTCTCAGCAATAACTCATGCCTTAGTTCGGGCATGTTATTTATTTGTTATGTTATTTATTTGTAAAATGTATGGTCATTTAATATATTTTTATTTTATTTTTTATTGAATAATTCGGAATTGATTGAGATTTGCTCAATAGATTTTTCAGTGCCGTCCACATCAAAAGTTGAACTTGTCGATAACAAATTATATAATACCAGAAAAACTATTTCTACCTACATACCAAAAAAGTGTCAGTTAGTGCTAAAAAAATTAATGAACAACTATTGAAACTATTTTATCTGAACTATCAACCTTTTTCTGTTGTTGAGGACAAATATTTCGGCGAGTTTGTTAAAAAGCACTTAATCCTTCTTATGAATTACCCAGCCGGAGAACAATTTGCGATAGTCTTATACCTAGTTTATATGAAGAGTACCTGATTTATACCAAAGAAATTGTGAAGGAAGTATCACAAGTATGCTTGACAACTGACTTGAACGTCACTAAGTAATGATAGTTTCATGGCAATTACCATTCATTTTATTGACAAACAGTGTAAATTGTAGTCAATTCTTCTAAAATGTAAACTTGCCTCTAATATTAAAGTTGTGAATGAGGTGGGATGGAAATTTTTTGGGTGCTATGCCCATACATTAAATCTCATCGTGCAAAACGCCCTAATTCACGTGAGAACCACAGCAGACAAAGTCAAAACGGTGGTATCGCAAATTAAAAGGAGTTCAAATGCCACTAGTAAATTGGTAAGTTTTCAGGAGAATGTGGGCAAAAAACTAATTCAAGATGTCGTCACTCGGTGGAACTCCACGTTTTTTATGATTGACAGATTTGTCGAGTTAGAGGAAGCCGTTCGCTCGTCGGTGGCCATTTTGGACACAGAGTTGCCACCGTTAACTTTAAACGAATGGCAACTTCTAAAAGATTGTAGAAAAATATTAGAACCTTTTGAGGACGCTACTACCCTGATAACATCAAACGTCCCCAGGACGTTCACTTAGGTCCTCGTTTGGTCTGAACGTCCCGGGTTTACATGGTACGTCCCAAGGACGTCCGTTTGCTATCGTCCATAAAACGTTCTGAATAAAACATTTTGAGGACATCCTGCTAAAGTCTAGTCAAGACAAACCTAAACACATTTGTGAAATAACCTCTAGGAGTGATGTTTTTTTTGAGCAGATGAGGATATGATTAAAAGAGGAATTTAAAAACTGTAAAAATGAAATTAAAATCCTTAAAAAGTTTTACTAACAAAATTTCTTTTGATAACAAAATATTTTCATATTTCATGGTCCATTTAAATTGTGTCAATTTGATTTTTCTAATTTCAGAAATCTTATATTCGTTTCAACTATTTTTTTCATGAGTTTCGGTTATATTACAGCCATTTTCACCGCAATATTTAAGCAGAGCTTATGTATATAATGTTACTCAGTTGCTGTCAAACTATGGGAAATTCAATTTGGCAAGCATTGCATCATTTTTACAAAGAATTTATATAAATTCTTTGCATTTTTATTTCTTCCGCACACTGGCACTGAGGCACTCAGGCGCGGATCCAGCCCCCAAAAAAGGTTGTGGGCACGGCCACCTGAAAATCGGCCAAGTGCGAGTCGCACACGGACTCACTTACGATCGATACACTGCATTCCTACAAATGAGACATTTACAAAATATGACGCCCCGGCCAAGATCTTGTACACTGTATAGGTCCACGCGGGCAAAGTCGCGGGGCGAACACCAGTGAATTAATAAACTTGTGAAATGTTAGTCTGTTTGCTCACGAAAATTACAAAAATAAATGTGTCTGTTTGTACATCACAATATCACATCTAGACTCTAAACTACTTAACCGATTTTAATGAAACTTATACAGCTTGAAAGGCTGAAAGCATATCAATTTTATTAAAAGATGGTATACAATTTACACTGAATAATTTTATTTAGGAGCTTACTTAAATAACAAATTCAAGCTTACGTTCCTTTTTCGCGAAAACATTAATAATTTCATCGATATCCAGGCTCACATCTTTGTGTATATTTAGGAGAGCTAGCCCGGATAATCTTTCCTGTGCCATTGAGGAACGCAACCAAGATTTTATTCTGCGCAGAGTAGAAAACTATCTCTCCGCGGTAGCTACGCTGACCGGAAGGGTCGCCAGTATTTGTAAGAAAATGTTTATGTTAGGGTACAAATCTTGGTCGCATGTTTCAATGAAATGAGCTACCGACTCTGGTATAGCGGAATTGTTTTCACATTCTCTTTTTCATTTGGCCATCCAAAGTTGAGAAAAACCCTTGGCAACCTCCTGGAAAATGCAACCAATGGGGATGGAACACGTCGCGATCATGAGGCAATCATGCATATTTGTTTGTCTCAGCCTTCCGAGAATACTACAAACTAGTATCCAAAGTAAAAAAGTCACTCGCGCACGGTTCATTGTTTAAAAAAAAAATTGTATTACGGCATTGGATATAACATCAGCCTATTGACCTCAATTAGGGTTGTGGGCATGCCCACCATGCCCACAACGGTGGATCCGCGCTTGGAGGCACTAGTCACTTTTAACGGCTACAAAAGAAAGTACCAAAAACAGGTAAGTCTATTTAATTGATTTATTAATATATAAGTATTTAGATCGATATTTTATTCTAGATAAATTTGGTGCGGCTTATTTGTAGGTTATAATAAATATACTACCACCCACCTTATTTGGCTCTGTTAAAATTCTATGGGAGATCACCTGTGAACCTAAGTATGTAGTTTTTAGTTGTTTATCATGGAGCGAACTTATTCACTTAAAAGAAGATTGTGGGTTAAACATTATAAATACAATACTTCCCTTCGGTATGCGAGGGAATTAAAAATTGAAAAGAAGTACCATTGATTAAGTATAAATAGATAACCATTCCCGTAATTATTGGAAAGTGGCGGTACCTATCGATGAATGTCCGAAGCAACGTAATCCCATAATAATGTGGCATTCGGCTGAACAGTTGACTTTCGTTCTACTCTACCGCTAACGTCTTAGCGCCGACCTCGGGTAAGCCCCGCCTACTGTAGTACGCGATAATACTTTCACTAATCTTTGAAAACATCCAGTGGACGCTCATCACAGAGAGGAAGAGAGAGACGTGTCTGTCTTCTTAGCGTCAAGTGATCACTGTTCAGCGATTTTTACAAATAAATGTACCTACAAACGGTTTATAAAACTTGTAGGTACTTGCTGCTTATTTATGATAATTTCTTAAAGTAATCAATTTAACAACAAAAATAGACTTGATGCTTACATGTATTTTAGTTAATTTCGTCAATATTTTTGATTTTCTGCTAAAGGAATTATATTGACATTGAGCAATTTTTTACATCTAGGTACATCAAATATTAACAAATAACCAAATAAGTCCAATGTATTTTAAGTTTTTATTACTAAAAACAAAAACAACCTACTTACATTAAATCAATACAATTAGGGAGTAATCGTGATAATCATATTGGTTCTGTATTGATTAATGGTAATAAGTATATATATATTTAAAACGTATTTTTCTGTGTATAAATTTAAACATGTAAATAGGTGGGTACATAGGGTATATACAATCAGAAGATGGCATATGTCAAAACATATTTATATTTACAGTAAAAAGCTGCCTTTGAGTAAAATAATTTTCAAGTGATTATAAATTAGGTCGATCGAATATTTTCATCTAGTTACTTACTACATGAAACTATTTTTTTGTTCCTTTACAGAATTAAGTGTAGTGGAATCGATAGAGGTTTTCACTTCGGAAAAATTCCGGGAAGCGGTAACTTTTGAGAAAACATCTCTGAATATGTCAGGGACAACATAAAAGTTACCAACAATAATCCTTGACCTTCATTGGTTAAACAAATTAGTTGCAAATAATTTTTTGTCAAAAATCTCTTAAAATATTTTTTTCTTAAAAAAAACTAATAGCGCCATTCGAAAGTATGAAGTTCGAAGTTCTTCCTACGATCAAAAATTTAGGCTCCACATTATTTTCTTTAACGCACGACGCGGCGACACGACAGTACGCCCGCGTAGCGTGGGCAGCCTCAGACGCGCTACACTAAATTTATTGTAACTTTTGAACTTAGGTTCAACAAAGCTTACATCAAAGAAAAAACATTATTGGATTATTATATTTTCAAATATTAAAATTAATGTAGGCATCTAGGAATAGTATATCATAAAAGCGTAGAAGGGCCACAATAAATTTTATATTTTATTTTCTTAAAATCCGACTTCAACCTCGGAATTTTGTTAAATTCCAAGTTTGAAGTCGGAATTTTTTTATATTCCGACTTTGAACTCAGAATATTGTTAAATATACACCTCGGGAGAGACCGCCATTTTTCCCTCGATGTATTTGTTGCCCTCGATCCCTCGATCGGGCTTCGCCCTCGGGCCTCAAATTACACCTCAGAAAAAATAAGACGTTTCTCTCCCTTAGTGTATAATGTACTATTATATTCATTGTTTTGTTAACTGCTCCTAGTAGTGTAATCGAATTAGGGTTTGATCGAAAAATGAAAGATACTTCATGAATAAAAATTGATTCTTGTAAAAGATGCCAAGAATATTGAATATCATGCTTTGGCAACACTTTTTATTTAGTCCCACATTGTTTAAATAATTCGCAAAGTTGAGAAAATCAATTTTTCGTAAATAACGAAAACACTAAGAACTTTCGAAAATAATGTTTTATATAACAAATGTAGCTAGTAAAAATACCTACAAAACCCAGTAAGAAATTTTCAAATCGGTTAATTTGTTTATCTGCAAAATCAAGAAAACTGTCAAAATGGCATGTTATTTCAACTGTTATTAACTAATGATAAATTAAGCCTTGTGACTTTGAAATTATCGGAAGTTGTACGTATCAATTTCCTTAAAATCTCTGAAAATTTCAAATGGATATCTTTTAAGATTTTTGCAAAAAGTAATTTGTTTATTAAAAATGTGCTTTCGTAAAATTGTCCAAATTTTTTTTTGGCACCGTAGACTAATGACCAAAAATGGATTCTCTTCCCTACAAGTTGTACCATCAAGTACATTTTAAAATTAATTGATTTTCGCAGATTTAATTGTTTAAAATCGGGTTAGAAAAACACGTACATTTTCACGTTATAAACAAATAGACTAACTCAATTATTTTTAATCGTACTCCATTGGGACTAGGACCATTTGAAAGCTACGATTTTTCTGCGAATTTTAAAAGAAAAAAGAATGTTTAAGCCGCTTGTGAGCAGAGATAATTTTTTATTTTTCTTTTACTCATATAGCTGATTCACTTATTGGCATTTGTATTTAAAATCCAACACATTAAGTAGATCAAGACCTGCTCTGCATTGTGTGACAATTTCAAATGAATATATGATGCAGTTTAATTATATGACAATATTTATATACTTTTAAGGAAAAAAAAAAAGTCGTGTTGGGTAGGAATCGATCCCCCGACCCTCGGATTTATGTCATCATCATAACAAATTTATTTAGTTCTTTTAATACAGGAAATTGCCTCCCGGATCGAGATTCGGAGCCAACCGTACAACTACGTCCGAGCGCTCCAACATGTTGAGCTAAATTACCGATGCGACAAAAATTTACATTAGTGTAATAGATTTATTCCAAATGTATAAAAATTGACTCATGTAAAAGAGGCCAAAAATATTGAATATCATGCTTTGGCAACACTTTTTATTTAATGCTACATTGTTTAAATAATTCGCAAAGTTGAGAAAATCACTTTTTCGTAAATACCAAAAAACTAAGAATTTTACAAAAAAATTATCTCAGTTCCCAAGTGACTTGGAGCATTTATTATTCTTTTTAAATTCGCAGAAAAATCGTAGCTTTAAAATGATCCTAGCCCGAACGACGTAGCCTTAAAAATAACTAAGTTATTCAATTTGTTTATAACTAAAATCGAGTTCGAAAAACAATTTCTTTGTTTTACAAAGAAATTTGCGAAAATCAATTAAATTTGATATGTACATGATAGTACAACTTGTCGAAATGTGAAGCCACTTTGATCCGTAACTCTAAAATATCTAAAAAAAAATTACGACAATTTTACAAAAGCAAGTTTTTAATAAACAAATAACTTTTTGCAAGAAACCTTAAAAGATATCGATTTGAAATTTTTAACATTTTTAAAGTAAATTGAGACGTACAACTTCCGATAATTTCGATGTCACAAGGTTTAATTTATCATAAGTTATTAATAATTGAAATAAGAGGCCATTTTGACGTTTTTTTTTATTTTGCAGATAAACAAATTAACCTATTGGAAAATTTATTATTGGGTTTTGTAGGTCTTTTTAGTAGCAACATTTGTCATGTAAAACATTATTTTCTAAAATTCTTCATTTTTTGGGTATTTACGAAAAACTGATTTTCTCAACTTTGCGAATTATTTAAACAATGTGGCACTAAATAAAAAATCGATAAAGTTATTTACACAGAACTTCCCTCGTTATTTGTGCATGGCGGTCACTCTAAAAAATTATTAATTACGAAATGACATTGAGAATACAGATCGGAATATAGTTATTGCTATTATTACAAAAAAAAACCTGATAACTTTTGGTCAAAAAAATATACAGAGTGCTCATCCAACAGCAAAAGTTCAATACTAAATAACAGGTGCCAAATATGGAAGGCTTGCGCAAATACCATTACAAATGTCCACCATGACTGAATTATTTCTTGGGATGCCGTTATTCAATAAAAGTATATAATAGGTGCATATGCCAAATATTATATATTGCCATCTGTCACATTTTCAATTCCACATTCACGTAATGGAGTGGAAGTATAGTGGTGGTTAAAAAATATAAAAAATTTTCAAAACTTTTTTTTTTTGAATAGGTTAAGAATGTCACGAAACGCGAAAATTTCAAATTTGAGCAAAAAAAATTTTTCGCTCTGTTCCAGTGTTAAATTTTTTTCCAAAATGGTGAAAGGATGTGGCAATTTTTTTTTTCCGAAATAGGTTTTAAATGTCATGAAACGTGGAAATTTTAAATTTGAAAAAAAAATATTTCGTCTATTCTATAATAGTGATAAATAGATTACCTTAACATGTTTTCAAATTTTTTTTTTTATTTTTCAAAAACATTTTTAAATTTCTTTGAATAATTTTAGAATGCCATGGAAACATGAAAATTTTAAATCTGAACAAAGAAAAAAAAATTCCTCCATCTATTTTAGTGGTAAAATTTTTTTCAAATTTTTTTTTCCCGAAATAGGATTAGCGCGTCATGAAACGTGGAAATTTTAAATTTGAGCGAAAACAAATTTTTTTCACTATTTATTCCGTTTAGACGGTGCCACCCTCTGCGCTGACAGTAGCGTCAACTACCTACCAAATTTGACTGCTCTCCGTCAAGTAGCTTTTTAGTAAATGCACCAACAGACAGACAGACAGACTGACGGAATTGAAAAACCTATATTTTCGTAATCTCCGTGATCTAAAACGTCAGAATCCGTAAAAATCTCGGAGGGTGATTTTTTCTCGAATACAATACTTCCCTTCGGTATGCGAGGGAAGTAAAAGTGTTGCCAAAGCATGATATTCAATATTCTTAGCCTCTTTTACATGAGTCAATTTTTATACGTGAAGTATCTTTCATTTTTCGTTTCGGGGTACATTTGGAATAAATCTATTACACTATAGCTACAAATGGTGATGCCTGCCAAATATTTGTGATTTTGTTATTGTATTTATATTTCTTTTATATATAAAACATATTTTATTTTCTTCCTGGTATTTTCTTGAAAAAAAAACATTTATTCATTCCTATTAAATAAATTTCATATACCTACCTACCTATTCTTTTTGCATCAAGACAAAACAATAAAAAAGCTCTTCTTCGTAAAATAATTTCTAAGACTAATTAAACATAATGTTTTTAGTCGATTATAGTATTATAAGCAATATATACACATGTAAGTATTTTCCATGCTATTTTTAAAAGTACAAAACGCCAAGAATGGATAATTTCTTACAAAATCGGATAATGTTCTGCGAGTAGGTGAATCTCATCATGCCGAATCATTGGCAACGCTGGTTGCACTGCTGTCTTAGTTGCTAGGTCGTTTAGCTCCCTCCACACCCCACGGGCCCGCCCGCCCAACCTTTCATTTCATTCATGAATTAATTTACCCGACTTGCAAACACCAGCTTGAACTTCGACTCGAAAGGGCACACGACATCTATGAATTTAAGACCGGAACTAACAGTACAAATTCTTTGGTTAAGTATCTATTTCTACTTAATCAATGGAAGTACCTACTCATGCAGTGTGTTAAACGAAGTGTTATATATGGTTCGACATCTCTGATGAACAAGTGGAGGTGATGAAACTTTTAATAGCTAAGGTTTGATACATCGAGTAATAAAAACATTTGCCAGAAAACATCAACAAACTTGTAAAGTATATTTAGGGATTTCAGTAAATTAATATAAGGAAAAAACTAATAAAGGTACTTTTTGAGGAAAATTTACAAATTTGTAACTTATATGCCCTATTTGTTATATTTTTCTGAAATTATGCTGTACGTACGTACAAAAACTTTTATACATCATCAGTGTTCAACCTAATAAACCTGCTTCTAACCGTAAATCCTAATGCATCTTAACCCATAGCCATTTTCTTTACTTGAATTCTGTAATAATATTGGCAAAAAATATAACGTTAAACTTATAATAATGTTATTAATCTGCGGTAGCATTAGTCACAACATATATTTCTGCTTCTCTCGGTCTTTGGTATTATTTGTAGAATCGATCATTCATATAAAGAGGGGTTCTTAAAATTTTTAAATGAACAAGGGAACCTTTCAAATGCAAAACTCAGTTAAACAAAAAAATGTTCACATTTAAACTGTGATTTTTTTTTAAATAGGACACCAAGAAAATTGTAACAATTTATTTTAAATATAAGCTTGCCATCAAGTGGCATATATTAGTTTTAATGTTTTTTGCCAAGATTTCATCTGAAATGTTAATTTTTCTTTTATTTGCACAGGGGCTGCTGCAGTCGCTAACGCTTCAAAGTCTTGGAAGGACACCGAAATGGCTATTACATCGTGATTGAAGAGGGCAAAAGAGAGAACAGAGAGGGTGTCAAAAAAGAGAGAATATTAGAAAATGATATAAACTAAGATAATTATAAAAAGACGAAGTGTGCAAAACGTTAAGAGAAGGTGAGATATACATTTATCTTACGTTTTATTATATACTTGGCTTATTTCTTATAATATTCAATATGTCTTAATGTATATATAACTATATTATACTGTACTAGGTATTATAATATATAACTTTTAAATCCCATAAAAATTGTATTTTTGACACTTGACACTTGAATTTGTACAGTAAGAAGTTAACTTGAAAAAAATACAAATGCCATAACTTATTTTTCAATAGCACAATAGAAATAAAATGTTCGCATAAATTTGTCATTTGGTGTTGATTAATAAAAGTACTAAGTATTAAAATCAATCTAATTGCAGAATAATTTTTCTACATGGTAATTATATATTGTCATTTTTTATCTTTTTGGCTTTTCTAACCACATTTACTCCCTTCGAAATAGAATCCAATCACTGGATTCTATTTCGAAAGAAATGCATGTGGTTAGAAAACCCAAAAAGGAACATAAATACCCTCTGCTGTGAATACACCTTAAAAGTGGTGGAGGGGGAGGTACCTATATGTTTTGCATAGTATGTCCCAACAACGTTTTCAGGACGTCCTCTCTAGACCTACATTCGTCCCACATAAGTCCTGGGTGGGACGTCCTCGGGACACCCCGTTTTGCTGACACGGAACGTCCCTCAAACGTCCTCGGTACGTCTTATGCCGGTAGAGTACGTCCTCGGGACGTTTTCATGTCCTGTGAGTACGTTCTTGGGACGTTTTCAGGACGTCCATGTGCTATTAGGGTAAGCGGCCAGCAATATATCACTGCCTCATTGGTAATTGTTATAACACGCGGTCTGTTAGATATTTGCCGACAACTTTTAAAAGATAACACCTTGTGATCCATTGCAAAAACTGCCGTAAAAAAATTAGAAAGCGGACTTATAGGCAATGTAGAATACAGCAATACTCTGGCTGTTGTAACGGTCACTTTTTAAAGGAACACTCAGTACCTTAAGTTAAGTTAAAGCATGTATAAAATGTGTGCATTTATAAAAATGTTTTTATACGGTCGTAAAATATTATCTTCGAGCGGCTAGTAAGACATATAATTATCCGATTTCCGGATAATTTAGGACGGTGGAGGATAATTTTCTCACCTTGTTAAAAATCGGATAAAAAGCGGATAATTTCAATCCAGTTATATGTTATATATGTATTGTTTTGTTAACTGTTCTTAGCTACAAATGGTGATGCTTATACCGAATATTAGTTATTTTTTATTTTTCTAAATATTTTGTTTTATTCCTGATGGTATTTTCTTGAATGAAAAAAAAAATTTATTTAGTCCTATTAAATAAATTTTCTATATTTTTTTGCCAAAATAAAATTTAAAAAGCTCTAGCTATTTTTTCGTAAAATATTTTTTAAGGCTATCAGGCCCGACGAGAGGGGGGGGCGGGTCGGTGGTTGGCAAGAGAAGGCATACTTCCTTGTAAATTATAAAAGGCAGTATAAAACATTATATACGCAAGTAATTATTTTTCACGCCATTATTAGAAGTAAAAACACCCAAAACGGATAATATCCGACAAAATCGGATAATTTTAGGCTAGTAGGTGAATCTTATCATGCCGAACCATTGGCAACACTGGTTTTCAGTCAGTCGATGAGAGAGTATCGGCCGAAGCCGAGCTATATGTACCACGGACGAATGGTGAATTTGACCACTCCGATATAATTAAGTGGTAATCTAAAATGTAAGTTTTTTTGATTTTATGTACTAGTTGTGGTAGCTCAAGGGCTACGCGCGTGAAAAGCAATAATTTTAGTGTGGTTAAAGAACTAGTTTCGTGATGGATTTTCCTTCCCGAGTGGGAGGGGTAGACAATTTGACCGTTTTCATGTTAGCATCGGACACTTGGCGCGTGGAGTGATTTGCTGACAATTTCCATATCCAAATAGGCATAAATAAACAGTGGCCCAGTTAGTGCGAAAACATTTGAATCGGCTTAGGAATTAGAAAGCAGTTTCGCGTAGCAGCCGTCTGTAGTTCCCAAATCTTGTATGTAATATTTTGTTTTGATGTTTAATTACTTATTCGATCTAATTTTTGTTCACGTACGTTTTTTGTAATGTTTAGAATTTAAGTTAGCGGTTTTTTCGTATTAACTTGTAACCTAAAAAGTTAATAGATTATTTTGTTTCCATGTTGTTTAATTTTGATTTATAGCTCATTCAAATTATAATAGCTCGGTGTTTCCTTATTTTACCGGGCCTAGCTATAGTTTGAAGTTGTGAGTAATATTTGTTTTAGTTGCTTCTGCATATACGAAATAAGGTGGCGTCCAACTAATTTTTGTTGAGTTTTTCAGAACCCTATAGTATCTTTTCTGAATTTTCTGTTAATAGGTATTTGCCAAGGTAAGTGATAACAAATTTTAAGCCAAGCTATCAAGGAGAACCTGCACCCCTGAGGTCTTAAGCTCTATTTTCTATTTTGGATTTTAATAATGATTGCGAATTTATTGTAACAAAAGGCAACGTTATAGTTTGTGCACGTTTTTAGACCCATGTATTAAAACCTATTCCTTTAAAAATGCTGATGCAGTAGAGCGAGTCCGGAAAAGTGTAATTGCTGTTCTAGCAGAAATAATTTCTAAAAAAGATAAAAACGACAGAAGGAGACCACTCCGCGGGTTGAAAATAAAAATGATGTGGAACCAAAAAGCATTGACACTAGTGAGTCGATAGACAAAATTACCAATGAGGAGAGGAGTAATAAAATGGCATCCAAGTCCTCAACCGCTAGAGCTATTATAGAAGTACAGAGGTACATGGAGGACGATATCCTTGATAGAAGAAAAGATCCGCTTGAGTGGTGGAACAACCACAAATATTTATATCCAAATCTCAGTACTTTGGTCGAACAAAAATGTTGCGCAGTAGCGACTTCAGTGCCGTGTGAGAACCTATTTTCTAAAGCTGGCAACATATTGACTGAACGTCGAAATAGGCTTAGTTAAAAAAAATTGAACAGTTATTGTTCTTAAATTATAATACTCGATAATAGTCCACTCGAATTAAGAAAAGCAACGCCGTTTTAGAGAAAAATTTGTCTCCAATTTTTTCCTAATTCGAGTGGACTATAATTAATTACATTTAATGCTTTTAAAGAATTGTTTATTATTTAAAGAATTATTTCAATTTTATTATAAGTTTAAGTATATAATAATCAGTTCCTATGATATACCAAAGAATTATTTTTAATTTAATAGCATTTTAAGTATTTATTACATGTATATATATTTTAAATATGCATTATTATTATTTAAATACATTTTTAAATATCCAAAAATATAAATATGTTATTTCCTAAACATCGCACAGAATTTCAATATTAAATAATGACGAAGTCAAGACACAAGCAGCGCAGCTAGTAATGTTCGCGTTCTCTTCACAGTAGGGTTGGCTAACCAGAACTGGAACTGATACGTTGGAATGAACACGAACGTGACTTTCGTTTTAGTCAGATTCGCGCACAAGAACACTGCACAATTTAATTTAGAATGAATTTATTTTACTTGGCTCGGCGAAAAAGTAACACCCTGTGTCGATTTTACACGAATGATTAAGTCAAATTTTCTGGAGTCAAAATAACGATATATTACTATTCACGTTCTAACAATACATTTGTTTATCACTAAATAGGTTTGATGTAATTAATTATGTTGAATATTAACACTTTAGAGTAGAAATTTGCCTTTGGTTGTTGTTGTTTTGTCGCGTGGCTGGATCCCGAACTGACTGACTTACTGGCTCGACTCGACTGAATGCGTTGAGCGCGTCTCGGTTTATATAAGATAAATCAAAGCTTCTGGAAGTGTTCAAAAATCGAAGACTCCAGACGTTCTAGTCGTTCTAGATGTTCCAGATTCTTCGGCGTTCCCAAAAATTCGATCGGTAGGGGAGAGTGGCTCGTGTATATTCTCCAGCAGCGAAGGCTTGCTTTTCGAATTATTCTAAAAATGTAAAAAGTGTTTTTTCTAGCTCGCGGGCTTTACAGAGCGACAGAGGGACGTTAATTTTTAATTTTGAAAATATAAATTACCCGATTTAAGAAAGGTACTTTGACAGGAACAGGTCCTGTGGGTTGGACTAGTGGAACTGATCTCAACTAATAAATACAGTAGGTACGAATATTAGTCCGAGTTCCGAGTATTGGGACTAATCCGAGTCCTGTTGAACTTTTTGAGATCAGGGCGATCCGGCAGCGCGGCGCGTACATTTTGTATACGTATGGACTGGTCGAACTAAACAAAGCAGAACTAAACTCATTTCTCGGTTTTTAGGCACAATGGAATAGGTACTTTACAAATTTACTGAACTGGTGGTTTATAAAATTCACTGGCTGCAGGGAGGGGATCCGAATAGGTACTTATCTTGGACAGCCCGCTATCTAATATAAATGTATTATTATTGATTTGGTGTATATCTATATTATACAACATATTACATTATTTATTACATATATTTCGGCATTATCAGCTGGACTACTAGGGAAAATAATTTGCACATTTACCAAAATATGAGTAGAAATAGGGTTGGTGGGAACAAATGGAATTGGTTCCAGGTGAGTGATAGGGGAGAATACATAAGTTACTTGTCGCTGATCGAGTACGATTAGTACAGTAAGAGATTACGAATCCCTTTACAGTCCAGTCCAGTTTGTCTTCCAATCCGCTCAGCTGTACACCGCGCGAGTTGGTTAGCATGGACTAGGAACTGAAACTGATCTTTGAACTAGGTTCTTCTCTGGACTGGATTAGGTCCAAACTGATCCGTAAAAATATTCGGATCAGCCATCCCTAGTTCACAGTCCATCCGAGTTGGGAAGTAGGTGTAACCTCTGATCTGTCTCTGTCCCTGCCATGCAATTTTGTATCATATGATCATTGTTCATTGAAATCCTGTTTATTATGTTCACTGCAAACGAAAGCAGCTAATATACAGGGTGCGCCAAAGTTCTGAATTTGGTCGATTACGGCTCTATATGAAATGGTGGAAATATATTGTCTATAGATTATTTTCTTGATTTTCAATTCTGAATAACCAGAAAATATGTACAATTATACAGGGTATTCCGTTTTCGTTGTCAGGGCAACAACTTCGTTATTTTAAATGGAACACCCTATATTTTTTTCCTTTATCGAGTTACTCATCTAATTATATTCATAAATCTATTAAGGTGGTAGGTACTTAAAATTAACCGTTTACGATATAAAAGAGATTTTTTGACAAAAAGTGAGGTTTACTGACAAGTTTTTGAGTACCTCTGATTTCATAGACAAGAGAGTTTTCAAAATTCTGCTTATACCGTTATGTTGGGCATATTAAGGGCTAGTAGGGCAGAAACATTATTAACATTAATCTTATACATAGTGCTGAAAAAATTGAGTTTATTTTTTCGCTAATAAAAAAGGCCGTAATTCAATTTTTTCAAATGGGACGTACTATTTTCAGTTCTGTCATCTAATGAAGTGTTAAATTATCTTTCCATTGATATCTCATAGTAGGTATTTATCTTTAAAAGTTGCATAGATATTAAGGTTAATTGTCTGGATCAGACTAATTGTGTAGTAGTACAAGCAGTTTTCCATAATTAATTATTAGCCTTCTGAAATATTATTTTTTTACTTAGAATTGTTGGACAAAGAATTGAAATTAATACCAGCACGTATGTAATAAAGAATTTACTCATAATAAAAAAACAATTATTTTAACAAATGTTCAAAATGTTCACCATTTCGATCGAGACACATCTGAGTCCTCTTCCTAAATGAATGACGCATTTCTTGCAGCATCTGCGGAGTAATGGATGCAAAGGCACGTCTGATCCTATTTTTCATGTCATCAACAGTGGTAGAAGTGTCGCGATAAACTATATCCTTTACATAGCCCCGTAAAAAGAAGTCCATACCTGTCAGATCGGGCGACCTTGCAGGCCATGCTATTGCTGCGCCACGCCCTATCCACATATCATTGAAGTTGCAATCTAACCATTCTCTGACATTTGCTGCAAAATGAGGCGGAGCTCCATCTTGTTGAAACCACACTTTTTGCCGTATATCAAGAGGAACGTTTTCTAGGAGAACCGGCAATTCATTTTCCAAAAAATCGTGATATATTCTTCCATTTAAGGGTCCATTAAAGAAATGAGGTCCAATAACAATCGGCCCTACTACAGCACCCCATACATTTAATGACCACCTCTGTTGGGAAACTGTTTTTAATAAATGAGGATTGACATCTGAATAATAATGAAAATTGTGTCCATTGACAGTCATTTTTCTTGCTGGAACTTAATTCATGAGGTTTGTACTGCACCACCAGTTTCGATAAATCTGTCTCTAAGATTACTAAATGCAGGTTCTAAAGGGTGTCTCCTTTCAGGATATGTGGTTTTATAGACTCGGGATGCTAAGAGGCTGTTCCTTGAGCACTCCCCCAGAATAAAAATCATGTCAACCATTTCTTCCCGCGAATAATTCATATTTATTTTGAAACACTTCTTCACTGGACAAATCAATAGACAAACATAAACTAACGACAAGCTAGAATGTGCAAATACCTAATACGTTCCACTCCTGGCAAACCTAGAATTACATAGCGGGTTACAACGTGAATGAATGCGATGGATTTAAGATAAACAACGATAGATATAATTTGCAGCGATGTCAAGTTAATAACAGTGTCCACACCCCAGATTAGTAAAGTGGGAGGTTGCCTATTGACTTTTCAAGGGCGAGTCAAGATGCCATATTGCGCGTCATTGTGCCTGCCCTGTGTTTGAACAAAGTTTTTCTGTATGATTTCATTTTGAATACGAGTAATATAGAACACTAAAACTTAGGTCGAAAAGAAAAACACGGGAATGTTACATAAATTACACCTTTTCAATATGAAATCATACAGAAAAACTTTGTTCAAACACAGGGCAGGCACTATGATGCGCAATATGGCGTCTTGATTCGACCTTGAAAAGTTAGTAGGCTACCTCACTCATGTTTACTAATCTTGGTCCACACCATCGCCTCGGCGCGGAGCGAACAAACTCAACAAGTGGCATCAACGGATGTATCACCTCTCTGTCTACATGAGCCACCATGAGCAGTATGCTTTGAGGATTGTCGTGCCAGCTCGTAAAAGTTGAGTTTGCACGACAAACAACAAGTCATACTGTCAAAGTTAATTTATGTGATGTAATGTGATGTAAAATTATGTGAATTTCAGTCAGACAGATATTTAACCTTAATATCTATGCAACCCTTAAAGATAAATACCTACTATGATATATCAGTGGAAAGATAATTTAACACTTCATTAGATGACAGAACTGAAAATAGTACGTCCCATTTGAAAAAATTGAATTACGGCCCTTTTTATTAGCAAAAAAATAAACTCAATTTTTTCAGCACTCTGTATAAGATTAATGTTAATAACGTTTCTACCCTACTAGCCCTTAATATGCCCAACATAACAGTATAAGCAGAATTTTGATAACTCTCTTGTCTATGAAATCAGAGGTACTCAAAAACTTATCCGCAAACCTCAATTTTTGTCAATAAATCTCTTTTATATCGTAAACGGTTCAGTTTAAGTACCTACCACCTTAATAGAGTTATGAATATAATTAGATGGGTAACTCGATAAAGGAAAAAAATATAGGGTGTTCCATTTAAAATAACGAAGTTGTTGCCCAGACAACGAAAACGGAATACCCTGTATAATTGTACATATTTTCTGGTTATTCAGAATTGAAAATCAAGAAAATAATCTATAAACAATATATTTCCACCATTTCAAATAGAGCCGTAATCGACCAAATTCAGAACTTTGGCGCACCCTGTATATGTATCTGTATGTCATCAAAATCAATTCACCTAACCTAACTTATTTTAGCCGGTTTCAAAAGGAATATTTGTTTCAGTTATTAAGAGGAAAATAGGTTAATAATAAATGAATAACAGATGTTTAGATGTCTACTATTCATTTATTATGAAGTATAATGTATCTATTTTCTTGATTCTATAAATGCAGAAATGGGTAATGTTTAATACTTAAATGAGGTCCTTATATATTTTCATCAATTTCTTTCCAGTGAGGCCAGTGTTCTTTATAAATAATAAGTATTAAATAATAAATATATTAACAGAAATATAGTGTACCTAAAAGTTATGTCTCTATGTTCGTGTTGAAATCTAAGTGTCAGTACCAAAGAAGTAAAATAAATTGAAATATTATCATTAATGAACTCATTCGGCAGCTGAAATTCCTATTGATAACCTAATTACTTTTATTTTTGCAACTGTGTAATAAAAGTCTAACCTCGCAGCTTCTTCATATAATACATAACTAGCTATCTTTTCTGTCAGTGTTTTTATTTTGATTTATCTTTCAGATGCAGTTCAAAAAACATTTGCAGATGCATCCCATAAGAACATCGAATTGTAGATAATAATTTGGCTCACCAAAGCAACAAAGCGGATAAGGCATGGAGGAAATTAGATATTACATATAAGTTATGCCAATAATTTTTTTTTAACTAAAATGTTTTTTATTATAGGAAATTTCCCTTAAAGCCATATAAAAACTAGGCACAAACTTCATTATATATCAATGGAGAGTCAAAAAAGCACAGTTTTTTTTCAAATACTTATTTTCGTACATCGTTGTTCCAACATGCAAGAAGTTTATCCATACAGTACCATTCCTAAACCACAAAATATATAAACCCATTTTTGGTAGGAGCGAGCAGTTTTTTCGTCTTTAACTAAATTGAAAAAGAAAATGGACGAACGTTTGACTTGTAACTTTTTTCTACTAAATCTGCATTTTATTTACAATAAGCTAAGCTGATTGTTTTCATTTTGTTATAAACCGTACAAATTTTTTAGAGCGATTTACAGTTTTATGTTAGATACCTGCTCAATTCGTAGTCTTAATAATATTAGAATATTCTAAAAATAGTAACATTTTTTTCTGAATATCCAGTCCTATATTACTTATCTAAGAGAAATATTCTGAAAACAGTTTTGGATTATTCTGCGGATATATTTATATTAATTCTATATGAAGAGTTTCATAAATGTTTTCCTAAATTATGCATTGGTTATTTTAAGTAGAAACTCTAATTTCTCCCTTGGATAATATTATAATATTTTTTAAGAATAAATGTTCTCATCATAATTATCGAATATCCCAGAATATCCTCAAGATATTCTAAAAAATATCTTTAAAATAATTTTAGAAGAACTAAAAGTGTCCCTCCCAAATAATATTCGAATTATTCCTAAAATGATAAGTATTTTTTCTGATTAAGATAATTGATTATCCAAGAAAATTATTCTGATAATATTTTTAAAATATTTTTGTGCTGTGCAGGCAGCGTTAAAAAGCTCTCATTCCCTATACCTTTGAGTCTAAAATTGCCCGAGAATGCAAACAATCCCTCAGGCAACTGGCAAAAAACAACAAGGTTACCTTGATGTGAGTGCCAGGGCATGTGGGAATAGAAAGCAATGAATTATGTAGCCGACGCCCTTGCAAAAAAAGGTGCTGAAGCCAACAATTTTATGGCTTATCTAAGCGGCACATATTGGAGGAGATCCTAAAATGGGAAAAAGAACAAAAACAGTCTTACCGGAGGAATACTTCAAGCCAGAGAAAGAGAAAAAGTTCATAAACTTATTTGACAAGGAATGCCTCACCAAGGCTTCTCGAACTCGAAGAGTCCGACGAAATTTTACATGTTGATTCAGTTTCGATGATAATGCATTTTTATGATATGGGCATTTTTTTTAAAATTGTACTAAAAAGTAAAAAATATTTTATTTAAATGCATACACCAGGAAACCAAAAGCTTAGGGGACCGTGATGTAGCACTACTACATAGTTACTTTGCTCAATTGACCGCCCCCAAAGCTTTTACAGTTTAGGTTAAAGCTTTTTCTTAAACATGTTTTTTTTATATAACTTTTCTTGTTCGGTTTTTAGTTTGCATTCTTTGGGACCCGGTTTGTTTCACTAGAACAATCCGGAGAACCTTCTAACATGGAGGCTATAGGTATTCAATACTCAATAAGTAACGTGTATCAAAAATAAATTAACTGCCACAAGTACTTTAAGTTATAGTCAAAATAAAAAATTGTGAAAATTCATGAACCATAAATACTATCGGGGATGTTTTTCTCGCCTCGATCTAAATGATCTTTTGTAAATTAACCTACAATTAGTTGTTGCTTAGGACTCGTAAGCTTTTTACAAAGCTTATTGTCATTTTCATGGGAGCTAAATTCATTATGTCTTCAGACGTTAATTTCGCCATTCTCAGATAATTTCAGACTGATAGATGTAAGAATTCAGAGCCCATAACGCTGCCTCTATCTGAAAATATATACTCACTCAAGCTTTAAAGGAATGGAGATTAATTTGCATTTTTTCTACATATTTCTTTTTTCCTAACAAATTTGAATGCAATTTTCTTAAAGGGAAAGTTAACTAATATAGCTAGCTAATGGTACTTTATTTTGCAAAGTCTCAAACGATGCCCACATAACATCTCATGGATATGTACATCCATAGCATATGCATTAGATGTTGGAATTTGAATATGTGTTGTTAAATATACATATGATATGAAATGTATATTTTCAGCTACTGACATCCATCAGTGTCATATACGTTAAATATTGCTGGAGGTACATACACAATGATTTATACATAACATGTCCATTAAGGTATATAATCGAATTATACATGTACACGAATTTTATCTCATTATCTGATGCGCATGCGCTACTAATTTATGGTATAGTACGTCAGCCTACCACGAATTATTTGTTTACGAATTGTAGTTCAGCATACGCTAAAGTGCACAAGGTACATGGGATCTGCGCATGCGTCATGGTGACTTTGGAGAATTTCTTTATTCAGTTTGTCACTAGATCAAGAGCCCAACCTGTTGGAATTTTTAGCGCGTAAAGCTAATGACACATACCTACTCATAATCTTCTTGAATATTGCTCTGTGTGAATTATTTGTGAATTTATTCCAGTTAACAGCAAAGTTTTCATACATAATTTATTTAATTCCCATCAGCAATTGGTATTGCTTTCTCTCTACATTTTACTTATTAATTATTAATAGGTACTAACACTTTTATTTTCAGTGTTTACATTTTATTACTATTGTACTATTTATTGTATACATATTAGTAAAAAAAACTTTTGTAAAATATTTTTTAAGCATATTTACTCTTGTAAGTTTCTTCTTGGTTCTTCTCACAAGCGGTAATCGAATCATCTTGTCTTTCTTAATGTGCTATATATATATATATGAAGTGTTGGTTTTCTTCCGGGTGTTTTCCCGTGTAGTTGGTAGGCTCCTGTGGGAGCGACGTTTCGGCGGAATCTCATCTACCATCCTCAGGTTCTAGCTGGAAGCTGCCTATCGCTGCTGGTGCTGCCGCCGCTACTGCTGCTGCTGCTGCTGCTGCCGGTGCTATTGCTGCTCCTCGTTGCTCGAACTGAACTGTTCAGTTCAGTTCGAGCAACGAGGAGCAGCAGTAGCAGCAGCAGCAGCAACAGCAGCAGCAGCAGCAGCCGCAGCAGCAGGCAGCATTCAGCTAGAACCTGAAGATGGCAGATGAGATTCCGCCGAAACGTCGTTTAGACAAGCGTGGCTCCCACAGGAGCCTACCAACTACACGGGAAAACACCCGGAAGAACACCAACACTTCATTTAACACCCGTGAAAACCTAAGAAACAACATATATATATATATATATATATATATATATATATATATATATACAGACTGTCTATTTTACGAGGGCCACACCAAATATCTCGCTTAATATCTATTGTAGAAGAATAAAGTTTTAGAAACAGTTATCCCATTTTTTGTGAGCTATATTTCAGTAAAAAGAAATTTGAAATCCATAGCCTACTTTATGAGATATATTACAAAAACCTGAAAAATAGGAAAACCACAAACGGTTATAGCTTCCTTATTTGAGGAGATACGAAAAAAGTTAAAGGAATGAAAGTTGACGGCAAAGACAATAAGAATAATAACGTGTAACAAAAAAATCGAAAAATGCAGTTGGCTTTGACATACGCTATTGTGCAAAAATGAAAAATACATATCTCAAAGTAGGCCATGACGCCATTAATTCCGTTATTTTTTTCTCATTCCAACGATATAAAACATGTCACAGAAATTTTAACCGATAGTGTCAATATTTAATATTTTACGAATACCACAATTCATATAATTGAATCGTAACAATCAGCTGTGCCATAATAGTAAAAATTCACTTTATAATAATTATAATTCCGTAATTATTTATTACAATTTAATACAAACCAATAAATATGTCATAAATAAAAATACAAGTACAAAACGAACATCCAAAGAAAGAAACGAAAAACTATGTATAACAGTACTACCTACTACTATATTGAAAAGAAATTGTGCGTATTTATTTTTCTAACTACAAATGCTCAAATTGTGCACCATGCATTCTGACACATAAACGTGCTCTACGAGACACGTCACGCATTACATTTTGGAGCATTTCAGGAGTAATTGCCTCACATGCGTTTCGAATTCTGGTTTTGATATCCTCAATATTTTCAGGGGAAGTTTGAAATACCTTGTCTTTAATGTAACCCCAGACGAAAAAATCCAAGGGAGTAATATCTGGTGATCGAGCTGGCCATAGAATGGGTCCATAGGTGCCTATCCAGCTATCTGGCATAACTTGATTTAAATAATTTGTACATATTACAGCAGTGTGAGGTGGAGCCCCATCTTGTTGAAAATATGAATAATTTAATCTTTCTGCCACTGTTAATTCATAAAGAAAATCTTGAAATTCGTTTTGCAGGAAATTAAGGTATCTACGAGCGGTTAATTTGCCATCATAAAAATAAGGTCCAATTACTTTAGTCCCTAAAAGACCCAACCAAACATTCGTAGAAAATCTTTCTTGGAAAGCAGTCTCTCTGCACCAATGTGTATTTTCTCGTGTCCACTTATAATGCACATTTCTATTGAAAAATCCATTATTAGAAAAATTTGATTCGTCCGACCAAAGAATTTTGCTACATATCAGCGCATCATTCCTTTTCTTATTTAATAACCATCTACAAAATCTTACTCTCCTTGGCCTATCTCCCTCATTTAAATGTTGAACTTTCCTCATTTTGTACCATCGAAATCCGTTTTTTTTTCAATATTTTTCTTGCACTGTCTTTTTTTATGCGACAGTTTCTCTGAATTTGTCTCAAAGAGGTTTCCTCATTTTGGTTAACATAATTCATTACTCTATTCACTTTTCTTACATTATCCGCAACATGCGCTCGCCTTACTACTTTTTTTGAAAATGAACCGTGCGTTTTTAGATTTTAAACTAACTTCCTAAACATAGTTCGATTTGGCTGCGGAGCATCTGGAAATCTATCTCCGTAAACCGTGACTGCCATCTCAGCGTCAAAATTGCACTGACAATAAATGCTAATCATATCGAATTTGTTATTATTGGTGTACACCATAATGGGCTTGTTCAGCATTTTTTTTTTATTTCATAAATTGAAAGTGCAAGTATAAATTAATGTATCTGCAAAAAATCAGAATCTTATTCGCACGTTTAGTATCTTAAAAACTATTACAAATTTCCATCTCGCGAAAATGGGGCGTGGCCAGGCGCTACGTCACTATACGCATAGACTCGGCGATCTCAATAGGCTTGATGCTCCTTATTAGTTATAATTATAAGTGTTTTCGAAGTATTGTTTGTTTTGCTTACTACTTGACAGTAGGGGAGTACAATTTGGCGAAATGTCAAAAAATTACAATTTTCTCTCGCTCCTGCCGGAACGAATTTTCGATTTCGACCCTGCAATTTACGATTAGAATTCATCGCCGACCTTCTCCTTTCCGTAGGCACATAGAACGAATTTCCACTCGACGTATTTATTTAGTTACCAGCGTTTAAAAATTCCATGTTTTTCGACTTTTCAGGTTAAATTTGAAAGGTCCCAGAAAGCCATTTTTTTACGTCACTTGCGTATAGTGACGTCACAAATGAGCGCTCGGTTTTTGCAACTGTTACTAATTTCAACTCCTTATATCTCGAGAACGGAAAAAGTTAATAATACGAAATTTTAAGTGTATAATGAGAATATCGAGTACTATATGAAAAAGTATAAAAACCATATAAAAAGAATATCATGGAACAAGCCCATTACTGATATAAAATTTGTCTTAGAACTCGACAACGCAACATACAACATACAACAGTGACAATCTGTCAAATTTATTAATAACTGTGTATTCGTAAAATATTAAATATTGACACTATCGGTTAAAATTTCTGTGACATGTTTTATATCGTTGGAATGAGAAAAAAATAACGGAATTAATGGCGTCATGGCCTACTTTGAGATATGTATTTTTCATTTTTGCACAATAGCGTATGTCAAAGCCAACTGCATTTTTCGATTTTTTTGTTACACGTTATTATTCTTATTGTCTTTGCCGTCAACTTTCATTCCTTTAACTTTTTTCGTATCTCCTCAAATAAGGAAGCTATAACCGTTTGTGGTTTTCCTATTTTTCAGGTTTTTGTAATATATCTCATAAAGTAGGCTATGGATTTCAAATTTCTTTTTACTGAAATATAGCTCACAAAAAATGGGATAACTGTTTCTAAAACTTTATTCTTCTACAATAGATATTAAGCGAGATATTTGGTGTGGCCCTCGTAAAATAGACAGTCTGTATATATATATATATGAGGTGTTGGTTTTCTTCCGGGTGTTTTCCCGTGTAGTTGGTAGGCTCCTGTGGGAGCCACGCTTGTCTGAACGACGTTTCGGCGGAATCTCTTCTGCCATCCTCAGGTTCTAGCTGGAAGCTGCCAGGCCGCGGTTCTAGCTGGAAGCTGCCAGGCATATATATATATATGTTCGGATAGGTTTCCGCGGTTGTCTGTATGAAAAATACTAGGTTCACGGGTTGAACCGCGTCTGAGATTATTGGAGACTCCAATAATCTCAGAATATATATACCGGGTGCCAGAAGTAAGTGGCTCACCCTTATATTTCCTTTATTTTTTAACTTGTTCATCTGAAATTTGGGGTGGATAAACTACCTGTAAAAATTGATTTTTGGACATGAAAAATGGTGAGACCATTTCCGGTTTACCCGGAAATGACCGCAACTTTCGAATTTTAAATGGAACACCCTGTATATTTTTACATATTTGGATTCAAGACAACATTCTAAATACACCATGAGAGTTTCGCGAATTTTTGAGTCGATGTTCAGTTTTTTTAAGCAATTTAAGATATTCGTCTAGAGTGCTTTGAAATACCAAAATTTGTTCTACGGTATGTAAAGTCCAAGGGAAAAATATAATTTTTCATTTAATTTCATTAATAACCATTTACGAAGCCTCCAAAGTTGAACATATCACTATTTTATCGAAAACTTTTTTTTTCAAATGGAAAGGTGGTGGCTCATTATCTTCAATAAATTATAGATTATTTTCTGAATTTTTTGACATATGAAGTAATTTAATACCACTTCCAGTTTCGCAGGAAATAATCCTAACTTCTGATTTTCGAATGGAACACCCTGTATATTATTACATTTTTTGATTCAGAATGAATTTTTGAACATGTGTGGTGATTTTTATAAATTTGTGGCAAGTTGGTATTTTTTATAGCAATTATAAATTTTAATCTAGACTGCTATGAAATAAAAAAATAAGTACTTTGTCATTTTAGATGTACAGAAAAAATTTCTTATACATAGTTACTATTATTAACCATTTTGTAGGCATTTTAATGCAAGTAATTTAGTTTTTTTGAAATAACTCTTTTTTTCAGATGGGACGGTGGTGGGTCCTTATATTCATTAAATTGCCCTTTTCTACGAATCCATTGAATATCTCTATGCTTGGGTTTTTATTAACATTTATTTAAAAAACTGTAAAAACAGATTGTACTTGTGGTATTTTAAATCTATACTTATTATTATATGGCTATCAAAAAATTTCGCATCAAGTTACCTTTGCATTTTAAAGAAAAAAAACGTATGTTTATTATTATTCGAAATTCTAAATCAAAATTTTTAAATAATAACACATTATAAGAAAACTGAATCAAAATTAAAATATTTACAATTAAGAAAAATTACAAGTACGAGCTATACCACTCTCTTGCTCGATGTTCTATCTCTCGAATGACGTTTTCCAATATTTCAGATGTTATAGTATTGAATTCAGCTCTTATTCTGTTTTCTAGATTGTCTAATGTCAAAACTGGTATCTCCCGTACACTTTATCCTTGAGACATCCCTATAAATAAAACCCAAACAGGTTAAGTCCGGAGACCTGGCAGGCCACCGTACCGGACCATGATATGAGTTGTTATTACTTGTTCACCATACGTCTCAGTGAGATGATTTAAAACAATTCTGCTATTGTGCGGAGGAGCACCTTCTTGTTGAAAGTATAAGTTCCTAAATTGAGCTAATGGTAGCTCTGCAACTTCATCCCATATCTCATTTTGTAGAAACTCGAGGTATCTTTCACCCGATAATGTTCCTTGAAACAAAATAGGCCCTACTATGCGGCGTCCATAAATTCCAGCCCATACATTTATGCCAAAACGTTCTTGAAAATTATTGGTTCTGACTAAATGTTGATTTTCTTGAGACCAGTATCTAGTGTTGTGTCGATTAAACATTCCATTTTTTGTGAATCTAGATTCATCTGAGAATAACACATTTTCTAAAAATCTGTTATCTTGTTCACGTTTATTACGTAATCACTCACAGTATTTGTACCCTTCGATCATTATCAGCTTCATAAAGATGCTGGTGTAAGTTGTATTTAAAAGAATGATAATTAATTGCTTTTTTAATATGCGTCTTACAGTTTCCTTATTTGAACCCAATTCCTCTGCGATTTGTCTCGTAGAAGCAATTTGATCATAGTTTACTATGGCTAGCACATTAATTTCCAACTTTTTCATTATTTGTATACACCATTATTGCAATACTTAACTAAAAGTTTCAATTAGAGAACTGTCATTTAATTTATTTTGTTTCTCACTTAAAATACAAGGTAACTTGATGCGAAATTGCAATAGTTAACTAAAAGTTTCAGTTAGAGAACTGTCATTTCGTTTATTTTGTTTCTCTTTTAAAATGCAAGGGTAACTTGATGTGAAATTTCTTGATAGCCGTATAATAATAACTGCAGATTTAAAATACCACAAGTACAATCGGTTTTTACAGTTTTTTAAATAAATGTTAATAAAAACCCAAGCATAGTGATATCAATGGATTCGTAGAAAAGGGCAATTTAATGGATATAAGGAGCCACCACCGTCCCATTTGAAAAAAAGAGTTATTTCAAACAAACTAAATTACTTGCACTAAAATGGTTAATAATAGTAACTATGTATAAATATTTTTTTCTGTACAATCTAAAATGACAAAGTACGTATTTTTTTATTTCATAGCATTCTAGATTAAAATTTATAATTGCTATAAAAAACAACAACTTGCCATAAATTTAGAAAAATCACTACACATGTTCAAAAATTCATTCAGAATCCAAAAATTTACTAATATACAGGGTGTTCCATTTGAAAATCAGAAGTTAGGGTTATATCCTGCGAAACCGGAAGTGGTATTAAATTACTTCATATGTCAAAAAATTCAAAAAAAAATCTGTAATTTATTGAACATAATGAGCCACCACCTTTCCATTTGAAAAAAAAAAAGTTTTCGATAAAAAAGTGATATGTTCAACTTTGGAGGCTTCGTAAATGTTTATTAATGAAATTAAATGAAAAATTATATTTTTCCCTTGGACTTTACATACCGTAGAACAAATTTTGGTATTCCAAAGCACTCTAGACGAATATCTTAAAATGCTTAAAAAAACTGAACATCGACTCAAAAATTCGTGAAATTCTCATGGTGTATTTAGAATGTGGTCTTGAATCCAAATATGTAAAAATATACAGGGTGTTCTATTTAAAATTCGAAAGTTGCGGTCATTTCCGGGTAAACCGGAAATGGTCTCATACCATTTTTCATGTCCAAAAATCCATTTTTACAGGTAGTTTATGCACCCCAAATTTCAAATGAATAAGTTAAAAAATAAAGGAAATATAAGGGTGAGCCACTTACTTGTGGCACCCGGTGTGTATATATATGTATATATATATATATATAAATTCTAAGGATCGTGACAACCTCTCATTATTATATATATATATACATTTGTTTAACCGTTTATACAGACCAATTTTGGATATTTCACTTACGTACACAGACCAAAAGTGACGAAGTCAGACCAGTTTCTTGGCTTGAAATCGTTTGACCATATTTTTCATAAATAGGTGACTGGAGGGCGCAGAGGACGAAATTTGAAGTGGGTCTGGTTAGACAGTAAAATATATAATTATATATGAATTTAGTTCAGGATTTCTAAGCTTTGGCGCTCGCGTCTCATTTCTGTATATTGTATAATCGTTCATATGACCATTATGTTTTACTGATCTTCCCAGACCATAGATGTGGCAACCTCCAAATATTATGTTTGTAAATAGATATTTAAAACTTAGAAGTGAAATCAAATGCGGTGTAGAATCTTAGAGTTTATTTATAAATTTTTATTTTTTTGAAAGTAGGTATTAACAAAAATAATATATAGCATACATGTAAAGCTTCTCACTAGTTTTCACTAAAATAAAAAAGAGGTTCCTGTATTTATTATGAATCTTAAAAGTAAATCTAACACAGATGTATATCGTTTGACTGTGAAAACCATAAAAGCTATAAAAAATCTAATAATATATCCCCTTACAAAATTGATAAATAAATGTCTCTTGGAGGGCACATTCCCAAACATATTAAAAGTGGCAATAGTTACACCCATTTTTAAGAATGGCGATATGGATAGCCTTACCAATAACTATCGGCCAATATCAATTCTTCCGGTATTCTCAAAAATATTGAAAAAATGCTTGTACACTCGATTAATTACATATTTTTAATCAAATAATCTCTTTCTTGAATGTCCACATGGCTACCGAAAGAACCGCAACACTACTAGCGCAATATTGGCCTTAATAATGTCCTCGACGCATATGAAAATCATGAATTCAATGATGCAATTTTCTTAGACCTTGGTGAGGGTTTTGACTGTGTTTCACATGACATTTTAATTGAAAAATGACAAAAATATAAAATTTACGTTAATAGTATAAAAATATTGGAATCTTATTTATATTATAGTAGTCAGAGCGTTAAATTTAACAACATAACATCAAGTAAAGAAATATTAAAGACCGGTGCACCTCAGGACTCCATATTAGAACCCTTACTGTTTTTGATTTACATTAATGATGTCCTTGGCAAAAAAATGTCTCACGTATATTCTGTACGCAGATGACACTACAATCTCCATTAAATCAGATAATTTAAATAATGTTGAAGTGAATAAAGCGAAATTCAGTCAAAAGTTGAACAATGGTTTGCATCTAATAATCTAATTTGTAATAAAACAATATCACAAGATATGATGTTCACGTTACGCAATTTCGACATTTCTACTGATGTAATATCTACTGTACAAATTTTAGGTGTTTATTTGGATCTACATTTGAGGTGGAATATACACATTGACAACATTTGTCGAAAATTGAGTAGTAGAGTTTTCGTTATTCGTAACCTTTCGGTTACCGTGTCTACAGATACGTTGAGATCAGCTTATTTTGCATCGTCATTCAATAATGTGTTATGCTATAATAGTGTAGGGAGATGCTGCAGATTTTAATCAAGTGTTTGCTATACAGAGAAAATTAATTAGAATTATAGCATGCTTAGGATATACTGAAGATTGCAAACATGCTTTTATTAAATTTGGTATAGTAACATTACCTTCTCTGTATGGTTTGGAATGTTTAACATATATTAAATCAAATTCAAATGGCTACCCTACCTATGTGAACCAACACGGTTATAATACCAGAACTAAAAATAATATCATTACTCCATATTATAGATTAAAGAAGTCACAGAATGGACCAAATTATTTAGCAATTCAAATGTTTAATAAACTACCATCCAACATAAAAAACATTGATAACCTAAAAAAAATTCGAATGATAATTAAAAATTTCTCAAGGCATTCTATCACTACATGTTTTTTTTACTACGATTTTTTAGATATTGAATGTATTTAGTATCAGTATTCGTTTGTAAAAATCTGTTATAGGTATACTGTGTTTTTACGTTCGTTTACATATGTTTAATTTTTTGTTCATATTTTTTTATAATTTGTACAATGTAAGTTTACCTGACCTGTTGACTTGCGTAAGTACTCCTATACATCAACACTAATAATTTATTATTATTATTATTATTAGTATTATTATTATTATTATTATTATTATTATTATTATTATTTCTAAGGGGTCTAGAGAGATTTAATTTGAAAATGAGATATTACCTAAAATAGCCAAATGAAATATTATCAGTTTAGTATACAGTATGTCTCATTTTTCGTGACCCCCCATATCACAGCTCCTTTACCCACACAGCACGACATCCCTAGGATATCCTCATTTGGTCCCGTATATCCCAATCGAGGACAACATTCCTCAGGATATCCTTAGGATATCCCAATAAAATATATACAACCTGAGAATATCACAGATGGGGATATCCTAGACAAATCCTGGCAGGATGTCCTAGTAATATCCTGCAAAGATATTAAAAGCCTAACAAAATATTCCTTGTGGGAATATCCTGGGCAAGTCCTGGAGTCGTCCTATTATAGGTATTATTATTTAGGAGATTTCAACAACAAAAATAATGAAAAGTATATATATTATTTTAAGGCTATTTGTTTATACTGTCTTTTATTGGTTTGTAAAATTTGCTTCAAAAACTTATTTGTTTGTTCTATTTGATAATCCCCTCCAGTACAAATAATTCATTAAAAATGTATATCTTATTTAAATAGTAGTTATTTATAATTTGGTTTTAATACATTTACTGTGTTTTGAATTGGCCGCCATTTTCTGGCAAGTCGAAAGTTCTAAGAAATCCGCCGGGCGTCGAATGGCGTCGATGTCTTTTCCTCGTTCATTTTAAAGTTCTTTCGACAAATAAGATTACGTTAAATATTTCATAAATATAATGCTGCTATGTTATATCTTTGTATTTATTATATTATCTAAAAGGGGAAAATGTGATTGGTTATTGTCCGCAGATGTTATTGTTAGATTACGTATGTAACAATAACATCTGCGGACAATCCTTTATATTTTTCTGAATAATTTTTTTTTAAATTCATTACAAACTTTTCAGCACGCTATGATTTTTTAAAGTTGTATATATCATCCCTTAGAACTTCTAACCGCCCTAAACTCTGTTGATTTTTAATAATACCAAAAAACGGCAAGAGATCATTTTTGTGTAATATTTCATGATTTTACAATTTTTATTTGAAACTTTTTTACTATCTTTTACACACTTTGAGTAATTTTGAAAAAACACTTTGTTATATTCTTTTTCACCCCTTCTCGGGGTTGAAAAAAAAATTTTTTTTCATTAATCGTGTTCATATACTTCAAAGTAACATATCAAAATTTTGATATGTCGACCTATTTCATTAGACTATATATAACCTCTACTAGTTTGGTAGATTTACTTTTAAAGCGATATAAGCCAATTGATAGATACAAATATGTATATGGAGTTGTACATATATGTATCACATTTTTATTAGTCATTTTACCTTTGCCATTATATAAACTTGTATTCCTTTGTCTTCGCTTATTGGCGCAGTTTAAAAGTAATGATCTTATAAAATAATATGTATTTTTTGCTGTCATTCAATAAACCCTAAAAGAACTATAGATGTCCTATATAAAGTCCTATCAATGTCCTCAGGTTGTTCATAGTAAAACCCAGGCATAACCCATATAAGAGCTGATGATGTCCTGTACACACCGGTACTGATGTCCTGAGGACGTCATCAGCAAAGCCCGAACTGTCCCATTTGAATATCCTACACGGACATCCTAAGGTGATAATGGGATTTTCCCAGGATATCCCATATGTCCTGAAAAGTTGTCCCCAGTATGTTCTGAGGATGTCCTTGTGCTGTATGGGTATTAGCAATGTGATTTTTTTAAAATTTGGGTGGAAGATACTTACCCATCAGGAGATTGTGTAACGGTAAAATATTTAAAAAATCACCAGCGGCGTCCGTCGTTATGAAGAAAAATGTACCTAATATTTCAAAGAAAGATGGCAATGTTTTAACTGTAAAACAATCTCAAAACCTTATTCGTTGTTATTAAAAAATCATTAACATTAACGAACTTCAATAAAAAAATAAAATGTTCTTCTTTAAAGTATCAATTATTAGGCGTAACTTTATCTTCGGACGTAATTAAGCAGAAGAGAGTCGTTCCATTTAGAATTAATCATGTCATATGTTGAACACACTGTGATTTAATTATCTATGTAAATTTTATTATATATTGAAATCGTTCATGAATGAAATTTGTCTAAAATTGATTTTTTTAAATTTCCAAGTTAATGATTCTTTGACTTTGACTGTTAAGTAAACTGACTGACGTCACGTGATTAATTCTAAATGGAAAATCTGTTTTCCTCCAGCTTAATTAACTCCTAACTAAGTCCGAAAATAAAGTCATGACTGTAATAGTTGGTACCCTAAAAACAGAAGTTTTATTTTTCTATTACGTGATCACTAAGTACACTATCTTATTAAAATACGGTTATAGTGAGTTCTCGATAACAATGAATAAAATTATGAGGTTGCTTTACAAATAAAATTTTGCCTAATATCTTTTTTTGGAAAATTAGTTATATTTTTCTTCATAAGGACGGACGCCACTGGTGAATTTTTAAACATATTACCGTGACACAATCTCCTGATGGGTAAGCACCTTCCACCCAAATTTTAAAAAAATCGCATTATTAATAAGAATGCTGTGATATGGCAGTCATGAATAGTGAGATATACTGTATAGCACAGAAAGGACTTTTATTTTTTTTATTTTTGTAGGAACTTATTTATTTTAGTTAATGAAGACTTTGTTTAAAAATAAATTTGCATTATTAAAACAAAAGTAAAAGAACAAACAATATTTTACTTATTGCGACCCATACAGCACAAGGACATCCTCAGAACATACTGGGGACAACTTTTCAGGACATATGGGATATCCTGGGAAGATCCCATTACCACCTTAGGATGTCCATAGGATATCCAAATGAGACAGTTCGGGCTTTGCTGATGACGTCCTCAGGATATCAATACGGGTGTGTACAGGACATCATCAGCTCTTATATGGGTTATGCCTGGGCTTTACTATGAACAACCTGAGGACATTGATTGCACTTTATATAGGACATCCCCAGTTCCTTTAGGGTTTATTGGATATTTCTAAAGACAACAAAAAATAACTTATTTTATAAGATCATTACTTTTAAACTGAGCCAATAAGCTAAGACAAAGGAATACAAGTTTATATAATGGCAGAGGTAAAATGACTAATAAAAATGTGATACATAGGTATATGTTCAACTCCATACACGTATTTGTATCTATCAATTGGCTCATATCGTTTTAAAAGTAAATCTACCAAACTAATAGAGGTTATATTATATAGTCCAATGAAATAGGTCGACAAATTAAAATTTTAAAGTAAATACTTGAATTTTTGATATGTTACTTTGAAGTATTTGAACACGATTAATGAAAGAATTTTTTTAAACTCTGAGAAGGGGTGAAAACAAATATAACGAAACGTTTTTTCAAAATTACTCAAAATGTGTAAAAGATAGTAAAAAAGTTTCAAATAAAAATTGTAAAAGCATGAAATATTACATAAAAATGATCTCTTGCCCTTTTTTGGTATTATTAAAATCAACTGAGTTTAGTGTGGTTAGAAGTTATAAGGGATGATATGTACAACTTTAAAAAATCATAACGTGCTGAAAAGTTATAATGAATAAAAAAAATCTATTCAGTCAGGAAAATATAAAGGTACGTATTTGACAATAACATCTATGGACAATAACCAATAACATTTTCCCATTTTAGATATTATAATAAATACAAAGATATAACATAGCAGCATTATATTTATGAAAAAATTAACGTAATCTTATTTGTCGAAAGAACTTTAAAATGAACGTGGAAAAGACATCGACGCAGGCGGATTTCTTAGAACTCTCGACTTGTCACAAAAAGGCGGCTAATTCAAAACACAGTAAATGTATTAAAACCAAATTATAAATAACTGCTATTTAAATAAGATATACATTTTTAATATATTTTTAACGAATTATTTGCACTGGAGGGGACTATCAAGCAGAACAAACAAATAAGTTTTTAGAAGCTAATTTTACAAACAAATAAGAGACACTATAAATAAATAGCCTCAAAATAATATATATATATATATATATACTTTTCATTATTTTTGTTGTTAAAATCTCCTAATAAATAATACCTATACGACTCTAGGGCTTGCTCAGGATATTCTCACAGTGGATATTTTCTTAGGCTTTTAATATCTCTGCAGGATATTACTAGGACATCCTGCCAGGATTTGTCTAGGATATCCCCATTTGGGATATTCTCAGGTTATATATACTTTATTGGGATATCCTAAGGATATCCTGAGGAATGTTGTCCTCGATTGGGATATACGGGACCAAATGAGGATATCCTAGGGATGTCATGTGCGGTGTGGGGATAGTTGTTGAACACTAAAGTTTCAATCCGAACCCAATCGCTTTCTTTAAAAAGATCCGAATATTTTTGTATGAAGTTTAAACATTTATTTTTCTTTGATGCAAGGCTGTTTTCAATATTATTTAAAAAAAATGTAGTTGCAAGTTTCTTCTGCTTTGGTAACCACCTCATACGACCTGTCTTCTTAGCCGAGTTCCCTTTGTCCTATGAACCATTAGATACATTTTTTATTTTTTTTACTAAAGCCAGCTTCTGCAGTATTGGCAGAAGAATCCGCAGGTCTAGCTATTATAAATTATAAAATCAGTCTGGTCGTTGAGTTTTTGACTTCTCTACAGATTCTTCACAATTTTTCACTCTTGTAAAATTTTCGAGTATTATTCGAGATATAGCTGTTCGAGTTCTTCTAAAAAGGGGTGGAGGGGTAACAAAAAGTAAATATAAATAGTCCAAAAAAATTATGGTGAATGTATAATTAAAATAGAAGACTTTTTTTTCCTTTATGACTTTTTCCAAAAGTGTACTTTGTCCAAGTTTTTCCGGAAAAGCACGCATAAAAGACCCTCATCGGAAAATGGAAAATCTCGTAAACTATGAAATTTAAAAATTTGGAAAAATTCAGACGTATCGGTTAATATATTCTTTAAAATGGGTGTTACTTGTAATTTTTTAGTAACGTGCATATTTTCCGAGTTTTCAACAGTTTTTCACATTCAAAAACGTGTTTTTGATCGTTCCTCTAACTACACTATTTTTTTACTCCTAGTTAGCATTCATTCCTTTGTTTTTTTCTAGTAGATTCAATATTTTTTTACCTCGAGTTGACATGTTCTCAATGCTACACATACGAACTACTTTTGAAAAATGGTAAATATTCGTTGTTGCTTTATTGGCTGAACGAGGGTACTGTCTGCTTGTAGCAGTACGAAAATACTTTCCATAATTATTAAATTCGGCAACATCGTAAGGAATGTGTACGTTAGTAAAATAACAAAAATATATACACCTGGCACAAATAGGCGGTTCTTTATAAGTGGCTCGATAACAACAGTGAAATATATAAAAATATAATTTTTCATATTCTTCTACCCCTCTAGTACTGTTGCAGTTTATTTTGTTAATATAAACAATGGCTATATACACTGGAAAAATAAAGATATCACGATGGTCTGTGGTGGCCTGTAAGATATAGGTGGCTTGGTAACGTCGGTTGAACGTGTATATATATATATATATATATATATATACATTTGTTTAACCGTTTATACAGACCAATTTTGGATATTTCACTTACGTACACAGACCAAAAGTGACGAAGTCAGACCAGTTTCTTGGCTTGAAATCGTTTGACCATATTTTTCATAAATAGGTGACTGGAGGGTGCAGAGGACGAAATTTGAAGTGGGTCTGGTTAGACAGTAAAATATATAATTATATATGAATTTAGTTCAGGATTTCTAAGCTTTGGCGCTCGCGTCTCATTTCTGTATATTGTATAATCGTTCATATGACCATTATGTTTTACTGATCTTCCCAGACCATAGATGTGGCAACCTCCAAATATTATGTTTGTAAATAGATATTTAAAACTTAGAAGTGAAATCAAATGCGGTGTAGAATCTTAGAGTTTATTTATAAATTTTTATTTTTTTGAAAGTAGGTATTAACAAAAATAATATATAGCATACATGTAAAGCTTCTCACTAGTTTTCACTAAAATAAAAAAGAGGTTCCTGTATTTATTATGAATCTTAAAAGTAAATCTAATACAGATGTATATCGTTTGACTGTGAAAACCATAAAAGCTATAAAAAATCTAATAATATATCCCCTTACAAAATTGATAAATAAATGTCTCTTGGAGGGCACATTCCCAAACATATTAAAAGTGGCAATAGTTACACCCATTTTTAAGAATGGCGATATGGATGGCCTTACCAATAACTATCGGCCAATATCAATTCTTCCGGTATTCTCAAAAATATTGAAAAAATGCTTGTACACTCGATTAATTACATATTTTTAATCAAATAATCTCTTTCTTGAATGTCCACATGGCTACCGAAAGAACCGCAACACTACTAGCGCAATATTGGCCTTAATAATGTCCTCGACGCATATGAAAATCATGAATTCAATGATGCAATTTTCTTAGACCTTGGTGAGGGTTTTGACTGTGTTTCACATGACATTTTAATTGAAAAATGACAAAAATATAAAATTTACGTTAATAGTATAAAAATATTGGAATCTTATTTATATTATAGTAGTCAGAGCGTTAAATTTAACAACATAACATCAAGTAAAGAAATATTAAAAACCGGTGCACCTCAGGACTCCATATTAGGACCCTTACTGTTTTTGATTTACATTAATGATGTCCTTGGCAAAAAAATGTCTCACGTATATTCTGTACGCAGATGACACTACAATCTCCATTAAATCAGATAATTTAAATATTGTTGAAGTGAATAAAGCGAAATTCAGTCAAAAGTTGAACAATGGTTTGCATCTAATAATCTAATTTGTAATAAAACAATATCACAAGATATGATGTTCACGTTACGCAATTTCGACATTTCTACTGATGTAATATCTACTGTACAAATTTTAGGTGTTTATTTGGATCTACATTTGAGGTGGAATATACACATTGACAACATTTGTCGAAAATTGAGTAGTAGAGTTTTCGTTATTCGTAACCTTTCGGGTACCGTGTCTACAGATACGTTGAGATCAGCTTATTTTGCATCGTCATTCAATAATGTGTTATGCTATAATAGTGTGGGGAGATGCTGCAGATTTTATTCAAGTGTTTGCTATACAGAGAAAATTAATTAGAATTATAGCATGCTTAGGATATACTGAAGATTGCAAACATGCTTTTATTAAATTTGGTATAGTAACATTACCTTCTCTGTATGGTTTGGAATGTTTAACATATATTAAATCAAATTCAAATGGCTACCCTACCTATGTGAACCAACACGGTTATAATACCAGAACTAAAAATAATATCATTACTCCATATTATAGATTAAAGAAGTCACAGAATGGACCAAATTATTTAGCAATTCAAATGTTTAATAAACTACCATCCAACATAAAAAAACATTGATAACCTAAAAAAAATTCGAATGATAATTAAAAATTTCTCAAAGCATTCTATCACTACATGTTTTTTTTACTACGATTTTTTAGATATTGAATGTACTTAGTATCAGTATTCGTTTGTAAAAATCTGTTATAGGTATACTGTGTTTTTACGTTCGTTTACATATGTTTAATTTTTTGTTCATATTTTTTTATAATTTGTACAATGTAAGTTTACCTGACCTGTTGACTTGCGTAAGTACTCCTATACATCAACACTAATAATTTATTATTAATATTATTTTTTTTTTTTCGGTTAATCCGTTGCCGGACAGGGCTTCCGTGTTTTCCGACCGATACCACACGGTAGCCGCGCCGGCCATAATTACAGCCACTCCCCACGACCTGTGGGGTTAATGACTATAAATACCAGAATCGTGTGCCCTAAGTAGGCGGAGGGACACCAGGATAACCGCCTTCTGCATTTGGCCTGCCAGCCATTCTGCTGATTTCTGGCAGACAGGTATGGTCTTAAGTTCCGAGAGCAGCATAGGCTTCATACCACCGAGTACACCGATTATTAGGACTACCATCTTGACTGAGTAGCCTGGGTATAGCACTTGGAGCTCGTACCGGAGATCACGGTATTTGGTCCGTTTTTCCTCCTCTTTCAAAGCGTTTGGCTCAGCAGGTGCCGAGAACTCGATCACAAACATCACCTTGTTTTGATGGTCGAGGAGGACTATGTCAGGCTTGTTGGCCTGAATTAGCCTGACTGTCGGAAACGAATAGTTCCAATAAATTCGGCACCTCTCGTTTTCGACAACGGACTCAATATCTCCGGGGACGTAAGGCAGCACTGGCGTTTGGTCTATCCCGTACGAGTGCCGTAGATAATAGTACAGCACCCGTAACGCCGCGTTATGGCGTTGGATGTAGGCCGAAATCGCATATATCGGACGCAGAAAGTAAATGCATGAGCGACTCCGGCGCCTGATGGCAGGTCCTACAGTTTATATCAGGTACCTCTACACCCATTACGCGGCTTCGGTAGACCAACGTGTTAATTACACCATCTTGGCAGGCCACAATGAATCCCTCGGTCTCCGACTTTAGCCCGGCTGACCTTAAAAAGGCAAATGTCAGCCTGGTCGATAAACCCAGTGTTTCTACGTTCTTATAGTATACACCGTGCATGGGTTTACCGACGTGCTGCCTAAACAGAAGTTCCTGCTCGGCAGCTTTTATTTGGGCCTTCAGACGAGTTGGCTGTAGTTCAGTGACTGACTCTGGATCAGCACCGCGTCGGCCACCTCGCCTATCGTCGAATACGAGACCAAGTTCATCTGCGGCTCTTTTTGCTGCCTTAAACAATCCTGCACCCACCCCTGCGTTTTCGTGATCTCTCACTAATTGCAGGAGCGGGTCTGAGCTCCTAAGGACATTACATGCCATGCTCAGTGCTACTCTGCCATGCATACACTCCAACCCCAAGAGCCCTCTGCCCCCCCGATTTCGTGGGAGGTACACACGAGGGACGGACGATCTAGGATGAATGCTCCTATGGATATTCATCATCTTGCGGGTACCTCTGTCCAATTGGCGCAGCTCATCTACAGTCCATTTGACTACTCCAAAGGAGTAGAGCAGAACAGGAACGGCAAGCATATTAGTGGCAGATACCTTGTTTTTCCCCGAAAGTTCGGATGACCAAATCTTTCGGAGTAGGCTTCTGTACTTGCCGCGGAGAGATTCTTTCACTTGTTGCACATCCTGGATGTGATGTTGCTCCACACCCAGGTATGTGTAGGTCTCTCCGGCATCCAGATGTCTCAGGATGCTTCCGTCTGCGAGTTGCGCGTCTTCAGCAAAGTCCCCGCATCGTCCTCTCTTGAGTTGAACGACCGCGCACTTGTCCAACCCGAACTCCATACCAATGGCCCGCGTGTACTGCTCGACCACCCTTAGAGCATTTTGGAGTTCATGCTCTCCGGAGGCATACAGTTTAAGGTCATCCATGTAGAATAGTTGAGTGACCTTATGCCTCCGGTTGCTGGGTGGTCCACAGTGATACCCGCGAGTTTGACGGAGCTCAACAGATAACGGCAGCAGTGAGATGCAAAAGAGGAGGGGACTCAGAGAGTCTCCTTGGAAAACTCCTCTTCGGAATGCCACCTGCTCTGTTGTAACCCGCTGTGCACCGGAGCAAATGCAACAATAGTTCGTGCGATGTTGTGTCAAATGCCTTACGATAGTCAATCCAGGCCATCGATAGATTCCGCTTGTACTGCACAGAATCCTGCGTAATACAGCGGTCTATCAGCAGGCTGTCTTTACAGCCCGCCATGCCCTTCTTGGCGCCACGCTGCTCGTAAATCTGTTGGAAGACCGGATCAACCTGCCGTAATGTCCTAGCATACAAGATACGTGTAAATATCTTGTAGCAGGAGTTCAGACAAGTGATCGGCCTATAATTCCTTGGGTCGGACAGATCTCCCTTTTTGGGGATTAGCACGGTACGTCCCTCGACAAACCAGTCAGGAATCTGCTGCCCCTCGTTCAACCACGTGTTGAAAACTCGGGCCAGACGACGGTGGGTGGAAGGAAATTTTTTCCACCACCAGTTGTTTATTCCGTCTGGGCCTGGAGCAGCGAAGTTCTTGGCTCCAACAAGAGCTTGTTGAACTTCCTCTGAACTGATTGCCGTGCACACCTCTCCTGGCTCTTCTAAGGTTCTGTGGCAAAGAGCCTCGAAGTGTGCTATTGCTGGAGTGTTGCTATCGAACGGACGTGTCGTTTCGTAGATTCCCTTCCAGAAGCGTTCAACATCGGCTACAGCTGGCGGATTGTCGACAACACGCTGTGGCTCTTGAAATAGGTGGGAAGGATTCGTACGGAACAGTGTATTTTGCTCCATACTCCTTACCCGCCTTATTAGCGTTTTCTTGATAACCATGAGCGCTCGAATCCGATCTAAACAGTGTTGCTTAATAGTAAGCATCACTGTTAGATTCAGTGTGTGGTGCTGGCGTCTTAGGCCGGCTGCTGTTTGCCGGACTTTAGGCGTGAATGCCTTGCCAGCTGTTACGCATTCCACTACACTCTGGATTCGAGAAGCGTGTTGTCTGGCCAACTGTATTTTGCCTTCGATCTTTTGTACACGCCGCTTAGCCTTCTCGATACCGCTTGGGGCTCTGGTTGCCCTTTCGCGGGGGACCAGTTGGCTAGCAGCGTTGTACACGGCAGTGTTGATCTGCCAAATGTCGGCGTCTTCTGGTAGTTCCTCATCGATAACAGCGTCCATCCGTGCCAGGTCTTGTGGCTTTAGGGTAGCCCTGCTGTTAAGGCTAACCCTCGTCCTTAAGTCAACATCAGTGTACTCTATGGGATGTTCCTCGTCAGCTGCGATATGCCGCGGTGGGAGTGCGGCTGGCACATGTCCCTGCTGACGAGGCGCCCTTACGTAGCCTGATCTGCGCAGGAAGGATACTTGATCTCTGAGCTGTTGCTCAGAGAAGGCGCGATGCTCTGGGTGCAGATCACACCAGATTTCATGCAATCGTGCCATGTATCCCCTGCGCGCAGGTTCGCTGCTCTCGTAGCAGGTCAGCAAGTCATCCCGAAGTTCCCTCGTCCACTTAAAGCGTCCATGTCCATTGCGTGGGTTGTTACCATTGAGACCATCCGGTATGGCCCCTCCAACTTGTCCCTGACCCCCATCCGTATGGGGTCGGTTGTGAGGAGCCCTTTCTCTGCCCGTTGGAACCAGAGATATGGGTCACAGAGTGGTTAGCCCTGAGACCCACGTCCGACATCTGTCAGGCAGAGTTACCTCTGCCTGTCCAGGTACACCGCGTGGAGGCTGCCGGTCCGCTTTCCGTACCCTTTATTATTATTATTATTATTATTATTATTATTATTATTTCTAAGGGGTCTAGAGAGATTTAATTTGAAAATGAGATATTACCTAAAATAGCCAAATGAAATATTATCAGTTTAGTATACAGTATGTCTCATTTTTCGTGACCCCCCATATCACAGCTCCTTTACCCACACAGCACGACATCCCTAGGATATCCTCATTTGGTCCCGTATATCCCAATCGAGGACAACATTCCTCAGGATATCCTTAGGATATCCCAATAAAATATATACAACCTGAGAATATCCCAGATGGGGATATCCTAGACAAATCCTGGCAGGATGTCCTAGTAATATCCTGCAAAGATATTAAAAGCCTAACAAAATATTCCTTGTGGGAATATCCTGGGCAAGTCCTGGAGTCGTCCTATTATAGGTATTATTATTTAGGAGATTTCAACAACAAAAATAATGAAAAGTATATATATTATTTTAAGGCTATTTGTTTATACTGTCTTTTATTGGTTTGTAAAATTTGCTTCAAAGACTTATTTGTTTGTTCTATTTGATAATCCCCTCCAGTACAAATAATTCATTAAAAATGTATATCTTATTTAAAAAGTAGTTATTTATAATTTGGTTTTAATACATTTACTGTGTTTTGAATTGGCCGCCATTTTCTGGCAAGTCGAAAGTTCTAAGAAATCCGCCGGGCGTCGAATGGCGTCGATGTCTTTTCCTCGTTCATTTTAAAGTTCTTTCGACAAATAAGATTACGTTAAATATTTCATAAATATAATGCTGCTATGTTATATCTTTGTATTTATTATATTATCTAAAAGGGGAAAATGTGATTGGTTATTGTCCGCAGATGTTATTGTTAGATTACGTATCTAACAATAACATCTGCGGACAATCCTTTATATTTTTCTGAATAATTTTTTTTTAAATTCATTACAAACTTTTCAGCACGCTATGATTTTTTAAAGTTGTATATATCATCCCTTATAACTTCTAACCGCCCTAAACTCTGTTGATTTTTAATAATACCAAAAAACGGCAAGAGATCATTTTTGTGTAATATTTCATGCTTTTACAATTTTTATTTGAAACTTTTTTACTATCGTTTACACATTTTGAGTAATTTTGAAAAAACACTTTGTTATATTCTTTTTCACCCCTTCTCGGGGTTGAAAAAAAAATTTCTTTCATTAATCGTGTTCAAATACTTCAAAGTAACATATCAAAATTTTGATATGTCGACCTATTTCATTAGACTATATATAACCTCTACTAGTTTGGTAGATTTACTTTTAAAGCGATATAAGCCAATTGATAGATACAAATATGTATATGGAGTTGTACATATATGTATCACATTTTTATTAGTCATTTTACCTTTGCCATTATATAAACTTATATTCCTTTGTCTTCGCTTATTGGCGCAGTTTAAAAGTAATGATCTTATAAAATAATATGTATTTTTTGCTGTCATTCAATAAACCCTAAAAGAACTATAGATGTCCTATATAAAGTCCTATCAATGTCCTCAGGTTGTTCATAGTAAAACCCAGGCAAAACCCATATAAGAGCTGATGATGTCCTGTACACACCGGTACTGATGTCCTGAGGACGTCATCAGCAAAGCCCGAACTGTCCCATTTGGATATCCTACACGGACATCCTAAGGTGATAATGGGATTTTCCCAGGATATCCCATATGTCCTGAAAAGTTGTCCCCAGTATGTTCTGAGGATGTCCTTGTGCTGTATGGGTATTAGCAATGTGATTTTTTTAAAATTTGGGTACAAGATACTTACCCATCAGGAGATTGTGTAACGGTAAAATATTTAAAAAATCACCAGCGGCGTCCGTCGTTATGAAGAAAAATGTACCTAATATTTCAAAGAAAGATGGCAATGTTTTAACTGTAAAACAATCTCAAAACCTTATTCGTTGTTATTAAAAAATCATTAACATTAACGAATTTCAATAAAAAAATAAAATGTTCTTCTTTAAAGTACCAATTATTAGGCGTAACTTTATCTTCGGACGTAATTAAGCAGAAGAGAGTCGTTCCATTTAGAATTAATCATGTCATATGTTGAACACACTGTGATTTAATTATCTATGTAAATTTTATTATATATTGAAATCGTTCATGAATGAAATTTGTCTAAAATTGATTTTTTTAAATTTCCAAGTTAATGATTCTTTGACTTTGACTGTTAAGTAAACTGACTGACGTCACGTGATTAATTCTAAATGGAAAATTTGTTTTCCTCCAGCTTAATTAACTCCTAACTAAGTCAGAAAATAAAGTCATGACTGTAATAGTTGGTACCCTAAAAACAGAAGTTTTATTTTTCTATTACGTGATCACCAAGTACACTATCTTATTGAAATACGGTTATAGTGAGTTCTCGATAACAATGAATAAAATTATGAGGTTGCTTTACAGATAAAATTTTGCCTAATATCTTTTTTTGGAAAATTAGTTATATTTTTCTTCATAAGGACGGACGCCACTGGTGAATTTTTAAATATATTACCGTGACACAATCTCCTGATTGGTAAGCACCTTCCACCCAAATTTTAAAAAAATCGCATTATTGATAAGAATGCTGTGATATGGCAGTCATGAATAGTGAGATATACTGTATAGCACAGAAAGAACTTTTATTTTTTTTATTGTTGTAGGAACTTATTTATTTTAGTTAGTGAAGACTTTGTTTAAAAATAAATTTGCATTATTAAAACAAAAGTAAAAGAACAAACAATATTTCATTTATTGCGACCCATACAGCACAAGGACATCCTCAGAACATACTGGGGACAACTTTTCAGGACATATGGGATATCCTGGGAAGATCCCATTATCACCTTAGGATGTCCATAGGATATCCAAATGAGACAGTTCGGGCTTTGCTGATGACGTCCTCAGGACATCAGTACGGGTGTGTACAGGACATCATCAGCTCTTATATGGGTTATGCCTGGGCTTTACTATGAACAACCTGAGGACATTGATTGCACTTTATATAGGACATCCCCAGTTCTTTTAGGGTTTATTGGATATTTCTAAAGACAACAAAAAATAACTTATTTTATAAGATCATTACTTTTAAACTGAGCCAATAAGCTAAGACAAAGGAATACAAGTTTATATAATGGCAGAGGTAAAATGACTAATAAAAATGTGATACATAGGTATATGTTCAACTCCATACACGTATTTGTATCTATCAATTGGCTCATATCGTTTTAAAAGTAAATCTACCAAACTAATAGAGGTTATATTATATAGTCCAATGAAATAGGTCGACAAATTAAAATTTTAAAGTAAATACTTGAATTTTTGATATGTTACTTTGAAGTATTTGAACACGATTAATGAAAGAATTTTTTTAAACTCTGAGAAGGGGTGAAAAAAAATATAACGAAGCGTTTTTTCAAAATTACTCAAAATGTGTAAAAGATAGTAAAAAAGTTTCAAATAAAAATTGTAAAAGCATGAAATATTACATAAAAATGATCTCTTGCCCTTTTTTGGTATTATTAAAATCAACTGAGTTTAGTGTGGTTAGAAGTTATAAGGGATGATATGTACAACTTTAAAAAATCATAACGTGCTGAAAAGTTATAATGAAATAATGAATAAAAAAAATCTATTCAGTCAGAAAAATATAAAGGTACGTATTTGACAATAACATCTATGGACAATAACCAATCACATTTTCCCATTTTAGATATTATAATAAATACAAAGATATAACATAGCAGCATTATATTTATGAAAAAATTAACGTAATCTTATTTGTCGAAAGAACTTTAAAATGAACGTGGAACAGACATCGACGCCAGGCGGATTTCTTAGAACTATCGACTTGTCACAAAAAGGCGGCTAATTCAAAACACAGTAAATGTATTAAAACCGAATTATAAATAACTGCTATTTAAATAAGATATACATTTTTAATATATTTTTAACGAATTATTTGTACTGGAGGGGACTATCAAGCAGAACAAACAAATAAGTTTTTAGAAGCTAATTTTACAAACAAATAAGAGACACTATAAATAAATAGCCTCAAAATAATATATATACTTTTCATTATTTTTGTTGTTAAAATCTCCTAAATAATAATACCTATACGACTCTAGGGCTTGCTCAGGATATTCCCACAGTGGATATTTTCTTAGGCTTTTAATATCTCTGCAGGATATTACTAGGACATCCTGCGAGGATTTGTCTAGGATATCCCCATTTGGGATATTCTCAGGTTATATATACTTTATTGGGATATCCTAAGGATATCCTGAGGAATGTTGTCCTCGATTGGGATATACGGGACCAAATGAGGATATCCTAGGGATGTCATGTGCGGTGTGGGGATAGTTGTTGAACACTAAAGTTTCAATCCGAACCCAATCGCTTTCTTTAAAAAGATCCGAATATTTTTGTATGAAGTTTAAACATTTATTTTTCTTTGATGCAAGGCTGTTTTCAATATTATTTAAAAAAAAATGTAGTTGCAAGTTTCTTCTGCTTTGGTAACCACCTCATACGACCTGTCTTCTTAGCCGAGTTCCCTTTTTCCTATGAACCATTAGATACATTTTTTATTTTTTTTACTAAAGCCAGCTTCTGCAGTATTGGCAGAAGAATCCGCAGGTCTAGCTATTATAAATTATAAAATCAGTCTGGTCGTTGAGTTTTTGACTTCTCTACAGATTCTTCACAATTTTTCACTCTTGTAAAATTTTCGAGTATTATTCGAGATATAGCTGTTCGAGTTCTTCTAAAAAGGGGTGGAGGGGTAACAAAAAGTAAATATAAATAATCCAAAAATATTATGGTGAATGTATAATTAAAATAGAAGACTTTTTTTTCCTTTATGACTTCTTCCAAAAGTGTACTTTGTCCAAGTTTTTCCGGAAAAGCACGCATAAAAGACCCTCATCGGAAAATGGAAAATCTCGTAAACTATGAAATTTAAAAATTTGGAAAAATTCAGACGTATCGGTTAATATATTCTTTAAAATGGGTGTTACTTGTAATTTTTTAGTAACGTGCATATTTTCCGAATTTTCAACAGTTTTTCACATTCAAAAACGTGTTTTTGATCGTTCCTCTAACTACACTATTTTTTTACTCCTAGTTAGCATTCATTCCTTTGTTTTTTCTAGTAGATTCAATATTTTTTTACCTCGAGTTGACATGTTCTCAATGCTACACATACGAACTACTTTTGAAAAATGGTAAATATTCGTTGTTGCTTTATTGGCTGAACGAGGGTACTGTCTGCTTGTAGCAGTACGAAAATACTTTCCATAATTAATAAATTCGGCAACATCGTAAGGAATGTGTACGTTAGTAAAATAACAAAAATATATACACCTGGCACAAATAGGCGGTTCTTTATAAGTGGCTCGATAACAACAGTGAAATATATAAAAATATAATTTTTCATATTCTTCTACCCCTCTAGTACTGTTGCAGTTTATTTTGTTAATATAAACAATAAATGGCTATATATACATTGGAAAAATAAAGATATCACGATGGTCTGTGGTGGCCTGTAAGATATAGGTGGCTTGGTAACGTCGGTTGAACGTGTATATATATATATATATATATATATATATATATATATATATATATATATATATATATATATATAGATACATTTGTTTAACCGTTTATACAGACCAATTTTGGATATTTCACTTACGTACACAGACCAAAAGTGACGAAGTCAGACCAGTTTCTTGGCTTGAAATCGTTTGACCATATTTTTCATAAATAGGTGACTGGAGGGTGCAGAGGACGAAATTTGAAGTGGGTCTGGTTAGACAGTAAAATATATAATTATATATGAATTTAGTTCAGGATTTCTAAGCTTTGGCGCTCGCGTCTCATTTCTGTATATTGTATAATCGTTCATATGACCATTATGTTTTACTGATCTTCCCAGACCATAGATGTGGCAACCTCCAAATATTATGTTTGTAAATAGATATTTAAAACTTAGAAGTGAAATCAAATGCGGTGTAGAATCTTAGAGTTTATTTATAAATTTTTATTTTTTTGAAAGTAGGTATTAACAAAAATAATATATAGCATACATGTAAAGCTTCTCACTAGTTTTCACTAAAATAAAAAAGAGGTTCCTGTATTTATTATGAATCTTAAAAGTAAATCTAATACAGATGTATATCGTTTGACTGTGAAAACCATAAAAGCTATAAAAAATCTAATAATATATCCCCTTACAAAATTGATAAATAAATGTCTCTTGGAGGGCACATTCCCAAACATATTAAAAGTGGCAATAGTTACACCCATTTTTAAGAATGGCGATATGGATGGCCTTACCAATAACTATCGGCCAATATCAATTCTTCCGGTATTCTCAAAAATATTGAAAAAATGCTTGTACACTCGATTAATTACATATTTTTAATCAAATAATCTCTTTCTTGAATGTCCACATGGCTACCGAAAGAACCGCAACACTACTAGCGCAATATTGGCCTTAATAATGTCCTCGACGCATATGAAAATCATGAATTCAATGATGCAATTTTCTTAAACCTTGGTAAGGGTTTTGACTGTGTTTCACATGACATTTTAATTGAAAAATGACAAAAATATAAAATTTACGTTAATAGTATAAAAATATTGGAATCTTATTTATATTATAGTAGTCAGAGCGTTAAATTTAACAACATAACATCAAGTAAAGAAATATTAAAGACCGGTGCACCTCAGGACTCCATATTAGGATCCTTACTGTTTTTGATTTACATTAATGATGTCCTTGGCAAAAAAATGTCTCACGTATATTCTGTACGCAGATGACACTACAATCTCCATTAAATCAGATAATTTAAATAATGTTGAAGTGAATAAAGCGAAATTCAGTCAAAAGTTGAACAATGGTTTGCATCTAATAATCTAATTTGTAATAAAACAATATCACAAGATATGATGTTCACGTTACGCAATTTCGACATTTCTACTGATGTAATATCTACTGTACAAATTTTAGGTGTTTATTTGGATCTACATTTGAGGTGGAATATACACATTGACAACATTTGTCGAAAATTGAGTAGTAGAGTTTTCGTTATTCGTAACCTTTCGGGTAGCGTGTCTACAGATACGTTGAGATCAGCTTATTTTGCATCGTCATTCAATAATGTGTTATGCTATAATAGTGTGGGGAGATGCTGCAAATTTTAATCAAGTGTTTGCTATACAGAGAAAATTAATTAGAATTATAGCATGCTTAGGATATACTGAAGATTGCAAACATGCTTTTATTAAATTTGGTATAGTAACATTACCTTCTCTGTATGGTTTGGAATGTTTAACATATATTAAATCAAATTCAAATGGCTACCCTACCTATGTGAACCAATACGGTTATAATACCAGAACTAAAAATAATATCATTACTCCATATTATAGATTAAAGAAGTCACAGAATGGACCAAATTATTTAGCAATTCAAATGTTTAATAAACTACCAACATAAAAAACATTGATAACCTAAAAAAAATTCGAATGATAATTAAAAATTTCTCAAGGCATTCTATCACTACATGTTTTTTTTACTACGATTTTTTAGATATTGAATGTACTTAGTATCAGTATTCGTTTGTAAAAATCTGTTATAGGTATACTGTGTTTTTACGTTCGTTTACATATGTTTAATTTTTTGTTCATATTTTTTTATAATTTGTACAATGTAAGTTTACGTGACCTGTTGACTTGCGTAAGTACTCCTATACATCAACACTAATAATTTATTATTATTATTATTATTATTATTTTTTTAATTCTCTCGACTTTGCCGTCGGTTTCTGTTATGTTAATGCGGGCTTTCCTTTAGCCAAACACTAACATAGTAACCATTATCTTATCTGTATGTTGGTTAGTAACTACTATTATCTTTATGTGGTTTGCATGAACTTCCTAACTATGCTTGTTGTATCTATTATGATGTTCTTCTGTGCTTCAATGTATACATGTGGATCTATTTGGAGACGTGCTAAGCTCTCATGGAGTGTTTTAGGAATTAGGCCAGTTGCTGATATTATAATAGGTACAATGTGAACGGAGCTCTGGTTCCACAATTTTCGGATTTCTTCTGCCAGTGGTTTATATTTTTCGATTTTTTCATGATGCTTTTTCTTCAAGTTGTTGCTATTAGGAATGGATATTTCAGTAAGGTACGTGGCTTTCATATGAGTCTCAATGTTATGTCTGGTTTGTTGTGCGTTATTTTTCTGTCAGTACTAATTTCCCTATTCCAATACAGCTTAACCTGCTCGTTATCTAGGACAGGAGGGGGTTCATTTTTATAGAACGGAGTTCTATCCTCTATGAGAGCATATTTCATATATTATTATTATTATTATTATTATTATTATTAGTATTATTATTATTATTATTTCTAAGGGGTCTAGAGAGATTTAATTTGAAAATGAGATATTACCTAAAATAGCCAAATGAAATATTATCAGTTTAGTATACAGTATGTCTCATTTTTCGTGACCCCCCCATATCACAGCTCCTTTACCCACACAGCACGACATCCCTAGGATATCCTCATTTGGTCCCGTATATCCCAATCGAGGACAACATTCCTCAGGATATCCTTAGGATATCCCAATAAAATATATACAACCTGAGAATATCCCAGATGGGGATATCCTAGACAAATCCTGGCAGGATGTCCTAGTAATATCCTGCAAAGATATTAAAAGCCTAACAAAATATTCCTTGTGGGAATATCCTGGGCAAGTCCTGGAGTCGTCCTATTATAGGTATTATTATTTAGGAGATTTCAACAACAAAAATAATGAAAAGTATATATATTATTTTAAGGCTATTTGTTTATACTGTCTTTTATTGGTTTGTAAAATTTGCTTCAAAAACTTATTTGTTTGTTCTATTTGATAATTCCCTCCAGTACAAATAATTCATTAAAAATGTATATCTTATTTAAATAGTAGTTATTTATAATTTGGTTTTAATACATTTACTGTGTTTTGAATTGGCCGCCATTTTCTGGCAAGACGAAAGTTCTAAGAAATCCGCCGGGCGTCGAATGGCGTCGATGTCTTTTCCTCGTTCATTTTAAAGTTCTTTCGACAAATAAGATTACGTTAAATATTTCATAAATATAATGCTGCTATGTTATATCTTTGTATTTATTATATTAACTAAAAGGGGAAAATGTGATTGGTTATTGTCCGCAGATGTTATTGTTAGATTACGTATCTAACAATAACATCTGCGGACAATCCTTTATATTTTTCTGAATATTTTTTTTTTAAATTCATTACAAACTTTTCAGCACGCTATGATTTTTTAAAGTTGTATATATCATCCCTTATAACTTCTAACCGCCCTAAACTCTGTTGATTTTTAATAATACCAAAAAACGGCAAGAGATCATTTTTGTGTAATATTTCATGCTTTTACAATTTTTATTTGAAACTTTTTTACTATCTTTTACACATTTTGAGTAATTTTGAATAAACACTTTGTTATATTCTTTTTCACCCCTTCTCGGGGTTGAAAAAAAAATTCTTTCATTAATCGTGTTCAAATACTTCAAAGTAACATATCAAAATTTTGATATGTCGACCTATTTCATTAGACTATATATAACCTCTACTAGTTCGGTAGATTTACTTTTAAAGCGATATAAGCCAATTGATAGATACAAATATGTATATGGAGTTGTACATATATGTATCACATTTTTATTAGTCATTTTACCTTTGCCATTATATAAACTTGTATTCCTTTGTCTTCGCTTATTGGCGCAGTTTAAAAGTAATGATCTTATAAAATAATATGTATTTTTTACTGTCATTCAATAAACCCTAAAAGAACTATAGATGTCCTATATAAAGTCCTATCAATGTCCTCAGGTTGTTCATAGTAAAACCCAGGCATAACCCATATAAGAGCTGATGATGTCCTGTACACACCGGTACTGATGTCCTGAGGACGTCATCAGCAAAGCCCGAACTGTCCCATTTGGATATCCTACACGGACATCCTAAGGTGATAATGGGATTTTCCCAGGATATCCCATATGTCCTGAAAAGTTGTCCCCAGTATGTTCTGAGGATGTCCTTGTGCTGTATGGGTATTAGCAATGTGATTTTTTTTAAATTTGGGTGGAAGATACTTACCCATCAGGAGATTGTGTAACGGTAAAATATTTAAAAAATCACCAGCGGCGTCCGTCGTTATGAAGAAAAATGTACCTAATATTTCAAAGAAAGATGGCAATGTTTTAACTGTAAAACAATCTCAAAACCTTATTCGTTGTTATTAAAAAATCATTAACATTAACGAATTTCAATAAAAAAATAAAATGTTCTTCTTTAAAGTATCAATTATTAGGCGTAACTTTATCTTCGGACGTAATTAAGCAGAAGAGAGTCGTTCCATTTAGAATTAATCATGTCATATGTTGAACACACTGTGATTTAATTATCTATGTAAATTTTATTATATATTGAAATCGTTCATGAATGAAATTTGTCTAAAATTGATTTTTTTAAATTTCCAAGTTAATGATTCTTTGACTTTGACTGTTAAGTAAACTGACTGACGTCACGTGATTAATTCTAAATGGAAAATCTGTTTTCCTCCAGCTTAATTAACTCCTAACTAAGTCCGAAAATAAAGTCATGACTGTAATAGTTGGTACCCTAAAAACAGAAGTTTTATTTTTCTATTACGTGATCACTAAGTACACTATCTTATTAAAATACGGTTATAGTGAGTTCTCGATAACAATGAATAAAATTATGAGGTTGCTTTACAGATAAAATTTTGCCTAATATCTTTTTTTGGAAAATTAGTTATATTTTTCTTCATAAGGACGGACGCCACTGGTGAATTTTTAAATATATTACCGTGACACAATCTCCTGATGGGTAAGCACCTTCCACCCAAATTTTAAAAAATCGCATTATTAATAAGAATGCTGTGATATGGCAGTCATGAATAGTGAGATATACTGTATAGCACATAAAGAACTTTTATTTTTTTTATTTTTGTAGGAACTTATTTATTTTAGTTAATGAAGACTTTGTTTAAAAATAAATTTGCATTATTAAAACAAAAGTAAAAGAACAAACAATATTTTACTTATTGCGACCCATACAGCACAAGGACATCCTCAGAACATACTGGGGACAACTTTTCAGGACATATGGGATATCCTGGGAAGATCCCATTACCACCTTAGGATGTCCATAGGATATCCAAATGAGACAGTTCGGGCTTTGCTGATGACGTCCTCAGGATATCAATACGGGTGTGTACAGGACATCATCAGCTCTTATATGGGTTATGCCTGGGCTTTACTATGAACAACCTGAGGACATTGATTGCACTTTATATAGGACATCCCCAGTTCCTTTAGGGTTTATTGGATATTTCTAAAGACAACAAAAAATAACTTATTTTATAAGATCATTACTTTTAAACTGAGCCAATAAGCTAAGACAAAGGAATACAAGTTTATATAATGGCAGAGGTAAAATGACTAATAAAAATGTGATACATAGGTATATGTTCAACTCCATACACGTATTTGTATCTATCAATTGGCTCATATCGTTTTAAAAGTAAATCTACCAAACTAATAGAGGTTATATTATATAGTCCAATGAAATAGGTCGACAAATTAAAATTTTAAAGTAAATACTTGAATTTTTGATATGTTACTTTGAAGTATTTGAACACGATTAATGAAAGAATTTTTTTAAACTCTGAGAAGGGGTGAAAACAAATATAACGAAACGTTTTTTCAAAATTACTCAAAATGTGTAAAAGATAGTAAAAAAGTTTCAAATAAAAATTGTAAAAGCATGAAATATTACATAAAAATGATCTCTTGCCCTTTTTTGGTATTATTAAAATCAACTGAGTTTAGTGTGGTTAGAAGTTATAAGGGATGATATGTACAACTTTAAAAAATCATAACGTGCTGAAAAGTTATAATGAATAAAAAAAATCTATTCAGTCAGGAAAATATAAAGGTACGTATTTGACAATAACATCTATGGACAATAACCAATAACATTTTCCCATTTTAGATATTATAATAAATACAAAGATATAACATAGCAGCATTATATTTATGAAAAAATTAACGTAATCTTATTTGTCGAAAGAACTTTAAAATGAACGTGGAAAAGACATCGACGCAGGCGGATTTCTTAGAACTCTCGACTTGTCACAAAAAGGCGGCTAATTCAAAACACAGTAAATGTATTAAAACCAAATTATAAATAACTGCTATTTAAATAAGATATACATTTTTAATATATTTTTAACGAATTATTTGCACTGGAGGGGACTATCAAGCAGAACAAACAAATAAGTTTTTAGAAGCTAATTTTACAAACAAATAAGAGACACTATAAATAAATAGCCTCAAAATAATATATATATATATATATATACTTTTCATTATTTTTGTTGTTAAAATCTCCTAATAAATAATACCTATACGACTCTAGGGCTTGCTCAGGATATTCTCACAGTGGATATTTTCTTAGGCTTTTAATATCTCTGCAGGATATTACTAGGACATCCTGCCAGGATTTGTCTAGGATATCCCCATTTGGGATATTCTCAGGTTATATATACTTTATTGGGATATCCTAAGGATATCCTGAGGAATGTTGTCCTCGATTGGGATATACGGGACCAAATGAGGATATCCTAGGGATGTCATGTGCGGTGTGGGGATAGTTGTTGAACACTAAAGTTTCAATCCGAACCCAATCGCTTTCTTTAAAAAGATCCGAATATTTTTGTATGAAGTTTAAACATTTATTTTTCTTTGATGCAAGGCTGTTTTCAATATTATTTAAAAAAAATGTAGTTGCAAGTTTCTTCTGCTTTGGTAACCACCTCATACGACCTGTCTTCTTAGCCGAGTTCCCTTTGTCCTATGAACCATTAGATACATTTTTTATTTTTTTTACTAAAGCCAGCTTCTGCAGTATTGGCAGAAGAATCCGCAGGTCTAGCTATTATAAATTATAAAATCAGTCTGGTCGTTGAGTTTTTGACTTCTCTACAGATTCTTCACAATTTTTCACTCTTGTAAAATTTTCGAGTATTATTCGAGATATAGCTGTTCGAGTTCTTCTAAAAAGGGGTGGAGGGGTAACAAAAAGTAAATATAAATAGTCCAAAAAAATTATGGTGAATGTATAATTAAAATAGAAGACTTTTTTTTCCTTTATGACTTTTTCCAAAAGTGTACTTTGTCCAAGTTTTTCCGGAAAAGCACGCATAAAAGACCCTCATCGGAAAATGGAAAATCTCGTAAACTATGAAATTTAAAAATTTGGAAAAATTCAGACGTATCGGTTAATATATTCTTTAAAATGGGTGTTACTTGTAATTTTTTAGTAACGTGCATATTTTCCGAGTTTTCAACAGTTTTTCACATTCAAAAACGTGTTTTTGATCGTTCCTCTAACTACACTATTTTTTTACTCCTAGTTAGCATTCATTCCTTTGTTTTTTTCTAGTAGATTCAATATTTTTTTACCTCGAGTTGACATGTTCTCAATGCTACACATACGAACTACTTTTGAAAAATGGTAAATATTCGTTGTTGCTTTATTGGCTGAACGAGGGTACTGTCTGCTTGTAGCAGTACGAAAATACTTTCCATAATTATTAAATTCGGCAACATCGTAAGGAATGTGTACGTTAGTAAAATAACAAAAATATATACACCTGGCACAAATAGGCGGTTCTTTATAAGTGGCTCGATAACAACAGTGAAATATATAAAAATATAATTTTTCATATTCTTCTACCCCTCTAGTACTGTTGCAGTTTATTTTGTTAATATAAACAATGGCTATATACACTGGAAAAATAAAGATATCACGATGGTCTGTGGTGGCCTGTAAGATATAGGTGGCTTGGTAACGTCGGTTGAACGTGTATATATATATATATATATATATATATATATATATATATATATATATATATATATATATATATATATATATATATATATATATATATAGATATATATATATATATATATATATATATATACATTTGTTTAACCGTTTATACAGACCAATTTTGGATATTTCACTTACGTACACAGACCAAAAGTGACGAAGTCAGACCAGTTTCTTGGCTTGAAATCGTTTGACCATATTTTTCATAAATAGGTGACTGGAGGGTGCAGAGGACGAAATTTGAAGTGGGTCTGGTTAGACAGTAAAATATATAATTATATATGAATTTAGTTCAGGATTTCTAAGCTTTGGCGCTCGCGTCTCATTTCTGTATATTGTATAATCGTTCATATGACCATTATGTTTTACTGATCTTCCCAGACCATAGATGTGGCAACCTCCAAATATTATGTTTGTAAATAGATATTTAAAACTTAGAAGTGAAATCAAATGCGGTGTAGAATCTTAGAGTTTATTTATAAATTTTTATTTTTTTGAAAGTAGGTATTAACAAAAATAATATATAGCATACATGTAAAGCTTCTCACTAGTTTTCACTAAAATAAAAAAGAGGTTCCTGTATTTATTATGAATCTTAAAAGTAAATCTAATACAGATGTATATCGTTTGACTGTGAAAACCATAAAAGCTATAAAAATCTAATAATATATCCCCTTACAAAATTGATAAATAAATGTCTCTTGGAGGGCACATTCCCAAACATATTAAAAGTGGCAATAGTTACACCCATTTTTAAGAATGGCGATATGGATGGCCTTACCAATAACTATCGGCCAATATCAATTCTTCCGGTATTCTCAAAAATATTGAAAAAATGCTTGTACACTCGATTAATTACATATTTTTAATCAAATAATCTCTTTCTTGAATGTCCACATGGCTACCGAAAGAACCGCAATACTACTAGCGCAATATTGTCCTCGACGCATATGAAAATCATGAATTCAATGATGCAATTTTCTTAGACCTTGGTAAGGGTTTTGACTGTGTTTCACATGACATTTTAATTGAAAAATGACAAAAATATAAAATTTACGTTAATAGTAAAAAAATATTGGAATCTCATTTATATTATAGTAGTCAGAGCGTTAAATTTAACAACATAACATCAAGTAAAGAAATATTAAAGACCGGTGCACCTCAGGACTCCATATTAGGACCCTTACTGTTTTTGATTTACATTAATGATGTCCTTGGCAAAAAAATGTCTCACGTATATTCTGTACGCAGATGACACTACAATCGCCATTAAATCAGATAATTTAAATAATGTTGAAGTGAATAAAGCGAAATTCAGTCAAAAGTTGAACAATGGTTTGCATCTAATAATCTAATTTGTAATAAAACAATATCACAAGATATGATGTTCACGTTACGCAATTTCGACATTTCTACTGATGTAATATCTACTGTACAAATTTTAGGTGTTTATTTGGATCTACATTTGAGATGGAATATACACATTGACAACATTTGTCGAAAATTGAGTAGTAGAGTTTTCGTTATTCGTAACCTTTCGGGTACCGTGTCTACAGATACGTTGAGATCAGCTTATTTTGCATCGTCATTCAATAATGTGTTATGCTATAATAGTGTGAGGAGATGCTGCAGATTTTAATCAAGTGTTTGCTATACAGAGAAAATTAATTAGAATTATAGCATGCTTAGGATATACTGAAGATTGCAAACATGCTTTTATTAAATTTGGTATAGTAACATTACCTTCTCTGTATGGTTTGGAATGTTTAACATATATTAAATCAAATTCAAATGGCTACCCTACCTATGTGAACCAATACGGTTATAATACCAGAACTAAAAATAATATCATTACTCCATATTATAGATTAATGAAGTCACAGAATGGACCAAATTATTTAGCAATTCAAATGTTTAATAAACTACCATCCAACATAAAAAACATTGATAACCTAAAAAAAATTCGAATGATAATTAAAAATTTCTCAAGGCATTCTATCACTACATGTTTTTTTTACTACGATTTTTTAGATATTGAATGTACTTAGTATCAGTATTCGTTTGTAAAAATCTATTATAGGTATACTGTGTTTCTACGTTCGTTTACATATGTTTAATTTTTTGTTCATATTTTTTTATAATTTGTACAATGTAAGTTTACCTGACCTGTTGACTTGCGTAAGTACTCCTATACATCAACACTAATAATTTATTATTATTATTATTATTTTTTTTTTAATTCTCTCGACTTTACCGTCGGTTTCTGTTATGTTAATGCGGGCTTTCCTTTAGCCAAACACTAACATAGTAACCATTATCTTATCTGTATGTTGGTTAGTAACTACTATTATCTTTATGTGGTTTGCATGAACTTCCTAACTATGCTTGTTGTATCTATTATGATGTTCTTCTGTGCTTCAATGTATACATGTGGATCTATTTGGAGACGTGCTAAGCTCTCATGGAGTGTTTTAGGAATTAGGCCAGTTGCTGATATTATAATAGGTACAATGTGAACGGAGCTCTGGTTCCACAGTTTTCGGATTTCTTCTGCCAGTGGTTTATATTTTTCGATTTTTTCATAATGCTTTTTCTTCAAGTTGTTGCTATTAGGAATGGATATTTCAATAAGGTACGTGGCTTTCATATGTTTGAGTCTCAGTGTTATGTCTGGTTTGTTGTGCGTTATTGTTCTGTCAGTACTAATTTCCCTATTCCAATACAGCTTAACCTGCTCGTTATCTAGGACAGGAGGGGGTTCATATTTATAGAACGGAGTTCTATCCTCTATGAGAGCATATTTCATATATTATTATTATTATTATTATTTTTTTTAATCTCAGATTTCTCTGGTTTCAGAAAATCTAAATCGGCTATTATTAGCAAGATCTAGACTTCGACCCTACTACTCTAGGAAAGACCGGACTATGTTTGTGGCGTCTAAGATGACTGACTTCTGTATGGTTCGGTAGGTATTCAAGGGTATTCCTATGTTGTTTAGACCGTCCTTTAAAGTTTTCGGAATTAGTCCCATGGAGGAGATTATGATCGGCACCACCTTTACAGTTTGCAGCTCCCACATCTCTTGAATTTCACGTCTCAGGTTGGTGTACTTCGCCATTTTCTCGTTGTACTTTAGCTCTATGTTGTGGTTATTGGGGATTGCGACGTCTATCAGAAGCGCTTTCTTCTCTCTCTTGTGTGTGATAGTTATGTCAGGTCTGTTATGTTCAACTGTTCTATCTGTTATAATACCCTTATCCCAATAAATCTTAACTTGTTCAGTCTCTACCACTGGTGGCGGCTTATACCGATAGTATGGTTCGTTGTTATCTGGCGCTATTTTATGCAGCTTCAGGAGTTCGAGGTATATTATCACAGCTGCTTTGTTGTGCCTTTCCAAATATTTTGTGCCTGCTAAGCTTTGGCATCCAGATAGGATATGTTCTATGGTCTCTGATTGACTATTGCACTTCCTGCATTTATCCGTCGTAATCTGCTCTTTTAAAATGTACCTTTGGTAGTTCCTGGTGCTTACAACCTGGTCTTGTATAGCGACCATGAATCCTTCTGTTTCCGGATATAGTGTTCCGCTCGTCAGCCATCCTAGAGATGCTTCTCTGTCAATGTGATCGTTCTCTAGGTTGTAGTGGTAGTTATTATTATTATTATTATTTTCCTTTCTCTCGCACTGAGCGGTACTTTATCTCATGCACATCGGCCTGACGGCAAGATGTGCAATAAGTCAGTCATATCTAAGCGAGAAACTTGCGGACGATGCTACAGGTGTTCAAGATCACTGATTTTTGAATATCCCTCACGACACTAGGATTTATATTTAAAGCGGTCAAGCTGTCTTTTAAATTACTTGGAATAACGCCAGTGGACGAGATGATTATGGGCACCACTCGGACGTTATCTTGCTGCCACTGTTGCTGGATTTCAGTGGCAAGATCCATGTACTTTGTAACTTTTGCTGCGTAAGTGTCACGGAGATTATTAGTGTTAGGTACCGCAACATCTATGATAATGGTCTTTTTCGTATTTTTATCGACCCAAATAATATCAGGTCGATTTGCGGTAACAGTTCTATCCGTGAGCACAGTTCTATCCCAGTACAATCGATGGTCTTCGCTTTCAAGTACACTTTGCGGGCTATATCGGTAATATGGCACGCGTTCCGTATTCAGTCCGATTCTTGTTGCCAATTGCTGGTGAATAATTTTCGCAACACAATTATGGCGGTGCAGGTACTCGGACGATGATAGTAGCGTGCAGCCTGCAGTGATGTGCTGAATCGTTTCTGGGGAACTTCTGCATTTTCGGCACCGATCGTCTGTTGTATCTTGATCCCTAACAATGTATCTCATGTAATTTTTCGTGGCAATAACTTGATCTTGGATGGCCATCATGAATCCTTCAGTTTCCGGAAACAGGTCTCCAGCCAGTAGTTCGACGCAGTCTTGTCGACATAATCCAAGCCGAGGTCACTAGGATGCCTGCCGTGGAGCTGTTTTTGTATCCACTGCTCATGTAGGGATCTTATCTTATTATTATTATTATTATTATTATTATTAGTATTATTATTATTATTATTTCTAAGGGGTCTAGAGAGATTAAATTTGAAAATGAGATATTACCTAAAATAGCCAAATGAAATATTATCAGTTTAGTATACAGTATGTCTCATTTTTCGTGACCCCCCCATATCACAGCTCCTTTACCCACACAGCACGACATCCCTAGGATATCCTCATTTGGTCCCGTATATCCCAATCGAGGACAACATTCCTCAGGATATCCTTAGAATATCCCAATAAAATATATACAACCTGAGAATATCCCAGATGGGGATATCCTAGACAAATCCTGGCAGGATATCCTAGACAAATCCTGGCAGGATGTCCTAGTAATATCCTGCAAAGATATTAAAAGCCTAACAAAATATTCCTTGTGGGAATATCCTGGGCAAGTCCTGGAGTCGTCCTATTATAGGTATTATTATTTAGGAGATTTCAACAACAAAAATAATGAAAAGTATATATATTATTTTAAGGCTATTTGTTTATACTGTCTTTTATTGGTTTGTAAAATTTGCTTCAAAAACTTATTTGTTTGTTCTATTTGATAATCCCCTCCAGTACAAATAATTCATTAAAAATGTATATCTTATTTAAATAGTAGTTATTTATAATTTGGTTTTAATACATTTACTGTGTATTGAATTGGCCGCCATTTTCTGGCAAGACGAAAGTTCTAAGAAATCCGCCGGGCGTCGAATGGCGTCGATGTCTTTTCCTCGTTCATTTTAAAGTTCTTTCGACAAATAAGATTACGTTAAATATTTCATAAATATAATGCTGCTATGTTATATCTTTGTATTTATTATATTATCTAAAAGGGGAAAATGTGATTGGTTATTGTCCGCAGATGTTATTGTTAGATTACGTATCTAACAATAACATCTGCGGACAATCCTTTATATTTTTCTGAATAATTTTTTTTTAAATTCATTACAAACTTTTCAGCACGCTATGATTTTTTAAAGTTGTATATATCATCCCTTATAACTTCTAACCGCCCTAAACTCTGTTGATTTTTAATAATACCAAAAAACGGCAAGAGATCATTTTTGTGTAATATTTCATGCTTTTACAATTTTTATTTGAAACTTTTTTACTATCTTTTACACATTTTGAGTAATTTTGAAAAAACACTTTGTTATATTCTTTTTCACCCCTTCTCGGGGTTGAAAAAAAAAATTTCTTTCATTAATCGTGTTCAAATACTTCAAAGTAACATATCAAAATTTTGATATGTCGACCTATTTCATTAGACTATATATAACCTCTACTAGTTTGGTAGATTTACTTTTAAAGCGATATAAGCCAATTGATAGATACAAATATGTATATGGAGTTGTACATATATGTATCACATTTTTATTAGTCATTTTACCTTTGCCATTATATAAACTTGTATTCCTTTGTCTTCGCTTATTGGCGCAGTTTAAAAGTAATGATCTTATAAAATAATATGTATTTTTTGCTGTCATTCAATAAACCCTAAAAGAACTATAGATGTCCTATATAAAGTCCTATAAATGTCCTCAGGTTGTTCATAGTAAAACCCAGGCATAACCCATATAAGAGCTGATGATGTCCTGTACACACCGGTACTGATGTCCTGAGGACGTCATCAGCAAAGCCCGAACTGTCCCATTTGGATATCCTACACGGACATCCTAAGGTGATAATGGGATTTTCCCAGGATATCCCATATGCCCTGAAAAGTTGTCCCCCAGTATGTTCTGAGGATGTCCTTGTGCTGTATGGGTATTAGCAATGTGATTTTTTTTAAATTTGAGTGGAAGATACTTACCCATCAGGAGATTGTGTAACGGTAAAATATTTAAAAAATCACCAGCGGCGTCCGTCGTTATGAAGAAAAATGTACCTAATATTTCAAAGAAAGATGGCAATGTTTTAACTGTAAAACAATCTCAAAACCTTATTCGTTGTTATTAAAAAATCATTAACATTAACGAATTTCAATAAAAAAATAAAATGTTCTTCTTTAAAGTATCAATTATTAGGCGTAACTTTATCTTCGGACGTAATTAAGCAGAAGAGAGTCGTTCCATTTAGAATTAATCATGTCATATGTTGAACACACTGTGATTTAATTATCTATGTAAATTTCATTATATATTGAAATCGTTCATGCATGAAATTTGTCTAAAATTGATTTTTTTAAATTTCCAAGTTAATGATTCTTTGACTTTGACTGTTAAGTAAACTGACTGACGTCACGTGATTAATTCTAAATGGAAAATCTGTTTTCCTCCAGCTTAATTAACTCCTAACTAAGTCCGAAAATAAAGTCATGACTAATAGTTGGTACCCTAAAAACAGAAGTTTTATTTTTCTATTACGTGATCATCAAGTACACTATCTTATTGAAATACGGTTATAGTGAGTTCTCGATAACAATGAATAAAATTATGAGGTTGCTTTACAGATAAAATTTTGCCTAATATCTTTTTTTGGAAAATTAGTTATATTTTTCTTCATAAGGACGGACGCCACTGGTGAATTTTTAAATATATTACCGTGACACAATCTCCTGATGGGTAAGCACCTTCCACCCAAATTTTAAAAAAATCGCATTAATAAGAATGCTGTGATATGGCAGTCATGAATAGTGAGATATACTGTATAGCACAGAAAGAACTTTTATTTTTTTTATTTTTGTAGGAACTTATTTATTTTAGTTAGTGAAGACTTTGTTTAAAAATAAATTTGCATTATTAAAACAAAAGTAAAAGAACAAACAATATTTCACTTATTGCGACCCATACAGCACAGGGACATCCTCAGAACATACTGGGGACAACTTTTCAGGACATATGGGATATCCTGGGAAGATCCCATTATCACCTTAGGATGTCCATAGGATATCCAAATGAGACAGTTCGGGCTTTGCTGATGACGTCCTCAGGACATCAGTACGGGTGTGTACAGGACATCATCAGCTCTTATATGGGTTATGCCTGGGCTTTACTATGAACAACCTGAGGACATTGATTGCACTTTATATAGGACATCCCCAGTTCCTTTAGGGTTTATTGGATATTTCTAAAGACAACAAAAAATAACTTATTTTATAAGATCATTACTTTTAAACTGAGCCAATAAGCTAAGACAAAGGAATACAAGTTTATATAATGGCAGAGGTAAAATGACTAATAAAAATGTGATACATAGGTATATGTTCAACTCCATACACGTATTTGTATCTATCAATTGGCTCATATCGTTTTAAAAGTAAATCTACCAAATTAATAGAGGTTATATTATATAGTCCAATGAAATAGGTCGACAAATTAAAATTTTAAAGTAAATACTTGAATTTTTGATATGTTACTTTGAAGTATTTGAACACAATTAATGAAAGAATTTTTTTAAACTCTGAGAAGGGGTGAAAAAAAATATAACGAAGCGTTTTTTCAAAATTACTCAAAATGTGTAAAGGATAGTAAAAAAGTTTTAAATAAAAATTGTAAAAGCATGAAATATTACATAAAAATGATCTCTTGCCCTTTTTTGGTATTATTAAAATCAACTGAGTTTAGTGTGGTTAGAAGTTATAAGGGATGATATGTACAACTTTAAAAAATCATAACGTGCTGAAAAGTTATAATGAATAAAAAAAATCTATTCAGTCAGAAAAATATAAAGGTACGTATTTGACAATAACATCTATGGACAATAACCAATCACATTTTCCCATTTTAGATATTATAATAAATACAAAGATATAACATAGCAGCATTATATTTATGAAAAAATTAACGTAATCTTATTTGTCGAAAGAACTTTAAAATGAACGTGGAAAAGACATCGACGCCAGGCGGATTTCTTAGAACTCTCGACTTGTCACAAAAAGGCGGCTAATTCAAAACACAGTAAATGTATTAAAACCAAATTATAAATAACTGCTATTTAAATAAGATATACATTTTTAATATATTTTTAACGAATTATTTGCACTGGAGGGGACTATCAAGCAGAACAAACAAATAAGTTTTTAGAAGCTAATTTTACAAACAAATAAGAGACACTATAAATAAATAGCCTCAAAATAATATATATACTTTTCATTATTTTTGTTATTAAAATCTCCTAATAAATAATACCTATACGACTCTAGGGCTTGCTCAGGATATTCTCACAGTGGATATTTTCTTAGGCTTTTAATATCTCTGCAGGATATTACTAGGACATCCTGCCAGGATTTGTCTAGGATATCCCCATTTGGGATATTCTCAGGTTATATATACTTTATTGGGATATCCTAAGGATATCCTGAGGAATGTTGTCCTCGATTGGGATATACGGGACCAAATGAGGATATCCTAGGGATGTCATGTGCGGTGTGGGGATAGTTGTTGAACACTAAAGTTTCAATCCGAACCCAATCGATTTCTTTAAAAAGATCCGAATATTTTTGTATGAAGTTTAAACATTTATTTTTCTTTGATGCAAGGCTGTTTTCAATATTATTTAAAAAAAATGTAGTTGCAAGTTTCTTCTGCTTTGGTAACCACCTCATACGACCTGTCTTCTTAGCCGAGTTCCCTTTGTCCTATGAACCATTAGATACATTTTTTATTTTTTTTACTAAAGCCAGCTTCTGCAGTATTGGCAGAAGAATCCGCAGGTCTAGCTATTATAAATTATAAAATCAGTCTGGTCGTTGAGTTTTTGACTTCTCTACAGATTCTTCACAATTTTTCACTCTTGAAAAATTTTCGAGTATTATTCGAGATATAGCTGTTCGAGTTCTTCTAAAAAGGGGTGGAGGGGTAACAAAAAGTAAATATAAATAATCCAAAAAAATGATGCTGAATGTATAATTAAAATAGAAGACTTTTTTTTCCTTTATGACTTTTTCCAAAAGTGTACTTTGTCCAAGTTTTTCCGGAAAAGCACGCATAAAAGACCCTCATCGGAAAATGGAAAATCTCGTAAACCATGAAATTTAAAAATTTGGAAAAATTCAGACGTATCGGTTAATATATTCTTTAAAATGGGTGTTACTTGTAATTTTTTAGTAACGTGCATATTTTCCGAGTTTTCAACAGTTTTTCACATTCAAAAACGTGTTTTTGATCGTTCCTCTAACTACACTATTTTTTTACTCCTAGTTAGCATTCATTCCTTTGTTTTTTCTAGTAGATTCAATATTTTTTTACCTCGAGTTGACATGTTCTCAATGCTACACATACGAACTACTTTTGAAAAATGGTAAATATTCGTTGTTGCTTTATTGGCTGAACGAGGGTACTGTCTGCTTGTAGCAGTACGAAAATACTTTCCATAATTAATAAATTCGGCAACATCGTAAGGAATGTGTACGTTAGTAAAATAACAAAAATATATACACCTGGCACAAATAGGCGGTTCTTTATAAGTGGCTCGATAACAACAGTGAAATATATAAAAATATAATTTTTCATATTCTTCTACCCCTCTAGTACTGTTGCAGTTTATTTTGTTAATATAAACAATAAATGGCTATATATACACTGGAAAAATAAAGATATCACGATGGTCTGTGGTGGCCTGTAAGATATAGTTGGCTTGGTAACGTCGGTTGAACGTGTATATATATATACATACACAAAATTTTTATAATTTTTTTTATGTATCTTTAATATTCAAAATGACTTTGTATTTTTTTTTTTTTTACTCCATGTATATAGTATATATATAGTAATTATTAATAACGATTCTACGCTTGTTAACTTTGAAATTCAACTTTATATTTTGTAAAACACAGGCTGAAGGACTTCAGTCGATGGCCTTTTGGTTATTTATTTATTTTTTAACCAATAAAAAACTTTTATTATTATTATTAATAATAATACCTCAACATTTCCTAATAGAATTGATATTTACTGATTTAGAAGAACGGTACCTATGACTTTCCGTCGAAAGACGTGCAAACCAATAATAATAATAATAGTTTATTGTCCAAAATGCAAAATACGTTTGCACAAAGGGATTAGATACAGATAGTGATATTAAACCTAACCCTAAAACAAAAAAGGTAATAAGACAAAATAAATAAGATTAAATTATTGTAAAACATACATGAAATAAGATTAAAATAGAGTGCAGCACCTATAGGGGCTGCAATCATTAAAGTAATTGGTGATATAGGGATGAAAGTTCCTTATTTGGGAGTAGCGACTTCAGAATAAATTTAAATTTAGTGCGAATAATACTGCAAAGTTGAACTGGTAGGTTATTATAGCAATAAGAAGCTGATTTGCAGAATGCAGCACTGTCGAGTCGAAGAATTGAGAGAGATGTCAGTTTGCATTGATTCTCTTTCATGAACATGACTTCTTTCTATTTGAGCAAATAGGTATTTAGGAGATTTATAAAGTAAAATATTATTAACAAATATGACTGTGAAGTAAACGGCGATCCTCAAGTTTAAGTATTTGTAAATCTTTTAAAAAAGGTGATATGATGAAATCTTGGGACATAAGTTATGAATCTAACAGAATGATTTTGCATTTTTTTAAGACGTTATTTATCTTCCTGACTAAGACACAGCCTGTATACTATGCCGACATAGTTAAAGTGGGACAGTACCAATGCATCTGTTATTATTTTACTTCTTAGATCTAGCAGGTTTCTATATGGAGAGAGCTTTTTTGAAGTTAATGTAAGCGTTTTAACAGATATGACTGATGTGGTCAGTAAATTTCAATTTATTATTAGTAGTGACACGAGAGATTGTTTCACCATCTTTTTGACAGTTCAAAGTTGGCCGTTCCCTGCAAGCAACTACTAGTGCCAAAATAAATGCATTTACTCTTTTTTTAGGATTGAGTATCAATGAGTTTTGCCTGGTCCAGTTGTCAGTTATTGAGACTTTTGGGTAAAAATGGAGGTATAACTGATTATCAGCATACGTGTAAATTTGAAAGAAATTGTGACCACAATGAAAGTGATAAAAAATACAGGGTCCAGGATAGAACCCTGAGGTACATCCGATCTTATTACTCTTCTTTCAGAGGCATCAGTTTTGTAAGATGAGTTTATACAGACTGAGAGCGGCCCTGTAAATAATTCTTACACTACTCCACTGTGTTACCATTCACACCATAGCATTGCGAGCCTATAATGTATACAGTTTGTGCCCCTCTCCCTACCATAAATCGAATTTATGCAGAAACGGCTCTCATCCGTGAACACAACTTGACCACACTGATAATAATTTTAATTTTGGTTTTCTCGAGCAATGGCTAGTCGTAATACTTAATGACGTCTCTGGAAGTTTGAGGCTTTTTTTGACCTATACGACTTCAAACCAACTTCTCATCGACAACATCGCTGTAAGATAGACTATTTTCGATCATTACTGCAGCCTTAACAATATCAGTCGGTGCTAGATTACCCATTATGGACCGTTTCACAATCAAAATGACGATAGCAAACAAAAACAAAACAAATTTCAACAATTACTTATAAAAACACAACGAACTTCAATATAGAGAAAATACACGTTTCAAATGTAATGCAATAACTAACTCAACTTTACACTTAGACATTGAGTTTGACACTAATTGGCACACTGGCACTGGCTAATTTGATAACAATGTGCAAATTTTTTAAAAATTGTAGTAAGAAATTCATAGCTCTATTCTCAAATTTGCTAGGGAAAAGAGACAAAAAAAAATGCCAATTTATGTTCCTTTAAATCTGCTGGTGTTATATATTTAAGATGATTTGCATGAGATGCTCCCAGTATGTACTACAGTATGCACAGTTCGTTATGAATGCCCTGTATAACTTTAAAAACAAACAACCCTAACAGTCCATCCTTGGTGTTTCAGAACAATGATCGGTACCTAAAAATCTGCTCTAGAAAATGTTGTAACGTTTATGGAAAATTGCAATAATACACCTGTTTTAAAGTCATAAAGGAGAACAGACAACCGAAACAAAAAAATACGTGAAATAATTAACAATACTTTATTAAACTTTTCACTTACAACTAATTCATTAGATAAGGCACAACAACTCCAAAATATATTGCATTAAAATATTTAAATTAAATTACAAACTGAACCATAACATATCCTTCCTAAAGTAAAACAAATTGTGTTAATACGTAAATGATATGATTAATTCTTGTTTACCGTATCAACGGTATTAATGCTTATATCTAAAATAAAACCTAAATAAAACAATAGAAACTTAAAAAAGTATTAGAAATAAAATAACATCAGAGATGTGATATTTTTGCATTCTCAGATAAATTTATCGAAAAATACTAACTATAGCCACATATATTAATTTTTTTTTACAAAATACACAAACAAGCCTTAAACCTACTAAATTAACTTACAAAATAGCCTTAAAGCAACTTGGAGGTCAGTATTTGGCAATTTACATACTAAATCTACTAACCTCTAGATTAAAGCATATGCAAGCTATAATTCAGTTATAAAGAGAATTTAGTATTCTTACCAATAGTACTCGGACAAAAACTGTTGCAGGCAGGAAGAAACCACTCCATCAACAATGCTTTTTAAAATAAGACAGAAAGATTATGGAATTTTCTTTCTGTCAGCTTTATATCAGACAGAACTCATTACTTGTTTTAAACACTCAGTAACAAATCTATCCCGATCATTGACCAGACCGCTCATTAAGCTCTCTAGGTTATTCAGGGCTTCTTCCGAGAATTTTTGGCCTATAAGACTTGTAACAACATTGGCTTCACCCTCAAATCCTTCAGAAGATAAACCAGGTGGCACGAAGAGGGTAACATCATTAATTCTACCATTCTCCACTGTCATCGTTACTTTCACGTTGCCTGTTGTACCAAAACTATTTACTAAACTGTCTGGTACATCGAAAGATCTAGATATGTCAAATTTAGGGGTTTTTCCAAAGCACCAGTCCCAGCTGGAAAACTGCTCACGAAGTTCGTCCAATCCTACAAATTAAGATTTAATCTGAGTTCTAAATAGTGACTAAAATAGTAGAAAATATTATTGGTTACAAGGATTACTAAGTTTAACTGGTCGTATATAATAAAAGATATGATTTTTTGAAGCGCGCCCCTATATACTCTGATATGGGCATTTTTTAATGATCATTATCTATGGTCAATGTTTCCTTATTATTCCTGATCTATGCACCAAATTTATTATTTTTGTGCATTAGTGGTCATGAATATCCTGATTGGGGTATAAGATACGTGCCCCTTGTTCAGCCTCAACTTACTATTTATTATGATTCGATGTTCTGTTAATCTGTAGGTTCTAAAAATTGAAAAATAACTAACAATATTGTGTCCTAGAGGTGTAACAAAAGTCACAGTAAGTACTGCCCTGACAGGTAGGAAGGTAGTGTTTTGTCATTGCAAGTCTCGAGAATATTCCATGGCGACAATTCAGCATACTGAAATAAGGACTAGTCGTTAAATAGCTATCTAAATCATGTTTGCTTAGTTTCGTTCGGATTGTTAGAGCCGGATACGTGCCCACTAAACTAGAATAGTTTATTAGAGATCGACGGGTTGAAGAGCCACAAGAAAGTCATGAATAATCTTCTGAATTTTGTTAGGTTCGAACAAATCATTTTACTTGAAGTCGAGGAACCGAGGCTAGACAAATACATTGTTAAAAACGACGAACGGACGCGTTGAGGGATCTAGGCAGATTTCAAGAGTACCCCTGTAGCACCAGATATTGGGTGAATATTGGTACAATGTGTTACCTATATTGTATATTGGGCCAATATATGTCAGCTTTAACCAATATTGTACCTATATGATTATTAGCTGTATTTTCAATATTGTCACCCAAAATATAGCCAACATTTCACCAATATTGGCAAATCAGATTCAATATTAACATTATTTAACCAATATTGGCGCAATGTGTATAAATTAATATTAGTTCTGAATATTGGACAAATAACGCATCTATTACTTTCAGGTATTCAATTATCATTTTACTTTAACCATTCGTTCATGTGCGTGTTCCCATCATCTTCTAGAATTTGTTTCACCTTTCCACCACTTTCCCCAATTTCCACTATAGGCACTGTTCCCCTATCTTCCCACTACCTCTCACTATCCTCACATTTTCCATAATATTTCCACACTTTCCCTCCACGTTTTTCTATTACCATCCCCTACCACCTTCGATGTAAACTAGCCTACTGTCGAAGTTGAAAAGATGTCTATAAATTTACAAAATTTTATCAAAATATATTAGGTTATTTTCGAGGTAGATATAGTTATAACAAACATTCAAACAGACACATAAACAAAGATGAAAATATATACATATCTAAAAAAAACAAAATTACGTTAATATTTATCTAAATATGAAATTAGTTTACATATATTAGTACAAATTATGTATATTTTGTATTTTAAATTTGCCGCGCGCAAAAAAGTTAGAAACTGTAGTGTAATAAGTTTTAAGGTATTCTGTCCCATTGTTGCACCCCTTAAAACCAGCCTATTTTATATAGGCAATTTTTTTCGCTATTTTTATGTTAATTGGTATAGGTTTATAGGGCAGAGAGCTCAAAGCTCGACCCCTAATCATCCGAGACCGTCATCAAAGTCAAGAATATTGGCGTGGTATAGGTTGAATTATCTGAATATTTTTTTTCAGAATTTTACTCAATAATTTCGAATTTCACTCCCTGGAAACTACCCCAATTTTTCGATGGTATTTTTTAAATTATTTTTTCTGAAATCGCCAGCTGATTTTAGACGAGTTTCATAAGTTTCAGAATATTGACCAAAAAATGGTTCATTTTGTCCCATTGTGCTAAGGCGCGAATTTACATGTCTTCTTTCCACCTTTTTTACTGGTCTCTTATGTAGGTTCTACAAAGTAGAAGAGAAAATCTGTAGTTTTAAACAATGTTAAAAATGAATGAATTTTTGCCCCACTGATAAAAGTTAAATGATGATATAAAATATTTATTTTGGTCCTAAAAATACTTATTTAGCGTTTCCGAAATGTGCTACTATGTAATATAATTGTAACATTATTACAAATGTATTTATAAATGTTTTTGTCGTTTTTTTTTATAGTTTTATTTTTTTTTATAATTCGTAAATACTATACCCCATCCCTCTTTCGGAGTTATTAATGTCACTTTATAGGCTTATCAAAAAATGTCATTTTACACTTTTCAAATTCGATATCTCAAAAACTAAGCGAGATATCAAAAAATGTTATTCTTTATTTTTAACTTATTTAACTACAAGAAACCATCATCAATAGGTGACGCCACGGTTACCGTAGCCTTGCCGTACTTACGAATTATAAAAAAATTAAACTATGAAGAGGAGTAAAAAAATGTTTGCACTAAAATCTGTTAAAATGTTCAGAAACTAACTAATTTCATAGTCCTGAAATGAAGTTGAATAAATACTGAGTAGATAGATGATTTATGAACAATTTATAATCATGTTACATTTATATTACATAATAGCACATTTCGAAAATGTTCCCGACTGCTTTCCGCAAAAAATAAGTATTCGTTGCAGTCATTTTAGGACCAAAATAAATATTTTGTACTATCATTTAACTTTTATTAGAGGGACAAAAATTCGATCATTTTTAACATTTTTCAAAATGTTGGAACTATGGCAACTATTTTGGGCTTGACATTTGAAATTTTTAACTTTAGTCAGCTGGTCTGAATATTCTTAACTACCAACTTGAATATAATTCCAACGAAATTCAAATTCTCGAATCGAAAAAATGTTTTCCGATTTTTTTTAAATAAATATGGAACTACCGCCCAACTAGGCTCCACTGTTTACAAAAAATTTCATACAAATTTCATAAGCCATTCCAGAGGGATGTGTTCGAAAATGCTTCTTAATGGAACAGTCTTTCTGAGGATGGCACCTAACTTTATGAAACTCGATTTTACATTATAAAGGTTTATTCTCGGAACAATATCAACCAAAATTTATTTTATTCATAGGAGGAGAAACGAGGGATATTTATCCATTTTTCAGGTTTACATTTTAAATTGTTTAAGACTTAATTATGATTCCCAGGATAATACATAAAGAAGGTTATCTATATAATTGGATGTATGACTCCGTTTTCAAGGGAAAGTAGTAAATATTGATGATTCCCTTGGTAATGAGTGTTATAAAGAAATGAGACAAAGGTTGACTATCCCTCGTTTCTCCGCCTATGAATAAAGTTAGGTTTGGTTAGTAATGTGCAGAAATAAGCCTTAATATTGCAAAATAAAAGCAGTAAAAACCTATACTTAGGCACCATCCTCTGAGGGTTGTAACTTCCTTAGGAAACATTTCCAGACACAGGAAATTTTCTTACTATTTGCATGTAGCATCAGTGTCTAAAGGGAAATGTGAGAATTTCGGCACACTCTATGTATTTTAAATATTGTGTAGCAATGGGGCGCCAATGCTGGTATCCAATATGCTACCAATACTGGTATCCAATTTAATGCCAATATTGATATCCAATATGGCACCTATATTGTTATTCTATTCTATCTTATATAACACCAATATTGGTGTCCAATATGTCACCAATGTTGGGATTCAATATGGCATCTATGTTGGTATATAATATGACACCAATATGTGATTGCAATATTGGACATTTATTGCAAAAATCTGACGTTCGGTATATTGGCCCAATATGTGAATCATATATTATGCATATTATTTGGCAGATGAGATTCCGCCGAAACGTCGTTCAGACAAGCGTGGCTCCCACAGGAGCCTACCAACTACACGGGAAAACACCCTGAAGCACACCAACACTTCATATATATATATATACAGAGATTAAAATTAGACGACTGTCTAAGTTAAAAACAAAAATTTTTAATTTAACTTCAGGGATGCAGTCACTGGGTTCAAAAAAGAAGACTCTTTTTTAAATTCAAGCTTTCGAAACCTTATTGTTTCTTCCTCACGAATTCTACAAAAATGTTTATACATTGTAGTTATATTATTTAAAAAATGTGAAAAGTACTTACTAAATTGAGGTTATAAATAAAATTGGCATGTCCTAAGGACCATAGAAAACATTGCTATTACAATTTAAAACACTACATTTTGATTCAATCTTAGTTAAAAGCAAAATCCTTAATCGAGAAGTTGCATCAGCCACTTCGAAAACTGAACAGATACCAGTCAACTACGTTTTATGAAAATTCGAAATATATATATATATATATATATATATATATATATATATAAACAAAAATTTTTAATTTAACTTCAGGGATGCAGTCACTGGGTTCAAAAAAGAAGACTCTTTTTTAAATTCAAGCTTTCGAAACTTTATTGTTTCTTCCTCAGGAATTCTACAAAAATGTTTATACATTGTAATTATATTATTTAAAAATGTGAAAGGTACTTACTAAATTGAGGTTATAAATAAAATTGGCATGTCCTAAGGACCATAGAAAACATTGCTATTACAATTTAAAAACACTACATTTTGATTCAATCTAAGTTAAAAGCAAAATCCTTAATCAAGAAGTTGCATCAGCCACTTCGAAAACTGAACAGATACCAGTCAACTACGTTTTATGAAAATTCGAAAAAAGCAGCGGAATGTTGACAAAAAACCACGAAATATCAGGACTGGAGCAGAGAGAGAGGGGGTGCCAAGCCCCTCTCTCTCTACTCCAGGCCTGACATAAATGGATGCCAACACAACAGATCAAATGAAACCAACTAATTGTTAAAAGTAGTGTACAGGGTGTTGTCACTGTTCCTTCTATTAGCGTGTGCATGCAATAAATACGTGTATAAAATACTGAGACCTTCGATATCACTTCTGGCATTCATAGCATCTGGTTCGTTAAAGATATGACACATCTCCAGGAAAGTCCTTTTATGAAGGTTTTTTTGAAAGTCCAAAATCTTAACTTCATCGTAGTTAAGATTATGGTTTAACGTTAGAGCATGTTTGGTTAACATCGAAGACTCTTTGTTGAGTCTCACGTCGCTCCTGTGTGAAGTGATCCTATCCTTAACTTTTCTACCAGTTTGACCTATATACTTTTTTTCACAATTCATGCAAGAGATGCAATATACCACATTGGAATAATTTTTTAAATCGTCTTTGTCTTTCAATTTAGCAAAAAGATTGTTGATGGTTATTTTGTTTTTAAATGCTAATTTTATGTGTGAGAATCTTGAAAATAATTTCCTTAATTTAAGAGACACCAGTGCTATGTTCGGTACAGAAAAATAAAATACGTTGTTACCCATGTCCTGGTTCTCAACCATACCGGGCACAATCCCGTCACGACGTCCATCATTTAAACTGTCATTAGCCATTGTTAGTTGCAGCAGACAGTCATTGATCAAGTCGTCCATGACGTATTGTGCCAATATGGGTGAGACCGGACTCCCCATAGGCATGCCTAAGGTTTGTTTGTAAATAATATTGTTGAAACTGAACACAGTGGTGTCAAATAAAAAAGTTATTAGTTCCAAGAATCTTCTTTTTGAAATACTACAGTGTGATTGTATTTCCTCCCAGTGGCGTTCGACCGAGCTTTTCGCTAGGTCTACTGTGATATTATTGAACAAAGATTTAACGTCTAGACTTAATATGACGTAATTGTCTGGTAATTGGAACTCTTGTATGAATGTGCTGAATTGAAAGGAGTCTTTAATGAAAAAGTTGTTATCTGTGCTATAAGCGTTCGTAAGTATATCGGTAACTAATTGGGCGATACCCCTATTAGGGCTATTAACCCCAGAAATGATGGGTCTCAGTGATAGTGTTGGCTTATGTATCTTCGGGAGACCATAAAATTTATTTATTACACCGTTATAACATCTATGTTTTTGACCTTCTCGAGGTGATATCATTCTACTTTTTTCCAATTGAGAGATAATATTGTTAGCTTTACTTTGTATCGTGTGACTGGAATCCCTGTTGAGGATGCAATAGTATTCATCGTCTGCCAAGATTTCTGTTGACAGTCTATCATATTGTTCTTTTGTCATGATCGTGGTGACTTTCATTTTGTCTGATTGAATGACTTTTAACTGAGGGTTTTCATTTAGAAACCTCTTGCATGTTAGGTAGCTGTTGTAATACACATTAGGGCTTTTACCTCTGTGTAAAAAATTTGTAATCATGTTGGTGGATTGAGTGAGAAGCAGATTTTTTTCCCTGTTATTAATCGTATCTATGTTATTGACAATATGATCGACGTCTGACAGAAGCCTTGGTATGCTGATGTCTTTTGCTAGTGGTTCTATACTAAATTTGGGGCCAAGTGCCAAAAAATTAGAAACCTCACCAGGGATTTCAACATTAGTTAGATTCTTAATCCAATGTGCTGGCGTTTTAAGTTTCGATAGAGTTGACTGTTTTAAATTGTTAAATTTACGAACGTTAGTGTTTTTGACCTGGAAAAACTTTCTATTATATTTGACAGATTGACTTCTAAAAAAGTCAACCATGATGTAGTAGGGTAGCTTATTGCTAAGTCTATTTTTTAATGTTCTAAAAGTTTTTTTTTCCATGTCTCTAACACTATCGTGCGTGACTTTAATTTCTAAATTAAGTATTTTTGTTCTTAACCTTTGATTGAATTCTGATGTCTGATGTAAAGTCCTTCCAACGGCTGCCCCCGTTAGGTTGTCCACGTTCTTTACACCTGTCGTGATGTGGGTAGGAATGATACCATGTTTTCTGCATTGCAACAGGAATGTCTTTCTATTTCTTAGAGATGCCAAGTTGATATTGATATTTGCCACATTCTTCAGCTCCTTCATAGTAGCGTACCCATAATTATTTCGGATGTTTTGATAAAACCCCATATCGGCTATAAGTACAGAGATTCAAATTAGACGACTGTCTAAGTTAAAAACAAAAATTTTTAATTTAACTTCAGGGATGCAGTCACTGGGTTGAAAAAAGAAGACTCTTTTTTAAATTCAAGCTTTCGAAACTTTATTGTTTCTTCCTCAGGAATTCTACAAAAATGTTTATACATTGTAATTATATTATTTAAAAATGTGAAAGGTACTTACTAAATTGAGGTTATAAATAAAATTGGCATGTCCTAAGGACCATAGAAAACATTGCTATTACAATTTAAAAACACTACATTTTGATTCAATCTAAGTTAAAAGCAAAATCCTTAATCAAGAAGTTGCATCAGCCACTTCGAAAACTGAACAGATACCAGTCAACTACGTTTTATGAAAATTCGAAAAAGCAGCGGAATGTTGACAAAAAAAAAACCCGAAATATCAGGACTGGAGCAGAGAGAGAGGGGGTGCCAAGCCCCTCTCTCTCTACTCCAGGCCTGACATAAATGGATGCCAACACAACAGATCAAATGAAACCAACTAATTGTTAAAAGTAGTGTACAGGGTGTTGTCACTGTTCCTTCTATTAGCGTGTGCATGCAATAAATACGTGTATAAAATACTGAGACCTTCGATATCACTTCTGGCATTCATAGCATCTGGTTCGTTAAAGATATGACACATCTCCAGGAAAGTCCTCTTATGAAGGTTTTTTCTTGGAGATGTGTCATATCTTTAACGAACCAGATGCTATGAATGCCAGAAGTGATATCGAAGGTCTCAGTATTTTATACACGTATTTATTGCATGCACACGCTAATAGAAGGAACAGTGACAACACCCTGTACACTACTTTTAACAATTAGTTGGTTTCATTTGATCTGTTGTGTTGGCATCCATTTATGTCAGGCCTGGAGTAGAGAGAGAGGGGCTTGGCACCCCCTCTCTCTCTGCTCCAGTCCTGATATTTCGTGGTTTTTTGTCAACATTCCGCTGCTTTTTTCGAATTTTCATAAAACGTAGTTGACTGGTATCTGTTCAGTTTTCGAAGTGGCTGATGCAACTTCTTGATTAAGGATTTTGCTTTTAACTTAGATTGAATCAAAATGTAGTGTTTTTAAATTGTAATAGCAATGTTTTCAATGGTCCTTAGGACATGCCAATTTTATTTATAACCTCAATTTAGTAAGTACCTTTCACATTTTTAAATAATATAATTACAATGTATAAACATTTTTGTAGAATTCCTGAGGAAGAAACAATAAAGTTTCGAAAGCTTGAATTTAAAAAAGAGTCTTCTTTTTTGAACCCAGTGACTGCATCCCTGAAGTTAAATTAAAAATTTTTGTTTTTAACTTAGACAGTCGTCTAATTTGAATCTCTGTACTTATAGCCGATATGGGGTTTTATCAGAACATCCGAAATAATTATGGGTACGCTACTATGAAGGAGCTGAAGAATGTGGCAAATATCAATATCAAGTTGGCATCTCTAAGAAATAGAAAGACATTCCTGTTGCAATGCAGAAAACATGGTATCATTCCTACCCACATCACGACAGGTGTAAAGAACGTGGACAACCTAACGGGGGCAGCCGTTGGAAGGACTTTACATCAGACATCAGAATTCAATCAAAGGTTAAGAACAAAAATACTTAATTTAGAAATTAAAGTCACGCACGATAGTGTTAGAGACATGGAAAAAACTTTTAGAACATTAAAAAATAGACTTAGCAATAAGCTACCCTACTACATCATGGTTGACTTTTTTAGAAGTCAATCTGTCAAATATAATAGAAAGTTTTTCCAGGTCAAAAACACTAACGTTCGTAAATTTAACAATTTAAAACAGTCAACTCTATCGAAACTTAAAACGCCAGCACATTGGATTAAGAATCTAACTAATGTTGAAATCCCTGGTGAGGTTTCTAATTTTTTGGCACTTGGCCCCAAATTTAGTATAGAACCACTAGCAAAAGACATCAGTATACCAAGGCTTCTGTCAGACGTCGATCATATTGTCAATAACATAGATACGATTAATAACAGGGAAAAAAATCTGCTTCTCACTCAATCCACCAACATGATTACAAATTTTTTACACAGAGGTAAAAGCCCTAATGTGTATTACAACAGCTACCTAACATGCAAGAGGTTTCTAAATGAAAACCCTCAGTTAAAAGTCATTCAATCAGACAAAATGAAAGTCACCACGATCATGACAAAAGAACAATATGATAGACTGTCAACAGAAATCTTGGCAGACGATGAATACTATTGCATCCTCAACAGGGATTCCAGTCACACGATACAAAGTAAAGCTAACAATATTATCTCTCAATTGGAAAAAAGTAGAATGATATCACCTCGAGAAGGTCAAAAACATAGATGTTATAACGGTGTAATAAATAAATTTTATGGTCTCCCGAAGATACATAAGCCAACACTATCACTGAGACCCATCATTTCTGGGGTTAATAGCCCTAATAGGGGTATCGCCCAATTAGTTACCGATATACTTACGAACGCTTATAGCACAGATAACAACTTTTTCATTAAAGACTCCTTTCAATTCAGCACATTCGTACAAGAGTTCCAGTTACCAGACAATTACGTCATATTAAGTCTAGACGTTAAATCTTTGTTCAATAATATCACAGTAGACCTAGCGAAAAGCTCGGTCGAACGCCACTGGGAGGAAATACAATCACACTGTAGTATTTCAAAAAGAAGATTCTTGGAACTAATAACTTTTTTATTTGACACCACTGTGTTCAGTTTCAACAATATTATTTACAAACAAACCTTCGGCATGCCTATGGGGAGTCCGGTCTCACCCATATTGGCACAATACGTCATGGACGACTTGATCAATGACTGTCTGCTGCAACTAGGTTTTGAGGTTCCCTTTCTTAAAAAATATGTAGACGATATCATACTTAGTATTCCCAACAATTGTAAAGAACGCTTATTAGAGGTGTTCAATAATTACAATCAACGTTTGAAATTTACCATAGAAGAAGAAGACGAAAACAACAGAGTCCCCTTCTTGGATACCCAACTGATAAGGCGGGTAGACAATAAGGTTATCACTTCTTGGTACACTAAACCAGGGTCATCTGGACGATATTTACACTATGAATCGTTCCACTCTGAAAGACAAAAAATCAATGTACTGTTGGGAATGAAAAATAGGGTTATAAACACCTCACATACCTCCCTTGTAGCAGATAATCTTAAAAAATTGTCAGAATTATTTGTTAAGTGTGGTTATCCACCGACTTTAACAAAAAAACTGATTTTCAGCAGAACAATGGCTAATGACAGTTTAAATGATGGACGTCGTGACGGGATTGTGCCCGGTATGGTTGAGAACCAGGACATGGGTAACAACGTATTTTATTTTTCTGTACCGAACATAGCACTGGTGTCTCTTAAATTAAGGAAATTATTTTCAAGATTCTCACACATAAAATTAGCATTTAAAAACAAAATAACCATCAACAATCTTTTTGCTAAATTGAAAGACAAAGACGATTTAAAAAATTATTCCAATGTGGTATATTGCATCTCTTGCATGAATTGTGAAAAAAAGTATATAGGTCAAACTGGTAGAAAAGTTAAGGATAGGATCACTTCACACAGGAGCGACGTGAGACTCAACAAAGAGTCTTCGATGTTAACCAAACATGCTCTAACGTTAAACCATAATCTTAACTACGATGAAGTTAAGATTTTGGACTTTCAAAAAAACCTTCATAAAAGGACTTTCCTGGAGATGTGTCATATCTTTAACGAACCAGATGCTATGAATGCCAGAAGTGATATCGAAGGTCTCAGTATTTTATACACGTATTTATTGCATGCACACGCTAATAGAAGGAACAGTGACAACACCCTGTACACTACTTTTAACAATTAGTTGGTTTCATTTGATCTGTTGTGTTGGCATCCATTTATGTCAGGCCTGGAGTAGAGAGAGAGGGGCTTGGCACCCCCTCTCTCTCTGCTCCAGTCCTGATATTTCGTGGTTTTTTGTCAACATTCCGCTGCTTTTTTCGAATTTTCATAAAACGTAGTTGACTGGTATCTGTTCAGTTTTCGAAGTGGCTGATGCAACTTCTTGATTAAGGATTTTGCTTTTAACTTAGATTGAATCAAAATGTAGTGTTTTTAAATTGTAATAGCAATGTTTTCTATGGTCCTTAGGACATGCCAATTTTATTTATAACCTCAATTTAGTAAGTACCTTTCACATTTTTAAATAATATAATTACAATATATAAACATTTTTGTAGAATTCCTGAGGAAGAAACAATAAAGTTTCGAAAGCTTGAACTTAAAAAAGAGTCTTCTTTTTTGAACCCAGTGACTGCATCCCTGAAGTTAAATTAAAAATTTTTGTTTTTAACTTAGACAGTCGTCTAATTTGAATCTCTGTATATATATATATATATATATGTTGTTTCTTAGGTTTTCACGGGTGTTAGATGAAGTGTTGGTGTTCTTCCGGGTGTTTTCCCGTGTAGTTGGTAGGCTCCTGTGGGAGCCACGCTTGTCTGAACGACGTTTCGGCGGAATCTCATCTGCCATCCTCAGGTTCTAGCTGGAAGCTGCCTACTGCTGCTGCTGCTGCTGCTGCTGCCGGTGCTACTGCTGCTCCTCGTTGCTCGAACTGAAGTGTTCGAGTTCAGTTCGAGCAACGAGGAGCAGCAGTAGCACCGGCAGCAGCAGCAGCAGCAGTAGGCAGCTTCCAGCTAGAACCTGAGGATGGCAGATGAGATTCCGCCAAAACGTCGTTCAGACAAGCGTGGCTCCCACAGGAGCCTACCAACTACACGGGAAAACACCCGGAAGAACACCAACACTTCATATATATATATTGGTGTTTTCCCGTGTAGTTGGTAGGCTCCTGTGGGAGCCAGGCTTGTGTGAACGACGTTTCGGCGGAATCTCATCTGCCATCCTCAGGTTCTAGCTGGAAGCTGCCTATTGCTGCTGCTGCTGCCGCCGCTACTGCTGCTGCTGCTGCCGGTGCTGCTGCTGCTGCCGGTGCTACTGCTGCTCCTTGTAATTATTTAGATATTTTGTACATCATTTTATTTTATCTTGACTGACCATGCTCATTTCAGTGGCGGCTCGTCAGGGGAGGCAGGGGAGGCTGAGCCTCCCCTTGGAAGAACCACCATATCTTCAAAAGTAATATCTTAAGAAATTTCTATTAGGTATATCTCAATTTTCAATATTTTTTATTGTTTATTATTCATTAATTAATTTTCAGTTTATATATGACATTTTTGCATTTCCTTTCCACAAACATACCTATAACGTTACAGTCCGGATAGTCTTTGTATACATATTTCCCGGTCGGTCTGAATGAACACTGCGGTTCGCTGGAGGCTAATACGAAATAGCTTCCAACTTTACCGCATTTACTTATAACATGAATGACCTTGAATTTCTTTGCGCTGTGTAAAATAGCAACACTTGGAATAGCCAAGTATGAGGCTAGCCTCCAGATCTCAGTTCTTTATAGCGCATGTGCACAGGTCATTCAAGAGTCAGGTGATTCACAAAAAAAACGAACTGACGTCTGACAGTTGCGTTTAGCCGGTAAGAACAACTTGACGTATAAATACATAAAACATTTGATAGGCGGGCTAGAAATAAGTGCTCTAGGTGAAAATATTCCCAACAACATGTCTTGTTGTCCAGACGTGGTGGATTATTTGTTATTAAATGGATTTACTACTCTTATTTATGACGAAAAGGTAAGAATTAAAAGAAATGCCAGGCCTACACCAGCAATGCTTTCGTTAGTTTTTAAAAGTGGTAAACAAAACAGAGGGTTTTGTGATAACAATTATAAAAAAGTCGAGTGGTTAACGGCATCAACAGTTAGAAACAAATTATATTGTTGGAGATGTTTATTATTTACTAATGATCAATCCTCAATTTGGGGCAGGGCCGGGTTTAATAATTTGCAAAATTTGTCGCGAGGTTTAGAAAGGCACGAAAAATCCCAGGAGCACATTTCATCTTGCATTAAATTCGAAATGTTTGGTAAACAAAATATTGTAAATTTCTTGGATTCTGCACATAAGAGAGAAATAGAAAATGTTAACGAAAAGGTCCGTGAGAATAGGGAAATATTAAAGAGGTTAATAGATGCCGTTATATAGTTATCTTCACAAGAAAATTCTTTCCGAGGACGTGACGAAAAACGAGAATCGTGCAATAAAGGAAATTTCAAAGAGCTGGTAGATTTTTTAAAAACTTATGATCCAAAATTAGAGAACTTTTTGAATAACGCCCCTATTATTTGAGACAATTCCGGTAAGCTTCTGTAGAATGATCATTTTCAGCACTTAAACGCATAAAAACATTTTTACTAGAAACAAAATGAGTCAAGACCGCCTTTCAAATGTATCGCTTATTTCAATAGAAAAAAGTTTTTTGTCAGAATTGAGGAAACGCGATTCATTTTATGATGAAATAATCAACCATTTTGCTAGTTCCAAAAATCGCAGGTTACCACTCATTTATAAAAATATTCAGGCTTTAAAGCAGAGATTAATATAGGTAGTTGTTATTTTAGAAAAAATATTTATTTATGTTATTTATTTTTTAGGAAATATTTTTTATAATTCTCCATAATATAGAGTTCCGCGGTTATTTCTCAAAACTATTTTAATTTCTATTAAAACTTATAATTTTACACGCCTGGCAGTGATAATGAATACAATTTTTTGTTTGTAGAAAAACACTTTAAATTTTTTACCAAAACTATTTTTATTTTTATTTAATGTTATATAATTTAATTACAAGTGGGATAGTAGGACTCCTTTGGATACCGATACTCGAGTCGTAGGAACGAGAATTTCATGAGAATGATTTTTTCATCTCATCATATTTTCTATTTCCTTTTAATTCTATTCTTTTATTAGTTCTATTCTCTCAAGTCGTGAATCGGTATCCTGGCGAACAACCCACGGCAAAAAAATGTAACGCGAAGTTGTAATACCTCAGGGGTGATGGGGAAATGTACAAATTGTAGTCATATTGCACATCAGTTGTCTTTCAGAATATCAAGCCTCCTCTGCAGACAATATCACGAGCCGCCACTGGCTCATTTCCATTTCAATAAAAGTGTATAGATTTGCCTCCTTCGCAATATTCTAAATATTATTTTCCTCCATCATTTTAGCGTAGCAGATTTCTTTATTGATCAATCTGCTAGCTACATGCTAAATATTGTCATTAATTCTTTTTTAGTTCGCCCTTCCTGTATATACCGGGTATTCATGAGATCAGGTACATACGCACGCACGTTTTTCTTTCTTTTTTACGATGGAAATTTGAAATTATGGTACAGGATATTTGGTATAGAAATACATTTTTAGACATAAGTAGACCCACGAAAATGCTTCCAGTTTAACCGGAAGTACTACTACCTTTTTTTATTTTAATGCTACATTTTTTAATCTTATATGATAGATATAGATATTTGAATTATTCTTACAATTTTTTCAAAATCAATCGAATCAGAAATGGAATTTTGTATAATTACTTAGTGATCATGAAAAATAATTCCTAGTAAATACCAACAGTATTTAATAGAAAGGTTTATTTACCCATTTTTCACCTAATACAAAGGACTATTTTAGATTAATTCGTGGAAATTTTTTGGAATAAATATTTTATAAAAAATAAACGGCCCAAAACTGACTTTTTAAAATAACACCCTGTGCTTTTCTGACATTGTGCCGGTGGAGCTTTAAATTAGCTCTCCAACTCAATTTTAAAATTTAAAATCGATTCATAAACGAATGTGAAACTACAGTTTGAAATTAAAGATGACACTATAAGGACTTAGCTTTCTGCAACAAGCGTAGTATTCTAGAAGATAATTTCTGATTCGAGTTTAATTAAAAAAAACAAAAATTGTAAAAGTAATTGAAACTTCTATCAGATAAGATAAGAAAATATGTGCTGCTTGAATTCATGAAGTTGGTAGTATTTCCGGTTAAACCGGAAGTGAATTATTGGGTCCGGTTATTTCAATGTATTTTTGTGTGAAATATTCTGTATTCTAATTTCAAATGTTTATCTTGAAAAATAAAGACAAAAGTGAGGTGTACCTAATCTTGTGGACGCCCGGTATATAACTAAAATTATACATCTGTTCCTCGTTGGCAATAGGGTCACCCACATGTGAAGTATTATTTACCTATTTTTACTTATTTGATTAAATCAAACCTTTATAATAAAACTATGTATTTATACTCTTTTATCTTATTCAAATTAAATTTGTTACACGCTAGCATTAAAAGCGAAATCGTAACTATATTTAACTCATAAAAGTGTTTATTGTTGCTGTCACGTACATGCACAAATAAGCCTACCGCGCGTTTGCCAAACTTCGGAGGATCCTACGCATATGCGCCTGCAGAAGCATGTACGCACAGCATTTATTGCTATGCAGTATATATGTATTAGTTGGTGGCGCCTACATATAGCAATTCCTTGAACTTATTTGTATAACTGTATTTGTATAACCGTCAAAATGACCTCAACATCAAAATTTGCTGAACGCTTGGTAATGTTATTATTAACGATGTGAAATACTTATACACAGGGATACGTAGTCTCCTCCGATTTTACCTACTTAGCTCCAAATTCGGAGGAAAATAGGATGATACAACGTGTACATACAGAGGTGGATATACCTTTATGAAAAAAAAATGTATATATATATATATATATATATATATATATATATATATATATATATATATATATATATATATATATATGTTGTTTCTTAGGTTTTCACGGGTATTAAATGAAGTGTTGACGTGCTTCCGGGTGTTTTCCGGGTATATATATATATATATATATATATATATATTAAAATAAAATATTTCTGTCAATCACCTCTGTGAATACTTATTTTCATAAGGATAATAAACCAAACTGCAAATAATTGCGAGCCTGGCCGCGTTAAGTATAGAAATCACATTCTACAACAAAACGCTTGGTTTTGATTTAAACAAGCACCAGCCGACAGGAATTAGGAACAATTCTTTCGGCTGGTGCTTCTTTAAATCAAAACCAAGCGTTTTGTTGTAGAATGTGATTTCTATACTTAACGCGGCCAGGCTCGCAATTATTTGCAGTTTGGTTTATTATCCTTATGAAAATAAGTATTCACAGAGGTGATTGACAGAAATATTTTATTTCAATTTATTCTGCCCTCTGGAAGCACGCTGTTTACTATTACGTGCCCCATGTCGGGATATTATTGTTTTGATTTCAACAGGCAGCTGTCGCTAGATGGAGCCTCCCCCATTTCGTTGTTTTACAACGTCGATCTGGCCACTTGGTTAACCCAGGCTCTTGTACTAGTCGTCTCGGGCTCGCCTTGCACTGATGAGCACCAGGAAGTGCGAAACTGCAGTATGCAAGTTAGTCTGAAACGGCTGGTACGAGAGTTTCCTTTAATTAGGAATAATTCTTTCGGCTGGTGCTTGTTTAAATCAAAACCAAGCGTTTTGTTGTAGAATGTGATTTCTATACTTAACGCGGCCAGGCTCGCAATTATTTGCAGTTTGGTATATTATCCTTATGAAAATAAGTATTCACAGAGGTGATTGACAGAAGTATTTTAATATATATATATATACATATATATATTCAATGGAAAAGAATTTTCTTGAACCTCTACTTGTTATATTGTAAATCGAAACTGTTTCTTGGGAATTAGGGTCCTTTTTAGACTAAAATAAGGTACATCGGTTTAACGCTTCGGCTAGGGTCCCTTAGCCTTCATCAGAAAATTTGTTTATTAATATTTATATGAGTCGTACATTAGCATCTAAAATAAGCTTACCTAGACAGCATGACTTCATTGCATGATGTTTTTCTGTGTTTCTTTCTTTTTTTGGACATATTCATTTTAAACACTATAATAATATAATAATAAAATTTTATGAGGAAATTTTTTATCCGATTGTTCTGCAGCGTGGCTTGGCGGAAAATAAGTTACTTCGCGGAATGGCCGCGATGACCAGACAGAAATCCGACTATCCGACTTCCTTGAGGAACGTACCTCTCGAATGTAAATGGCGGTAGTAACGTTATTGTTAATATTTATAAATTTAGCATTTTTATATAATAAGAATATTGGTATTGTTTTTTGGTTATTGTGTGAATTAAAACCATGTTTTGCGATGAAGAATCATATGCATTACACAAATTTTATGCTTATTTAAAAATAACAATATACTTACAATGCGCCATAACATGCATAGGGGCTCCTTGTACAGAATTTATCTATCAGTAGCCCCAAAACATGCTACAACACATTGTAGTATATCTTGCTAAGGTTAATTATTTCAGTTTTGTCGTTTACAGCTTTTTTATTTTTATGTATGTGTATCATTTCCATAATTTCTCTTTTTTTTGTTGGGTTCAGTGATTAAAATTCGTGTATTGTCATAGTCAAATTCGTGTTTTTCTACTGCAGAATATATTAAAATAAAATATTTCTGTCAATCACCTCTGTGAATCCTTATTTTCATAAGGATAATAAACCAAACTGCAAATAATTGCGCGTTAAGTATAGAAATCACATTCTATAACAAAACGCTTGGTTTTGATTTAAACAAACACCAGCCGAAAGAATTATTCCTAATTAAAGGAAACTCTCGTACCAGCCGTCTCAGACTAACTTGCATACTGCAGTTTCGCACTTCCTGGTGCTCATCAGTGCAAGGCGAGCCCGAGACGACTAGTACAAGAGCCTGGGTTAACCAAGTGGCCAGATCGACGTTGTAAAACGACGAAATGGGGGAGGCTCCATCTAGCGACAGCTGCCTGTTGAAATCAAAACAATAATATCCCGACATGGGGCACGTAATAGTAAACCGCGTGCTTCCAGAGGGCAGAATATATTAAAATAAAATATTTCTGTCAATCACCTCTGTGAATCCTTATTTTCATAATACGAGAGTTTCCTTTAATTAGGAATAATTCTTCCGGCTGGTGCTTGTTTAAATCAAAACCAAGCGTTTTGTTGTAGAATGTGATTTCTATACTTAACGCGGCCAGGCTCGCAATTATTTGCAGTTTGGTTTATTATCCTTATGAAAATAAGGATTCACAGAGGTGATTGACAGAAATATTTTATTTTAATATATTCTGCCCTCTGGAAGCACGCGGTTTACTATTACGTGCCCCATGTCGGGATATTATTGTTTTGATTTCAACAGGCAGCTATCGCTAGATGGAGCCTCCCCCATTTCGTCGTTTTACAACGTCGATCTGGCCACTTGGTCAACCCAGGCTCTTATACTAGTCGTCTCGGGCTCGCCTTGCACTGATGAGCACCAGGAAGTGCGAAACTGCAGTATACAAGTTAGTCTGAGACGGCTGGTACGAGAGTTTCCTTTAATTAGGAATAATTCTTTCGGCTGGTGTTTGTTTAAATCAAAACCAAGCATTTTGTTATAGAATGTGATTTCTATACTTAACGCGGCCAGGCTCGCAATTATTTGCAGTTTGGTTTATTATCCTTATGAAAATAAGGATTCACAGAGGTGATTGACAGAAATATTTTATTTTAATATATTCTGCCCTAGAAAAACACAAATTTGACTATGACAATACACGAATTTTAATCACTGAACCCAACAAAAAAAAGAGAAATTATGGAAATGATACACATACATAAAAATAAAAAAGCTGTAAACGACAAAACTGAAATAAATAACCTTAGCAAGATATACTACAATGTGTTGTAGCATGTTTTGGGGCTCCTGACAGATAAATTCTGTACAAGGAGCCCCTATGCATGTTATGGCGCATTGTAAGTATATTGTTATTTTTAAAAAAGCATAAAATTTGTGTAATGCATATGATTTTTCGTCGCAAAACATGGTTTTAATTCACACAATAAACAAAAAACAATACCAATATTCTTATTACATAAAAATGCTAAAATTATAAATATTAACAATAACGTTACTATCGCCATCTACATTCGAGAGGTACGTTCCTCAAGGAAGTCGGATAGTCGGATTTCTGTCTGGTCATCGCGGCCATGTAACCAAAGTAACTTATTTTCCGCCAAGCCACGCTGCAGAACAATCGGATGAAAAATTTCCTCATAAAAATTTATTATTATATTATTATAGTGTTTAAAATGAATCTGTCCAAAAAAAGAAAGAAACACAGAAAAACATCATGCAATGAAGTCATGCTGTCTAGGTAAGCTTATATTAAAATATTATTACCACAAAAAAAAATCACTAACCTTAAACCTTATTTTAGATGCTAATGTACGACTCATATAAATATTAATAAACAAATTTTCTGATGAAGGCTTAGGGACCCTAGCAGAAACGTTAAACCGATGTACCTTATTTTAGTCTAAAAAGGACCCTAATTTCCAAGAAACAGTTTCGATTTAGAATATAACAAGTAGAGGTTCAAGAAAATTTTTTTCCATTGAATATATATATATATATATATATATATATATATATATAGTAAACAGCGGCTGGTACGAGAGTTTCCTTTAATTAGGAATAATTCTTTCGGCTGGTGCTTGTTTAAATCAAAACAAAGCGTTTTGTTTGTAGAATGTGATTTCTATACTTAACGCGGCCAGGCTCGCAATTATTTGCAGTTTGGTTTATTATCCTTATGAAAATAAGGATTCACAGAGGTGATTGACAGAAATATTTTATTTTAATATATATATATATATATATATATATATATATATATATATATATATATATATATATATATATATATATATATCAATCAAATCAATCAAAACCAAGCGTTCTGTGATAAAATGTGATTTTTATCCTTAACGCGGCCAGACTAGCAATTCGTTGCAGTTTGGTTTACTATCCTTATGAAAATAAGGATTCATAGAGGTGATAGACAGAAATATTTTGTTTTAATATATTCTGCCCTCTAGAAGCATGCTCTTGAACTATTACATGCACCCCATGTCGGGATATTGTTTTGATTGAGACACGATATTGACCGCTAGATGGAGCTTCCCCTATTTCGTCGTTTTGCAACGGCGAAATATTCACTTGGGAACAATGAACTCTCGGGTCAGTCGTCTCGGGAAGCCTTGCACTGACGAGCGCCACCAGCGCGAAACTACAGTCTGCAAGTGGCCTGAGACGACTGGTGCGAGAGTTGCCTTTAATTAGATATAAATCTTTCGGCTGGTGTTTGTTTCAATCAAAACCAAGCGTTCTGTGATAAAATGTGATTTTTATCCTTAACGCGGCCAGACTAGCAATTCGTTGCAGTTTGGTTTACTATCCTTATGAAAATAAGGATTCATAGAGGTGATAGACAGAAATATTTTGTTTTAATATATTCTGCCCTCTAGAAGCATGCTCTTGAACTATTACATGCACCCCATGTCGGGATATTGTTTTGATTGAGACAGATATTGACCGCTAGATGGAGCTTCCACTATTTCGTCGTTTTGCAACGGCGAAATATTCACTTGGGAACAATGAACTCTCGGGTCAGTCGTCTCGGGAAGCCTTGCACTGACGAGCGCCACCAGCGCGAAACTGCAGTCTGCAAGTGGCCTGAGACGACTGGTGCGAGAGTTGCCTTTAACTCGATATAAATCTTTCGGCTGGTGTTTGTTTCAATCAAAACCAAGCGTTCTGTGATAAAATGTGATTTTCATCCCTAACGCGGCCAGACTAGCAATTCGTTGCAGTTTGGTTTACTATCCTTATGAAAATAAGGATTCATAGAGGCGATAGACAGAAATATTTTGTTTTAATATATTCTGCCCTCTAGAAGCATGCTCTTGAACTATTACATGCACCCCATGTCGGGATATTGTTTTGATTGAGACAGATATTGACCGCTAGATGGAGCTTCCCCTATTTCGTCGTTTTGCAACGGCGAAATATTCACTTGGGAACAATGAACTCTCGGGTCAGTCGTCTCCGGAAGCCTTGCACTGACGAGCGCCACCAGCGCGAAACTGCAGTCTGCAAGTGGCCTGAGACGACTGGTGCGAGAGTTGCCTTTAATTAGATATAAATCTTTCGGCTGGTGTTTGTTTCAATCAAAACCAAGCGTTCTGTGATAAAATGTGATTTTTATCCTTAACGCGGCCAGACTAGCAATTCGTTGCAGTTTGGTTTACTATCCTTATGAAAATAAGGATTCACAGAGGTGATAGACAGAAATATTTTGTTTTAATATATTCTGCCCTCTAGAAGCATGCTCTTGAACTATTACATGCACCCCATGTCGGGATATTGTTTTGATTGAGACAGATATTGACCGCTAGATGGAGCTTCCCCTATTTCGTCGTTTTGCAACGGCGAAATATTCACTTGGGAACAATGAACTCTCGGGTCAGTCGTCTCGGGAAGCCTTGCACTGACGAGCGCCACCAGCGCGAAACTGCAGTCTGCAAGTGGCCGGAGACGACTGGTGCGAGAGTTGCCTTTAATTAGATATAAATCTTTCGGCTGGTGTTTGTTTCAATCAAAACCAAGCGTTCTGTGATAAAATGTGATTTTTATCCTTAACGCGGCCAGACTAGCAATTCGTTGCAGTTTGGTTTACTATCCTTATGAAAATAAGGATTCATAGAGGTGATAGGCAGAAATATTTTGTTTTAATATATTCTGCCCTCTAGAAGCATGCTCTTGAACTATTACATGCACCCCATGTCGGGATATCGTTTTGATTGAGACAGATACTGACCGCTAGATGGAGCTTCCCCTATTTCGTCGTTTTGCAACGGCGAAATATTCACTTGGGAACAATGAACTCTCGGGTCAGTCGTCTCGGGAAGCCTTGCACTGACGAGCTCCACCAGCGCGAAACTGCAGTCTGCAAGTGGCCTGAGACGACTGGTGCGAGAGTTGCCTTTAATTAGATATAAATCGTTCGGCTGGTGTTTGTTTCAATCAAAACCAAGCGTTCTGTGATAAAATGTGATTTTTATCCTTAACGCGGCCAGACTAGCAATTCGTTGCAGTTTGGTTTACTATCCTTATGAAAATAAGGATTCATAGAGGTGATAGACAGAAATATTTTGTTTTAATATATATATATATATATATATATATATATATATATATATATATATATATATATATATATATATATATATATATATATATAATATATATGTATATATATATACATTTTTTTTTCATAACGGTATATCCACCTCTGTATGTACACGTTGTATCATCCTACTTTCCTCCGAATTCGGAGCTAAGTAGGTAAAATCGGAGGAGACTACGCATCCCTGTGTATAAGTATTTCACATCGTTAATAATAACATTACCGAGCGGTCAGCAAATTTTGATTTTGAGGTCATTTTGACGGTTATACAAATACAGTTATACAAATAAGTTCAAGTAATTGCTATATGTAGGCGCCACCAACTAAAACATATATACTGCATCGCAATAAATGCTGTGCGTACATGCTTCCGCAGGCGCATGTGCGTAGGATCCTCCGAAGTTTGGCAAACGCGCGGTAGGCCTATTTGTGCATGTACGTGACAGCAACAATAAACACTTTTATGAGTTAAATAAATATAGTTACGATTTCGCTTTTAATGCTAGCGTGTAACAAATTTAATTTGAATAAGATAAAGGAGTATAAATACATAGTTTTATTATAAATGTTTGATTGAATCAAATAAGTAAAAATAGGTAAATAATACTTCACATGTGGGTGACCCTATTGCCAACGAGGAACAGATGTATAATTTTAGTTATATACCGGGCGTCCACGAGATTAGGTACACCTCACTTTTGTCTTTATTTTTCAAGATAAACATTTGAAATTAGAATACAGAATATTTCACACAAAAATACATTGAAATAACCGGACCCAATAATTCACTTCCGGTTTAACCGGAAATACTACCAACTTCATGAATTCAAGCAGCACATATTTTTTTATCTTATCTGATAGAAGTTTCAATTACTTTTACAATGTTTTTTTTTTTAATTAAACTCGAATCAGAAATTATCTTCTAAAATACTACGCTTGTTGCAGAAAGCTAAGTCCTTATAGTGTCATCTTCAATTTCAAACTGTAGTTTCACATTCGTTTATGAATCGATTTTAAATTTTAAAATTGAGTTGGAGAGCTAATTTAAAGCTCCACCGGCACAATGTCAGAAAAGCACAGGATGTGTTTATTTTGGGCCATTTATTTTTTATAAAATATTTATTCCAAAAAATTTCAACGAATTAATCTAAAACAGTCCTTTGTATTAGGTGAAAAATGGGTAAATAAACCTTTCTATTAAATACTGTTGGTATTTACTAGGTATTATTTTTCATGATCACTAAGTAATTATACAAAATTCCATTTCTGATTCGATTGATTTTGAAAAAATTGTAAGAATAATTCAAATATCCATATCTATATCTATCATATAACATTAAAAAATGTAACATTAAAATAAAAAAAAGGTAGTAGTACTTCCGGTTAAACTGGAAGCATTTTCGCGGGTCTACTTATGTCTAAAAATGTATTTCTATACCAAATATCCTGTACCGTAATTTCAAATTTCCATCGTAAAAAAGAAAGAAAAACGTGCGTGCGTATGTACCTGATCTCATGAATACCCGGTATATACAGGAAGGGCGAACTAAAAAAGAATTAATGACAATATTTGAGGAGCATCCATGCAAAACCAGACATGTCCATAATTAAGTTGAAATGAGTTAGTGATGAATTTTTAAGTATTTTCTTGATTAAAATTCATTGCCGCAGTCAGAATCGTGCAAAACTGGATATATTATATGCTAAAATCATAGTAAAAACATGAAGTCCAAGCAAAACAGTACATGTCCAAACACTACAAAGTGAACAAAAAGTTCGTTCAAAATGGTACATGTCCAGTGATAATTCTTATGGGAGTAACATATGTGCCACCAAAAGTAGACTTGTCCAAATCTGAAATTTATCTGTAATGCCGCTTTTCAGTTTCTGTATGGTTCTGGATCGTCTCGATGAAGGGCAATAATAGTAACTAAATGTTAATAATAACATTTATGCTACTAAAAATTAATAGTTACCCGTGTCTCAAAGCGTCAATATAACCTTCAAATTCTAGTGTTTTAGTGTGTGCGATCTTTTGTTCTGTGCAATTGATGTAAATAAACAAATTTAATTAATAAATAAGCTATGGATGTGTCCGTGGGATCAATAAACGTGGGATCGAGAAAAAAAAAGAGGAGGAATGCATTTTCATTTTAGGTGCTATGTTTTAAGTTGTCTTCTGTAAGTTCGTTTTTTCATTCTTTTTGCGAATTTTCTGATACTTTTTTTATAAAGACTTTTAAATATTACAGTTGTATTAAATAAAACAAGAAAAAAAAAACAAGTCCATTAATTAGTCTGTGCATAACATGACATGTCCATTGATCAGTCCGAGCAAAACACGACATGTCCACGCCGTCCGAGCAAAACAAGACATGTCCAAACAAAAAATGGCGTTATTTTGGTTGTTTACAAAAAATATCATTATATTCAAATGACTTTGGCGTTCAGTACAAGCTGAGAATACATTGCAATAGAAATTTCGAGCCTTGAACATGCAGACTCGTAATGCAAGAAAATTTGCGATTATCTCAAAATGACTTTTACTGGACATGTCCGGTTTTGCATGGATGCTCTTCATTTAGCATGTAGCTAGCAGATTGATCAATAAAGAAATCTGCTACGCTAAAATGATGGAGGAAAATAATATTTAGAATATTGCGAAGGAGGCAAATCTATACACTTTTATTGAAATGGAAATGAGCATGGTCAGTCAAGATAAAATAAAATGATGTACAAAATATCTAAATAATTACAATATAAGCACTGTATCTCAGATTCAAATGAATTTTTATTGAAATGGAAATGAGCATGGTCAGTCAAGATAAAATAAAATGATGTACAAAATATCTAAATAATTAAAATATAAGTACTGTATCTCAGATTCGAATGAATTTTACATGAATTACATCATATATCATCAATTTTGCTTTAAATTGTTCTAGCGGATACAAATTTGTCAGATAATTGCACGCTGACTATACTATAGCAGATTCACTTTTTTAAAGTGCTTCGTCTATTATCAGCTATTTGGAGTGACCTTGCATACGTTTGCAAATGTTGAGATTACGTGAATTTGCTTGTGCAGAATAATCTCAATATGCTTTAATTAGAGTATTAAACGAAATCGATATACGAGATAAATGAAAAGGTTTATTCAAACAGAAATAACAAAATATATCTTAACACGCGTCTGCTCACTACAGCATTACTCTAAAGACTAACTAACAAAATGGACACCAGAAGCTTCTACAAGAAGGAACCGGATGTCAGTAGTACCAACCTATCAGTAGTACCAACCTCTTATTGATAACAGTGATACCAACTACATATCTTATAAGAAACTGAGTAATTGAATGTTTTATTTCAACACTTCCCCTAAAACTTCATATTACTTAAAAGTTTTACTTGTTCATTTAACATCCCGACACCATACCTGCCATATTCCGCAATCTCTCGAACTGCACACGTGGAATCGGTTTTGTTAAGATGTCTAATGCTTGGTCCTTACTACTCACATGCTCCAATACTAACTGACCTTCCTGAACTCGCTCGCGTACAAAATGAAAGCGTATGTCGATGTGCTTTGAACGCTTGTGAAACTCAGGGTTCTTAGCCAACTTAATCGCACTGGCGTTGTCCACCAGAAGCACTGGCACATGCTTCAGTGGAGCAAGCTCACTAAAAATTCGGTTCAGCCAGATAATATCCTTTGCAGCTTCGCTTGCAGCTACATATTCAGCCTCTGTCGTCGATAGAGACACACTCTGCTGTCTTCTACTTGCCCAGCTGATCGCTCCACCACTGTATTTAATAAGGATTCCACATACCGAACGTCGTGTCGTAGAATCACTAGCGTAGTCAGCGTCACTATAAGCTTCCAGTTCACCTACTCCTTTTGCTGCTTCGTAGCGGATGCCTGTCGTTGTAGATCCTCTCACATACTTCATGATACGTTTCACCATTGACCAGTGTCTCTCCTCGGGTTTCTCAAGGTACTGTGACACATAGCTTACAGCAAAAGCAATATCTGGTCGTGTAGCAACAGCTAGATACATGAGACAGCCTACCGCCTCCCTATATGGTGCTGTTGATAGTTCAGTATTCGCCACTTCTCTTGCAGGTGAACAATACTTCTCAATCGGCGTTGACACGGGGTTTGAGCCCTGCATTCTGAATTTTTGAAGGACACCCTCAGCATATATCTTTTGGTTGATAATAACCGATCCATCTTCCAGTTGTTCGATTAACACGTTCAGGAAATGACCGATTGGTTCAATGGTTATCTTAAATTCCGATTTTAACCTACACAGGAATTTATCGATGTCCGTTTTCGCCTTTCCAGCAACAAGTCCGTCATCAACGTACAATACCACTATTAATTTTTCCTCGCCAGTGACCCGATAAAACAAGCACGGATCTGCTGTACTCTCACATAACCCAAAACTTAAAAGTACATCTTTAAATCGCTTGTTCCAACATCTTGGTGATTGTTTCAGTCCATACAGGCTTTTTTGAAGTTTGCATACGCGATGAGTACCATCATCATATCCCTCAGGTTGCTGCATAAATATCTCTTCCTCAATTATGCCGTAGAGAAATGCTGTCTTGACATCAAATTGAGCCAATTCGAGATGCTCATTTGCTGCGATGCTTAGTACAGCCCGAATTGTGTCAAACCTGGCAACAGGGCTGAACGTCTCGTTGTAGTCGATCCCTTCTCGTTGACTAAAACCTCGGACAACCAACCGTGCCTTGTACCGATCTATTTCTCCGTTAGCTTTACGTTTGATGCGGTATACCCAACGATTTGAAACAGGCTTACGTCCTGCCGGTAACTCAACCAGAGTCCACGTTGAATTTTCCTCCAGCGACATCATTTCTTGTTCCATAGCCGTTTTCCAGTGCATTCGCTCTGGCGAGCTATTGGCTTCAGTGAAACTTCTCGGCTCATCTATTTCAGCTAGCATCGCTTCAATTAGACGCTCAGGTGGTTTAATTGATGTCCGATCTCGTAGCTGTCGCAGCACTGGTGGGTCAACTGAAACATTAGTCGACGAACCAGCTGTAGGTTGAGGCTTCTCGTCGTCTTGCAAATCAGGCACATTTTCACACTCTTTTACATTAGGGTCATTGTTCTCATCGTATGGAAATAGTGTTAGCATCCGTTCTACAGTCTCTGGCTTGAACACGACAGTCCTGCTCCGGGTTACACGACCTTCAGATTGCATCCATATGCGATAGCCGTTTACCTCTTCTGAATAGCCAACAAATATACCATGTTTTCCTTTTGCGTCCCACTTTCTACGTTGTTTTATGGGCACATGCACGAAACACTCAGTCCCAAACACACGAAGTACATTCAGGTGTGCCGTTTTTTCTGCAAACAACTCATATGGTGTTTTGCCATCAATACTGCTTGGCCGCGTTCGATTAAGAATGTAAACAGCAGTATTTACCGCCTCTGCCCACAAACATTTTGGAAGATTTTTCGCCAACAGCATCGTGCGGGCGAGCTCAACCACTGTCCTATTGGTACGTTCAGCACAACCATTCTGTTCTGGTGTATAGGGATTTGTGACAACTAATTTTGCTCCGTTCAATTTCATGAGCTTCTGCACGCCACTGTTATCAAACTCTGCAGTTTCTGATTTTTCTTTGAGGAAATACACAATTCGCAAGCGCGTGAAGCACAGAAAATATTTTGCTCCGCCTAGGGATGCGCACTCCATAGGACCACACAAATCAGCATGGATGATTTCACCAGACTCCGTCGAGCGCTGCTGTCGTGACTGGAAGATATTTCGGTGTTGCTTCCCCTCAACACAAGCACCACAAAACTCATTGCCCACCGTAATGTCGATCCCGTTTTGTTTCAAAAAGTTCTGTACGTGTCGTTTGTTTTGATGCCCCAAACGCTCGTGCCAAATTTGTAACGTACCCTTTACCGCTAGGTTTGCTTCTCTACACGATGCTTCCGGCTCCTTCACACGTATGTCCATTTTGTACAATTTACCGACACGAACGCCACGAGCCTTCACGACGCCATCTTTTGTAAACACGCACTCAGTTTTTGAAGTACTACATTTCAAGCCCTTGTCAACCGCACATGAGACTGAAAACAAATTTCTCCGCGCAGTTGGTACGAATAAAACGTTCTCCATGTAGCACTGCAGCCACTTCTCATTTACAGCGGCTTCAAATTTAATCGTTCCTTTGCCAAGTGCAGCCATCGTGGATTTATTGCCGATATTTATTGTTACAGGCTCCGCGAAACACTCAAATGTCGAAAACCATTCTCTTTGACATGTTATATGGTCCGTTGCGCCAGAGTCATTAATAAAGCCATCATTGTCAAGTTCGGCATTCATAACCTCACTTATAAAAGCTTGATCATTACCGCTGCCACTCCGCGCACTAGCATCTTTTTGTCCTATCTGTTTCTTAGGACAATTCCGATATGCCCTTTCTCGCCGCAACCGTAGCACTTAAAGTTGGACTTCCTTTCTTTGCTTTTCCCGGCTGTAAAAACGACGGATCTTTTCGCCTGTTGACTTTGTTCACTACTAGCGCCACCGCGTCGGCTTTTTCCACAACTCCTTGATTTGACCGCCATTAATACTACCAAGTCTTCCTGTTTTTCAGCACGCTGTTTCCGTTGATTCTCGTCAGACGTTAAAATTTGGACTAAATTGGTAAGAGATTGTTGATTTTCCGGTCGAGCCCACCAAGCCTGTCGAAGACTTTCATAGTCATCTGGGAGTGTATCTAAAAGTTTTACCGTCAAAGATGACTCATCCGGTTTTACATTTAGCTGTTGCATCCGCAAGACTAGTCCCTCAAATTTAGCTATATGCGTCACCATGTCATTATTATTCATACTGAACCCGAAAAATTCGGACTGAGCCGTGTGGGCCGCCTGTTTAGTTTGCTGCTCGTACACACTATGCAGTTTAAGCCACATTTCCCGCGCCGATTCGCAAATCACCAACAGCGCCATTACTTTGGCGTCCACAGTTTTTACGATAACTTGACTCGCTGCACAATCCGCTTTATCCCACGTGTTAAAGCTTAATTTATATTCACCTTTCTCTGCTACACTAACATCTGCCGCTAGTGCTGTCGGTCTCGTAATGTCACCGACACATACCTCGTAAGCTCCCTCGATTCCCCGCAGAAGATTTCTTACTGCAAACTTCCAAATGCTCCAATTTTCGGCAAACCTTAGTTTCTCAATTCCTTGGTACTCCATGCTTATTCTGTTGAGACAATGAATGACCGAAATTACTACTTAAACTCGCAAATCGTCGCCGATGTCCACGTGCACACCAAAGTAATATAACTAATATACCACGCCGAAAAACAAAGCAATTATTCCACACGCGAACCACGCTCTGCTACCATGTTGAGATTACGTGAATTTGCTTGTGCAGAATAATCTCAATATGCTTTAATTAGAGTATTAAACGAAATCGATATACGAGATAAATGAAAAGGTTTATTCAAACAGAAATAACAAAATATATCTTAACACGCGTCTGCTCACTACAGCATTACTCTAAAGACTAACTAACAAAATGGACACCAGAAGCTTCTACAAGAAGGAACCGGATGTCAGTAGTACCAACCTATCAGTAGTACCAACCTATCTTATTGATAACAGTGATACCAACTACATAACTTATAAGAAACTGAGTAATTGAATGTCTTATTTCAACAGCAAAGATTATATTATGTAGTCACCTCATTTTAGCATTAAAAATCTAAAAACCTCTAAAAAAAAGGAATAGGGTCAACTGACTTCATTTTTGTTGCGCAGAGTTCAGAAAGGCATTTAGAAAAAACAGTACCTTTTATTTTTTGGCGGAAATGTTTCATTTAATTTTTTTTTTCAATAATTAGGCAATTTTAATGGCCAATTTAATTAAATTAATTGAAAAATGTGTTATCATACACAATATGCCATAAAATTAGACGAAAATGTTTACTAGGAGGTTTTTGGGAAATTCGAAATGGCGGACCGGAAATCGGGCCATTTTCCAGAAAAAATGAGAGTGGATATTTAGGCCTTGAAAATCTGTACTCGGAGGTTTTCGAGGCTGATTACGAATCCGAGGTCTAATTTAAATTGGAGTGACTCGGCACCCATCTAGTCTCTCTCACAACTCCAAGAATATAAAATGTATATTAAACCAGAAAATCTACTTTTTTATAATTTTAAAGAAAATATTTTTCTTATACTATATTCTATATTGGATTAAAGTTGTCTATACAGAATTGATAGTTTGGGAGTTTACAGCTATTATTCATAAAAGCTGTCAAAATAATTATTAAGAAGTACAAGAAATATACCCAAACTGAGGCTGTATGTATTGCTAACTCCGTTATTATATTAGGTAGAAAGTCGGTTAAATGGAGAAAGTTTTAAATACTTTCTTGGACATGTCAATGGAGCTTCTAGATTTGCTTTAAATTTTTAGGTTATGAAATAATTGAGAAAAATCACAATAGTGCATTTTTGAAAGTCCATCATATTTCCATAATTTAAATTTGTATAACATTTTATGATCTAAGATAAGTAGGGGTTGGGAGAGAAAATATTTTTTGTTTTTGAGATATTAATTGGTTCTGTTACCAAAGATAAAAAATTTCTCGAACTCCGAAAAGTAAACAAGAATGGCTGAAATTTGGCACACGGGTATTTTTGAAGTTTATTATTTTCTTAAATATTTCGAGAAATATTGATCGGGTCAAAAAATGCTAAATTATTTTTATTATTTTTTAAAAAACGTTTGAAAAACAAAAAAGGGAACACGTGTCACAGCAGACAAATGCATGTATTACTCACGACACATTTTCTTAAAGAATTTTACGTGCTTTTAAACCAACTGTACTTTTTTCTGACAGGGTAATATCAAAAGGAATTATTATGAATTAAAAGCATCAAAACACAAGTTCTAAAATACCGAATACTGTTCGTAAATGAAATAAATCCACATTTTTGATATACCCGCATAAAAGTGAATTAAAAAAAGTTAATTATAACATTAAAAACTGTGTTACACATTACATAGAACACAGGTTTAGCTTGTTTAATTTTCTACTTTTTGGTAGGAATGAATTTCGCGATTTCACAACTATTTCTGAGGTTAATCTCAAAACTGTCGGAATTCACAAATTTCAAAGTGCTCTGTTTTAAAGATAATAAACGGAAAACGCTTTCCGGTATTATTAAGGTATCTATTATATTATTAAGAATGTAACCTGACAGGAATTGTAAATTTTGATCAATTTTTGAAGATAAAACAACATTATAAATAGAAGTGTTTTTTTCCGTGAAGTAATTTTTTAAAATGAATATACATTCTTCAGGAGCAATGCCCTATAGAAATATTTTAATACATCTGAAAGTCTACACCTTCTTCTTTAAGATGATTTACAGACATGTGACGCTTTTTGTGATGTTTCGCCTATTGGATTTTTTTATGATTTTTTAGCTTTCCTTGCATGCAATAGGAAATTAGTAAAGTTTACTTCGTTTTACATGAAAACTATTAATCCCACGAAAAAAATCATATGACAATTTGTTTAATTGTCCTCTTCTTTAAAAAAGAATTTAGCTTTCTTTCTGATCGATAAAAATTTCCCGAGATATTTAAAAAAAAAGGAATTTTTAAAATTCAAATTCAGCTGTTTCAATGCAGCGCCCACCCCATATGTAGATGTAAACATATTTATTTTTCAAACAATAATATTTTGAAAACATCATACCCCAAATTTTCAGATTAAAAGCTTTGATAACTGCACTATATTGACAACAACTTTTACTTTTTATGTGATCTCTTGTGCATTTTTTTATATTGGATGGTACTTTTAATTATCTGCGATGTATTACAATATTGCAAATTCAGTTTCTTAAGCTGATAAAAAGAAATAAAACCATTTTATTAGTAGCCTGTGGCCCAGTGTTTATACCATAATGCAGTAACTCATTTTTAGAATGACACTATTATGTTATTGTTTCTTAATACCGAGGCATACACACATACCTTTTAATTTACATTTCTTAATATAAAAAAAAAAATACAAGAGTTTAGGTAACTTTCTTAGCTTTAATTTAACTTTGGCAAACTTTTCTCACAAAATGTGTATTTTCTCAGTTATTCATTTTATTCAAAAGTCATCCCAGAAATCAGTTTTTTGAAGAATCGTTAAAATATGGCTAAGTTGACGTTCCCTTTTCTTTATATTAGAAACATTCAATAAAGTCAATGTGATCTATCTCCCGCAAATTTTAAGCTAAGATTGACGTTTTAAAATTGAATAAAATTATTTAAACGTTAGTTTGTTTAAACAGTGATTTTTTAAAGTGATTATTATAAAAAACCGATGCCTAAGGAATCACTATTTCCACAAGATTTTCCATTCAAGTAACTTTCTAAGAAAACATCTTGACTATATCTGTACTCTGATATCTGGAAATAATTGATCATAGAATTTTAATAAGAAAAACCGCTACCTAAGGAACCACTACTTCCACATCAAGATTTTTCATTTCTTTAAAGGAAAATATTTTGACTATAGTTTCGCTCTAGTATGCGGAAATAATTTGTCACAGAATTTCAATAATATTTGGGGCAGATGTCATAAAATAATTGAGGTGTTGGTTTTTAGAATATACATCAAAAACGAAGTTTCTGAATCCTTATTAGCTCCACTTATTTTCATCAATTACACCCCCCTCCACCCCTTCAACGAAATTATCTCAATCGGACGTCATTACAATACATACGTGTACCAAATTTCAAGTGAATATCTCAATTTAATTTTATCAACCACTTTATTAATGGAGTAGAGGTGGTGGGAGGTGTCGAAAATATAGACAAATCTGAGGCCTTGTCTCCTAGTATATACACCAAATCTCAAGTTTCTGTACTCTTACCAGCTGCTTTACTCATTTTCACCTGCTATATCTACTTACCCCCAATCCCTTCAGCGGAATCATCTCAGCATATAATCCAGTTCCAGATGTTGCTATAATACATACTTGTACTAAATTTCAAGAAAATATCTCAATTTGAAGGCCCTTTTTAATACTGGAGTGGGGGTATGGTGAAGGGGTTGAAAATATTATAAAAAATTTTAGGCCTTTGCTTCTACTATATAGGTCATATCTCAAGTCTCTGTACTCTTATTCAGCTTGCTTTACTTATTTTCCCCTATTTAACCCCCAACCCTTCTACGGAATGATCTCAAAATATAATCTAATAACTGATGTCGTTAGAACACATACGCATGTGTCAAATTTTAAGGGAAAATCTCAATTTTATTATTTGATCTTATTTTAATAATGGAGTGGGGGTGGTGGAGGGGTTGAAAAATGTTTTAAAACAGTCTGAGGCCTTCACTTCTAGTCTCTGTACTTTTGCCAGCTTGTTTTACTTATTTTCCCCTACTTAACGCAATTTACTTCCTAACCCTTCAACGGAATCATCTCTAAATATAATCTAGTTCCAGGTGTCGTAATAAATACGTTTGCCAAATTTCAAGTGAATATCTCAATTTTATTTTATCAAAACTTTTAATATTGGAGTGGGGGTGGTGGGGGGATGGAAAATATTGTAAAAAAATCCGAGGCTTTGGCCTCAAAGATATACACCAAATCACAAATTTCTGTATTTCTAAACTCTTACAAGCTTGTTTTACTTATTTTCCTATATTTACCCTTATTTAACCCCCAAGCCTTCAACGGAATCATCTCGAAATATAATCTAATTGCAGATGTCATTATAGTACATACATGTAGCAAATTTCAAGTGAAAAATCTCAATTTTATTTTATCAACCCTTTTAATAATGAAGTGGAGGAGGTGGAGGAGTTGAAAAATGTAATGAAAAAATCTGAGGACTTGACTTCTGGTATATACACCAAATTCCAAGTTTCTGTACTCTTACCAGCTTGCTTTATTTATTTTCCCATATTTACCTCTATTTAATCCCCAACCCTTCAACAGAATCGTCTAAAAATGTAATCTAGTTCCAGGTGTTGTTATAACATATACATGTACCAAATTTCATGCGAATATCTCGATTTTATTTTAGCAACCCCTTTAATAATGGAGTGGAGGTGGTAGGGGAATGGAAAATATTATAAAAATATCTTGGCTTCTTGTATATACACAAAATCAAAAATTTTTGTACTCTTATCAGCTTACTTTGATTATTTTCCCCTATTTACCCCCCAACCTTTCACCGGATATGTTCAAAAAACAATCCAGTTTCTGATCTCGATATAATACAAACATGTATAAAATTTCACGAGCCAGGGCTCGGGGTAAACATCAAAAATATCAATCAAATTCTGCGCCACCACAGCCGCGTCGCTTGTTCAAGCAAGTCGAAATTACTACTAAACATAAACAATCTATTTTCCAGTATTGTGAGGTCTCTCGAGTTTCAATGTTAAAGTGATTTATTGGAGGCTTTAAGATTGGGATTTGGGAATGTCCAAATGTCACGTGGGGCAAGGGGCCACATTTTGGGTCTATAGAGAGGCCACATTTTGGAACTTTGAGGGGGGCTACCGGGCATTTGCCTGATTGCCCGGCGACTGCCCAGTCCGACACTGACTGCTTGCTTTACTTTTCCCTATTTAACCTGACCATTCAACGGAATCATCTCAAAATATAATCTAGTTCCAGGTGTCGTTATAATATATACTTGTACCAAATGTCAAGTGAATATCTCAATTTAATCTATCAACTCCTTTAATAATGGAGTGGGGGTGGTGGGGATGGAAAGAAAATATTATTTAAAAAAACTGAGGCCTTGGCTTCTAGTATATATACCAAGTCCCAAATTCTTATACTTTTATCAGCTTTATTTACTTATTTTCCCTTATTTACCCCTATTTATCTCCAAGCCTTCATCGGATAAGTTCAAAAAACATGTATTTCCACATGTATATATACATACGTGTATAAAATTTCAAGTCAATATCTTAAACCGTTCCAGAGAAAACGTGCGCACAAAAAAGTTACAGACAGACCGACATGCGATAGACAGATAGAAAGTTTTTCTTCGCTGAAATTTAAAATCTCGACGTTTCATGACATCCTAAACCTATTTCAACAAGAAATGTGGAAGTAATTAGCATTGTGTCATAGAAAAGGACAGTTTCTATCATTCAAATTATTCACTAATAACAATATTTACGCATATAAGTAAACTCGTTTTTTAAATAACCCTTCATAGATTTTTAGATTTTATATTCTGTGAAATATTTTCCACTTCTTTATATTATTAGGATGACATACGTAATAAATAATGAAATGTTTTTAATAATAAATCATTCAGTATTTGTCGTACAAAACACAAAAAAGGAAAAATATTTTGGTAATCTGTACAGTAATATTTTTTTAAAATGAAAGCATTCTTCGGCTAATTCTTAAATGACAATTTCCTTTTAACTATATTAATAAACTTAAAAACAAAGGTTTATCCAAATAACTGTATCTTGCTGAATTTTTATTGTAGAGAAACTGGCAAAAAGCATTACAAACATTAAAAACAATTTTATTAAATGCACAAAAACACTATTTACATTTTTAAGTAAAAATATTTTTAAAAGCATACGAAAAGCTAGATTATGGAATAGCTATTGCTATTTACATATAGTTTTTCTTTTAGTTCTCATAGATAGTTTTTCTTTCCGCTGTTTGCAAAATCCTATAAAGAATATGTTTCACAGCTATTGCTAAGTTCCACCGGAACGTAAATTAAAGAAGGCGATTAAAAAGAATTTGCATTGCCGCCGCTGTTTTGCCCACCTCCTACCCTTGTCAGGTAGCAGATTCAGTTATTACACAATTTATTTTCCTAAAGTATACATTAGTACCTAACAGCCAGTACCATAAAGAAAATAAAGCGTCCTTTAAACCTAAAAGCTTCCTTTTATCCTTCAGACTCGTACCATAATCCAATTTTAAAGGAGGCTTTAGCAATAAGGCTTCCTTTTTGGTAAAGTGTCGATTTTGGACTTTACGCAAATTAAAGTCGACTTTATTGTGAAACATAACCCACAAATTTGATGACAGCAACATTTCCATTCGCATTCAAGCTAAAAATATAATAAAATGGGAGATTATCGGGTGTTATTTGATTCAAGCAGTAGTTCCAGTTCTTCTCAAGACGACGAAGAATATATTGTGTTGAGAAGACCAAAAATTTATAGACCACGTCAACAGTATTTTACGAAATACGATGATCTAGATTTTTTCGACCGATTCCGATTAACAAAGCCTACCGCTTTGGCTTTGTTAGAAAAAATAGCAGATGTAATAAGTTTTCCTTCAAACAGGTCAGTCCCTATACCTACCTACATATCTTTATATTTTTAGAATTTGTATGTACCTAGATGAAATGTAAATCAATTTTAGGGGTGGATGTATTCAGCCGATGGAACAGCTATTGCTAACATTAAGATTTTATGCTTCTGGAAATTTATTAATCTCTGTTGGGGATTTTGTTGGTGTATCAAAAATGTCTGCTAGCAGAATTGTGCGAAGAGTTTCTTTAGCCATTGCATCACTACGACCCCAATACATAAAAATGTGTGATACTAATGAGGAAATGGAATTCACGGCTGCAGAATTTTACGAAAACGCGAGTTTTCCACGGATAATTGGCGCAATAGATTGCACCTTGGTGAAAATAGATTCTGTAGGGGGACCTGAAGCCGAAATATATCGCTCAAGAAAGGGGTACTTTTGTTTAAATGTGCAAACAATATGTGACGCATCATTGAAAATTCGGGACATAGTAGCACGTTGGCCACGTTCTTTTCACGACCAGACAATTTTCAACAACAGTCGTGTGAAACGAGAATTTAGAAACGGCAAATATGGCAGATTTATTTTGGTCGCTGACAGTGGCTATGCAGTTGAACCATATCTAATGACAAAGTTGGCTCATGTTCATACTGAAGCAGAAAATCTTAATAGCGAATCAATAATAGGAACACGAAATGCAGTTGAAAGACAATATAGGGTATGGAAGCGACGATTTCCAATATTGCGGTTTGGAATGAGGGTCAAGTTGCAGACAATTATGACCATCATTGTGGCTACAGCTGTGTTCCATAATATAGCTTTAGATATAAACGAACATATTCCTGAGGAGTGGTTCGAAGCTCTAGACGATGAAGAAGATAACCAGAATGATGGCGATGCAGATAACGCAAATATTGGTATTGTAGGAGACAATATCCGAAGATTAATTAATTATAAATGAACATTTTGCAAATCTATAAGTTTATTTAGTAAACAGAGCAGTGTATTATGTTACATTTTTATTCAATAATTATTTAGGTATTTTGATTGTCCTTAATTTTTTGTAATTGTTCTTCTTTTAACGCTATCTCTAAATCTAGAAGTAATATCTTTTTTCTATGTTCTTCCTCTTCTCTCATGTTCTGAGCTTTTCTCAATTGTCTCTTCTTCCAAATACAACGCCTCCTTTTTATAATAATCCTCTTTGGACAATGCAAGTGGACTAATGATTGTTGGCCTTAATTTTTTTTGAAGCAGACTCCTTCAAATTTCGCCGTGTATAACTATTCTACTGTTCTATATGTCTGTATTCGCCAGCAATGGAATTAAAAGCCACCCCCACACACTCCCAAGCCTTTTCCTAAAAAATCTGTGTCTGTGATAAAATTTACCTTTTCCGCGTTTGTTACTTTGTTTGTTTCCTTATTTTCTATAACTTTTTTCTGGGCATAAATTGCCTCTACCAGTCGTAATTCGTCTTCTTTCGTGAAGTGCGAACTTTTCTTTCTTTTCATTTTTAACTCATCCGTCATTATAAGCAAACAGAAAATAATTAACTTTTAAACTTCTGTCAATATGCTGCCAAAAAACGTAAATTAAGCGTAACGCCGTAAGATCTTCATAAATCCGTATTATCACAGTTTTTTCAGTCCAGCCAACATAACAATAGCAGAGAAAGCCTCCTTTTCCAAAAGGACGATTTAATTTGATTTATGGTACACGACAGACTTTAAAGGTGATTGAAAGTCAACTTTAGGCATAAAGTATACTTTTCTTAAAGGATACTTTTGGCGTTGTTTATGGTACTGGCTGTTAGTATATGATTGCAAACTTTTAGGGAGCTATGTATTTTTACATGATTGAAAATTACTGTTCCTGTACTATTATTGGATGAAATAACTTGCGGGCCGAGCTCTTCGTTTCACCAACAATTTTACACAGCACTGTGGTAACATTTACGACAAATATTTAGCCATAACATAATATTGTGACAATATAATTAATCTTATTCTTACATCGAGATTCGGTGACTCATTTTTATCAGTTGCAAAACGTAAACATCTCGGTAATCGATCGCCTTGCTTTTCACTATGGTTTACAAAATAAACATTTTGTATTTAAATATTCGCTTCTACCAGTAGCTAATCGCCCTACAAAAAAATCTCGTTTGACACGTTCGTGCTTTATAATTAATTTATTACATTCTTGCATTATTGGATTTTATGCAATATTGAGATCAGCGCATATCACGGCACGCGAATGTGAACCTTTTAACCGATGCTATCGAGCGCTGATAAATCCATAACAGTTAAATTAACTGGTAATATGTCCACTTAGACGCGGCAACAGTGGTGGAGGAGAGCGCGCATATTAGACATCACGCATTAACACATGGGAGGCACATATACTGCTTCGCATCAGGAGTCCAGTATATATGTTGTATATTCCGATTTTTTACACATATACAACTTGTATTAAATACTAAAATAATTTACCCCTCTTTTGATGCCATTCTTATATTCGCATTAAATAGTGTTTTGCAAAAAAATATTTACAGACATAAGTCGTTTCATTAGGGCGGAGGTTTGGGCGTCTGTAGTCCGTTCAAGAGGTGAGTATGATAGCTGTGCAAATGCTAGGGAACATTGCATTAACTAAGGATAGGTTTATAAGATATGCTAGAGGTTCTGCAATAAGGTCTGCGGTTGATTTCAAGACCTTAACAGGTATTCTGTCGATTCCTACTGCTTTTGAGTCTTTTAAGGAATGTATATTATATACCTCCAAGGGATTCGCTTGTTCTAGGTGAATGTTTGCATTGTTTAGAATTACATGTTCTAGGTTGATGTCGTCATTATTATTTATATTTGGGCATGCATTTATGAAGAAATTGTTAAAGTTGATTAATATGTCTTTTATTGTTTCGCCATTTTTGATAAAGTCGTCGGGATTAAACGACTGATGATTGTTTGTTTTATTTCTGGTTATTTCACTAACCACAGTCCATGTTGCCTTTGTTTTATTAGATGATTCTCTTATGTATCTTTCACTGGCTGATTTTTTTGCCATAGATATTAATTTCTTTAGGACTTTTGTATGATTTTCATATTTTTCATGTGAAATTTGACCTTTATTTTTTTGTATATAAAGCCTTTTTTTTCTTTACATGAGATTTTGATTCCCTGCGTAATCCATGTATGTTGTTTTGGTCTTTTTGGTGTTTTTACAGTAAATATTTGGTCCATTATATCCGTGATAATTTTAGAGAAGCGTTTATATGCCATATCAGGGTCATTTTCCATATATATGTCTTCCCATTTTTGGTTTATTAATTCCTGCCTAAGATATTCTATTTTAAGCTTCGAGAAGCATCTGAATTTGAGATTACTAGTACATTTATTTTTACTTGCTATTGGGAGTGAAAATGGAATCATTTGTCCATGGTGGTCGGACAGAGATGTTGGAATGACTTCCCCTTCTTCTTCAATGTGTGTAATTATAAAGATATTGTCAATAATTGTTTGAGATATTGATGTTTCTCTAGTAGGTTTACGTATTTTTTTGTTGAAGTCGTAACTGCTCATTAAATCAATAAAGTGTGCTTTACTCTTATTTTCTGATATGAGGTCTATATTAAAGTCTCCACATATAACGATGGTATATGTAATCATTTTGGTTTCTATCTTGTTAAAAATATTAATTAAGGATTCAAAGAATATGTCAATGTCACCTTGTGGTGGTCTATAGATGGAGAATATTAATAATCCCTTACTTTCTATTTCGATACAGGAGCATTCTACAACAGATTCAACGCTTACTTGTTTTATGTCTGCTCGCTCTCTGAACTGTATTTCATTTTTTGTATATATGCATGACCTTCCATGTTCTCTCTCATTTCTTGACCAACACGATGCTAAGTTGTATCCATTAATTTTTATAAAAGGTTCCTCTAGAGGTACTAATCAGTGTTCTGTTAGACATATTATATATGGAGATTTTAGCAGAGTTTTTATGCAGACCTCTAACTCGAGTATTTTATTTCTTAGAGACTGAATGTTTTGATGAAATATATTGATGTTGTTTGTACCTGAAGTAGGTGGTTGCTCCTTGCCTATACCTTTATTTGTTTTTATAGGTACTGTGTTTTCAGAAACATTTATAAAAAATCACTTGGTCTATCAGCTTCATTTTTTTAAGATTTGGTTCTGACTGAATTATATTTTCTAAAGTCGAATCGTTGAAAGCCTACCCCTTGTGGCCAAAAATTTTTTTGATATACTTCATCTTTCGTTGTAAATGGCACTCCGAACATAAAGCACCTATTCTGGTTTCTTCTGATGGAAGTTCTTTCAGCACAAAGGGTATATCTTTACACCCAGGTTTCGTATTTAAGTATAATTTGATTTTATCAGCATTTGCATGCCTTTTCACCCTTGTTATTAATAGCCATACTCTTTTTTCTACACCTGAAAAGTCTTGACCTGTTGCAGGACTTTCTCCAATTTCTTGTTTATTTTTTGTATTTCCTCTGTGTCTCCTGTTCCGCACATTTTGAAAGTTATTTTCTCTTTCTCCTCCCTCTAGTTCTTTGCTGTCTTCAGTTGATACATCATAATTAAGAAGTTGTGATGTTTTTCATTTTTATTTATATTTTTGTGTACATTTGGTTTTGGTTTGATATTTCCTTCGTTTCTTTTATCTGCATGTTCATTTGGTGTTTTTAGGTTCATTGGTGTTCGACACATCTGCAGAGTACTTTTTATTTTCTGCTAGGTATATTAGTTTTTGGTAGCTCTTGATTCACGTCAACTTTTGATCGTCGGTCAGCAAGGTCAACCTTTAATTCAGCGAAATATTTGTTGCACTGTTCACTAACTATTATTGGAAGTTGTGCTAGGAGGTTCTCAATCGTATTTTTCATAGACTTGAGTTCATTTTAAGCTCTTTTACTTTCTGATCTGCATTGTTTACAATAATACTTGATGATGTCTTTTTAGCGCAACTGCACGAAATTCTGTGCTTGTTACTTCAGAACATTCTTGACATTGCAGGAATCACATGTTACTAATTGTAAATTTGGTGATTCAGTAGAATTACATAATTTGCAAGCATTTTTCGAGTCCGTTTCGACCATAACCACACTTTTTCCACGAGTTTTGTTATGAATGTTTTAGTTTAATGCTTTTGTAATAAACATCTGTTAGGTTTATTTCTAGGTGGTATTTATGAGTTTTATACTGTTATCTATCACTTTATATAAAGTTTTATGAATTCGAAAAATTTTGCGTCTTTTCTTCTTTCTTCTTCTTCTTCACCAGAATTTTTTCTGGTTTTTCCTTTTCTATTTACATTAAGGACCAGATTATTTGCCCCAAACCACTTATTAGGTTTGTTCATGTGTGTTGCTATAGACCATCATCTCATCGACATGCCAGAACTGGAAAACATGGAAGCCATCGCCATAGTAGTTTCAACGGAACGAAGTGGCCCACTCAAGATAGCTTCCTGTTACCAAGCACCTCAACGTCCTCTCCTACACCATGACCTGGAGGCCCTCATAACACGGGGTACCCAGATGGTGGCTATAGGAGACTTCAACGCCAAATCACCAGCTTGGAATTGCAGGCTCACTAACACCCGTGGACGGGCGATGCTGCGATTCCTAGAGGATCATCATGATGTACAGGCGTTAGGTCCAGAAGAACTGAAATTTGACAACAGAAGACATAGGCCTGACGTGCTGGTATAGTCCTGCTCAACGAGATGACCTTCACTGCCGAACTTCAAACACAAGCTGAAGGCTCCTCGGATCACAATTCCATCTTCCTAAAACTAGGCGATGGTGTCCCTGAAGAGGAAACTTTTACTAAGAGAAAAACGAACTGGGAACAGTTCCGAGCAATTTTGCAAAGGAACATTGCACACGTTCCCAGAATTGATAGTGAGGAAGAATTAGAAGAGGCGATCATCTCTCTGGAAAACCACATCCAGGCAGCGCTAACGGAAAGCACGACGGAAACTGTAACGAGAAGAGTTGCAATGCCGATGGGAGAATTCCCTGAAGGTAAGATGCAGCTCATTCGAGACAGAAGGCGGGTTAAGAAACTGGTGCAGAGGACAAGACTCCCTGAACACCAAAGGGAATACAACCAACTAACTCGAAGAGTTAAGGAAGCCCTGCAAGAACACAGGCAGAACAGATGGCAACGTCACCTAGAGTCGCTAGACCCTCATTACAGAAGCACGTGGACTACCCAGAAGGCTCTGCGTGCCAAGCGAAAACCAGTCCCGCCTATCCACGGAGAGAATGGTATTGTCTACACTCGACATGAAAAAGCCAAGGCTTTTGCCGACAGTTTATAACTGCAGTGTAGGGAAAACCAGATCGACGATGAGGACGAGGACTGGGAGGATGATGTACGCAGTCAGACGGCTGCGCCGCATGCTAGCTGAAGAAATAATCCCCCGCCCTTCTCCTGAAAAAGTCAGGGAAATCCTGAGGAGCCTCAAACCCCGCAAAGCCCCGGGGTGCGACGGAATAGAAAACATAGTGCCCAAGAAACTACCCCTCAAAGGAGTTGCAGCAATGGTTAACATCATCAATGCCATCTTAAGACTACGTTATTTCCCCACCAAGTGGAAGAAAGCAGACGTCATCATGATTCCCAAACCAGGTAAGAATCTAACCTTTCCGTCAAATTACAGGCCCATCAGTCTCTTACCTGTATGAGTAAAGTAGCAGAGAGGATCATTCTGAAGAGACTTAAAACCCCTACCGATGAGCTCCAGATCATCCCACCCACATTCCACCGAGCTCCAAGTACTTCGTCTAATGGAGTACACCACGAAGGGTTTCAACCACCGTCAAGTCACAGGAGCGATCTTTTTAGATGTAGCCAAGGCCTTCAACAGGGTTTGGCATGAAGGTCTCCTGGCGAAGATGTTGTCGATGGGTTACCCTGTCGGCATAGTCAAGCTTGCGAGATCCTACCTTCACCGGAGGCAACTCCGTGTGAAGATTGTCAACAAGCTGTCAAACTACAGGCCCATGGAAGCAGGTGTACCGCAGGGATCGGTACTCTCTCCCCACCTGTTCACCACCTACACCTCCGACATACCAAGAACCGCAAGGACCTCTTTGGCACTCTACGCAGATGACACGGCCATAATCGCAAGATCATGGAGTGCAAGACTTGCCACCCGCAACCTCCAGGAAGCAGCATCCCTTCTAGAAGAGCGGTGCAACAAGTGGAAAGTCAAAATTAACGCGGAGAAGAGCAAAGCTATTCTCTTCAAGAGAGTCAGGAAGCAAACTCCCACAGGACACGTCTCCTTGAACGGCGAGAACATTCAATGGCACGATACCGTCAAGTACCTTGGCGTTATCATTGATCGAAGCCTGATGTGGAGACATAACACGGAAGCAATAATACAGAAAGCGAGGACGAGGACGACTCTACTTTACCCTATGATAGGTAGGCAGAGCCGACTCAATCTGAGGAACAAGCTCAAGCTTATCAGGACCCTCATTGCACCTATTCTGAGCTACGCCTCCGTTGCCTGGGGATACCAAGCAGCCTCCCATCTGAAGAGGATACAAGCCGTGGAAAATGTCGCACTTCGGTTTGCCGTGGATGCGCCATGGTTTGTCAGAAACGCCGACATCTTCAGAGACCTGGAATACACCCCAGTAACTGAAATCATCCGGGACAGAGCGAAGAACCTATACGCCCGTGCAGCAGAGCATGGGAATCCGCTGGTCAGACAGGCAACTGACTATGACCCCAACGACGCTCCGAGACACAAGAGGCTGAAGCTCCAGATCCTGGATAATGGGTAAGTATAACTAACCCTTTATCTGTTACAGCCCGATCTGCATGCCACAGCGCAAGGAGACAATGACCAAAAACATCCTATTACCCGATCCCGGGGGTACCAAGCAAACAACTAGCTCGGTATCCTTACCCTAGCCCGTGCCGGCCTCTGACGCTAAGAAAGCGTCTCTGACCGAACACAATGCTGAACTACACAGTTCACACTTCCTTCCGACAAAATCGGAGCACATGATGCCAATTGGCACCCTGGGCTTCCGACTAGTCAACACCCCCAAATCCCTTTCAAACTCCGAGAGGGCTCGGTAACAGCCGTTCCCTCTCACGACAGACGAAAGACGCTCCCAGGAGCCTATACATGTCAGCGAAGAAAGAAGATCAAGACAGAAGAGCGCCAGAAGAAACGACTCAGCTGGCAGGGTCCAACAGCCAGGACCAGGGGAGGTTTGCTAACATCACCAATACCGTCTGCATTTGCGGGGGGGATAGACGAAAAAGCAGGCCCACCCCTTACGAGGCCGGTCCAGGTCTACAGTGATGATTGGGGCAAAGAGCTCAAGCTCGACCCCTATTCCGAGACCGTCATCTTTAGTCAAGAATATTGGCGCGTGTGTTGCTGGAAGCAGATCTCAGCAACTAAATCATAAATATGCCGTTCATTAGTGTCAGATCATATAAGAAGAATAAGAATAAGAACTTTATTTTCCCATTTGGATCTAGTATAAGATATTGGATGTGTCAAAATATACAATTATAATAACTATAAACTACAACTAAGAATAAGGCACAAACCAACATATAGTAAAAATATCACACACTAATACACTTAAGACTAACAAATATAAAAATAAAGGAAGTTACTAAACATGTGAGCATAGTGTTTTGTATACAGTTTATAAAAAATAATTTATTACAATGTATACATAATCATTTAGTGCATAGCAGAATTAAAGAGAATGTACATGTAATTGTGTGAATTTGTTGACCGGGTATTTACATATTTAAAAATTCCTCTATACTGTAGAAACCATGTTTAAGTAGGTAATCCTTTAAATGATTTCTGAATTGAGTAATGGAGCAGTACTGTTTTATTTCGTTAGGCAGTTTATTATAAAGTAGACCACCCTGATAGTATGGACTCATCCCGTATAGCTCAAGCCTATGAATGTCATATTGTAGATTGCTATTTCCTCTGGTAGCGTAATCAATCAATCAATCAATCAATCAATTTTATTTGTTCCTTAATATAGAATTACCCATAAGGGTGTAGAACATGTCAAAATATAAAATATTAAATACAAGCTACTCATGTATAAAATTACAATAAGTTGATAAAATATAAAACCATGATAAGTGTACAGGACAAATATAAAACATTATTAACATTAAAATTACACATTAAATTATTAAAAACTTATAAGTATCTCAGTTCATATTTTCTATTTGTTTGTCTTCGAAAAATTCACTGAGGCTATAGTAGGCCTTTTTAAGCAGAAGGTTTTTCAATTTTTTATACATCACTTTGTTGTTGAGGTTTCTTATAGTTAGTGGCAGTTTATTATAAATCTTGATTAAGGTGTGGTAGACATTTTTCTGAATATATGTAGTTGTTGGTATTACAGGGTACAGATCTGCTTTATTACGTGTGCTGTACTTATGAAATTTATCACAACTTCGAAAGAAGTGTTTGTTTTCGCAGACAAATTTGACTGATTCGAAGATCATGATGCTGGTTAAAGTTAATATTTTTTCTGACTTAAATACTGGTTTGCATGATGCCCTTTGGTTTAAATTATAAATGTTTCTAATGCATCTTTTTTGTAGAACAAATATTCTATCTACCTCGCTCGAATTTCCCCAGAATATGATTCCATATTGTATTCTCGATTGTACATATGCATGGTAGCTAATCTTAGCTACATTTTTATTATTTGAATTAGCAATGATTTTTATCGCATAGGAATACTGAGCAATTTTTTTTGATAATACATTTATATGAGGTCTCCAGTCTAGTCGTCTATCAATTTGTAATCCAAGAAATGAGGCATCGCTTACTGATTGTATAGTTTTTTCTTCGAATTGTATATTGAGGTTATTTTCCTCTATTAGAGGATAAGAGAATTTGATTATATTCGTTTTATCCACATTGAGTAGCATGTTATTTTGGACAAACCACCGTTCCAAAGTAGATATTGTTGAATGTATTTTCGTCTCTAAATCTTCTTGCGACTTTTGGTTGAAGACTATGGAGGTATCATCTGCATATAAAACCACATGATCATCTATGCAATTTGGTAGGTCGTTTGTGTAGAGTATAAATAAGAGGGGGCCCAAAATAGATCTTTGTGGCACTCCTTTAGTCAATGTTTCCATCTCCGAGTTTATTTGATGACCTGTTTCGTTGTCATTTTGTATGATACACTGGGCTCTGTCATAAAGATATGATTTTATCAGGCTCTTACATATTCCTCGAATCCCATATTTTTCCAGTTTTAATAGCATTATCCCATAGTCGACACTATCAAAAGCTTTTGACAGGTCTAGTAAGACAGTGGATACACATTCTCTGTTGTTTAATGACTCTAGCACTTTGCTTAGTAGTTGGTACATGGCTCTAATTGTTGACATATTTTTTCTGAAGCCATTTTGCTGATCTGTAAGAATTTTCCATCTATTAATCATCAATCATGATTGATGCAATGTTGGGTGAAGTTTTTAAAATTTAATTTCACATATATTAATATGCTGTAAATGTAGTGCGAAGGTAGGGTAGGTATCCTCGATGATTTAAATTTTTCTCTACAGCTGTCTCTTAGATTCATGCCCAACATGTATCTAATGGCCCGTTTTTGTAGCTTAAGAGGGAACAACGCAAGTAGATCAGTTACAATTTCTACGCGGGTGTGACAAATGATTACCGCAGCCGGCTCTAGTTTTTCTGTCCCTACTAAGTCCGTACTTTCTTTGCAATTGAAGAATACGTACACATATTATGAAAGGTCAAGCATAATCGAGACCCGAGAGATGGGTGCAATCCGATTGATACCTGTAATAACTGATTTTGTATATGTGTACTTTAAAAAATTTCTAAGGATTTTACCATTTTATGTGCTTATATTCTATTTTTTATATCATCTTTAAATTAAATGTCTATTATACTTACATTATTTGCATTTTGTATGTATTTATATTGCCTAAATACCTACCTATATAATTACTCCTTCAGATTCTCGAATCTAACTACTTTCTTTTATATTTTAGATAATGGTCCACTTAATGTTACATGCAAATAATAAAAAAATATATACAGACTGTTTTGAATTTGTTTTTGAATTACTGTATGCAGTTTGGATGAAATAAACACATTATTTAAGTTTAAGATATTGACTTGAAATTTTATACACATGTATTAGGTATAACAAGATTTTTAACTAGATTGTTTTTTGAATTTATCCGGTGAAGAGTTGGGGGGGTAAATAGGGGAAAATAATGAAAACAGGGTGGTAAGAGTAACAAAATTTGGGATTTGGTGTATACAGGGTGTTCCTTAATGATGCTAATATTTCAGGGTGTCATTCCTTAGGTCATTTTTATGAAGAAAAGTTCATATGAACATATGTCCGCAACGGCTTAAATTTATTTCTACAGGGTGTTGAAATTTTTTTTTCTAATCGTTATTTTTTAATATCTCAGAAAGTATTTTAGACATTATTTTCAATTATTATTTTCAATTACTTCCACATCCACGTAGTGGAATAGGGGTAAATAGGGGAAAATAAGTAAAGCAAGCTGGTAAGAGTACAGAAACTTGAAATTCGGTGTATGTACTAGAAACCAAGGTTTCGGATTATTTATATTATTTTTCAACCCCCACCACCCCTACTCCATTATTAAAGGAGTTAATAAACTAAAATTAAAATATTCACTTGAAATAATAGATAGAGTTCTCCAAGCACCCTATACATTATCATTTGGGCTTGATGGCATTCCACTGTACGTTCTAAAAAAATGTATATTTACATTAGCGATACCACTACATAAAATCTATAACTTGTCACTGCACACCGGCATTTTCCCTGAGTTCTGGAAAAATAGTTTTTTATCACCAATTCACAAATCTGGTCCAAGAGATGACATCAAGAACTATCAAGCCATTTGCAGTCAATCCGAGATACCCAAGATTCTTGATTGCTTGATTACTACTAAAATATCATGGGATACTGCACATATTATCAGCAATGAGCAGCACGGTTTTATGCGTAAAAAGAGCACCTCAACTAATCTACTTCTTTATGAACATTTTATTCTCAATGCTTTTGAACATCGATCACAAGTAGATTCAATTTACACTGACTTCACGAAGGCATTTGATCGTGTTGATCACGTATTACTCATAGCCAAACTCAAGGCATTGGGTGTTGAGGGTTGCATGCTTGAATGGATTCATAGTTATTTATATAACCGAACACGGTTTGTCAGATGCTCAGGAGCCGTATCATCTTCTATTAAAGTTACTTCCGGCGTTCCTCAAGGATCGCATATTGGTCCATTATTATTTAACTTATTTGTTAATGATATTAGCGAGGAACTTATTAACAGTAATTATTTAATGTTTGCTGACGATTTGAAGCTGTTTAGAATCGTTGACAACTCTTACGATGCCTCTCTTTTGCAAAGTGATCTCGATAATTTAGTTCGTTGGTGTGACATCAATCTATTAAAACTTAACCCTGCCAAGTGCAATCAAATTTCTTTCACAAGAGGCAATAATCCTGTAATATTCAACTACCATCTAAATAATGCTACTTTAAACAGGGTAAATTCCATAAAAGATCTTGGTGTAATATTCGATTCAAGGATGACATTCAAACCTCATATATCAAATATCACAGCACAAGCACTGAAAGTGTTAGGTTGCATCAATAGGGACTCTACCTTTTTTTCTATTGACATATATAAATTGCTCTACTCTTCTCTGATAAGGAGTCTGCTAGAATATGGCTGTGTGATATGGAATCCAGCATATGTTGTCGATAAACAATCCATTGAGAATGTCCAATCTAGATTCCTTTGACAATGTGCATTCAAGATGGGTCATCCAATAGGCGAATATTCCTACATTGATATCTTACACGAACTCAACCTTCTATCACTTGAGTGTAGAAGAGTGCAACTCGATTTATGCTTTTTGCATAAATTGATTAATTGTAATATAAACTGTCCAGAGTTACTTCAGTTGATCAGCTTCAACTTAAACGATCGCAGAACTAGAAATTCAGAACTCTTTAAAGTACCTTTTCATGTTACAAATTATGGTCAAAATGAGCCCATATGCAGATTACTCTGTACAGCAAACTCTTTCCATTAAAATATAGAACTCTTTGGCTCGTCACTATATACATTTAAAAACCAAGTTAAATCTTGTATAAGTAATTAAAGCTTGTCTAAGACATGGTGTAGCATAATATTGATTTTATTGTATTTACAAAAATTTTATTTGTCTTGTTTTATTCATTATTCCATACTATTTTAATTATGTTCCTATTTATTGAATTGTAAAATGAAAATGGCTCTGCCGTATAATAATAATAAATAAATAAATTCGGTACGCGTATGTATTATAAAGACATCTGGAACTAGATTATATTTTAAGATGATTTGGTTGAAGGGTTGGGGGATAAATAGTGGTAGATAGGGGAAACTAAGTAAAGCAAGCTGGTAAAAGTATAGAAATTTGGGATTTGGTGTATATACTAGAGGCGATGACCTCAGATTTTTCTATAATATTTTCCATTCCCCCATCACCCCTACTCCCTTATTAAAAGAGTTGATAAAATTAAATTTAGATTTTCCCTTGAAATTTGTTACACGCATAACGATATCTTAAACTAGATTATATTTTGACATGATCGCGTTAAACGAGTATGGGTAATTGGTGGTAAATAGGGAAAAATAAGTAAAGCAAGCTGGTAAGGGTACAGAAACTTGAAATTTGGTGTATGTCCTAGAAGTCAAGGCTTCATATTCTTTAGTAATATCTTTCAACCCCCACTACCCTTAATCCATTATTAAAGGGGTTGATAAAATGAAATCGAGACATTCACTTGAAATTTGGAACACGTATGTATTATAACGACATCTGGAACTAGATTATATTTTAAGATGATTCCATTGAAGGGTTGAGGGTTGAATAGGAGTAAATAGGGGAAAATAAGTAAATCCAGCCGGTAAGAGTACATAAATATGGGATTTGGTGTATATACTAGAAACCAAGGCCCCAGATTTCTTTCTAATATTTTTCAAACACCACCATCTCCGCTCCATTATTAATGGGTTTGATAACATAAAATTGAGATATTTACTTGAAAATTAATACAAGGATGTATTGTAATGACATCTGATTGAGATGATTCCATTGAAGGGGTGAGTCGTGGTAGGTTGTGAATAGGGGAAAATAAGTCGGGTAACTAAAAACTTAATTTTTAACGTATATGGTAGAAACCAACGCCTCAAGCTTTTCTATGCCATCTGTTCTAAATATTATTAAAATTCTATGACCAATAACTGTCACACGCTAGAGTGCAAATCTAGTCAAGATGTTTCCTTTAAAGTGACTTGGATGAAAAATTTGGATGTGGAAGTAGTGATTCCTTAGGCAGCGTTTTTTTGGTATGTGTTAATAGGATATAGAACCACATATTTCAATTAGAAAAATTATTTTATCGCTCCACTAATGGCGTCCCTGCGAGCATGTCCTCTGATATTTTTTACCAAAAAAGTGGTACACCACTGACATTTTTCCATGGATATTTTTCCTGATTAGCCTGATCAATTCTACATGAAAATGGTCTCTGCCGTTTTTCTCATCAGATGCACAGTTCTTGACTAAAACAAATAAATTCATATTGAAACTAATTACACAGGCACACACACACACAAAACAAAATTGTTAGTATATTAGAAGTCAAGACCTTAGATTTTTTATAATATTTTCCATCCTCCCATCACCCCCACTCCATTATTAGAGGGGTTCTTAAAATCATACTGAGATATTCGCTTGAAATGTGTGGTACACATGATATATATTATAACGACATCGGGAACCAGATTATTTTTTGAAATTATTACTCCACCCCTTCAACGGAACTATCTCAATCAAACGTCATGCGCCATTACAATACATGTACGTGTACTTTTCAAGCAAATAACTCACTTCTATTTTATCAACTCTTTTATTAATAGAGTGGAGCTGGTGGGAGAATTGAAAAATAAAATAAAAAAATCTTAGACCTGGCTTCTAGTATACACCAAATATCCAGTTTCTGTACTCTTACCAGCTTGCTTTACTCATTTTCTCCTATTTACCTCCCACCTCTTCAACGGAAAAATGACAAAATATAATCTAATTACAGATGTCGGTATAATACATAAATGTATCAAATTTGAAGTGGAAATCTCAATTTTATCCTATCTATCCTTTTAATAATGGTGGTGGAGAGGTTGAAAAGTTTTATTAAAAAATCTGATGGCTTGGCAACTAGCATAAACACCAAATCTCAAGTTTCTGTACTCCAGCTTGCTTTATTTATTTTCCTGTATTCATACCTATTTAACCCCCAACTCTTCAACGGGATCATCTCAAAATATCATTTAATTACAGATGTCGTTAAATACACACATGTACCAAATTTCAAGTGAAAATATCAATTTTATTTTATCAATCCTTTTAATAATGTAGTGGGGTGGTGGAGGGGTTGAAAAATGTTATAAAAAAATGTGAAGCCTTACTCTCACCAACTTGCTTTATTTATTTTCCCCTATTTCCCCCTAACCCTTCACCGAAGAAGTTCGGAAATCAATCCAGTTACAGATCTCGTTATAAAAGACATGTGTAGAAAATTTCATGTCCCAGAGAAAATGTGCGCACAAAAGAAGTTACAGACAGACAGACCGACAGACAGAATTTTTTTCTCTCAAATTTAAAATCTCGACGTTTCATGACATTCTAAACCTATTTCAACAAGAAAAATTTTTGAATTTTTTTTACAATTACCTACTATATTCCACTCCACTACGTGGATGTGGAAGTAAGATATAAATACAATCCAGATGATATATAAGAACAATAGAGGAGATGTTTACCGTTGGGAAAAAAGAATTATGCGTAAGTATAATACTTACATCTTTTCAAACTTTTCTTTCATTTTTTTTTTACTTGACACTAAACAATGGTAGTCATCAGTAAATTATTTATTACTCGTCTTCAGGAACTGTACAAGGTAACTAACTATTTATTCCTAATAATAACAATGAACAGAATAATGAACACCTTGTGTTTATTTCATTGTCCAAAAAACGAAATGTCGAAGTGGCCATAATATATATAAATATAGAATTATTTCGATTTTTATTTAATTTTAAATTATTGTAATTATTATTATTACTTGTCTTTGAAAAGTATTCAAACGAAAGGAAAAAAAAAGTAAAAACATTTGAGATTCGAACCTCCAATATTTACGAATATTTGAACGACAACGCTATGTCGAATTCATGTAGCTACTAGAACTATGTGATAAACAGCAGCATTTAACTTTTATATTCAATAAAGATAAAAACATCAATTTCTCAAAGTCTTGTATTATGTATGGATAAAGATAGTACGAATGTATTGAATAAATGAATGCGTCTCGTCGTCAGGGTCATATTAAATTCTATCGCAGTGGTTCCATCTACTAAAACAGCACTGTACTAAAAAATATTATTTAACAAAAAGCTGTTTTTGGCAAATTGGGCGATGTTATTAAACTGAAAATAGGTGTAAGTTGTACATAAATATATCCTACAGGATTGTTGAAGAATATTTTTTGTTAAAATTGGCTTATTAGGGAGATCTCTCTTCACTCGATGTGTTACCAACTGTTCCCCACTAACCTTAGATCGCGTTGTTCCCTCTTAAAGATCCTTTCAGACTCTGATGAATTACTCCATAAGATTACACCGTACGTCATAATAGATTCAAAATGTGCGTGGTAGTAAGTTTTGACAGTGGTGAGACACACTTCTTTGAGTTGTCTTAGTGCATAACATATGCTGGATAATTTCGTACTCAGCAGGCTGATGTGTCCGTCCCATTTTAAGAGTTCGTCAAATACTACACTTAAGAGCTTGAAACTCGTTTGTTTGTTTTATAGTCTTATTGTTGACTCTTATAGGTGCACTCTGCTGTGGTTTTACATTCGATGAGCGAAAGCTCATGTTAACAGTTTTTTCCTGATTCATAATTAAGTTATTTTTACAAAGACATGAAAACACATCATTAAGTTTTTGATTTGTTTCCTGTACTAGATCTGTATAGTCACTTGATTCTGAGATAAGAGAAATATCATCGGCATACTCTACCACTGTAGATAGTTTGGTCGAGGTCATTGGTGAATATAATAAATAGCACGGGGCCCAGGATTGAGCCTTGTGGAACACCATGGTAATTGGTCATAGTTTTTGATTCTTGACCATTGCATATAACGTACTGTTTTCTTTCCAGAAGGTAAAATTTAAACCATTGATTGCAGGTTCCTCTGATAGCAAGATTATTCAACTTGCATAACAGCATATTGTGGTTGACACAATCAAAAGCCTTCTATAGGTCAATATAGCTGGCTGAGATGTTATTGCCATTGTCAAGATTTTTATAAATCTCCATTATAAACTCCACTAGGGCAGACATCGTGGATTTTCCTTTCGTGAAACCATGTTGTTTGGTAGACTTTAATTTGTATTTGTTTAAGAATGAGAGTAATCGATTTAACATGGCTTTCTCGATTATTTTGGAGAAAACTGATATTAAGGATATTGGCCTATAGTAATCTATTAGGGTTTTATCACCTTTTTTGTAAGTAGGTACAATTTTACTTAGTTTTAGTAACTCGGGAAAAGTTCCAAATTGAAAACTGTTATTTATGATATACGCAAGTACCTCTGCTATAAAATCTTTGCATTCTTTAACTAGTTGAGCTGTTACTTCATCTGGGCCACTTGAGTTAGAGTTTTTTAAGGAGTTTATGATTTGAATTATTTCATTGGTACTGACTGGTTTTAGGAACATGGTTTCATTATGCGTAGGTGCAGGAAGTCTATAGTTATCGGGGTCAGCAGGGAGATTTTTTGTTATGGTTTTTGGTATGTCGATAAAGTATTTTATAAATAAATCTGCCATGTTCTTAGGATCTGAGATAGTATTGTTATTAACAGTTAAGAATGGAGTTTGGTTGTTTGTGTTTCCTTTTTGATTTGAGTTACTTTTTAAAACATTCCACATCGCCTTTGCTTTATTTTTTGCCTTAAGAAGGTAATTGTCATTATTCATTCTTTTAGCTGCTCTTATCACCTTGTAAATTTTTTTATATGCTCTGTAACGTGTTAAATCCATTAAGCCTTTTTTGCTTAGCAATGACATATTTTTTAGATTAGCTGATGACTTTCTTATACCTCGGGTTACCCACGATTTTGATTTTTTATTGACATTGGTAGAGGCACAATTTACTAAAGGAAAAGATAAATTTATATAATGATGTAAAATACTATTAAGGTTTTCAAATTGTTTATCGACATAGGTTATGTCTACACTATAAACATTCTCCCATTTTTCTTTAAGCAAGTACGATTTATGACACTCAAAATTTTGTTTGGAGTAAAATCTCCCTTTAAATTGTGTTTTAGGTGGTTCTATTGTAATAGGGATATATAAAAGTTGTCCGTTGTGATCAGACAAACCGATTTCAGAGTTAGTGCAGATATGATCTTCTATATTACACATATAGTCGATAGTTGTTTCCGAGATAGATGTTATCCTTGTAGGTTCTTGACAAATTATAGTTAGAGAGAATGAACTTAATATGTCCAGTAGTTCACTACGGTCTTTTGAATTACTTAAATAGTCAATATTAAAATCACCACACACTATAAGTTGCTTAATTTTGTATTTGTTATGCATAAGATTGAGAGATTCATTTAAACGGGCTAAGAAGTCCCTAACATCGGAGTTTGGAGAGCGATATATACATATAATGTAGTGATCTATTTTATTAATATTTACTTTTACCCCTGAGCATTCAAACACTTTTTCTAAATTGAACTGTTTGATATCAACTAATTCGTTGGATATTAAATTTGTTTTGACATAGATGGCACTACCGCCATAGCCTTTGTCTCTGCAGGAGGCACTTGTAAGTGCATAGTCGCCTAGGTGTACAGCTATTATCTCGTCTTGATGAAGCCAGTGCTCAATTAATAAAATAACTGAGACATCTTCTTCGTTGGCAAATATTTCTAACTCACCATTTTTATTTCTTAAGCTTTGAATGTTCTGGTGTAGTATTTTAAGCTCGTTTGTCCAATGAGTTGGGAATATTTCGTGGTCGTTTATGAAAAAAATTGTATCTCTGAACTTTTACCCCTTCTGGCCATGTGCTTCCAGTGTATAACTGATCCATGAGATCCAAGTTAGCACCCATCTTATATGCCGAGCTCATTGCCGTTTCTTGTTTTGGGAGTGGCTCAACGATAAATTCATACCCCTCAAATTTTTTTTTCCAGATAAGTTTTGATTTCATCACCTGTTGTGTCTCCGACTTTACTGACCGAAAGCCATACTCGACGTTGGTTTGCAGCAGAGAAAGTAGTATTCTGGACCTGTGCACTACCCCTTATAACCGTACGTTTTGCTCGTATGTGATTTGGTGCTTGATTATTTTTTTCACTTGTAGATGTTTGTTCGTGTTTGTTACTACTTTTATGTGTAACTTGAGTCCATTGGCTTTGATTTGTAGGTGAGGTAGGCCTTACTTCTGGATCTCATGTTTTTTTAGGAGTGTGATATCTTTCAGCTTTGCTTGCATGGCTATTTATTTTCTTCGGAGGGACTGTTATTTGTTCATTCTGTTCATCAGTTGTCAGATTAATTGGTGTTTTTGCCAAAGAACTGGCTGTTCTGTTTGGTGTTTTTTCTGTCTCTTTCCATTTGGCTTCATTTATGGTGTTCTTTTGATCCATATGTTTTTGGGTTATAAACCTTATTTTTTTCTTCTAAATTATTAATTATATATGCTTTGTCTTTTATAATTGTGTCTTTGTCCTTTATTATGTCATTTAAAAGTCTGATTTGCTCCTTGAGATAGATAATTTCCGTCATATTTGAGGTTATGTCAATGTTTTGTTTTTCACAGCATTTTACAAAGGGAGTTGCTACATGGATGCCGCGGCGGACATCTATCATTTCTTAGCCGTCCGCCGTGGCAATTGGTTTGGATAGATACTATTTATTCTGTGCTATAGCGGTGTTCTCCACGCGGATCGCTGGCCTATGCGTAACGTTGTCGCGTTTTGGAGCGACAGGTCCTGGGTTCAAATGCTGCCCACTGGACTTTTTTTTTATATTTTATAACGATTAATATCCTTTTTCACAAATTCTTGTTGGATTTGACAACAGAAATGTTCTTTTTTTTTCATATAATAATTTATCTCTTTCATGTGATGGTAGTTGGGTTAGTTAGGTTGATTTTTATCTTGCTAAATAATTGTTAATAAATTATCAGCGCCGCAGGCAGCATTAGCATCGCAGACAAAAACGGGGGGTGTGGGGGGTGCCCCCCCCCCGCCTTCTTTTTTAGAAAATTGCATAAAATATTCCAATTTCTCTGTGCGGCGGTTCAAGAAGTCGTGCAAAAGCGAATGCGCATGCGCGGCGGACAGCTAAGAAATGATATATGTCCGCCGCGGCGTCCACGTAGCAACTCCCTTTTACAAATGTCTTGGATAGATATGGCATTTTTTTCTGATCAGCAAAACTATTATGGAATATTTCCCCACAGTTAATACAAGTTACTACAGCCACTGGTTTTCTTTTACAACATTTAAAGGTTCTTTTTTCCAATTTCACATCGGACGCGGCACCGTCCGTCTCGCCCGCCATATTCGATGATGCCCGCCATATTCGATATGATCTGGTTCTGTTCATTTGTGTCGAGCAACTTGCATGAAATCAAATAAATCGCTGATTTGTTGCTCGAGGTCAGGAGTCCGAGCAATAAAATCAGAGCATGGAACCATAACCTCTCAATCCTTTGTAAACAAACAATAAACCTGTCGGCGTGTAAAATAAGTTATATGTATTTATTTATTAAAAATGTCCAAGGAACAGGGAGATGTTATTTTAAATGCCATCGTAAGGGACGTGCAAAATAAACATTAAGTTCTGCAAGCCGAGGGTGAAATTTGTAATATCGAGTACAATATAATTAACTCAGTTCTTAACAGACAGTGGTAGAGTGAAAACCTTTTTAAATTTACTCCTGAACTGAACACTTTAAGAATTAATTTAAACCAAAATGACTTCTGAAAGTGATGGAAGTTATAGTGAAATGGAATTAGAAGATAATGGACAATGGAAGAAAGTGAGACACAAAAGAAAAACAAAAGGAGAGGCAGCAGGAAACATAAACAAAAAGAACAGATTAACACAAGAAGATGTCAATGAAATAATATTAGGTTCAAATGCTAGCAGTGCAAAAAACACTGAGATAAATACATCCACAAAAAACCAACAAAACAAAACCAATGCAATATACACACACAAAAACTATTCAGCAAGGATGAGTGAAATGCTACACAAAAAATTCAAACACCTATTCTACATCACCACTATGACTGACATAACTAGAAAAGATATGTCTGAAATATGGGAGGCAGCACATCCACAATCAGATGAAGTCATAATACAAACAAAAAAGGATTCCTCATAAAAACAAACAAAGAGAAGAAAATAATCACACAGATTTTAAATAAACTTATATCTGACAAAAAAATAAAAAATTACCAAGAAACCTCAGACTCATACATTCCCAATCAAGACACTCCTTTAACTACAAGTTCATACTCGGTAATTATTGGGTCAGTCGAACATGAAATAACGGACTCAGTGATAAGCGAACACATTAAAAGAATGAACATAAGACACCATTACTGCAAAAGAATAATTGCAAAAGTCAACAACAAACCAACACTAATGATTCGAATAATAACGAACTGCTTAAAATCCAGCGAGCAACTGCTTAATGAGGGAATATTCTACAAACATAAACACTACCCAGTTTTTCCAAGCCTACCACCTGCTCCAATTCCACAACCATGCCCACGATGCTTACAATTTACACACACTAAAGAACAATGCACCACTCCATTAAAGTGTACTAAATGCAACGGACCTCACCACCATTCCAAATGCAACCCTCCACTACCAATGAAATGTACGGGCTGTGGATCAGAAGAACATGCTGCATGGTCACTCAAATGTCCAAAAAGACCTACACAACCAATACAAGGCCTTCCTAACACACAGATTAAGCCACTAAACAAAAAAAGCCAAGAAATTGGTAAAAAAAATTACAAAAAACTCTAAAATTCATTCACCAATTACAATACATGACATGATAATAAACACTTATATATCAAAAATAAACAAAGAAAAGAATAGAGATAGAGAAGAACTACTAAAGAAGCTAAGGAAACGATTCGTAACACAATACAACATCGACACAGTGGCCTCGTTTTCGGGGAACAGGCTGTACATCTTAATGTTTGATTTAGACGAACCCTTAACCATCTCACCAACTGAACCACTACCTGGAAAAAATAATATTCAAGTTCACGTCGATGCCTAAGGTACTGTACGCTAATGTAAATAGTTACATTCCAAAAAAACATAATCAACAACATAATAGAAGAAAATAAAACTAACTGTGCACTATTCGTCGAAACTAAAACAAAAGGAAACAGTAATACGCATTACAGAAATTGGGATGTATTGCAGTTTAACGGAAATGTGATAAATAACAACATAAGAGGTGGAAGTCTAGTTCAAGTAGATCCTATTTTAAAAATGAAAAGGGAAAATCCTCCGTGGATAAACAATCCGCTTAACGAAGTCACACATTTTTCAATACCATTGTAACAAAAGTCAAATTAAGGGAAGCCAAGTCCGACCCTGTCGCTTAGAATCACCGTATTTAGGACAATAACGTAAGATACCGGCCATAGCAAGGAACAAAAGGGGTTTTTTTCCATCTGCTGGACTGGTATTATAAAATGTTAACTATAGGCCATATGATAAATACCGTGGTCCGTTAGGTAATTTCAAATGCGTACGGTTTAAAGTAAAGAAGATCCTAAAGGGGTCGAGGGTGTAAAGTTTACGGCCCACTTTGGAAACGTATGATGTCGATGGAGAGATTATCACCACTCTTGGTTTAACTTCGGTTCGGTCACCATCTACCTACAGGGTACCTATTAGTACTATAGTAAATTCTCATTTTGCGAACCTTTTTCAATTGTAAAGTTTAAGTACATTTTGTTTAGTATTTTGCCGGTTTTAATAAGTAGAAGATTAATGTGTTGTAATCGAACTAAGGTTTAGCTAAAGATTTGAAATTGCCGCGGACCATTTTATTTCTTTATATAGAGTAATTATCGTTTGTTAATTTATTTAATCGTCTTTAACGTCTTAACGTCTTTAACGTCTTATTTATTTATTTATTTAAGTGTTTGTGATTGTCAATTTCATTTGCTTTCATTTTCTTATGTAAATATAGTGGTTTAAGTGTTTTGAGAAATCACGTGTTTTATTTGCTGGTCATGAAATTAAGTTCATTTTACATTCAGTAAAGTTTGTTGGTGAAGTAACCTGGTTGATGGACACCAAAAAGGATAAAATCACCTAGAAAGCAAAGGGTAAGCACAGTTTTGTTTTCGATGGATATACCATAATATCGACGGAGTTTGCAAGGTGATTGGGCCACTCCGTACTCTGCCAATGGTAATGTCTAATTAAATCATGTAATCAGGGGAATAAAACCCCAGTTATTACACCATTCCAAGATGATAAAATTCACATATTCTTGGTATATATACATCCAACATCAAATATTGAAGAAACAATTTTTACTAAAGCAGCCTTATATAAATATGGCATAATAATAGGTGATTTTAACATCAACAGAATAAAAGACCGTCAACTTCAGGCATTTTTGAGTAACTCTTCCTTCAAGAAGGCTGACACATTTATTATGAGGAATAACCCAGATACAACACCACATCTATTACTATACACCGTTAATATTGAAAACAATATAAACAAGATCGAAACCTACCCTGACATAGGATCTGATCATTTGGCAATAGAGGTAAACATAGAACTTGATAAAGCAATAAGTGAGGTAGAAGAAGAGCGAATCAATTTCCACAAATGCGACATCGAAAAAGTTAACACAATAATTGAAAAATACGTAGAAGAACGTCAACACCTTCCAATTGATGAACAAACAATAAATAACTTTAATGAAAAATTAACTGAGGCAATAATACATAACTCTCCAAAAAGAAGAACTAAATTCTACTTGTACGAATTACCACCGTTTATCATTAGACTAATAAAAAACAAGAGGAAAATGTACAGAGACTACCTACAGAATAAAAATGAAGATTACAAAAGATTTCTCAACGATTACAACAAAAATATTCAAAAGTTAATAAAAGAGGAACAAGGAACACAAATGGACAAATGCCTGTAATGAGGTAAATCAACAACATGGAAGAAACTATTGGCAACAAATCAGAAAATTATCGAGATATAAACAGACCCCATCCATAGCAGCATTGAAAGAACATGACATATCCTATAACAGCGACCTTGAAAAGGCAGAACTATTTGCTGAACATTTTGAAAAAACCTACAGGATAAAAAATGACAACCAATATGACGAAACAATTTACGAAGATATAAGAAATTGGTGCAATAATTTTTTCTCAGAAGAACTGTGTAACGCATATTTTGTACTTTATTGGGCTCTCCCTCTATGTGGCTCATTTTGGAAAATGATGCAAACAATAGGCACACAAAACAGATATTAAAGGCGTATTCATTTACATAAGATTGAACTGTGTGTGTTTGAGTGATTAAATTATTATGCACACTGGAACACATTGTGTTAGGCACCTGTTTATGTTGGTCTCAAAACTTTAGCGGTATTGTGGGTCACCTATAGATAATAACAGCGTGCGAGCATGTTAAGTACCTCAATCGTACGTCACTGCGCGATTTACGAGTCTTCATTAAGTCGTCTTTTTTAATATAGATCTTTAAGCAAAGTGGATTCGATTTGGAAGGACTAGGGAATCAAAGGGGTTTAGCGGCCATTTGAATGATCGACAAAACACACGTGTGGTAGCTGATAGCATTCCAGTATCAAAAGAGTTGAGAGTGTTCGTAATTTGTTTAAGAAAAAGGCTATTTCTTAGCGAAAGATGTTGGGTTTTCTTATCATGTGGGAGGTCATTTATAGTAAATGTGTGTGTTGAGTCCTGAAAAGAAATTTTATATTTTTAGATTTACCGGTCTATTAGTAACCGCCTAAACGAACACCTCAGTAGCTAACCACGTGCATGTGCCCCATATGCGTACCCTGGAAGTATATAGCGTAAATCTACTACGTATTGTCCTGTAAGGAATAATTTTAAACAACATAGTATTTGCTGCCGTCGTTAGAAAAGTAACTGCCCGTCGTTGAACCGCACGAGTTGTACCTGCTAGTCACCCGCATTCACAGTCGTCGAAATATACCGCCGTCGAGGGACGCAGCCCCGGTTATGTAATGCTGGCTGGTTGAGGATGTCCTGGCTCCCTGTCTCTCAGGTCCTAACATAAGAAAGGTCAGAGTGAACCATTTTTGTAAAGTCCCGTCAATTAATATTCACATAAAAACTGTTAAATTCGTACATCATATATAATACGTTATTTTACTGATTAAATTTCTTAAGTGAACATATATATAACATATATACATACATCTTACAACTTAACAAACTGTGAACCTAAAATAGTACTATTTATGGGGGTTGACATTTTTGTACCATTATCTACTTTCTTCTAGTCTATTCACCCTTATGCGACGTTGTAATGATAATTATAAAAGTGAGCAAATAACTTTGAGAGCCCGACTTACTTTTTTTTATTTATAGTAGGACTATAACCACCCCACAGAAACTAGGGCTGGCATTTTTTCTTGACCTTAGCTTCACCAAGGTTAAGTGGCTACTATCACCATTTATTATATAATAATAATAATTTGAAGGAACAACAGATTCCTTACCCACACCCCTTGCCTTCGACACGAGAGCTGCCGCCTAGCAGAGTGGAACGTACGTAGGGGCGTTACAACTGCTAGAACAAAATAATACGATAAACGAGGAGACATACTTCGAAATATTAAATAAAGGAAGAAACACAGCCCCTGGAAAAGATAACATATCCAAAAACATTATTCGAAAACTAGGGTACAATGTACATCTCTATATTATTAAAATATACGAATACTGCCTTAACAGCCATTACTTCCCTATGCAATGGAAACAAGGAATTGTTATCACCATCCCCAAACCAAACACCAATCAACATAGAGTAGATAGTTATCGTCCCATAGTTTTGCTGCCAGTGTTGGGTAAAAATCTCGAACAGTTACTTAAAAAACTTATCTTTGACGCTATTGGCCACAATATTCCCAACTACCAATTCGGATTCCGCGAAAAATGCTCCACAACGCACCCACTGACAATCATCACATCAAACATCCAGGCAGCGAAACTCGAAGGACGACATAGTGCGGCAATTCTTATTGATATAAACAAAGCATTCGACAGTGTATGGCATGTAGATTTGCTATATAAGTTGGCAGTGCTGAACTGTCCAAAACATCTTATATACATAGTAAAAAATTATTTAAATGAAAGAACCTTACAAATTAGAATAAATACGAGTTACTCCAAATTATTTAAAACACAACAAGGACTACCACAAGGCTCCCCTCTCTCACCGCTGTTGTACAACATTTTCTGTTACGATATTTACAACTTTGAAAAAGACTTCGAATATTTTAATCCTGATAGATATATCCTACAGTACGCTGATGATACTGCCCTAATTAGCCATAATAGCACCTTAGAAAAAACCGTTGCTGAATTGCAAGAACTAATGAACAGGACAATGACATGGTTCAACAAATGGAGACTGAAACCCAACCCAACAAAATCCCAATACATTATTTTTAATCATGCACCGAACAACAATTCGCCAACAGTTACTGTCAACCACCATAATTTAACCTCTCAAACAATAGTGACATATCTAGGCATAAGCTTAGATCAAAAGCTAAACTTCAACCACCACACCAAATCCATAAAAAAGAGGTGTATCTCTAGAAGCAAACACTTTCGCTGCATGACCTACAAAAATAAAGGAATCAGCAAAAAGACAGCAGCACACATATACAAATCGATATGCAGACCAATGTTAGACTACAGCCATCCCATCTACTTAAATGCCAGAAAACCAGCAATAAACAACATCCATGTTGCAGAAACATCATCGCTCAGAGCCATCACTAAATATCGACACCCAAGAAATCCCTTGCACAACCCACCAAACACTCTTCTTTATCAAATAACTAATACAGAGCCAATTCCACAGAGACTATTTAAACTATCCACTAAGTTCGCCAAGAATGACCACAACGTAGAAATACTTCAACCTCTGTGCAAAACAAGAAACCATGAAAGACCCAGCAGCAGGAAGTTTCCGGACAGAACCCTGTGGGAACACATTCGTGAAATAAGGACCACATGATAAAAAGTCAATAATAATTATAACATTGTAACATATTTACCTGATTTTTTTCTTTTTTTCTTTCACATGGTATTTAAATTTTGCTGTCTGTTATCCATACTTATTACAAAATTTATTATATTATTGTTAAAAAAAAGGCTGAAGGACTTCGGTCAATGGCCATTTGGGTTTTTACTCAATAAAGTACTTTTATTATTATTATTATTATTATTAACTAGGTACCTACCTTTGCCTACCAATATTTATTGATACGTATTTTTTTACAAGGTGATTATGAATTAGCGGTAGGTGCAGTATTGTATAACCTTACAAAATTCGAAATCCTGCAACAAATACCACCTTTCACTGTTCATTTGTGTTTTGAATTGTTTTGATTGCAAATGCTGTCACTTGTCAAAATAACCTGCTAAAATGTGATTTTTTAAAATCAGTTGATCTCATTCTAGCAATACAAATGAACAAACCTATTGAGTTTACTGATTGCGGGTAGCATAGCCCTATGTCAAATGATATTTATTTACTTTTATTGAATCATTTCGATTAATATAAAGTAGTAGAGTAGTATTATTATGAGAAGATGCTCGGGGTGGAGCTAACGTGCGCGAATATTTTAACCAGTGACACATCATCTGGGGTAGAAGGATATATAATAATTGTAATAAAATTTTCGAGGTCGAAGAGCTGTGTAATGTAGAATATTAAAGCTTTGTCACACTCTGGTGTTTACGATGAAGACATTCTTCACTGAAAGTAAGGTTATATCACTTAATTCAATCAGAAACGGCGAACACAACAAGTATATCGCAGCACAGAGCCTGTAACTGCAGGTTGACGGGGCCACTGGCTTTGACGTCAAATATGACGCAATTCGCTGTCATTGGCCTAGAACAATGGAGACACACAAAATCGTTTCTGCGCATTATTTTTTGCAAGCATCTTCTCATAATAACTCTACTCTAAAATAATATTTACAATAATTGGGAAGTGGTAGCAAAAATTGTCGGTCGACGCTTATGGCAACGCTGCTGCTATCTTATGATTACGAACTATTCCTTTGTCGGTCTTTTTTTATGAATTTCAAACTGACTTACTGATTACATCATATAATAAATAAATAATAAAGTATTTTTACTTTTCATTTCAATTATAGTGTTTGGTTATGTCATGCCGCCGCCGACGAATTTTAAAGAGGTTTTTAAATGTTGTCCAAAAAAGCAATTAACATCGTAAGTATGCATAAAATGCATGGGAATATTCCATACAAGTTGTTTAGAAAGAAAGAATGTTAAGGTTGTGTCCAACAGTGAAATAATTTGTTGTGAGTAGTGATGGGCGATATCGTGATTTTTCAATCACAACGTGAATCGTGACTGTGATTTTCTTATATCAGTGAATTTAAAACGTGATGTGATCACGACTTCACGACTTTTCAGAATGCAGCGAATGGGATAAATTGTTAATTGTTTTCTATTCCTAAATAAGCGTCGACGTCGACAGACTGTGAATGGTGAATTCGCTACTTTGGTAATCTATGCGGCCGTAGATATGTAATACGTATGATATTATGAATTAATTATGATACATATTGAATGGTATAATGAACTAACCTAATTTGTGAATTGACGATAAAGCAAAAGCACTAATTTTTGAAAGAGACGCTTGTTTGAACTCCGTAATAGCATGTTTTTGTAAAGTTATACAAATATAAACATTTCGGAAGCATCAATAAATTTTTATAGTTTAAATTTAGGTTGCTACAGTTTTCAACCAGCGATTTAAATTTTTGCTGGTATTATTGTTTATAACAGTACTGAAACCTTTTTAAAATAAGCCTCGGATTGCAATACAAATAAAGGTACAACTTATAAATAGTGAATAATATAATGTTTATTTATAAATATAAAAATGAGAGAAAATTCATTTATGAAAATAAGCAATGTGCATAAATATGATACACGTAACAACAGTAATTTATACCAACCATATTCAAGATTAAGTGTCTCTCAAAATTCGCATATTTATCAGGGCATTACATGTTTCAACAGATTTTTAAATCTTTGTGGTGACGTTAGTATTATTCAGAATTTTAATCATTTTAAACAAAAACTGTATGAATACCTAGTGAGTAAGGCATTTTATTCTGTAGAGGAGTATCTAGGCCATTGACTATTTCGTTTATTGTATGTATGTTGAGTGTTAGATTGCCTTAGTGTATTTGGTAATGTTTATGTATGAGTGAGCGCATTGTGTATGTATATGTATGTGTAATGTACTATTTTGACTAGTTTGATAAGTTTTACCTTTGTATGTAAAATTAATGAATGAATAAAGTATCTATCTATCTATCTATCTATCTATCTATATAGTTCTTATAGTTGCTAATATTCAATGGGATTTTGATTTAATAGAGTAGAGTATTTCTCTCATTCAAATATTTATAAAAAATTTGGTAGGTAACTCTTCCATTCGATTTTGTTCAACGGCAGGCAGCACTTTTGAGGTAAACTATTATACATCCTTAATCTCAGCTTCAAATTGATTATTTCAAATAATATTTTCCTTTGTTAGCCGTTGTTATGCAATACATTATACATCCATCCGTAATCTCAACCTCTTCCAACAAAATGCGTATCTATCTAATAACGCTAAGGCACGGAATCGCTTGTTTTACGTGTTAATACATAAGGTAGCAAACAAAAATAGACTCAAATTACCAAAGCGATATATATCGTAAAAAATATATTGGTATATGGAAAGTCGTGATCACGTCACGCTTTTCTACCAACTTTATTAACAGTCGTTACCTGTGATTTTTTTAATATCAGTGATTAAATCACAGTTCGTGATATATCGCCCATCACTAGTTGTGAGGGAGAAACTATAACCACAGTAGAAAGAAGACCAGTAGTTCGACTCCTCCCCTTTTCTTGGTCAAAATTTACAGTGCGCTTATGCTGCTCCTGGGATACAAATTCTTGATGCGCACTGCGCAGTGAACAGCGGAGGCGTGGTAAGGTTTGTTGAACTGTTGATATTATTTCAATAGCAGACGCCATTGTTGTATTTTTGTGTTTTGTAATTATACCAACATCCTAGTATTTGTTTTTAGTAAAGTGACTAATTACTTTCTGACAATATTTACTTTGTGTTTGTATGTTTTACAACAATGATTAAAATTGCATACAAACTTAATTCCAGGAAATGCCCTGAGATAACCTTTAGATTTCCTAAGGACGAAAATAGGTAAGTTTTATACTTTTTCTAGGCGGTTACATATTTTGTATACCTACTAAAAGATTTTAAAAAAATACAAGTGACAACAAATTTAAATTGTAAACAAAAACAGCTCATAGAATCCTAAAGTTTTTGGTTACGTTAGGTCAGGTTAGGTAACCCTACTTATTATAATGGTTAAATATCACATTTATAACGCAATTTCTTTGTTTCATGTAGGTAACTGCTATTTTCCTAAATTAAAAATAGATTTCTAAAAATTAAATACTACTTACTAAATTTGAAAAAGAAGAGAATAAGGTATTAGCGGTTATGGCTCAAAATAAGAGGAAAATATATACCTATCTGTTTGCTTATAAAATAATTAAACTTATTCTGACCATAGCATATTGATGTTTTTTAGTGGGTTATAGATTTAATACTATGCCTACTATATCAGTGATTAAAGTACATACCTACCCCATATATGTATTATTTTTATATTTTAGGTGCTTATTATGGAAAGCAAATGTAAAAAATTCAGATTTGAATAATTACAATTCAACATACTGCAACATATGAACATTTTAGAATATGTAGTTTACATTTTGAGTATTCAAGAAAATCGCCTAAAAAGAGACGCAGTTCCATTTATATTTGAAATCAACAGTGTTTTATACGAGGGACAAAGAAACAGTTCTGATGATGATTCTACAGGAGATGTTGAAGATATAGGTACTTATATACTTTGTAATTCTCTTGCAACACTTATGTACTTTTCCAATTTTAGAATTATTATCACAAGTAACATTAATGGATAGAACACCTGCTAGTATTTCAAAAGATATTAATGTTCTTGATGCTCCTGGTCCCTCAACATATTATCCTAGGAGATTATCTTTTGAAGATGAACATATGAGGCTTTTGGTATGTATATAATATTCATATGTATCATAACGGCACCAAATAGAATAATATGAAGGCTGTAGGTGGTTAACGTGGTCTAAGTTTTAGAGTACTTATTTCCAGAAGATGTGATATCTTCATATTAATTTCAAGATCTAAATCATCACCAAAGACTTCACAGTAATACTGTTAACTTTGAATATCTGTACTTAATTGTTTTATAGAGGACTTTAACTGTCGACATAAATTTAAAATTTTTCCACAAAAATACAAATGTGAATATATATGTGTATCGTACCTACAAATATTTAAAAACTCCACTAATTTTTAATTTTATTATTTAGGTAACAAGGCAGGTGAGGAAATGATTGGCTTTGAACGTCCTACAAGTCCGACAGATCAGGAAGACTTACAACTAAAATTAGCAGTCCAAAAACCCAACATTACATTAAATTTAAAAAATTTTCGATGACAATTATACAGCGACTATCAAACTTCATGAAAATTCAAATGACTCTTTGACGTCCACTGATGAAGTGATAAAATGTCAACAGTTTGTTTCTGACGGCATTTTTTTTTAGGTAACGAATTATTTCTTTGTATCAATGTTTGCAGTATATTAAACAGATGCCAAAGAAATATATTATAAATAATACAATAGAGAAGCACGATATTAAATGTGCTCTTTTTGTAGAAAGCAAAACCAATCCACAATCGAATACCAGCTACCGCAATTGGGACGTCTTACAGCGAAATGGGAATATAGTCAACAACAACGTTAGAGGAGGCACACTGGTCCAATGTCACCCTTCCTTAAAAATGGGTAAGGCAAACCCTCCAAGAGTAAATAATCCACTCAACGAAGCCACTCATTTCACGATACCCTTTCAGGAAGACATACTGCATGTATTTGTTGTGTATATTCACCCTACATCCAATATAGAAGATAATATATTTGTAATGGCATCTCGATTCAAGTACTCAATGATAATTGGAGATTTTAACATCAACGCTACAAAACGCAGACAACTCAATCAATTTCTTGGGAATTCCGATTTCATTAAAGCTGACACACCCCCTACATTTTTAATGCCAAACAATAACGATTCCACCCCAGATATTCTCTTATTTAAGAAAACTATTTCGAATAATATTATAAAAACAAGGCTGTTACTGTAGAGGAACCGATTAAGTATAACTTCAATAAAACTAATATTGACAAAATTAATGAGGAAATGAATAGATACTTAGCATCAATAGGAAACGAGCAAATTACACACGAACAAATTAGCTACTTTAACACATCATTAAATGAAACTATCTTACGCAATACACCAACATATCGACAAAAGTTTTTCTCTCATACATTACCTCCATTTATTATTAGACTAATTAAGACAAAAAGAAAGATGTTGCGAGAATATCGACAAAGCCTCATTCCCGATTACAAAAGAAAAATCAACGACTATAATAAGAACATTCATCAACTGATAACACATTATCGTAGTCATAAATGGTTGGAAGCATGTGAAGAAATTAATAAAGCACAAGGACGAAATTTTTATCAACAAGTTAATAAATTGTCTAAATATAAGGCTCTTAATAAAATCCCAATGATTGAAGAAAATGGTATAGAGTTTCACACAGATGCAGAAAAGGCAAATATTTTTTCATATAAAATTAAAGAAGTTTATACTGAGAGAGACCATCCTAACTACAACTTAGAAAATTTTGAAGCAGTGAATGAATGGTATGATAGTTATTTTCATGATAATATCTTAAATGACGATGCGGAAATAGAAGAGGAGGAATATTTTAAAATTCTAGAGAAACAAAAGAACACCGCACCGGGAATTGATAACATACCTTGGATAGTTATTAAAAAACTTGACTATAACATACACTTACATATCATTAAAATTTTCAAATATTGCCTGTCACAAACATTATTCCCAGATGAATGGAAGATAGGGAAAATAGTGGTTATACCTAAACCCAATTCAGACCACTCAAAAACCAACAATTACAGACCAATTACCCTTCTGCCAGTGATTGGAAAACTGTTTGAAAAAATCTTAAGAAACAAAATTCTCAATGTTGTCAGAAACAAAATTCCGACACATCAATTTGGATTCAAGGAAAAATGTTCCACTTTACACCCACTCACTGTTCTCGTCTCTAACGTCCAAACAAGTAAATTGTCCAATCTAAGAACTGCAACTCTATTTCTAGACATTAAAAAAGCCTTTGACAGTGTGTGGCATAAAGGTCTCCTTTTCAAATTAAAGAAACTAGAAACACCAGACTTTCTAATACATATCATCAAAGATTTCCTACAATCCAGAAAACTAGTTGTACAAATAAACAACTGCACGTCTCAAGAATTCACAGCTTATCAGGGTGTACCGCAAGGCTCTCCAATCTCACCCCTGCTCTATAATATATACTGCTACGATATACTGTCGTGCCCTTCAAATCACTCTTCATACCTGCTACAATATGCTGACGACACAGCTCTGACAGTCCATGAAAAAACGCTGTCTAAAACCATAGAAAAATTACAAGTACTTACAGACAACACTCAATCCTGGCTGAATAAATGGAGATTAGAAATTAATGCCACTAAATCACAATTAATGATTTTCAATTACACCCCGTCTAATTATTCTCCTACCATAACCCTAGCTCAACATCAAATTCAACCAGTAAGCAATGCCAAATACCTAGGAATCCATCTGGACCAGAAGCTCAACCTAAACCACCATACAAAATTAGTAAAACGCAGAATAACTTCAAGAGCTAAATTTTTCAGGTCTCTAACTTATAAAAACAAAGGAATTAAACTCACTGCGGCCATCAAGATATACAAATCTATATGCAGACCAATTTTAGATTATGGGCATACCCTCTATCTTAACTGTCGAAACCCAGCCCTAAAAAATATACAAGTTGGAGAAACATCCGCTCTTCGAATAATCACAAAAATTCGCCACCCCAATAATCCCTTGCATCACCCTTCCAATGAACTTCTGTACCAAAAAACCAAAATAGTCCCTATTTGTCAACGACTACTGAAGCTCTCCACCAATTTTACTAGAAAAGATCAGAACCTGGAAATAATGGCACCTTTATTAATCTCAAGAGACAACGTCCGTTCAAGACACAAATTTCCTGAAAGAACTATACAAGAAATTTTAACCTCGATGAGACCAACAAACATATAGTACGCACATATGTGTGCATATAAATATGTGTATATGTATATATATAAAATTTTTATATTTCTTTTACATATCTTTAATATTCATAATGACTTTGTATTTTTTTTTTTTTCTACTCCATGTGTATAATATATATATATATAGTAACTACTAATAATGATTCTACTCCTCTGTTAACTTTGAAATTCAACTTTATATTTTGTAAAACACAGGCTGAAGGACTTCGGTCGATGGCCTTTTGGTTATTTATTTATTTTGTAACCAATAAAGAACTGTTATTATTATTATTAAACAGAAACAATATGTTATACAAAAACTGTAGTATGCAACTCACACAAAATGGTAACTTTGCACTAGTGTCAATTGCAGAATTCACCCTCGACTCTTCTTGCAAACTTCCATACTCGCGCAAGATGATCATCATTTTGTGCCTGTTGCATCATACACTATTTTGTGATTTTGTGCTTGTTACTTTGACTTTGTATGATGTAATGTACAATTGTATGTATTTTTGACGTTCATAAAGTACTGGTACTGGCTAACTTGAATAAATTATTTAATTAGTTTCCTAGTTTTATTTAAAAAACTAATCCGCACTCCATCCTTCAATTATTAGGTAGAGATGTAAAAATAGAAAAAAAAATGCATACATTATTAGAGTCGGATCTAGTCATTTGTATTAATTACGTATAATTACGTTCCCAGTTCTTTTAGTAGATTTATTAGTCGCTAGCTACAAAAATATTAAAAGATTCAAGTAAAAAGTACAAACATGATTAGGTACATTTATTAAACAATATACATACCTATAAAAATGACCAGACACAATAATAAAAACTATTCAGCAATATAACTATTACTAGAACCAAAAAGGTATATAACCAGCAGACTTGACCAGACAATTATCTCTAAGAAAGTGCTCTCTCACCAGGAAGTCAGCCTGGAAAAGTCACACCAAAAAAAGAAGTAGTGTTCATCAAAAAAGAGGCAATTTTCACAATACCTATACCTATTCATTTCTAAGTGCACTTAGATACTAGCATAGCGCCGCCGTCATAGGCAACAACCTATACAAATTTTGTCAAACAGGTTGCATACATTCGCAGTAAATTATTTTTGTTTTGCTACAGGAGATATTATTGTTACTCAATTTGTATAACAGACAATAACCTATATATCAGTTAGTTGCAATTCTAATGCATCATTTATTTGCAAGCAGGCACCTATTTGTAGCAAGCTGTACACATTTGTGTTCCACCGTCGGCATCGCTGTACAACTTTTAGGTAATCTCCTGACATGGCAGGTAATGTAATTGGCAGGCGCAGCAGCCTATTCGGCAGCCGTGCACAAATTTTTATAGGTGCTTGGTGCTTGACCCCTTGGTAATAATATAGTCATACATTTTCAGTCTGTGACGTCAGACGCGGATGTTATGTAATAAATTTAAGTAAAGGTAGGTCAAATTTTAATTCGTCACTTATTGATTAATCAGTAAACATTAAATCCAATCTCAAAAAAAATCATCTGCCAAGGATATCTTCGAACAAAAATAATTTAGTGTCATTGTAAGTGTTGGCCAGTTTATTAGCATTTTCTAGCTCGAGCAGTGTAGATGAGCGTGGGATACAAATGTCGGATGCGCAGTGGATTCATAAAAAATAAAATCGAGTACAACAAATCTCAAGAGTAAGTGGTACTACTGGTCTTCTTTCTACTGTGCTATAACCTCAAATCCATACACATGTGGTTTGGAAAAAGAAATTAAGCTTTTGAAGGAATTAAACTTACAGAAAGATGAATCATTAAAGGAAAAGCAAGAAATCATTGCTCTACTGCAAGAAAAAGTAAAGTTTTTAGAAGAAAAAATGGATTGTTTGCCAAAGTTACAAATTACTAGAGATAACCAGGTGGAACAGAAAACGTATGCCAAAGCATTATCTGAAGGAACAGTTGTGGTAAAACCAACAAAATCATGTGATAGCCCTGTCAAAAAAATCTCACCAATCCATATTGAACATTATCAAAAATTAATAAGTATGTATGAGAACCTATACGGTCAATAAGTTTCTATAAGAATTGGATAAAGTCGCTGTTGAAATTGTTATCAGTTTCTACCAGAATAGAGCAGCAAAATGAGTCAAGCCGTATCCATTTGTAAATCCAAACATTTACTTATACCACGTCAATGAGAATTTATGAGAACAGTATCTAATGTAATCCATGCGGCTTTCCGTGTATAAATGGCAAGTGTTTCTTTAAGAAACGAGGTGCCTTAGGTTAAAACTGTTTTGATTTGGAATTGAAGATCACTAGTTATAATGTTTAAATAGGAATTTATGTGATCAGTTTCTATAAGTATTTATGTTTCTTTTCAATAATATATTAAACTTGTTTGCATTATCTTGAATGGGTAAAAAGAAAGGTTAGCTTTCAACTGCAATTACAAATACATATTTAATCACTTTTAATGGAGTTATATGCCACCAATTTCTAAAAGTATTTATGTCATTTTCCGAAAATAATTGTGATGAGGTTTGACCAGTAACAAATTGTTCCTTACTTATTACGATTTGGTCCGAAATTCCAGGTATGCATTTGGTATCCCTTCGAAAGAATTGATGAGAGCAGTTTCTACGAGTACCTATCTATTTGTTGTTCATATTGGAAATTATATAAGTCTTTATCAGTATGAATGCGGATCTAATTTAAAAATTAAATTATATCAGAAATAAAGCAACCAAATATTTTGAACAGTATACATTTGTAAATCCAAATATTTACTTATACCACGTCAATGAGAATTTATGAGAACAGTATCTAATGTAATCTATGCGGCTTTCCGTGGTTAAATGGCAAGTTTTTCTTTAAAAAACGACCTGTATTAGGTTAGAACAGTTCTGATTTGCAATTGAAGATTACTAGTTATAATGTTTAAATGGGGATTTATGAGATTTAGTATCTATGAGTATTTTATTTTAACTCAACTTTTTATATATGATAAATAGTAGGTACCGATTTTTTCTGTTGTATAACCTAGCTATTTAAGATAATTTTGAATTTTTGTGTTCCTGTTCCTTCGTCTTCCTCAAAGTATAAAAAAAAATAGTTGATCCAAAGAATTTAATTCTTTGAGTTGATCTCTCTTTTGAAAGTGTTCATTAGTGAATCTCGATTCTATAATAGTTACCTATCTCTTTCCAACTTGAATTATTTACATCCATATCATTTCTCTTTTTACTCCAAGTTGGATCATAATCATATAATTGTCCAAACGTCGAAAGTAAACCTTTGAAGTAAACACATTTTATGACGCCGTGCCGGCGTACTACCTACGTACTACCTACGTACCTACTGTTTATTCCAGTTTATTCTTGTCGCTTCGTGTTCGTGCGTTCATGGCTTGATTCTTGGTTTTTTTATTATGTGTGCCAAAGTTAATAGGAATTTTGTACATATTTAGTGTTTTATTACTGATTATGTTAAAGCAGACAAGTGTGTTGCTGTGTTTTAGTTAATAAATCATTGCTATTTACTTATAGCGAAGGAAATGCCTCAAATGTGCCTCAACCTATTGGCATCAGCAATTGAAACGTTAAGTGCAAGTTAGTTGTGACATAACCTGAAATTTAATTTTATTTTATTTCATTTTGTTGAAGAAAGCAATTTGTCAATAAAATACATAGAATAGTACTAAATTTATTTAAGTAAGTAGTTATTTTCTTTTCCAGATATTATTTTTAGATCAAAGCTTTGTTTTAAAGATAAAAATAAAACAACTTACGGTTGGCTATTTTCTTTTAGTTTATGAACAAAAATGCCTAAGGCTGCAAGAAAAAATAAGAAATCGAATGGAAAATAGAAGTTTGACAAGGAAAACAGGTACTACTCTATTTTAATTTTAGTAGTAGGTACCAAATATTAAAAAATTGAATACTAATTACATGTTAATTTTTACAGGTATTGAAAATAATAGCAACTTTACTGAAATAATCATGAACGGCATACAAAAAACAGATTAAAATGTTGGAGAAATAAATGACCAGCATCGACAAGATTGTCGGAAAAAATGAAAATGTTTCCCATTAACAGCGACGAGAAATTGGTGGAAATTGAAAACGTTTTAAAAATAAATTACTGGTTAGTTACCATAAGACTAACTTGTTATTGACAAATATTAATAAGTATTTTATTTTTATTAGGCAAAGGATTTATCCCTAATAGGAGGTAATGTCCCTGACGTAATGATAAGATTAATGTTCCAAGTTTTAAATAATGAAATAGGATCATTATACAGTTGGGAGGATGCTAATGTAAAGAAAAGAAATTAAGAACTTGCAATTAGCAAAATTAATATCAAGTGAGTCAATTAGATTTATTTAAAGTTCTAACTGATATGTTATAGCTATTTATGCACAAAGAGTGTAAAGTGTTGCTTTTGATCTTAGTGTTAAAGTTTTTACTAGAGGTGTAACAAGGGCATCAACCACACGAAGGCAGAAAGCACACTTTGCACAAAGGTACAACCACTATTTTTCGCACGATTGTAATATCACTAGGTACCCAATAAATTGAGAATAACTATTTCTTGCGTAAGTTTGACAACACAAATTGTTCAATTTATTCTATCAAGTTGATTTATAAAATTAATTTTTCTTTAACCAAAAAGTAGATATTTTCTGGACCATTTTCCGTACAGTACTAACGTGGAAAATAGTAATTTTACAGACCTACCGAAAGTAACTATGTTCCAGTTTAGTAATGTAAAAAGTTCAAAATACTACAAAGTCCACAAAAATGTAAATGGTTGAAACGTCAATAATTAAATGTTATCGGGTTATAAAACTATTATTTTAACGTTGCTGTTGATGACAGGTGAAAAAGGCTTCTATGCTTCCTAGAAGTCCAAAAAGCGTCATTTTAATGACCAGTCATGCAAAAAATACTTTCCTCGCACTGCTTGAAATCAATTCTTATAAATAAAAACTACTTTAAGGAGCTGTACTACTGAACAAGAACACCAAAGAGGCAACAGAATTAGATATAATAAAAAATATAAGAGTGGCTGGTGAGAGCAAAATTCAGAGCAGCGACAGAGGCGTGAGGAACTGAGGATAGAAATAGAAAAGCGAAGGATAGGGAAGTTTATGCTGTCTTAATCTAATCAGTGAATTTTTGAGACAAAGCGTACTAGTTATGGTACATTGGAGCAGTTTTCCCTTCTGACGTTCTACCACCTTTCTCACTATTGTGCAACAAAGAGGTAATTACTTTAAAATATCTCTGTACCTCAGTTTTATCAGCACTCATCTTATAAGAATATGAGCTATATCTTTTTATGCCTACGATACAATTTGATATAAACAAATTTTGAGTATTTGAGTTATATTTAAACTTGCAATCTGCCTCTTAATAGAAAATCCTAATATCACAGTTTTTAAATAAAATTTTGTTTTCATGCATTATGACAGTACTGATTATTTTATTAAAATTTTAGGAAGACTAATAAAGCAGAAATACCAAATGAATGATACAAGCAAATGTAGGTTCAATACATTGAAGGAAAAATGCATGTATATGTTCTATATTATTAAATTTTAAAAATATATGCAGTTTATTTTTACATTGTTCAAAAATTTATTTTATTTTATATGTACATTTTTATAGTCTGTCAGATTTACTTAAAGTAACTAATAATGTGTTTTAAAATTTTCGATATTGTTTACGAATGTTACATATGTTTATATCTTTGAAGAAATATAGATAATAAAAAATATATCGTTTTTCTAAAAAAAAAATCTTGATCCCTCCCTTATTGTGGATATGCAGGTTGATTTTCAGTTTCTATACATATAGATTGAGAAAGAAACGAATGGCTTATTCGATAGCGCAATGAAATTGTCTGATTTTTTCTAAAGAGCTATAAATACTTGGTTATCATTATATAATTATCTATTTCGGGCTGGGTGGTGTGGCTTAAAAGCCATGGCACACTCATTCAAATAAGCCATTTTCTTTTCTTCCCGAAAGTATGTATTGATAATTGAAGGTCAACCTGTATATGTATACAGTACAGGGAACTCAGGTAGATGTATAAGGAAATCCTATTTGTTTATGTGCATATGTGCAACGTGGATCAAGATAGTGCCATCTCAAATTTATTTCGTATCAATTGTCCCAATATTTATATCACTTTCAACCTTCTTTGATAACCCGGTATATTACATGGCAGCATCTTGTATATTCTGATCAGGGTAAGTAGATTTATCAGAATTTATAATAAAAACTGACTAAAATAAGGTAAGGCTATTCCGAATCACTACTAAGGAATTACCAATATATACTTATTAATTGTCTTAATTTATATTTGTATTAATAAATTTACAATAAAAATACATCTGTAAATATACAATTTAAACTGTACATTTATTGTCATGCATATCTAAATTAATACTAATAAGAAAGCAATATGGAAATTTACCATAAAAACATGTTGATAAATGGTGTGTTACAGACGATAGATACTGGAGAAACCACGAACTGGAACTGTAAGATATTACTTATAGAAAACTGATAAAAAAGTTTAGAATCTCTTTAAAGTTGTATCTGGAAATTCATATGGTTACAAATATAAGGGCAATAGTGCATTTACACACACTAAACTGTAAGTTTGTTAATGTGTATTTCATATATATACTAATGAAAGGGCAACATGATAATTCCAAATAGCTCATTCTGAATTACTGTTTCATAACCGAATTTAAACTTAATGAAATAGATAAAATCGTGTCTGTATAATACTAATATAACTTATAGGAATGATAAAACCGCATCACTTTTTTTTTATAAGTTTCTATCTGAAATTTTTGGCAGGGAGTAATCAAACAAAACAGAAAATCAAGAAAAACATAAATCCAGCGGAACTAGGAGTTGGAATTGGAGAAGAGATGGAAAAGACGGAACAGTAGTAATTAAATGTAGAAATACAGAGGAAGCAAAAAAACTGCAACAAAACATTGAAGAAAAAATGGGACAAAATCACTCGACAAGGATCTTGGATAAAAAAACCCTTACATAAAAATAATTGACATTGAGAGCAACTACACTGAAATTGAACTAATAAAGACCTTAAAACAGCAGAACAAGAATATTATAACAGATGACAGTAAATTAAATGTGAGAGTTATGAAAAAAATGGTAAGAAACTATTTTGGGATAATTGAGTGTGATACAAGAACATTCCGAAATATTGTTGAAAATGCAGAAAGCAGGCTTTTTATTGGCTGTAAATCATGTCGTTGCTTTGAATACATTAGAATTCTAAGGTGCTACAAGTGCAATCGATTTAAGCATAAGTCCAATGAATGTGAAATTGATAAAACATGTGATAAGTGCACAAGCTCAAGCCATGAAACAAAAGACTGTCAAAGTGTAAATACTAAGTGCATAAACTGTGTTATTAGTAATGAGAAGTTTAACTTAGGATTGGATATCAATCATTCGGCCTTTGATATAAAGTGTCCAACTTATATACACTTAACAAATAAGGAGAGACAAAAAATTCAGTATAATATGTGCAACCAATAGCAATTAGAATTAGAACAGTGCGAGATACTAAGGAGATGTGAAGAAAATAAAGCCATCAAGAGAATAGGGATTCTTCATCAAAACATACAATGTTTACATAACAAAACACTAGAAATAGAAATATTTGTAAGATCCATGAATTCTAAACCTGACCTGCTATGCTTAACAGAACATTGGATGAAAAAAGAAGTGTAAAAATATATGAAGATACAGGGATATAAATTGTTATCGATATTTTCAAGAAGCAAATTGGAACATGGTGGAGCATGTATTTATGGTACGATGAACTTTGACTTTAAGGAAGAAAAATTTATTGTAGAATGTAGTGATGAAGGAAATATTGAATGTGCTTGTGTGGTGTCATCTAAATTAAAAATTATTGTTGTTTGTGTATACAGAAGGGGTTTAGGGATTCTAGATACGTTTATTGAAAAGATGGAACAAATATTGGAATACATCAAGGTAAAATATGTATTTTAGCCTATCATTGCAGGAGACTTCAATATAGATTTATTAGTGAAAAATGTACAAAAAAATTCCCTTTTAGATCTATTTTATGCTTACAATTTATCTCAAACTATTTTTGAACCAACCAGAGAAATAAAAGATTCATCTACACTTACTGATAATATTTTTGTAAATTTTGAAGATTCGGAGAGTGAAGTTTTACAATCTGCTTTATCTGATCACTACGCTCAATTACTCTGTTTTAAAATTGAAAAGTCAGAAGTTAAAGAAAGTGAATTTTATTACAAAAGAGTGTTCTCAAGAAATAAATTAATACAATATAAACAAGAACTGAATAGATTAGATTGGGAGTCTGTTTTAAACTCGAATGATGTAAATGTAGCCTATAATAATTTTGGGAATGAAATAAAAAATTTAATGGATCTAGTGATACCTCGTAAAAGATATAAAGTAAAAAAACAGCACAATGGGTGGATAACTAATGGAATAAAAATATCCTGTAAAAGAAAACGGCTTCTATATAACAAAAAAAGGAATGGAGAAATTAGTCAGGAAGAATTTAACATATATAATAAAATATTAAGAAACGTAATAAAAGAGGCAAAAAAAATTTCAAATAATAGGTTTATAATGAGTGCAGAAAATAAAACAAAAGCTACATGGACATTAGTTCGACAGATTACAGAGGAAAATAAAGCAACTAATATGTTAGATAACTTTGCAAAGAAATATGAAGACTCACACTTAACTCTTAATAAATTGAATGAATACTTTATAAATGCATGTCCAAATGTAAATGAAAATAATGATATTAATCTAGAAACAAGTGTAAGATGTGAACAATCAATTTTTATGAATCCAACAAATCCACTGGAAGTCTTAGAATGTATAAAGAGTTTAAAAAATAAGAAATCAGTAGGAGAAGATTAAATTCATGTCTCGTTATTAAAAGAGTGTGCGGAAATTATTTCATGTCCTTTGTCTCATATAATTAATCTTTCTTTAACCACAGGTGTATTTCCGGATTCACTAAAAATAGCACGCACAGATAAAAGCGTTACATAAAAAAGGGGAAAAAGATGACGAAAAAAATTACAGGCCGGTGTCAGTTCTATCAAATATAAACAAAATATTTGAGAAAACTATTTATAAAAGATTTATATCATTTTTCGAAAAAAAAAGTATATTATCAGAACAACAAAATGGATTCAGGAGAAACAGGTCAACGATTCGGGCAATATATCCAGCTATATCCAAAGTATTAAATTCATTAAATAATGATAATGTGACATTGGCAATGTGTATAGATTTATCGAGGGCTTTCGACTCAGTAAATCATGAACTTTTTTGCAAAAGACTGGAACTGTATGGAGTAAGAGGTATTGCACTACGGCTTGTAAGATCATATCTGGCAAATCGAATGCAGTATGTGGGAGAAACTGATAAAGATGGAAAGTTACTTAAATCAGAAAAAGTTAGAATAAAAAAAGGTGTGCCGCAAAGTTCAATTTTAGGACCCTTATTTTACATTATTTATACCAATGAATTGCCAACTGTATCAAATGAGTATATGGTCTTATATGCCGATGATACTACTTATTTTTAGCGAAAAAGATCAAAATATCTTATTACAGAAAGTTGTCAATACAGTGAACTCGTTACAGGAATATTTTTCTGCAAATGATCTTTTACTCAATGTTGGGAAAACACAATCATTACTTTTTGGTAATAGAAATCACGAAAGCATAACTACACACTATAAAAATGAGCAATTGATATCAAGTGAGAGTGTTTTATTCTTAGGTGTTAATATTGATAGGAGATTAGACTGGAAGGTGCATATCAACGCACTAGCACAAAATATTGCAAGATATTCTTATGCACTGCGAGTAATAAAAAATAATGTCAGTACAGAAGCTGCACCATCTGCATATCATGCTTACATTCATTCGAGAATTAGATACGGAATCATTTTTTGGGGCAGCTCCAGTGACGTACAAAGAATTTTAATATTACAAAAAAAGTGTCTAAGATCCATATACAAAATGAAGCAAACTGATAGTTGCAAAGAAAGTTTTATTAAAATTAAAAATTTTTAACAATTATAGCCATGTACGTTTATGAGGCTGTCATATTTGTTAGTGAAAATAAAGATTTTTTTTGAGGATTGTGACAGAAAACATGAGTACAATACAAGACTGAAAAATGATTTAATAGCTGATAGATGTAAATATGGATATATTCAAAGAAATGTACATTTTAGTATGATAAAAGTATACAATAAATTTCCGATAAATTTTAGAAGTCTCAAGAAAAGCAAGCTTAAAATTTTATTAAAAAACTATCTTTTCAATAAACCTTACTATACATTACAAGAATTTTATGATGACAGGGAAATAGGTAAAATAATGTTAAATTGATTTAATATAAAAATGTATTATTTCATAAGTTTTAATAGTCTGATTTGTCTTTTAAGTGTCCTTTTCTTTGTTAGATATAAGTAATGACATAAATTTTTATATGTACAGACAAAAATGTTAATTGTAATGATATTTATTTTTTTATTGTGACATGTTCCACACCCGATGAGGTTTTTTTATTGTAACTGTTGTTACGGGAACTAATAAACGATTATCTATCAATGAAAAAATTTGTTCATTCATCAAAATATACCTACTATACTATATTCATTCACTATTCTATATATTAAGAGTCAGGTACCTATCTATATTATTTTTGACAAAACTTAAAAAATACTTTTACCTTTTATAATATATTAATGAAAAAATATATTATTATACATAGGTATTATAGAATAGAATGGAATATAATAGAAAAAGTTCACTGCGTCTTCATACAAAAACACAAAGATACAGTAGAAACTGATATTTAAACATAAACCTAACAGTAACAATACATATCCACATAAAATTAATTATAAATAAAATCGGAATGAAAAGTAAATCTTCTACTTATATGATTTAAAATAAACGCAAAGTATGCCAAGTATAGCAAATAATGCGACGTTGTCACGTCTACTACTCATGTCCTCCATTGAATAATTTCAATAAATTTCGGGTAGCTGCCATTATGTTATTTTATAGTGAATCACCTCGATATTGATACAGGTGCTTCGTCAGGAATTAATTCCAATTTGTCTCCTTTTTAAGATTATTCTTGAATAAGGATCAGTCGTAAGAGGGCAAATAGTGTCACATCAATTTATTTCGCATAGCGTCCATAAGCACAATGTTAAACGTTGATAAAAACTGCGAACTTTGAGCGAATGAATCTCGGAAACGGAATGGTAAATGGAGTTCGTATTTTACCAGAATGTTTATTGATATGTGAATTAAATTTTTAGCAAGTTTCATGACCTTCTTGAATAACGTGAATTGGGATAAAACTACCTTAATAAAAATAATACCAAAATTTGAGTGTTTGCGAAAAATTAATAGTACATTTTGACTGGTCTTAATAATAATAATAATAATATTTATTATTAGCCAAAGCTAAAGATAAAACACATCAATAGAATACAATTAAATAGTATAAATATAATTTTTTTTTCACAAACATTTAAAGAAACGAATAAAAATGTTTTTACTTAAATGTACATAACACCTCATACAATGTTTATATTTTCCTGTATATATTGGTAACATACTTTTTTAAATTTGTTCATGTTTTCACAGTTAGTAATTTCATTTGGTAACTCATTATATAATACAAGACCTTTATGAAAAATATTATTTTGTGCATAATTAGTCCTTACAGTTGGTACATATATATTGATTTAATGATCGAGCATAATTACAAGGATTATTTTTTTCCAATAATGTGTATATCCCCCATCCCCTTACGACTACAGGCTTCTCTCTATCCGGTTCCAGCGGATTTTTTAAATAGATCCGGCTGGCAAGGCTGGATTCGAACCGGATTTATCATTTTTAATAGATGTGAAATATATTTTTTTAAATGTTTAATACAAACCAAACAATAAATATGTTTCTTAACAGAAATAAAAACAAAAGCTGTACTCTCCCAAACTTATAAATATAACAAAAATTAATGATTTCAAAAAATTCAACAAAATATAAATAATAGGGATTTTATGTTCAGTTTAATCAAATTTATTGCACAATGAATGCCTTAAATTGTAATGTAGGAACACCAGCTTTTCTCCTTTCTGGAGCAGGAGTCGGCTTCTATTGCCTGTGTATACGTTTCCAGCCTCAAAAAACACTCTCTCACTAAGAAGCTGCTGGTGCGGAAATAGGATCAGACTTTTTGTCAATTATTGGTAGAATATAACTATTTCTTGTCCAGACATGTACATGTGAGAAGGTCCATGCTCCTTGCACCCCCTCATGAAAAAATCTGCGGGTCTGTTAACACGTAAAATACAGTCGGATAATCCGGCAGAATTTTACCCGACAGGTTCAGGCCAAATTACTGCATCCGTTTTCGCCAACATGTGGGGCGAAAAGTACCACATGAACTTTCAAAACATCCCTTTAGTACCTATCTGCATTTAAAATGCCGCTATCAATCACTACCAACTCGGTGGGTGCCTCTACACATATGCCACCAGTTATAATACTGTACATGCCGATAAGTATAAGAATAAATGTTTACTGTACACAGATAACATTAGGTTACAAATATATATGTAAATGCACTAAGATAGTTCCATTCAATCCATCTGCATGTAACTTGTTGTATTCAATGAATTCGCTTTTTAAAAACTCAGTTATCAATCGAATTAACGCAGAAACCGCTCTCATGCAAGAAACAAAACGACCCCACAAATCAGCATTTCAATTTTTTTGGTTTAGGCACTCAATTGGTGAAGTTAAGCAACGTCGGTCGGCTCCAGCACATGTATGGGTGACTCACACATTCGTCCATGTCATGAGTTGTAACGGCCTTGACCGGATTGAAACGGCTTGGCGAGAAAATAGAAAAGAAGATTTGATAACTTTACCAAGGAGCTCCTTATCAACAGATTCAAAGGCTTGTAAGGACCATGCCAAAGAGCAAAAGAAATGCTTGTATAAATAAAACATATTCGACCCTAAGTCCACTTTAAATCGGTAAACAATTAAAGTCAATGTCGATAGTAGAATTATTTAATAATAAATATATATAAACATGACATTGACTTAGTATAAAATTTGTAAAACATAGCAATTGCTAAATATATAAAACGAATAATCAAAACAAACCGGGGTTCCTTGAGTTCCGACGTTGTAGAGGGTTATTTCGAACTCCTTTGCCGTCAGTCAGTTTTTAGTTTGTGTATTCGTGATTAGTTTGTGCAGTAGTGACGCATCTCCTTCCAACATCCACCAATGGTAAGGCCCTTTTCAAAGTGTTACAATTTATTGTTGTGATGTTCTGTGTCCCTAAACCATTTTATGGCCCAGTGCCAGAAATAAATGTTGTATTGTTTTTAATCTGTCTTTATTAATTCCCGACAGCCCAACCTCTCTTAGAAACCAAATAGCTCCTGTTATGACCATTCCGGTGGTCATGATAATAGTAAAAAAACTAATTTAAACAATTGCATAACACAATGCAATACACAATTACATAACAGAATGCAACAATTAACGGAACTTTACATGTTGACTTTGACTTTGAACTTGATAAAAATGTGCAAAATGAACAAAAATTGTAGTAAGTTCATGGCTGTCTACGCCTTCAAATTTCTTAGGAGACAAAAAAATTTTGTAGAAAAAAATGCCACTTTATCTCTGTTCATTTAAATTTGCCAGTGTATGTGTATCTAAGGCCCTAATTTTAAAATAAAGGTGTCGGTGATGTGGGTATACATTAAATGGCTATAGTATGATCTTACGTTTACCAAAAAATATTTTTATTTAAGAGAGAACCTTACCTGGGAACCAAGCATTGGTGGGATTAACAAATTGAAAACCTTTTTGCTGGTTAGCAAATTCCATACCTCCGTCCACCAACGTATATGCCGGTGTTCTCATGTACTCCCATCCAACAGCTTTAATTAATTTCGTTACCGATATATCTGGATTTTCCTCACATAAATTCATAATTTTAGATTTTATGGACTGAGTGGCGTTTGTTTTTATATCAACCTAAAAAAAATGAATCTATTAATTTCACTATTCTAAAACCAGCATAGACATGTTTACAATAGAATAGAAATGTATTCATGTTCTACGTATAAAGATTCATGGCCTTAAGGGGTTATGTAGATATTAGTTTACTCTGCATGGCCGAAGGGGACTATGCGGATACTAGTGTTGCAATGAAAATTGTCAAATAAGAAATAAACAAATTCATTTTAGAATTTTAATTGCTAGCACAACCAGAATGCAGGTCATCAAAATAATGCAAAGATTGGAAATTGATATTTTTACAGATAGTTTTTCTTTTTAGTTCTCATATAGTTTTTTCTGCTGTTTGTCAAATCCTGTAATAATAATAATAATAATAATAATAATAATAGTAATAATAATAATAATTTATATATATTTATAACGAAAAAATCACTAAATATCTCCCTTTGGCCGCAGAAATTAAAAATCTATGGCGGCAAGAAAATGTAATCATCTTGCCATTAATTATCTCCACTACAGGAATCGTTGCAAAAACGCTGACAAAGAACCTTCAGCAATTAGAAATCTCTACTATTGTAAGAAATCAAATGCAGAAAGCAGTCGTTCTTGGCACCACATCTATTGCCAGATCATTCCTTAATATCCCCATTTGAAGATATCATCTTGCTGTAAAAGCCGATGATATTGTTGTAACTCACTGAAAAAGTGGTGATAAAGAAAGATAATAATAATAATAATAATAATAACTATATATAACAAGGAAAAAGGGAGGAAGAGGACTTATGAATCTGGAAATGATGCATGACAACCAGATTATTAAACTTTTTAACTTCTTTAAGAATATCAGAGACCCCCTCCATGAAGCAATTGTAAACATCGACGACATCTCCCCATTAAAGCTTTCTCAGCAACAGGCACCTGCAGTTAATAAAACAATTGGTCAACTAGTGAGCGAATGGAAAGGTAAGACCTTACATGGGAAATACACGGCAGCACTAGAGAGCCCAGAAGTCGACAGCTGTCTATCAACAAAGTACCTAACGGAGGGATATCTTAGGACTGAAACAGAAGGTTTTATAGGAGCCATTCAAGATCAAGTAATAGCCACCAAAAATTACAGAAAGTATATCCTGAAGCAAAACATAACAGAGGATAAGTGCAGAAAGTGCTCCACAACTGCGGAGTCCATACAGCACTTATCTTCGGGATGCACGTATAGACCACAAGCCCACGCTAAATTTTTAGAGGGTCATATGACACCGCTTGAAAAGGTATAATTTTTGTAGTCCTACAAAAATAAATCGCTTTGAGCCTTATGCCGTACATTTTAGGTGGGACATGGGAAAGCCGCGGAAAAGTGAAAATCGTAACCCGAGGAGGTGAATTTTTTTCAAATGACACTGTACGGCTTACGATTATTTGGACTGTATTTATACCTGTGACTCTTAAAAAGAAAATGCCGTACAAAAATAATAGTACAGGAAAAATTTTCGTTTTATAATAATAAGTGGAGACTTCAACATAAACTTTTTGAATAAGGAAAACAAGGAAGTGAAATATTTTCTAGATATCATAACATCCTATAATTTAAAAATAACTATCGAGAAACCTACAAGAATCACAGAGAAGAGCAAAACACTGATCGACAATATACTAATAAATAAACCTAATTTTTCATGTAAAGTTGTAATATCATCACTCTCTGATCATCTAGCACAAGAGATAAAAATTGACATAGAAGCAAGTGAAAAAAGAACATTTATTAAACGAGAAACTTCTCAAACAAAAATATAGCGTTAATTGAGGAGAACTTAAATAAAGTCAACTGGAAAGAGGTACTAGCAGATGATGATGTGAACATATGTCAAATGGCATTTGAATGTACATTATTAAACATAATTAACGAAGTGAGTCCAAAAACGATCCAAAAACACAGTAACGCAAAGAGCAAAAAATGGATAACACAAGACCTGAAGACTAAATGTAAAATAAAAAGACAGCTTTATGAAGATGTTAAACGGAAAAGTAGATAAAAATAATTACAAAGAATTCAGTGATAAACTGAAGAGATAGAATCTGCAAAACAAAAATATAACAGTCAATTTATCCTCTCGTCAAACAATAAAATAAGAGATTCATGGAAACTTGTAAAAGAAATTACAAAAAGTAAAGCAAAAAATAACATGTTTAGTGTAACAAATTTTCAGAAAGAAAATAATACTGCTAAAGAAGCATTAAATGACCTGAATGAACAGTTAATAAACATGGTAGAGGACATAAACAAAAACAACAAAGTAGACAAATCTTATTGAATATAGTGTAAAAACATTTGTTATCTTACCAACCGATGCAGTCGAAGTATATAATACAATACAAATGCTCAAAAATACAAATGCTGTTGGTTACGATGAAATTCCTACAAAACTCCTAAAACACTGTGCATACATACTAGCTGAGCCATTATCCATGCTGATAAACAAATGTTTTCAAAAAGGGATGTTTCCAGAAAACTTTAAAATCACAATACTTAAACTGTTACATAAGAAAGGAGATATGGCAGATATAAAAAATTATAGACCCATAGCTCTGTTATCCATTATAGCAAAGGTAATAGAAAAAATTATAGCAACTCGGATGTATGACTTTCTCTACAAATATGGAATTCTACACGACAAACAAAATGGATACATAAAGAAACGATCCACAACGAGAGCAACGTTTCAGCTATTAGAAGACATAATCAATGGTATAAACAAAAACGAACATACAGCATGTCTCTACTTAGACCTCTCAAAAGCATTTGACAGTGTGCATCATAAAACGCTACTTGAAAAATTGGAGATTCTTGGATTCCGTGGACAAATTGCGGAGCTATTTAAATCGTATCTAGAAAATAGAAGACAGTTCATAGTGACAGAAGACGAACATACAGGAAAACAAATAATATCAGAAGGTTATACCGTACAACGAGGTGTACCACAAGGTTCCATTATTGGACCGGTTTTATTCCTTTTGTATGTGAATGAACTACCAAATATTGCAAACCACTTAACATCATTATTTGCCGATGATACATCTATAGTAATAAGAACCTCAGAAATCATGGAAGAAAAAATAACACAAGTATTAGAAAAACTACATGATTGGTACCTAAGAAATAACCTTAAACTAAACGTATCGAAGACAACCCTATTAGAGTTTAACAAAAATAAAGACTTACGAGTTAATTTCGAAAATGAGGTTCTCATGGCATCTGATAACACAGTGTTTCTAGGAATAAATATATATATATATATATATATATATATATATATATATATATATAAATCCTTTATTTAGCCAAAAAGACTAATACATTTTGAATAAGTACATATAAGTATAAAACAATATATATAAAAAAAGAAATCATTAGACACTCAAATACACACTAAAATATCACACTTAGCACTAATACACATACAATGAATATCTTAAAATTATCACATTTCATTTGATAGATTTGACTCATCCAACAAATACTTCTTAAGTCGACTTTTAAATATACTTAATGTGGGACTGTTTCTAATGCCTACTGGTAGATCGTTATACTCATTTAACCCCTTATAGAATAAATTATTTTGTGTTGACTTTTTCCTATATGTTTGTAAATGAAAGTTTAGATTATTTCTAGTGTTGTAATTATGAATATCTGCATTATAAACTAATTTATTCTGCAGATATTCAGGGGTTAAGTTATTTTTAATCTTATATATAAACACGAGACTGAAAAATGTTATATAGTTATTTATAGGAAGCCATCCTAATGTATTTAGCATAACTCTAATAGGTGTCAGTCTAGAGCAACCTAAAATTATTCTCATGCTTCTGTTTTGTAGTTTTTGAAGCCTACTCATCTCATTTTTATTTAAGAGGTATAGAATTGAAGAACAGTAATTGAAATGGGGCAATATGCATGTATTATATATTGTAAGTTTGGTCCAGTGGCTTAAATAACCACTGCATCTACTTAAGAAGCTTATTTTTAAACCTATAGTCTTACATACATAATTAGTGTGATCTTTGAACGATAGTTGCTTATCTATAATTACTCCCAGATATTTAATTTTTGGAACTCTCTCAATTTCATCTGAACCAATATGAATTATTTGCCTATTTACCAAATCTGCACCTGTTCCAATAAGCATCCATTTAGTTTTTTGTGAATTAACTTTTAATGAGTTAGTACAACAGTACTTGTTAACTTTTTCCAAGGTGTTATTTATTATGGTGAAACAATCACTACTATTTGCACTGCTAACATAAATAAGGGTGTTGTCAGCAAATAAATGTATTTTACAATTTTCTATAATCTCCACTATATCGTTTATATAAACTAAAAATAATAGCGGCCCTAAGACACTACCTTGCGGTATTCCAGTGTTATTACTTATTTCAGAAGATATTATATTATTTAATTTTAATTTCTGTGATCTATTATCTAAATAATCAGTCAACCATAGTAATGCAGTTCCATCTATACCTATATTTTTTAATTTTATTAATAATCTTGCCCTATCTATCGTCTAGAAATACTGCAAGTGTAACTTGATTTTTTTCCAAATTTAGTTTCCATTCATGCAACACACATTGTACAGCCGTCTCACAACTATGTTTGTTACGAAAACCAGACTGGAAACTTGTTAATACTTTATTTTTTTCCAAGAAAGCTACTAGTTGTTTGCATACTACTTTTTCAAGAATTTTTCCCATTGAGTTTATCAAGTTAATTGGCCGGAGATCACTAGCCTTTATTGAGTTTGGAATCTTTGGAACAGGTATAATGGTAGTGACCTTAATATCCATCGGGACTTTACCTACTGAAAGAGACAAGTTTATCATATTTAGCAGAGGAGTTGATAAATTTTCATATAACAATTTTTAATCAATGTTATGCTCACATCATCAGGGCTGTTTTTGTTAGGTAGAGCAAAAATTAGAGTTTTTAATTCATCAGCAGTTAATAAAGAAATGCTATGAAAGTTTTCATCGACTATCCCGCTCTTAAAAGGAAAATCTGAACCTAATGCAACAATTTTATTCCTAATATTCTCTATATAGATACCAAATTAAACTGGAAAACCCATATAAATTACATCTCAGCTAAATTAAGTGGTTTCAACTACGCATTAAAAATGTTGTCGTCATCGATAAATGAAGAAGCAAGTTTAAGCGCATACTACGCATATATCCACTCTCGCATAAAATATGGAATCATCTTTTGGGGTAACTCAGTAGAGGCACATCGAATATTTAAAATCCAAAAAGCCTGCATCAGAAGCATATTTCACCTAAAACGCTATGAATCATGCAAAAACATATTCCAGGAAAAGAACATCCTTACCTTGCCATCCATTTATATCTATGAAAGTGCATGTTTTGTAAAAGCTAATCGCGAACTGTTCAGCAAGCAAGAACTAGTGCATACATATGACACCAGAGGAACAACAGATCCATATTTAAATCCTATCCAAACAACAAGAACTAAAGTACAAAAAAGTGCCACATATCCGTTACCTCGCATTTACAATACTCTTCCAAACCATGTGAAACAGTTGCCATTTAAACATTTTAAAAAATGCTTAAAAGACGTTCTGTGTAAAAACGCAATTTACAAAATTGAAGACTAGTTTACTACTGCCTTTGATTAAATTACTGTAACAATTAAATTAAGTTAGGTTTTTAAAGTTTTTTAAAGTGTATTTAATTAATTAATATTTTTAGTGATTTTTGGAGTTGTTTGATTGACCATTCGATAAACTTATACGTGACTGTTTGTCCCGACGAAATCTGTTGCTGTAATATAAATTTGTGATTGTTCACATTTTGGATTTATATGTAAGCAACTATTTTATGGCCATTGCCTCAACAATATTTTTGTAATTATGATATTATCTGACAATTGTCTGATTATACGTATAAAAACGTTCCTTGTTTTTAATTACTTTACATTTTACTAGAAATAGAAAATAAAGTGTATTATTACCAGAAAACTTGCCAAGTAAATATAAGATTTACTTGGACTTAAATAAAACGAATATTTAAAATAATATAAGTAAACATAAGGTTTACTTGAGCATTACAATAGTGAATGAAAATGAAATATAAAATATGATACAAACTTATCCAAAAGTTAACATGAAAATAATATAGATAATTCAGTAAATTAAATAAAAAGAATAATTTAGAGTTTGAACTTTATACAGGGTATTATAAAAATACTTAATTATTTTATCAATTAAATAAACAAGTGCCAAAACAATATTCAGTGCTTAATTTGAACAATTAAATAAAGAACTATAATTAGGACTTTGCCAAATAAATTAATAGTAATATTTAGAGTAAAGAACGAATCATTAAATGTCATAATAAATAGTTAATTATAAATTCAATAAATAAATAGAAACAGTAATATCAAACCTAGAAAAAGAACTATGGTAACAATAAACTACAAACCACAAACGTAAATTTGAGTCCTACCACTAAACTAGACGATCGCACAGCCAAATTAGTTTAATTCATTTAATAATTAGACATTCAGGGGAGAGGGGAGGGTAACTGGTAATTAATCAAACCAGAATTTAACAAGAAAAAGCACGACACGGGTGGGGGGTGTTTCACTGGTGCCGTGACCAGGATTTTAGAGTTTTAAATTGATATTACTTTGTTTCACTAGATTTTTAATATTGTTTATTGTTCTTCAAACAACAGATTTTGCTATCGTATGTCCGAAATATAGAACCGACAACGCATTTATGAAATTTTTAAGATAAAACTGATACTGCCTATGTTTTATATACAGAATCCCTGGGAGACAGCAGCCTACCCACCACCGACCCAGAAACTGTCGTACCGCCTCCGCCGCCTTCCACCTTGGAAGAAAAACTTGATCGCCTGCTGCAAACAGTAAAAGAAATGCAAATAAATCAACGTCGCCTACATGCACAATTGGGAAAAAGCATAGTAGCCATGCACAGGGAACGACAAGCCGCCACCGCCAATAGCCGACGGCAAATCCAAGAAATTGCCGCCTCCAGAGACACAACCACTTCTATTGTCTCGCAATTTCCCTCCAACGACTGCCGTCCCATTTACATAACGCCGAGTCCGCCAATGCCAAAGTTCCAAAGCAAAAACAAACATCCTGTAAAGTATCTACATGAACTGGAAGCCTACTTACAGAAAATGAATGTACCTGAAGAAAACAAACTGAACGTGGTACATGAATCCTTGACCGACGAGGCGCAAGACTGGGCGTCCATTTACAAAATTTGCTGGGAAAGTTTCGACGACTTTAAGGCAGACTCCCTCAGTTGTTTCTGGTCTGAGGAAGAACAAAACAAACTTCGCCGCCTCCTATCTACACACCGATGGTCACGCAAAGATGGGCGTAACATGGAAGCTCATTTTGCTCATTATGTTGGGTTGGCACGCTTGCTAACCGAACCGCTTCCAGAGTTTACTCTTGTGAACGAGCTGATGAAACATTTTCCTGCCAATATCCAGTCTCTGTGGCAACTCAAAACCAACAAGTCCATATCAGGTGCTGTCGAATTTCTCTGCCACCAGGAGAATATCTTGTCACCGCCTACCTCCATGGCGATTATACCAACGCAGCCGCCGACGACGATGCCTCAGAATCCTAACAAACGATACCGATGGGATAGGGGAGAGAGGAACAACCAAGAAAGTTAATTTCCTGTCTGCAGACAAACAATATTCTATTTACAATGCCCTATTGTCTTGACTGTATTGCTGACCAGCTAGCTGCAATCCCGTAACGCTACAATGCGACACATCATGACGTCGGCAAATTTAAATATGTAAACTAAACTACTATATGATGAAATATGCAGTACTACACTAATGGACACTGGCTGAGAACTTCCATATAACTTTCAAGAAGATACACTTAGGCAAAATTTCATCTGGGCAGCAGTACACATTACCACTATGTGCAATGTTAGTCGAAATAGGTTTGCACTAAAATAAAGGCGTTACTCAAAACATTAGCATACAGAATTACAAATCTAACTAGCTGAAGACGACTTCGATGTACATGCAGTTATAATGTACCTGAATTTAATTGACCATATACCTGTGTCATGTCCTGGCTAGGGCGACACAAAAACAACAAAAATATGGGCATCACAAATACAAGAGGCATATGTATATGGGGGCGATATGGGTATCAGAGGCGAACGGGAATATGGATGGTTATTTCGAGAGGTGTTGAATGGATGTCATCATCGAGGCCTACTGGGATACACATCGCAGGGGAGGGCGGCACCGAGGCCTACGACTGGTTTCCGAAGCAGGGGAGAGCACCGCCGATCCGAAGAGGAGGCTAGATTTTCATCGCAGCGTCGGGTACTTAGGGATGTCGACAGGGTATAAAAAATTCATTTTTAAATTGCTGATAGGGTTCTTTTCAATTTCTTTTTCACTTTGAAATAATTTTCCAGTTAGGGACAAGTAAGTTGAGGGCAACTTTAATATTGTTTAATTTTGTTTCAATTTTTTTTTTCTTCTGCACCAGAAATATGATTTAACATAGACATTTTTGTTGCTTTACAATAATTTCTCCAGGGGTATCTTTGGCCACAGTGGAACTTTAATTTCATATCATTATTAACTTCGGTTTAAAGTAGCTTTCTCCTGGATAGAACTCTGTGACTGGCTTGGTTACGGATTTTTGTCCTAAGGCTGTTTACGGGTTATCATATGTATTCCGCAACGAGGGAAAGCTGGAACAGGATTCTGTGCAGCATGGAATATGGGGATAAATACAGGGAACTGACGGTCACAGCTTTTATTCTGGAGATATTTTTTTTTGTTATCGACTTAAATTTTTTTCTTGGATATTTTTGGGGAAAGTAAATATTTGTTTTTCCGACTTATCTATTTATGGTGCAGAGAACTCTTCAAGTTCAAACAAATAGAATTGTACAACCAGTTAGAAATATTTTTTTGTATTCTCATATAGCCTAGGGAAACTCTTATTTTTTTATTATTTTTTCTTTCTTAAAGTTTTATTAGGTATTTCTAATTTAATTTCTTACAGGATTAGATTAGGTATTATTTTTTATTTATCAGTCAAAGTTAGGAAAACTTGTGAATCATAAGTGCCACCTTGATCAAATTCGCGCAGTTTGTAGCTTATAAAATAACTAGCTTCGCCGTCATTATATAATCAACAAAAGGGGATAGTGAAACGGAACAGACCCACCTATATTAATCGAAAATTTATTCCCGCTTCAATTAGTTCAAATTCACATATTTCCGAAAATTGTACATAATTCGGTACGAAATCAAATATCACCCTGTATTCACATAAAAATATTTTACGTGTATTCTTGCAGTGAAGATGTAAAGTTTCAAATCATTCGAATGCATACCGTTTTAAAAATCTCTAAAAACGTACATCTCGGGCGAAGTTAGGGTAGTTTGCAGCGATAAAGATACTTCAGATTATATGGTCAACATAAACATTCGACGATAACATAAACACAGGTGTACGTTTTTCTCGTGGGATCGCAGTCAAAGAGAGAGATGGGGGGACACAACGTCACAATTTTCGGGCATTTCTCAAGTATAAAAACTCGAGGTAATTTTCAAACGGGATCAATCTTATTATCATTTTTGATTGAATAAGAACTACGTTTCTCGGCTTTGTTCTTTGAGCTCAGTTCATTAATTGACCAGTCTGCTGTTTCATCAAATTCATACTGGGCATTTCTCAAGTATAAAAACTCGAGGTAATTTTCAAACGGGATCAATCTTATTATCATTTTTGATTGAATAAGAACTACGTTTCTCGGCTTTGTTCTTTGAGCTCAGTTCATTAATTGACCAGTCTGCTGTTTCATCAAATTCATACTAAGTCGCTGACTAGTATTCGCTCACAGTTAATTAAATTAATACTAATTTTCTATCAAAGTTGCTCGGCGGCGTTCTTAGAGCTCTGGTAGAAAACTATCACAACTTCATTAAAAAGGAGAAATCTTCTCGATATATCTAAGTCCAGTAAAATTAACAACAATAAGCCAAAAGACTGTGGTCAGCTTGTATCGGTTGTACCATTTAAATTACAACATGCTAAGAATCCCAGATGATGAAACGACTGGGGATGACCCGGGTCATCTCGCGATTTACACTCAAGGTATCAAATAATTAAAAGTCGCGGGGGAGTAACTGCAATGAATTTAGCTTGTAGGGAAATATTGAAATTTAATAAAACTATGCTGGGAAAACTATAATAATATAAATCAAACGTAGGTTTTGTATTTCGGACATTTAAACTCACTACACCGCGGTTTTGACAGGATGGCACTATAAATGATTAAATTTTATTATTCAGTACTTTGCTACAATTATTTTGTCACTTTATTTAAATCAGATTCACAATATTTTAGCTTGATAATATGTTCTAGATTTTGTCACATTTTATTTTATTTTTAAAATATTTTACTTTTCAAACATCGACAGATTTTGTTGGTAAACAATTTCTGTTACGTTTTGCTTTGTCGTGTGGTCAATGAACTTCTGCAATATTTGATTGCCGAAGGGTTTTACAGCTGTTCGGACCTGCCGGTTTATTTATGTCCTACTTGTAGGGATGCGGTCACTGGACTTTAGTGTGTCATCCACTGATAAGGCCTGTGATTTGCCCCCTGCTAGTTTGACATAAATATCATTTTAAATATTATTACATGTTAAACTTTGTACTGGGTGTTTTGACTTGTATTCATTCACGATGACACTTTTATGTCATGGGCGAGTTGAAATTGATATAAATTGCTTGTTCATTCAATTGTTTGAACAATTACAATCTTCGCAACACAAAAACCTATTGGTAGCCAATTGGCTGGTTCTGTATCAAGTTTATTGATCAGATCACATCATTCTACGCTTCGCAACGTCAAACTATGTTTGAATAGGCAATTACTTGAGATTTCAACTTGCCGTGTATTCAATTAAATAAACTATTGCGAGTTTTCGCCACCCAAGTATGAACTTTACATGTTCCGAATTCAACATTCTTTCACTTCAGTTTTGAACGAGTATTCTCGTTATAATCATTAATATTTTTAGTGATTATTGGAGTTGTTTGATTGACCATTCGATAAACTTATACGTGACTGTTTGTCCCGACGAAATCTGTTGCTGTAATATAAATTTGTGATTGTTCACATTTTAGATTTATATGTAAGCAACTATTTTATGGCCATTGCCTCAACAATATTTTTGTAATTATGATATTATCTGACAATTGTCTGATTATACGTATAAAAACGTTCCTTGTTTTTAATTACTTTACCTTTTACTAGAAATAGAAAATAAAGTGTATTATTACCAGAAAACTTGCCAAGTAAATATAAGATTTACTTGGACTTAAATAAAACGAATATTTAAAATAATATAAGTAAACATAAGGTTTACTTGAGCATTACAATAGTGAATGAAAATGAAATATAAAATATGATACAAACTTATCCAAAAGTTAACATGAAAATAATATAGATAATTCAGTAAATTAAATAAAAAGAATAATTTAGAGTTTGAACTTTATACAGGGTATTATAAAAATACTTAATTATTTTATCAATTAAATAAACAAGTGCCAAAACAATATTCAGTGCTTAATTTGAACAATTAAATAAAGAACTATAATTAGGACTTTGCCAAATAAATTAATAGCAATATTTAGAGTAAAGAACGAATCATTAAATGTCATAATAAATAGTTAATTATAAATTCAATAAATAAATAGAAACCAGTAATATCAAACCTAGAAAAAGAACTATGGTAACAATAAACTACAAACCACAAACGTAAATTTGAGTCCTACCACTAAACTAGACGATCGCACAGCCAAATTAGTTTAATTCATTTAATAATTAGACATTCAGGGGAGAGGGGAGGGTAATTGATATGATAATCAAATCAGAATTTACCAAGAGAAGGCACGACACGGGTGGGGTGTGTTTCAATATTAACAAGGATGATTTTTTTTTGCTATGGGGTACAAATCGGTTGGAACATGGGGTGACAAGCGCGAGATCAACCCCCATCCTAGACCCCTATCAAGGGTGGTGATTTGACACCACATAAATCTTGATTATTTTAATACTATTTTATAAAATAAGAATTTGTATTACCACGCCGTACATTTTAGTTGGTACATGTGTCTGGAAAATTGAATTTTCCGTCCCAAAGTGAGGTTTTCTGAATAAAAAATTATTGCAAGACTATTATATTTGAGCAATACTTGATATTCTAATTATTCTAAACCTATTATTCAAAATTAATGGATCTGAAATGTAAAATGATTTTCCGAAAATTTTACGCTATGTTATGTCTAAGCAGTGCGTAAATAAATTATACTTTATAAAAATAAATATTTATCGATATTTTGTATTACTTTAATAAAAGATGAAATAGAAAAGCTGCTAGGCCAAGACACCGAGTCTGTAAGGCCAAATATCTAGAGAGAGAGAGAGAGAGAGAGAGAGAGAGAAAAAGGAAAGCTGCTGAAAAATATTATTTTTTTATGTACTTGGAACAAAGTTGATTCAGTAAAAAGAGAGAATCTTGTTTACTTTCACATCCCCATGTGTTATCCACATACATATACAACGACAAAATCACAATACACACAATAATATCACAGTGAAACTGTAAATCTCCTCCTGGTGTTATAAACTTGTTATAAAAAAAATGTCGGCAAAGTATTAGTTGCCCGTGACTTCCCTCGCTGGTCCGTGCCACACTATTAAAAAAAAACTAAAAAAGTTGTTTTGGGTGGACTTTCTTGGGGGGTAGGGGGGCGACAACCCTTATCGCTATCTTTGGTGCCACCTTAACATGAACGTATTACGTGTGTCAAATTTTATTGGAATCTATTCATCCGATGAGAAGATTTTTTTTTAAACCTGAAAATAATAAAAACAATTTTTAGGGATTGCATCCCTTATTTGAGTACATTGTAATAAAGATGCCTGAATTAACCACTTAATCGTGCATCTGACTGTGAAACAAAAACTGGAAAGAAGTTGTTTTTGGTGGGTTTTCTTGTAGGGTCTAGTGTCTAAAATCCCAACAATGAAAATGTACGGCATGGACACATCTTTTATAGTTAAGAAAAGGAAAAACGATGTAAAGTTGAAAATCTATCCATTGTATTAAAAAATAGAGAATTTTCGATTTGCATAATTTTTAAAAAATTTCGCTTTTGCAACGTTCTAATTTTATTATTGTCCATTATTTTTGTACGGCTACTAAATAAAATAAAAATTCTAACCTACATTAATCCAAAAAATAAATGGCCGTACAGTATCAAATAAACTTACCGTAGAAAACTGAGTTTTTCCCTTTCTCGGGGGTGATTTTTTAATTTTCATTGATAATACCCATTCCTTTGACAGGTTGTATCACCAACTTCTGCCCCCAGCAGGTTAGGAAGTTGAGGTTGCCCGGTTCTCGTTTAGTTTGTGGAGGCTGGGCCGTGGTTCGGAAATTATTCAAGAAAAACTTTTTATTTTAGGTTAGGCGCCAGTAGTCATATTAAAAAAAGCATCTATAACGTACTTGTCTAACTGTACGACTGTGACTACTCAGAGATAATTAATGTTATAGATACTCATGAAATTATCAACACTAAGTTAAATATATCTGGTTTATTGACTCTATTATAAATTTTGAAATGGTTTAATTTTGATTAATTTAAATGTTACACCTTATGGTTGTATGTAGCTACTTCCTTACAGAAAGTTTATATATTATTTAATAAGTTTGACTAGGTTGAAGACCAAAAAAAAGTTTACAAAATATGACAAATTATCGCTAAGCTGTGATTAATTAATTAAATGGAAGAAAATTAATAATTAGCTGAAGGCAATATATAACATAAAACAATGGTAACAATTTAGAAATGTATAAAAGTTTGTCGAAAGTTGAATAATGTCGTTGAAAGTTGAACGTTGAAAAGAAATTCAGTTGATACTATTACCACCGGCTGGGTTCTGCAGTAACCAACCCTGGTCCTCGTCTCACTGAATCTTCTTGTGTTACCACCACTCGATCATTGACTGCGCAGAGATCCTAAGAATTTAGACGTCTGAGCGGTTACCAAACCAAACAACTTGGTGCTCTCATCCAGCGAGGACTATTCCATACCAAGACACTCCAACCTTGGATTACAAAAACTCCTTGGCAAATAGTCTGGTTCTCCTGGATTATAGCAGCCACCCAATTTTTCCTGGCACACAGTTAAGCCAAATGTATGGTAAAATTTCCAATTTAAGGATTAACTTAACTTCAAATCTGAAGGGTCAACTTAACATCAAAACTGAAGGGTCAGCTTAAACACCTCATTCCTACAAGAGTTATCATCTGTTACTACACTTGAAATTACTTGTTTACTAGTGGGCACTCTTAGTGCGTTTGATAAAATCCCCATGTTAATGCATTACTGGTATCTCTCTAAATAAATTACATTAACATGCCCTTCTCGCCCCTACTAATATCGAGTTAAATTCCTTTGAATTTTAATTATTCGACAAGGTTACGAAAACGTAATTTACTAAATTCGAACTGTCTTTAAACCCTTATTAAACCTCAATTATTCATTAATAAAATTTACTTCTAAATATATCTTAATACTGAGTTAAACACATGTCTCGAAATACCCCGTTCATACATTAACATGACCGTGTCTCCATCTTTCAAGCCACGCGCCGTGAATGAAGGTAATTTGTGATCAACAAACATCGCGTTTAATCATGATAAATTCAACAATTAAATTGCAAATACATGTACAACAAATACTACAGAAGGTAATTATATTTATATTATCAACTATCTATTAACATACCAATCTAGATGAGGTGTTAATCGGACAGCAACGTCTGTATTGCTACGTAATCGACCGGAAAATGACCATCATGACCTGTTCGGATACCGTGTTTGATCTAAAAAAACCTGTTACACTTCTATACGAGAGGTGTCGCTGGTAGTGGGAACATAAATCATTTTTTAATATATTCTATAATACAAATCTACCCAATTACTGTACTGTATCATTCCTATGCATTCATGAGTTCCAATTTAATCAGAATTATCGATTTATAATTTTGTTTATTGATTTTTGGGATTTATTCACTTATACAGATTTCTTCTTTTAAATATTTGTTGTACCAGATGACTTGTAGGTGTTTATCAAGAGAAGTAACAGATCGCGCTTGTATGCTAATTTATAATTTAAAGTAGGATTGACGAACACAATTTCTTCCAGATTCAGTAAGACTAAGACGGCTTCGGGATTGGACTGAAAAATTAAATAATAAGTTTACTGAATTGTGGTTTAAGACTACAAAAATTCATTGCTATTAGAATAAAAATTAACAAGTGGCATTCAGGTAATTTTGAATGTCACACTGTCTACCACCCTGTCAAAAAAAAATATGTGTACATAGTTACATGTATTTTTTTTATTTATAAATTGAGACTTCAATTTCCAAAGTTAAACAGATATTACTAAAACCTATTGCTACACTAAATTACAAACTAAATTAAGCAAAAAGAAGGCAATTCTGGTACCCACTCTCTAACTTTTTAATAACTATTCTATATGTAAATATCAGTATTTACTACTATACACTGCTAAAAGGAAAGATTTAATACTCAATAGTAGCTTCGCGTACTACACGCCTAATCTTTAGGGACAAAATCGGTAAGAACACTATCGGGAAAGTCAAAATCGGTAAGTCATTGGAGTACTAATCCAACCCAAATAGCATATAAACTAAACATACTTAACCTAACTTAACCTATGGAAGAAGTAAGAGAAACTAAACTAACTGTTCATACAAGAACCCACATGAAAATCGTTTTATCACTGGACAGCACTCGAAAACTCCTGGAAAACTCCACTCGGAAGGGGTACTGCTTCCTCCAGTGTAAAATGGAAATGAAAGAGTGATAGAAAAGAAAAGATGAAATGTTTTAGGAGAGGACCTCGAAGAATCAGTCTCCACAGACACTGTGGTGGAATGCCTGAGCAGCGCTGTAGTGGTTGCCAGTACTAAAATTGGTATTAGGCATAAGCACACCTAAACCATGAAACAGAAGGATAACCAACTGCCTATCCTTAACAGTGGGAACAAGTATCCAGACTGTTAATAAATCAAAAAACTGTTTGGATATAGCTCCAAGGGCTGAAATTAGACGTACGTATCAACTAAAAATTCTTTGGATATAGCTCCAAGGGCTGAACTAGAAGTACGTGACGACTAAACAACAAAAAGGACCATTGTTCTGGAAAGCTCTTGCTTCAGGTGCGATGAACAGTGTTTCGATCGAGCGATAGGCCAAGGGCTGAGGTGAAGCGGGGAGGAAGATATGTCTCTCGAAGAACGTTCAGACGACCTAGGTCACTCCTGACTGACAAGCTCCCTTACCTATGTTTACGCTCGACCCTCCTTGACCACCTGTCATTCAAGACAGCCGACCGAAACTAGTTCATCCCCATCCCGGAACAAGTTCCTTTAATGGCCGTTAAATATCCTACGAACTAGGATAATGATAAAATGTTTACTTCCATACAGTAACCATTAAGAAAAGATAATACGAAAAGTAACTAATTATACAATAACACAAGTACGAACGATATTCGGTACTGTGACTACTAAACGGTAATTAAAGTTTTCAAAAAGAACTACAACTAGCTCTGATAGCCTAGATCAGTTAGTCAGAACACTCAAACAAAATTAAGATACTACAGGATTACAAGTAGGATGTTATCCAGAAACGACAGAAATACAAAAAAATTATAGAAGTGAAAAATAGAAAGTATAGATGAAAATAAGGACAACACAAAGAAGAATGACGTTGTTATGTCATTTATTGATATTTTTCAAGCGCATAAAAATCACCAAAATGTCGTATAATCACAAAAGGCTAAACCGTTACTACACCGGATTCCATATCCCTGAGACAAATCTTGCTGAGTTTCACTTGCTTGGTTCACATCAACTGCGTGGCGTGCAGACGCTGAAGACGCTACACCCACCAAACGTGGCCCACCCTTCAACCCTTGGATAAAAGATATCCAGCCAGAAAAATATTTCCGAAGTTTACTGTCAACATACCACACTACTAGAAAACTACTACAAATGCAAGACATGAACCCTCCAGGTATCTTAACTAAAATTTGTGCTCCCATCTAAACTTATGGAGTTATTAAAATTGTTTACCCGACTGAAACGTCGGAGTTTGATCCATAATAAGTTTTTAAATCTGAAACGTGCCAATGGCCTGCGTCAGACCCATCTGCATAATCTAACGCGTAAACCAATTTTGAAATTTTCTGGCGAACTGTGCAAAGTACAAATTTGGGTGCTAACTTGGCTGAAAAATGTTTTGCAGCATCTGATAAAACCTTATTTTTCTTCCAAACTTTATCACCTACGGCATACTCAACTTCTCGTCTACGCAAGTTGTAGGTTTTCTGGTTTTTCTTGTATGCATCATTTAACCGCTGTACTACATCTTTATATGTATCCGAAAGATTAGATATAACATCACAATATTTATTCCTATCACCAGGTGCTAGTTGAATTCCCGAAGTTGACTGTACTTGCCCGTAAAAGTCTCCTGAAATGGGAACTTTACGACCAAAATTTAAAAACGTAGGAGGAAAACCTGTTACCTCATGAGTAGCCGTTCTGATTGCATGAGCAACTCTGAAAATTTCTACATCCCAATCCTGATGATTATCCTGAATATAACTGCGTATAGCTCTACCTACAGTAGCGTTTGATCGTTCTACTGGGTTAACTTGTTGGTGATATAATGCATTAAACCAATTTTTTTGTACTTTGTACCGTTCGGCCAGTTTTTTAAAAGCTGTAGACGCAAACTGCTTCCCATTGTCTACCATAATGAACTGTGGCACACCATAAATCAAAAATACTTCATTCTCCATAAATTTAGTGATAGTCTGTGCAGTGGCATTTCGCATGGGGTGTACGAGTACATACTTAGTGAACCAATCTAAAACTACCAATAGAAATGAAAAGCCCCTTTTACTCCGTGTTACCGGACCAAAAATGTCTACGCTCACTACCTGCCATGGAAATTCTACTTTCTTTTCCTTCCCCATCAAACCGTAACGTGAAAATGAAACTTTTTGAGAACCGCAAATCTCGCATGACTTGACATACTTCAATACATCTCTTCTCAACTTAGGCCAATAATAGTCTTCGCAAATTCTCTTTAGTGTTTTAAAATACCCAAAGTGAGCTGACATACTCTCATCGTGACATTGTTTTAGAATTTCATTTCTTTGTGCAATTGGTACCAAAAGTTTCCATTCAGTTAAATTAGTTTTTACTGGTAATTTATTAGCAGCATGTTTAAAAATTAAATTATTCTCCACTCTAAATAATGGATATAAATTTGGATTTGCTAAAATTTTTCTACGTAAGTTAATATACCATTCATCTAAACTTTCTTGATTAATTGACAACAAATCGACTGAGAAATTTTGCTCGTCAATGACAGATGACGGTTCGTCATGATGCACTACTCTAGATAAAGCGTCAGGAACTACATTTAAATTACCCTTCCGGTGTACTAAGTTAAAGTCATATTGCTGTAACTTAACCATCCAGCGAGCCAATCTGCCCGTTGGTGATTTCAACTTATGCAGCTAACTACCCGCTAAATTATCCGTAATAACTGTAAACTTTTGTCCTTCAACGAATGGACGAAATCTCTCTAAACTGAATAATAAAGCCATTATCTCTTGCTCGTAAACACTGTAATTTCTTTCTGCCTTATTTAGAGAGCGACTGGCAAAAGCAATCACCTTCTCTTCTCCTCCCTGAAGTTGTGTCAAACAACAACCTAGTCCTGTACTACTCGCATCACACTGTATAACAAAATTATTCAGTTTAAAATCAGGACTAGTTAAGATTGGAGTAGAGACAAGTGCCTGTTTAAGTGCCAGAAATGCTTGCTCTGCTTTTTCGTTCCAATCAATCGGTTGTCTTTTACCACGTCTCCCTTTAAGCAAATCATTTAGCGGAGCAACTAAAGTAGAAAAATGAGGTAAAAATCTTCGGTACCAAGAACACATGCCAATAAATTTTTTTATTTGAGTTGTATTTGTTGGACGAGGATAATTGATCATCGCTTCTACCTTTTCTGGGTTTGTACGTAATCCCCCTTCAGTATCGATTACATAACCTAAATATTTTAGGGACTTCCTAAAAAATTGACATTTTTCGAAATTTACTGTAAGGTGAGCAACTTTCAACCTATCAAACACTTCTTTTAAAATGTTTACATGTTCCTCAAAACTAGAAGCGGTGACAATTATATCATCTAGATAAACAAAAACTTTGTTTTCTAGCCTTGGGGTTATGACAATGTCCATTAAACGTTGCATAGCCTGCGCGGCGTTTGCAAGACCAAACGGTAACACTTTAAAACAAAATAAGCCTCTCCCCGGTACTGCGAATGCGGTTTTGGGTTTAGAAGTTTCCGAAAGTGGAATTTGCCAAAAAGCGCTTTTCAAATCTATTGAACTGATATACTTTGCATCTCGTAACATACTCAAAATACCATCTACAAAAGGTAAAGGATAGGAATCCTTAACAGTTACTGAATTTAAAGACCTACCATCAAAACAAAATCTATAATCTCCATTATCCTTCTTAACCAGCAAGACCGGTGACCTCCATTCACTAAAAGTAGGCTCAACTACATCGTCTTCTAACATTTTGTCTAGCTCTTTATTTAATATAGTCATCATGTGTGGTGATAAAAGATATTGGCGTTGCCTGATAGGCTGTGCACTACCAGTGTCTATATTATACGTCATCTTATCGGTAAGACCTAACCTCCCACTACTTAAACCTTTAAACAACTGCTTGACTCCTTCAACTTGCTGAAGTTGACCTTCAGTTAAGTCAGCCAAACCTCCATCATTGGTGTCAGTTGTGTTCACATGACAGAGAGCAGAAACTTTAATGCTACCAACTTTATTTACCCACTTATTTGATTCAAAATCTAAATGAATGCCAAATAATCTGCAAAAATCTATTCCAAAAATAAAAGAAATAGGCAAAGATGGAACTCTATTCTAAAATTTTCATACCATCCCTTCCAACTACTGAACGATTACAACCAGTATCTACTAAAGCTAAAATTTTTTTATCGTATAAAAAGACTGAAATGTATGGTCTATCGTCACCATTTTTAGACAAAAATAGAGGTGTTACTCGTACCTTATCACTAACTCTACGATAAGTTTTGTAAAAATTCCCTACTTTACTTAACCAAAGATTCCAATCTGATTTGTTAGTCTTAACATTTTTAAACTTACTAGAACTACAAGGGGTTGGACGACGACTAACATTACGTGACCCCCTGGTTAGTTTTTTGAACATTTTTTACAATCGTTAAATGTGACATTCGATTCACCACATTTAAAACAGAACTTATTTCTTTTAGCCCTACATTGCCTAAAAACATGATTTTCTCCCTTACAGTTGAAACAAATTACTGGTGCTTTGGTCGTTTTTATTTCATTAACGTTAGACTGCCCAACAAACACAAGAATTGGAATTATAGTTCAATATACGTGTATTCAACAATATTTTGGTAATTTTTTGGTTATAGTGTATTTATTAAATGTTTCTCGTCAACGTCTATGTTCGAAAACGTGTAATAAACGTGTACGGTATACCATTTTTTGAGGCTACATCATAAATACTGTGTTTTTTTCTGTGTATCTTACTACATAATTGTTTATTTTTGTTATTATAAATTTTTTACCAAATAATTATCACTGAAAGTCTGACGTGAAAAAAATTAAGTATTTTTGTTGTTTACGATTTTCGTCTTTTATACCGAAGTCAACAACTGTTTTTAAACGTCTATGACACATGAATAAATTTTGTATTATCCAGAAGTAAAATATTCAAAGGTTGCCGTTTTTATATAATTTGACAAACCTTTTGACGACGACAACAAAAAAAAAGACAATTAACAGTTGGTGTCAGTAAAATGAGACAATTTCAGTATTTCGTAGAACTATAATTTTAATATTTAATTAACCTACATATTCAATAAATAGTTCCACTTCCAATAAACGTTTACAGTAGTCATTAAATCACCACAGAACTAGCGCTGCCAGCTGAGCTGCGAGTAATTTTGGAAGTACTTGTCGGCCCACGTCTCGTCTTACGTCCAACGTTGTCAGGTCTGGGAAAATTACCCATGCAGACACATATTTGGCAATTGTCGGTCAGTACTAGGAACCAAGGAAAAACTCATAATCACCCAAATTCTGGCGATTTTCCTGCATCCGCCATATTACATAAAAAAAGAAACTGTAATCACTTTTTAATAACTAAATACAGAACCTACTGTTTTTATTTTGTATTTAAACATTTCCTTATCTTATATGCTTTATTTCTTATGAAAAAACTTAAATTTAAAGACAATTAGCTCCTCGGCTAATATTTATATAAAAAAGAAATTGGGAACTTTTTATCCAAAGTTATAACTTTTTCCTAGGAATCTAAGTCTTTGCATCTGACAACACCGCTTAGGTTTTTGATTTCAGAACGGTGAACATAGTGACAATAGTGGACATGTTTTATTGTTTTGCCGTGTTTTGTGGTCTTTTTATGAACAATCGTCAATATAAGGTAAGAATATATATTTTTTAGCTTTAATCTCAATTTATTTAAACATAATGCCTTGGTCAAATTTACTGTGTGCCATTTTGCTTTAGAAACCGTTGGGAAAATCACATATGTACTTGTACCCGCCCATCTTTTATCTAGTATAAAGCTCTTCGAATTCTGATTTTGGTTAGGTTCTAATATTTTTGATATCCGGTATTACCTAGGTATGATAATAACTTTATTAGCAGGTTAACAAAGGTAAAACAAGTGGGTGGCGTACCTAATACTTATTATTACCCATAACCTCTATTAATCGGGAGTGAAAATTATAGTTGAATAAACGATTAATAATACTAGTATCTAGTACTATACCACCACCTGCTGATAAAGTGGAAATAATAGTTGAATAAAGGTTTAATATTTGTTAACATGCTAATATCGTCCAAATTACTTTTAATCTTTTGTTGGTAAAAATGTGGTGGGGCTATTCAAATTAGAGGCTCACTAATGGGATTTCATAAACGCAGCTAGTAAAAGAAACGGGTTTGTTTAAATTGGGGCAAAGTTGCGTGATGTTAAGCTTAATGCGGCGAGAAAACACTTGAAAAAATAATTTTGGTTTTTGAGATTTTTTCAAGAAACAATTTTTGCATTTTTACTTCCCTCGCATACCAAAGGGAAGTATTGTATTCGAGAAAAAATCACTTTGACAAAAAATCACAGTTTATGTAGAGCACTTTCTTAACATGCTATGCCGTGGTTAATTTTTTTTTTTTTTTTTGCAGAAGCTGCCAAGATAGCTTTTCAGGGGAAAGAGCAGGGATATGCAATATTTGGAGAAATAACTGATAACGCCATAAACCAAGCATGCCAAGATTGGCTAAAACAAGCCAAACATAGATATGAAAAGTCTCAAACTCAGTAAACATTTGTATTGTAGGGTAGGGTAGGTTTTAAATAAGCGAGTATTTAAAAAAGGACCCCGCACTAATCTTATGGAAATTGGGTTTCGGTCAAATTTGCTAATATTACAGGATTTTGTAGACCTTGGCATCCTGATCAAAAGTTCTCGTGGACACAAGGTCGAAAATTGAACAGTTTTCCAGATATCGGGAGTGCAAAGGGGGCTGCTCATTTCTTGTGGGAAGTGGCCCCCGATCCGGTGAAATTCGCTGGTACCGACATATGTGTCATCCCAACTTCATGATCAAAAGTTCCCAGGGTCACAAGGTCGAAAAATTGACAGTTTTCCAGATAGAGGGGGGGTGGGGTGCAAAGGGGGTTCTCAATTCTTATGGGAAGTGACCCCCAGAGAAATTCACTGAAATCGACATATGTTATTCCTCTCGACCTCCTGATCAGAAGCTCTTATAGGCACAAGGTCAGAATATGCACAGTTTTTCAGATATCGGGGGTGCAAAGTCGACTTTTCAACCCCCGATATCTGTAAAGCTGCATTTTCCGACCTTGTGCCCATGAGAACTTTTGATCAGGAGGTTGAAAGCAATAACATATGTCGATTCCAGCGAATTTCATCTAGGGTCATTTCCCACAAGAAATTAGCCCCTTCTTTGCACCGTCCATATCTGGAAAACTGTCCATTTTTCGGCCTTGTGCCCCTGAGAACTTTTGATCAGGAGATGGGAAGGAATAACATATATCGATTCCAGCGAATTTTACCGGGGCGGGGGCTACTTCCCACAAGAATTGAGCCCCCTCCTTTGCACCCCTGATATCTGGAAAACTGTCCAATTTCCGACCTTGTGCCCATGAGAACTTTTGATCAGGATGCCAAGATCTACAAAGTCCTGGAATATGAAGAAATTTGACCGAAACCCAATTTCCATAAGATTAGTGCCGGGTCCTTAGCTTTACATATTACAGCATCTCGCATCATATCCTTTTATTTTTTTACTACAAAAAAATATTTTTTTAACGTTTATTTAAAAGATGGATGGATGGATACATAAACATTGAGTTAGGATACTACTCTTTTTTTAGTGTCCGCAACAATATTTTTTTTTATATTTTATTTCTATTTTTTACCCGAGCCTCCCCTACCTATCAAAATACATTAAAAATATTCCGATTCAAAAATTTATTGTTAGTAGTGCTTATTAAAAATAAATGTTTTTACATTTTTATGTTCTACATTCTAACGTTTAATTTATCTTAACCTATACCCATTTTAGATTAAAACATCCGCATTTGGATGACGTTTAATTTATATATTGTATATGCAGTATATACAGTAAGTATATTATGCTAAATTTCAAAGTTAAATAAATACGTTAAATAACCATTTTTAATTGTTGAAAAAACGTACCTTAAAGGAAGTATATTATACTATATTTCAAAGTTAAATAAGTACGTTAAATAACCATTTTCAATTTATTATTGAAATAACGTACCTTAAAGATGTTTATTATTCTTACTCTTTATACAATATAATAACCATTTTTTGTCAAAGGTTAATTAAATTGTTTCGTAAACATTAATAATTGGTGTTTGGTATACTATATTTAAGCGTCGAATAGATACCAAATATTTTCATTTCTTATCAAAGATTATTAAACATAAATTGTAAACGTTGATATGTTTCTTCAGTATACTATATTTAAACGTTGTTGAGGCGGACATTTTGTCCTTTATAAGAGGTTAACTAACAACCATAGTTATACTTGCGGTATTAACGAAAATTAGACGTTTATTCAACCATTTTGTGTTTATTGGGTGTGTTGGTTGATTCTTCCGAGTAGGCTTAAAATACGATTTTGAAGTTACTGGTTTATCTGACTTTTCATGCGACTCATTTATATTAACTGAAGAAACTCCTACATACAAAAGATCTTTTTCTACCAAATTACTCCTCATTGGAGGTGGAACATATTTTTTAGTACTCTCTTCGGCATATTCTACTTTTTTACAATAAGAAATTAATTCAGAAACTGAATTTATAGTAAGCAAAGCTAAAGGTTTAGCAAAATATGGCAACAAATTTTTCCTAATTTGCTTAATACGATCCTCTAAATTTGGTTTCGATTTAATTCTATTATATAAGGCTTCCATAATCCTAATATAAATGTGCACTGGTTCATCCATGTGTTGGGTTCGTTTTTCTATGTAATCTAACATACTCTTGTTGAAATCTTCATGCAAAAAATCATTTTTTAATTGCTCAATTAAAGTTTCCCAACTATTAACCTCATTACTACTTCGTACTGATCGGTACCATTGTAAAGCTGGACCAGAAAATAGATCTAAACCTGATTGAAATAATTCACCCCTTGTTACATTTCTAGCTACCGCTAACTCTTCGACTCTCTCTATAAATGAAACAACATTATTAGGTTGGCCATCAAATGTGACACCCCACTTATAAATAGGTACAAATTTAGCACTTGAACTTGGCATATTTACAGCTACTACTGGTAAATTAGGTTGGTCATCCGTTCCTAGTTTTTCAAAAAGGTCAGCCTCTAATAGATAAATTGTTGCCCTACTTTCATTTTGAAAAGTGCGTGACTCCTCAGGATTTCGTTCTGGGATAGGCATTCTATTTACTCTTACCATAATATGTACCAATTGTGATTTTAATTGCTTAACCGGTAAATCATTCTCGGATGGATGGTTCAAATTATTAATTATATTTCTAAGCGAGTCTAAAGTATTGTTAACTTGAAGTTTTTCAGTATTAAAATTAAAAAGTGGATCAGTAAGCGTTAGATCATTGCATGGTTTAATCTTTAAAGCTCTAGCCAGTACTCTGCACCGTGACTCTACTTCTCTAACTGTAACACAACCTCTTATACGTAGTTCGTAATCTACTTGGTCTGCCTGCAATAACTGTGGTATGAAAATTTCAGACATCTTGTAAATCTTTTCTTAATACTATTATCCTAAACTGTTCAAAATGCAAGGTAACACAAAAAATTAACCAAATGGTTCAGCAAATACTCTACCCTTATGCACTCTGACTAAAATTTCAGTATTTTTCGAAGGTATTCTAAAATCTTACGATAAGTCGTTTTTTTCCTAACGATTACCTTAATCGAACAATACAGACTCTCGAAACTTCCCTTTCTGTCTACCGCTTTGATTTAACCCTTCCTTTAACCCTTATCTTATGACTAATTCTTATCAAAGCTTGAGGTCTCAATTATAAACACAATACATAGATATCAATAATGCACACAAAATTATAAAACAGCATAAAATTCAACAAAGAAAGAATATTATATGTTTCAAATAGTAACACAGCTCAAATATTTTAAAAAAAATGAATATTACTCAACTTTCGTTTTCTATCTTGTACAAATTAAAAGCATAGAGCCCCACGTTTTACAGCGACACTTGTGTACCACCAACTTCTGCCCCCAGCAGGTTAGGAAGTTGAGGTTGCCCGGTTCTCGTTTAGTTTGTGGAGACTGGGTCGTGGTTCGGAAATTATTCAAGAAAAACTTTTTATTTTAGGTTAGGTGCCAGTAGTCATATTAAAAAAAGCATCTATAACGTACTTGTCTAACTGTACGACTGTGACTACTCAGAGATAATTAATGTTATAGATACTCATGAAATTATCAACACTAAGTTAAATATATCTGGTTTATTGACTCTATTATAAATTTTGAAATGGTTTAATTTTGATTAATTTAAATGTTACACCTTATGGTTGGATGTAGCTACTTCCTTACAGAAAGTTTATATATTATTTAATAAGTTTGACTAGGTTGAAGACCAAAAAAAAAGTTTACAAAATATGACAAATTATCGCTAAGCTGTGATTAAATAATTAAATGGAAGAAAATTAATAATTAGCTGAAGGCAATATATAACATAAAACAATGGTAACAATTTAGAAATGTATAAAAGTTTGTCGAAAGTTGAATAATGTCGTTGAAAGTTGAACGTTGAACAGAAATGTTGAAAAGAAATTCAGTTGATACTATTACCACCGGCTGGGTTCTGCAGTAACCAACCCTGGTCCTCGTCTAACTGAATCTTCTTGTGTTACCACCACTCGATCATTGACTCCGCAGAGATCCTAAGAATTTAGACGTCTGAGCGGTTACCAAACCAAACAACTTGGTGCTCTCATCCAGCGAGGACTACTCCATACCAAGACACTCCAGCCTTGGATTACAAAAACTCCTTGGCAAATAGTCTGGTTCTCCTGGATTATAGCAGCCACCCAATTTTTCCTGGCACACAGTTAAGCCAAATGTATGGTAAAATTCCCAATTTAAGGATTAACTTAACTTCAAATCTGAAGGGTCAACTTAACATCAAAACTGAAGGGTCAGCTTAAACACCTCATTCCTACAAGAGTTATCATCTGTTACTACACTTGAAATTACTTGTTTACTAGTGGGCACTCTTAGTGCGTTTGATAAAATCCCCATGTTAATGCATTACTGGTATCTCTCTAAATAAATTACATTAACATGCCCTTCTCGCCCCTACTAATATCGAGTTAAATTCCTTTGAATTTTAATTATTCGACAAGGTTACGAAAACGTAATTTACTAAATTCGAACTGTCTTTAAACCCTTATTAAACCTCAATTATTCATTAATAAAATTTACTTCTAAATATATCTTAATACTGAGTTAAACACATGTCTCGAAATACCCCGTTCATACATTAACATGACCGCGTCTCCATCTTTCAAGCCACGCGCCGTGAATGAAGGTAATTTGTGATCAACAAACATCGCGTTTAATCATGATAAATTCAACAATTAAATTGCAAATACATGTACAACAAATACTACAGAAGGTAATTATATTTATATTATCAACTATCTATTAACATACCAATCTAGATGAGGTGTTAATCGGACAGCAACGTCTGTATTGCTACGAAATCGACCGGAAAATGACCATCACGACCTGTTCGGATACCGTGTTTGATCTAAAAAAACCTGTTACACTTCTATACGCGAGATGTCGCTGGTAGTGGGAACATAAATCATTCTTTAATTTATTCTATAATACAAATCTACCCAACACTACGAGACTGTTAGGCGTCGTAATGGATAGCAAATGTAAATGGGTCGAGCACATTGAGAATGTTTTACGGAAGTTAAATAAAAGCTGCTATGCCCTCAGAATCCTGTCACGTACATTTAATGCAGATACTCTCAAAACAGTGTATTATGCCAACTTTTACTCAACTGTCAAGTATGGAATCGAAATTTGGGGCGGCTCCACCGATGTGTACAAAATTCATATAGTGCAAAAAAGAGCTATACGAATAATTTTCAAGAAAAAGTTTAATGAGTCCTGTAGGGGGTGTTTCAAAGAAAATGCCATGCTCACTGTTCCAGGCATATATATTTATTCCTGCTTAATGTATTTAAAAACAAACAAACCCGACTTTAAACCATCTCAATTTAGTCATTTTTATGAAACCAGAAATAAAGAAAATATGTATACATATCCTAAACACCGTCTAACTCTGACTGAGAAGGGACCCTACTACGCAGCAATAAAATTTTTTAATAGACTCCCTACAAGCCTCAAAGATAATTTTCATCTCAACAGTTTCAAGAAGCAAGCTTTCAAGTATATATGTGATATTGAGCCTTACTCCATTCAAGAATTTTTTAATTTTAAATTGTAATGTAACCCTGATAACACCAAACGTCCCCAGGACGTTCATTTAGGTCCTCGTTTGGTCTGAACGTCCCGGGTTTACATGGTACGTCCCAAGGACGTCCGTTTGCTATCGTCCCTAAAACGTTCTGAATAAAACGTTTTGAGGACATCCTGCTAGAGTCTAGTCAAGACAAACCTAGACACATTTGTGAAATAACCTAGGAGTGATGTTTTTTTTGAGCAGATGAGGATATGATTAAAAAAGGAAATTAAAAACTGTAAAAATGAAATTACAATCCTTAAAAAGTTTTACTAACAAAATTTCTTTTGATAACAAAATATTTTCATATTTCATGGTCCATTTAAATTTTGTCAATTTGATTTTTCTGATTTCAGAATTCTTATATTCGTTTCAACTATTTTTTTCATGAGTTTCGGTTATATTACAGCCATTTTCACCGCAATATTTAAGCAGAGCTTATGTATAATGTTATTCAGTTGCTGTCAAACGTCAAACTGGGAAATTCAATTTGGCAGGCATTGCATGCATTTTTACAAAGAATTTATATAAATCCTTTGCATTTTTATTTCCGCACACTGGCACTAGTCACTTTTAACGGCTACAAAAGAAAGTACCAAAAACAGGTAAGTCTATTTAATTGATTTATTAATATATAAGTATTTAGATCGATAATTTATTCTAGATAAATTTGGTGCGGCTTATTTGTAGGTTATAATAATAAATATACTACCACCCACCTTATTTGGCTCTGTTAAAATTCTATGGGAGATCACCTGTGAACCTGAGTATGTAGTTTTTAGTTGTTTATCATGGAGCGAACTTATTCACTTAAAAGAAGATTGTTGGTTAAACATTATAAATACAATACTTCCCTTCGGTATGCGAGGGAAGTAAAAATTGAAAAGAAGTACCTACTCATGCAGTGTGTTAAACGAAGTGTTATATGATTCGACATCTCTGATGAACAAGTGGAGGTGATGAAACTTTTAATAGGTAAGGTTTGATACATCGAGTAATAAAAACATTCGCCAGAAAACATCAACAAACTTGTAAAGTATATTTAGGGATTTCAGTAAATTAATATAAGGAAAAAACTAATAAAGGTACTTTTTGAGGAAAATTTACAAATTTGTAACTTATATGCCCTATTTGTTATATTTTTCTGAAATTATGCTGTACGTACGTACAAAAACTTTTATACATCATCAATGTTCAACCTAATAAACCTGCTTCTAACCGTAAATCCTAATGCATCTTAACCCATAGCCATTTTCTTTACTTGAATTCTGTAATAATATTGCCAAATAATATAGCGTTAAACTTATAATAATGTTATTAATCTGCGGTAGCATTAGTCAACATATATTTCTGCTTCTCTCGGTCTTTGGTATTATTTGTAGAATCAATCATTCATATAAAGAGGTGTTCTTAAAATTTTTAAATGAACAAGGGAACCTTTCAAATGCAAAAGTCAGTTAAACAAAAAAATGTTCACATTTAAATTGATTTTTTTTTAAATAGGAACCAAGGAAATTATAACAATTTATTTTAAATATAAGCTTGCCATCAAGTGGCATATATTAGTCTTAATGTTTTTTGCCAAGATTTCATCTGAAATGTTAATTTTTCTTTTATTTGCACAGGGGCTGCTGCAGTCGCTAACGCTTCAAAGTCTTGGAAGGACACCGAAATGGCTATTACATCGTGATTGAAGAGGGCAAAAGAAAGAGAATATTAGAAAATAATATAAACTAAGATAATTATAAAAAGACGAAGTGTGCAAAACGTTAAGAAAAGGTGAGATATACATTTATCTTACGTTTTATTGCATACTTGGCTTATTTCTTATAATATTCAATATGACTTAATGTATATATAACTATATTATACTGTACTAGGTATTATAATATATAACTTTTAAATCCCATAAAAAATGTATTTTTGACACTTGAATTTGTAGAGTAAGAAGTTAATTTAAAAAAAATACAAATGCCATAACTTATTTTTCAATAGCACAATAGAAATAAAATGTTCGCATAAATTTGTCATTTGGTGTTGATAAATAAAAGTACTAAGTTTTAAAATCAATCTAATTGAATAATTTTTCTACATGGTAATTATATATTGTAATTTTTTTATCTTTTTGGCTTTTCTAACCACATTTATTCCCTTCGAAAATGAATCCAATCACTGGATTCTGTTTCGAAAGAAATGCATGTGGTTAGAAAACCCAAAAAGGAACATAAATACCCTCTGCTGTGAATACACCTTAAAAGTGGTGGAGGGGGAGGTACCTATATGTCTTGCATAGTATGTCCCAACAACGTTTTCAGGACGTCCTCTCTAGACCTACATTCGTCCCACATAAGTCCTGGGTGGGACGTCCTCGGGACACCCCGTTTTGCTGACACGGAACGTCCCTCAAACGTCCTCGGTACGTCTTACGTCGGTAGAGTACGTCCTCGGGACGTTTTCATGTCCTGTGAGTACGTTCTTGGGACGTTTTCGGGACGTCCATGTGCTATTAGGGAATGTTCTTTACTTATAGGTTGTGTATTTTTTTATATACTTATTTATGTGTTTCTCTGCTTGTCCGAAATTTTGTGTTTTATATGTTTTTACACTTACATTTTATGTGTTTTTTTATATTTACATTTTATTAGTTATGAGCTAAGTTTGTTTAACTGACCTGTTTTATACATCTGTCCAATGAAACGGAATAAAACTTACTTACTTACTTACAATTACTGTACTGTATCATTCCTATGCATTCATGAGTTCCAATTTAATCAGAATTATCGATTTATAATTTTGTTTATTGATTTTTGGGATTTATTCACTTATACAGATTTCTTCTTTTAAATATTTGTTGTACCAGATGACTTGTAGGTGTTTATCAAGAGAAGTAACAGATGGCGCTTGTATGCTAATTTCGTTATGTAAGCCCCTTTTTTTAAACACATAGGAACGCCACTGGAGTAATAGACAAGTAGATGTGCTGGGACACCACTGACACCAGGAATGTGCTTACGCCGCCTTTCGAGCTTTCACGAGATAATCAGGCTTATAATGCTATAATAAAATATTCCTTTGCTTTGAACTGGTAACTTGTCTCAATAAATTTGTTATTAAAAAGTGATTTTTTCTTTTAATATAACTGGCGCAGTCGAATTGGATTACACCCGTTGCTAAGTGTTACAAACTGTTTCATTAGTTACGTGAATTTTCAAATTCTTAAGGTGTACGAACTGGTGCTTTCGGGGGTGCTTCAGACGATCCAAAGTGGAATATCGTGGTGGAAATCTAACGAAGACGTTCATCAAGATACTGAAGACTTTTGGGAGTGAAAAAAATATCCAGGGTGCTGAACGAAGTAGGCATCTGAGAAACCATCAAGGGGGTGAATTGAGTAGCCTTCTAAGTCAAAGTGGAGAAATCCTAGGACTTGGGAATATTACACACAACCAAAGGGGTAAGTGGAATTTCTCTATCCTAGTATCCTTTAATTCTTACATTTTCCTGATAAAAATCGATTTTGTCAAGTTGGGTGTTAGGCTTAAATTCAGTCTATCAAAGACAAAGTAAGTTAAGAAATTAGAGTTTTAAGAAATTACCAAAGGTATTATTCGATTTATTTCATTGATTTATTCAAAGTGTATTTTAACAATTTTACGAAGTAGGAAAAACATTAAATGTTTAGTTAATGTCTGATATAGACCAATTAAGCGATTCATTAAACGTTTCATTAACTTTAAGGGACTACCTAGATTTAGATAAGATAAGTGACAAAAATAATCAAAAGTCCAATATGCCAGGACCGTCACCGACGGATGTTACGCCCCAACCTACGACATCAACACCAACACCAACAACAATTAATATTCATTTATTAAAGCAGCATATCTGCCTAATACCACCCTTTAACGGCGATGCAAACAAATTAGAAAATTTCATAAGTATTTGTGACAAATTCATATCACAATATTTTACAGAAAATGAGAACGAATTTAATTCATTTGTACTTTTAGCTGTAACAAGCAAACTCACTAACGACGCGGAAAATTTAATTTATTCGCGGAAAGAATTAAATACGTGGGATCTAATAAAAAACGCTCTTAGAGTAAATTTCGGGGAACTCCGCGATAGAGAATCCCTAGAACAAGACTTAATAACAATAACACAGCATCGCAATGAAAGTCTTATAAAATTAAGCGAAAGAATAAAATTAGTGCGTAGTAAATTAAATTCGAAAATTCGATCAGATTCACAACTAGATACAGACATGAAATTAATTTACTTGAAACAATATGATAAGTTAGCTTTAAATACTTTCATAAGAAATTTACGCGGCGAAATAAAAACGATTATTAGATTAAGAAATCCTACCTCCATCGAACAAGCTATCGCCTTAGTTTTAGCTTAGGAAAACTTTAATTGTAATGTTACACAATTACAAAAGAGTAGTAATCAAATCACTAATAGGTTACCCCTTCAAAAAATTAGTAATTCAATCAATCAATCAATCAATCTTTTATTGCCATAATTTACATCCAAATGGACGGGGCATCGTCAGGTACAAATTACAAAATTACAAAATTTATGAGTTAAAACTTAATTGCCTAGGGTTTACACACTAAAAACATAGGAATTGAGACGAAGAGAAGTACAATAAAACTATAAATTTACATTTTTCCAACAGTGGAAATTGTAAAAACATTTATCCTGTAGATAAATACTTACGGAGGCCCTGAACTTATGTTCACTGTTTATGTTCTGTATTTCAAGTGGTAATTGATTGTAAGCAGTGAGAGCCCTGTAATAAGGTCCCTTCTCGTAGAAGGCAGAGTTATGCTGAGGCGTCCTCAATCTGTCAGCATTTCTTGTCACAACATTCATATTCTCTGAGTAGCTGTTTTTGTTTGTTGTAAATACATTCTGATATCTTTTAACAAACATTACAAGGTTCAAGTAATACAATGATGGAATAGTCAGGAAGTTCTGCTCTTTAAATAAAGGCTTGCAAGAGGTGTTTCCTCTAAAATTATACATGCACCTTAGGATACGCTTTTGAGTGACAAATATTTTGCTGGCGATAGCAGAAGATGCCCAGAATATGATACCATATGAAATGATAGACTGTATGTAGGAAAAATAGAATATTCTTAGCGACTCGATGGACAACTGGTCTCTGAGCATTCTCAAAACTCCACAAGCTGCACTTAGTTTAGAATTTAACTGGTGTACATGATAGTCCCAACATAGGGTAGTGTCTATCGTGACTCCCAAAAATTTTGTTACGTCAGCATTTGGTATAGATTTTAAGTCAAGTTTAACATATAAAGATTCAGTTGTATTTTTGGTTTTTGAAAATGTAACCAGTGAAGTTTTATCAGTATTTAGCTTGAGACTATTTTCATTACACCACTGTGTCATATTATTGATAATAAGTGAGGATTTACGCGATAGTGTCGGATAGTCAGGGCTAGCTAGGATAACCGATGTATCATCAGCAAACTGAAAGACCGAGTCTGCTCCTAGTTTATCACTTACATCATTTACATAAATTAAAAAAATCAAAGGGCCCAATACGGATCCTTGTGGGATGCCTTGCATTATTTTGTTTTTACCTGAGTAGTGTTTACTGACACTTACAACTTGATACCTATTTGTTAAATACGACTTTATAAGATCCAAACATTTGCCTCTGATACCATAGCTTGCTAATTTTAGGTAAAGAATCTCGTGGTTTATGGTATCGAATGCCTTCGACATATCAAAGTACAGCCCAGTAATTTTGTTTCTTTTGTCTAACGCGTCATGAATTTGTTTTAATGCATTGCATTTTTTCCCGGAATCCATATTGGTGTTTCACTAAGATGGCATGTTTACTTAGAAAGGATAGTATTCGATTATATATCACTCGTTCGATAACTTTTGACACAGCCGGGAGCAGTGAGATGGGTCTATAATTGCACATGTCATTTTTTGCCCCCCTTTTGTAAACCGGTATAACTTTGCCTATCTTTAAATCATCGGGAAACTCACCAGACAAAAGGCATTCATTTATTAAGTTCACGAGTGGGTCACAAATATACTCATTTACAGTTTTTAAAATCATCACTGGAATGTTATCAATTCCAGAAGAGTATTTACTTGGCAGGTTTAAAATTATAGTATGAATTTCATCTCGATTTACTGGAGATAAGAAAATACTTGGTGCCAGCCGAGCTGTAGGAGCGTTGGGTATTGAGGGTTTTTGCTCTGGTAATGTAAATTGTCTACTAAACATGTTAGCTACTTCGACAGGATCACTAATTTCCCCCTCATGGTTGTTGTTCCTTTTTAACTTTATGTGTTTGTCTGATTTTTGCTTGTTTGTGGTAGCGTTGAGAATGCTCCACACAGTTTTTGTTTTATTAGATGATGATAATATTTTTGTGTCATTTATGTCTCTTTTGTAACTGCGCAAGTATTTTTTATAATTTTTCCTTTCCTGCCTATATAATAGAAGAATATTTCTACAATTTGTTTGTCTATATAGTCTGAACAAATCATCTACATAATTTTCATACAATTTTATTTCAGTATTTACCCATTTTTCCTCATTTGACTTTATTCTAGTAGTACAGACTGGAAATGCAGAATCAAAGTAATAATAAAGGGTTTCATAAAAACATTTATATTTAAGGTGAACGTTTGTTTTACTATATACCTCATTCCAAGATTCTGACGCTACATATTGCCTGAATCTTGCGATGTTTGCTTCAGTAAAGAATCTTTTTTGTGAGTAGTTTACTTCTTTATTTTTTGTTTTAATTTGGACTGATAGGATTAGACTAAAGTGATCTGAAATTAGAGATTCTAGTATACTGGCATTTACCAAGTGGTCTGGGATGTTACAGTAAATGTTATCTATTTGTGTACCTGAATTTACCGATAACGGTCTAGTTATGCCCTGGATTTCAGATGATAAATTGTATGATTGAAGCAGTTGTGAGACCGCCACAGCATCCTCTGCCCCCTCTCGAAAATTTACGTTGAAATCGCCCCCTGCTATGACGTAACTTGACATTCTGGATACCGCATCCAGGACCTCCGTAAGTTTATCAATAAAAGCATTCAAGTCTCCTGTTGGCGACCTGTATAAAGAAACAATGTTAAAAACCTTATCGTTAATTTTTAATTTAATACATGAATATTCAAAATGTTTTTCAACTTGCAAAATATCTATGAATAAAGATGCTGCTTTCATTCCCTTGCGGGCATAGATTGCAGTACCCCCACCTCTGAAGGACGATCTACAGGAATAGTCTATCAGTTCATAACCACTGAGACGTATGTTTTCAATTTCTTCCTTTTTCAACCAGTGCTCACAGACACAGAATACCTCGGGTTTATAACGGTCTAGAAAAACTTCTAACTCTAGAACTTTGTTTTTTAGGCTTCGTATATTGCTGAAAACTATATTTATTTTATCGCTAGCTCTATTTTTGTCACGAGTTTTTAGGCAGGAAGTTGTGGTGTAGTTTGTACAACTGGAGGATCCATCTGTTTTGATGTTGTCAACGGCACCCTCTTTTTTGTTAAAAACTGCGATACAACTGCTCCATTAGGCCAGATTTCTTTTCGCCATGCATTTCTAAAGTTATTTTGGTTTACCGTTACTTTCATTGAAGCATACAATTCTGGATATTTTGATGCGTGATTTTCGCAAACAACCTCAGGAAAATGTTTGATTAAAATATTTTTTAGATCTTCTGGTCTGGTGCCAGGCTTCAATCTAGTAACGTGAAGTGAAACATATTTTGGCACAGTTTGCACTCCAAGATTTTCGTCGCTATTTCCACCTATCATAAATTTTCTATTTCGGCGAGAGTGGGTGACTCTATTCCAGGTGCTACTTGACTCATTTGTGTCGTCGCACAGGTTCTGAATTTCTTGCATTTTCGTTGCAGTTTGGGCCTGGAGTACTGCTGCATTAACTTCTTTAGACTGTATAAACTGACCTGCATTTGCTCTGTAATTTGTATGCTTTTTGTATTTTCCCTCAGAGTTATTTAAATTTTTTGATTCCTCACACAATTTCTGAATTTCTTGAATTTTTGCACTAGTTTCGGCCAAGAGCGCCGCCGCATTTTCTGCTTTGGATGGTACAATTTGACTGACATTTGACTTTGACATATGTTTTGTTCGCGCACGGTTGGATGCACTGGAGGCTTTATTATTTGGGTTTGAAATGGGACTATTTTCTGATTTATTGTTGACACTAGTGACTATATTCGCGTACGTGGCGGTATTTCCATTTTCGGTAGTAAGAGATGGAGATACTGACTGACCTTGAGATTCCGAGTTTTTTTCGATTTCTAACCCATCGTTTTTTGTCATGCTATCACCTTGGGCGTATTTATACGAGTTTAATGATATATTTGTATTCTAAAAACTTGATCTTTTCTTTAAGTAAGACACAATTTCCATTTAAAATTACGTGTTTTGCTTCCATTTCGTTAACCAATTTTCTTAACAATTCGTTTTCAACCTCTAATGGATTTTTAGGGCCATCTTGAGAGTCGGTTTCTACTTCATTTTTAATCATGTGCCGACAACTGGCGTTTTTTAAGCTTGCAGCCTGTGTTAAACACGCTGGATGGAATGTTTCTTCACATTTAATGCACTTTACAAAGTTTATAACAGTTCTTTTACAATACTTGCACTCGATTTTTCCGCATGCACCCGATGTCGACTCGTCATCGGTCGCCATCTTGGCGACGAACCTTTACCAAAATTACAACGGAGGTTATCCGTCGCCAACGAGATACCCGGTTTCACCAAATTTTAATCAACAACAAACCCCATCATATTTTAATCAACAACAAACACCATATTTTAATCAGCGACAAACTCAACCAAATATTAATTTACCAGATCAATATTTTCAAACTCGATCGACTTTTCCAAGTCAACCAATAAATGTTCAGCCTCGTCAAATAAATTATAATTATCCAACAAACAGACAAGTTTTTGGACCACCGCAAAATGTTTTTAAACCTCAACCAAACCGAGTTATAAATAACAAACCTGAACCAATGTCAATACAAAGTAGAATACCAACCAGTTTCAGCAGAAATCAAAATAATAGAAATTTTTCAAATTTTCATTCATCGTTTAATAATCAGATTCCAGGACAATCGCGCGAATTAAATAATGTTAATGAATTTCAGGAACCTTACTCTTATTATTCCGATTCGTTTGAGGCAATTTCAAACGAAACGACTGAAAACCCTAATAATTTCTTTAATATTTGTGACATAACAAGTACAAGTGTCCCTGAATATGAGACACAAATGCTTGAAAACCCTGTATTTGAACCCATATCAAATGAAGTTGAATTAAATCCATACTCCAGTCAAGAGACAAATAAAAATGAAAATTTTTTATACGGACAGTCAGACGGACTATCCGACATAATTGAAATTAATGCCAATACTATAAATGCCTTACCGTACATACAAATTCAATCACCACCTCTTAAATTACTAATCGATACCGGATGCTTTAACCCTTTAACGTGCAAAACTCGTTTCTTTTATAATCCGTTATTTTTTTGGCAAAAATTGATTTTTTATGATTCATTTTGTATAAAAAATGCATTTACAAAAATATAGTGACGTCATTCTTTTTGGAAACGGGTGGTTGATTTATCAACCTATGACCATTTACACGCTTCAAATTCGCCTTATGTTCATAGGTTTTTATATCAACCACAAATAATAAAATAAAAAAGAGGAACATAGTTACGTTTTATTATTATTAAACTGAACAAATTTTAATACAATAGTGATCTTAAGGTGTATGGTAAGGCACAAAGCATGTTAAGCATAGGCCTACATTACATGTTTTGCAAATCATACTTGATCGAACTGGTTTGTCTTTGGTGCTACACAAAGCACATCGTCTGGAAGTTCCCTTTATTGGCAAGTGACTTCCAACATCAGTAAATCTCTCTTGATTTTCAGTATTATTTACAGCGCGTCCACTTTTCTTTCGTAAGATAGAATGGGCAGGGGGTGGACCTTGTCGTTTTCTATTTGTATATGTACCAATCAGCTGATTGGCAAGTATACTCCTAAATTTTAATTGTGGCATGGGTTTCTGTTTTGATTCCTTTACCTTACTACTGTAAAGAATATAGGAATTAACAATAGCAGCATCAAGCAAGTAATAAAAAATCTTGATCCACCACCTCCTTGATTTCCATGCAATATTGTAGCAGGCGTGGAGCTGATCAAAGCGATCAACTCCACCCATGGATGCGTTGTAATCATAAACAGGCAACGGACATTTAATATTTTCTTTTTGGCCTGCCTTATTAGTGCGTTTTACTGTTGCAAGTTTACTAACATCATGAAAATTACTTACAATTACTACAGGCTTTTTTCCGCGATCTCTCCACTTTACAACAGAAATTTCGTCACTAGTCGTATAATCTGAATCTCCTGGATTTTTTAAAAGCTTATCATTAGCTAAGACATGTTTGGGAAAATATTTACGAGTGGACCGAAAAGTTCCACAAGCAAATGTTTTTTTTTCTAGCAAATTTTTCAATAAATCGAATGTGCTGAAAAAATTGTCAAAATAAAGGCAATATCCTTTTGACAAATACGGTTTAGCTAAGCTGTAAACAACTCGTTCCCCCAGCGTTCCTGTTTCTTCGGTAGTAGCCTTACCCTGATATACCTCAAAAGAAAGGAGGTATCCGGTTTTGGATTCTGACATAGCCCAAATTTTAAAGCCACGTTTTATTGGCTTTAAAGGCATATACTGTTTAAGAGTAGAACGACCTTTATAGGCAACCATACTCTCGTCTATTGATAGATTTCTGTCTGGAATGTATGATTTTTTAAAATTATTATTCAGTATGTTCAGCATCGGTCTTAGTTTATAAAGTTTGTCAAAATCTGGATCATCCCTTTGTGGAATTTTACTATTGTCATTTAGATGTAAATTGCGTAATATTGTTAAAAATCTTCGTTGAGGCATTACGCCAAGAATTCGGTCAACTTTCATATTTTGATCACCAGACCAGTATAAACGTAAGGAAGGTAAGGTATGAAAGCCCATTATAATCAACATTCCAAAAAATGCCTCAAGCTCCCTTACAGTAAGATTCAGATTTAACCCTTTATACTGAGCATATTTATTTGATTCTCTAACTATGTGTTCAAGTAAATGAAGTTCGAATAGTGCTTGAAATATTACAACAGGTGATTCAATATCTACGTCAAAGGTTGGTCCGCATTCTTCAGAAAATAAATATTTTTTATATGATATGGGTTCTGAAGACTGTTTTGCAAATTTGAACGTTGATTCGTTATCTTCGTCTTTGTGTTCGTCTTGAAAATCAACCTCGCTGCTTTCGTTGTCTGAAATTTCGCGCTCTATAATGACCTCAGTTACATAATCAGGATCGGCCAAAGAATCGTCCGAGTCAAAATCATCTTTGTTAGGATCTGTTTCGGCATACGATATATTTTTGTTGCGAATGGTGCGCTTAGTAGAAGAAAAAAGTGAAGAGTCTGGTGATTTATTGGAGCAACTGGGAAGTGACTCTACTGATTGTCGTACATTATTCGGTGAAGAATTTAAAATGGCAGTCCTTAGCATGTCTAAAAACAATAAAAATATATATTCAAGTGTAAATAATATTTTTACACATCCGTTATACCTGACTGAGAAAATGCACGACTAAAACTTAGAGGTGTTGTTGATGATGAACGGCTTGAACGAACAGGTGTTGAAGCACGAGAACTACCATCAAGAGCTAGTGGTAATGCATCATCTGCATCACTATCTCCATCATACTCAGAATCAACAGCTTGTTCTACGGGTATCCCTTCTAACCAATCATATAGTTCCTCCTCAGGTAAGCTGGCTAATTTATTCAAATTGACATCCATTTTTTATGTATGGCACGGAAGAGCTAAAAATACGACCTAATTAGCTTTATATAGCTTTATGAACGCATTAGTGAAAATAATAAATTATTATTCCCTTTGAAAAAAAAATGTTGCGACACTGATTACAGAACAAGCATTTTTCTAAACCATAAATCGTTCCTAAATTATATGTAATGTAGTTAGTGGATAGTTCCTCTAGACATAATATAATTATTTACCTATTTGGCATAAAAAAAATACCAAACATGCAAATATGAACTATAAGGTAATATGATAAAAAACAAAGTGATATAACTCGAAAGCGCTGCATCATCTAGAAACCAAATTATTATAATACGAAAGATATGAGTATACTCTGTCACTATGTAACAAAAAAATGATATCAGCTCAAATACGTAGTTAGAAAAGACATAACTTTTCTAACTCTTTCATAAATCGTGGCACAAACCGTCAACTTATACCTTTGTTTTTTTCAAAATTATATTGCAAATTTAAGTAAAAGTATCTTCAATGTTTGGTAATAGTAATTAATAATCTAATATTCTTACCTTAAAAGATATATTTTCTTCGAAAATCACAAGAAAACACTAAATAGAACTTCACCCGTAAATGTAAGAAATTGTACTACCCATTAACAGGTATAGGTTTCTTAAAAAACCACTTTTTCTGTCATGCGCATATTAGAACAGATTGTGGTCATTTAAATGTTCTATGTGCTTTCACAGCCTCTAACAGTGCTATAAGGGCCATTTTTGTATTCAGATCTATTGCAGTTTCGCATTAATGAAGGTGGTTTTTTTAAAAGCCATAGACCGTTAAAGGGTTAACTCAATAATTAAACCCTCAATAATTGAAGAATACTTTCCAAATTGCATAACACATTCACCCTCAATGATTAAAACAAGTTTAGGGGAAAAGTTAATACGTTATAGAGCTAAAATACCGGCCTTTAGCGAATTTCAATGTGATTACGAAATTGACTTTATGTTATTTGATTTTCATGAATTTTTTGATGGCATTATAGGTCTGAAAGAACTCATTGCTATGAACCTAGGTATCGATATTCAAAATCAAAGGTTGGTAAACGAACATCACGAAATACCGTTTTATTATAGACAGCCTTATGATATTTCTTTTAAATTTGAAATACCACCAAAAGAAACTCTTATTAAAGATTACCCTGTTAATGTTAAACAAGGTGAAATAATTGTACCACCCTGCAAAATTAATAATTTGATAATTCCTGAAACTTTAACGTTTGCAAAAAATTTTAGAGCCTATTTTGAAATCTACAATTACACTGAAAATACAATCACTGTTGACCTAACAGAACCTTTTGCAGTTATTTCTCTGTGTGATCAATTTGAAATGCATTCTATTAATATTGGTTACGATAGTTCTTGTCAAATGCCAGAAAAATCTGATTTTCCAAATTTAATTCGAACCGATCATATGAACGCTGAAGAGCGTAAAGCTATTATTAATATTTGCCAAAAATATAGTGATGTCTTTCACAAAGAAAACGATAGACTCACTTTTACCAATAAAATCAAGCATGACATTAAAACTAATGATGAAATGCCTGTTCACACTGGATCATATCGTTTTCCTTACTGTCATAAAACAGAAGTAAAAACACAAATTGACCAAATGCTTAAAGACGGAATAATTAGACCATCGTCGTCCCCGTGGTCAAGTCCGATCTGGATAGTACCAAAAAACCTGACACTAGCGGCAAACGCAAGTGGAGTATCGTGATTGATTATAGGAAACTTAATGACAAAACGGTAGACGACAGATATCCGATCCCCAACATAACGGATATACTAGATAAACTCGGTAGGTGCAACTATTTTTCGACATTAGATTTGGCCAGCGGCTTCCACCAAATTGAGATGAGCAAAAATTCTATTGAAAAGACGGCTTTCAATGTTGAACACGGACATTTTGAATACCTCAGAATGCCGTTCGGGTTGAAAAACGCTCCTGCGACCTTTCAACGCGTCATGGATAACATTTTAAAAGACTTGCAAGGGAAAATATGCCTCGTCTATATGGATGACGTCATCATCTTCTCGACATCCTTACAAGAGCATATTGCTAATTTAAAATTAATTTTTGACAAATTTAGAGAATCCAATTTAAAGATACAATTGGATAAGTCAGAATTCTTGCGAAAAGAAGTAGAATTTTTAGGTCATGTAGTAACAACAGAAGGCATAAAACCCAATCCGAACAAAATAAAAGTTATACAAAATTTTCCAGTACCTAAGACGGCCCGAGATATAAAATCATTTTTGGGATTGTTAGGTTACTATCGGCGCTTTATTAACGACTTTGCGAAATTAACTAAACCACTAACTAAATGTTTAAAGAAAGGACAAAAGATTGAGCACACCCCAGAGTTTTTAGAGTGTTTTGAAAATTGTAAAAAATTGTTAGTGAATGAACCAATATTAAAGTACCCTGATTTTACTAAAGAGTTTAATTTAACGACAGACGCAAGCGCCCATTCAATTAGCGCTATTTTATCTCAAGGTCCTATAGGAAATGATCACCCTGTAGCTTACGCCTCACGCACACTAAACCCCGCTGAACAAAACTATAGTGTTTGTGAACGTGAGCTTTTAAGTATTGTCAATTTTTCCAAATTTTTCAGGCCGTATCTTTTCGGAAGAAGGTTTAATATTGTAACAGATCATAAACCACTTGTATGGCTTTTTAATATGAAGGACCCAAATTCATGTTTAGTAAGATGGCGTCTAAAACTCGAAGAGTTCGATTATAAAATTATCTATAAAAAAGGCAAAGAAAACACAAACGCCGACTGTTTGTCGAGAATTCCAATTAATGTTCACGAAAACGAATCAATTATCCCGAACTATGACTTGACTGAAAATAATAGATTAGCTACCGATTTTTCAGAAGCCGATCCGGTGCAAAGCGAAAATAACAATACAAAACCTGCAAGTAGTAGTGGTAATACCAAACATTCTTCTATCGAAAATCCCATAATTAATATACCCATTACCGATGATCCAATAAATATGTATAAAAATCAATTATTAATCGTACATTCAAAGGAATCACTCGCTACTATTATTAGAAAATCGCGCGAAAATCATTTCGGCAATACAAGACATACCATTAGTATTCCTAAAGTACCAAACGAGGAAGCCCTAGTAGGTGCTCTGAAACAATTCTTCACCCCACGCATGACGTACACACTAAAATTCGTAGACAGGGATGTAATGCCTTTTGTAATAACCACCATCCAAAATCATTTCAGACATGATAGCCTTAGGTTCAGACAAAGTAATATATGTTTAAAAGACATAGCCGAGGAGAGTAAACAAAAAGAATTAATTAAGTACCATCATGAGGGTAAAACGTGTCATAAAGGTATAAACGAAGTAAAAACTAGTTTATCTAAACTTTATTATTGGCCAAAAATGATAGACGATATCACACTTTACATCAACTTATGCGAAATGTGTCAAAAGGCTAAATACGAACGACATCCAAACCATATCAAATTTCAGAACACGCCAATCGGGAATAAACCATTTGAATTAATATATATTGATACTTTCAAAATCTCAAATCAAGCGTTTTTAACGATTGTGGATAGCTTTTCCAAATACGCACAAGCATACCCTATCCTATTAAATTCAATTGAAATACTAAACTCGCTTTTAATATTTATATCACACTTCGGTATTCCTAAACAAATAACTAGTGATGGGGGTAGTGAATTCCATAATCATGCTTTAATTGAATTTTGTAAAAAACATAAAATTAAGTTACATTTTACAACAATTTACAATCCAAATAGTAACAGCCCTATCGAGAGATTCCATTCGACTATTAGCGAGGACTTACGAATTTTGAAATTAACTAGTCCTGCTGAAAATATTAAAGTATTAATGTCTTACGCAATAATTGGATACAATAATAGTTATCATACTTCCACGAAATATACGCCGTTTCAAATAATTAAAGGCGACGATGATACACGTACACCATTCGACTTAAGTGACGATCAAATTGTGACCCAATATGTACAAAATCACCAAAACTTGATATCTACTATATACGAAAGAGTTACAATAAATAACGATAAGGCACGGCTTATCAATAAAACTAACAAAGAGAAAATTAATCCACCCCAGCTTGAAAAAGGCGAAAAAGTTTATTTAAAAGGAAATCTTAGAGACAGTAAAATAACCCCAGATATAAAACTGCTGAAATTAGACAAGACTTAGATAATAAATTTATGACTACAAAGAATAAAGTTTATCATAAATCTAAGCTGAAACCTGCTCGTAAACTAAATACGCTTATTGTTTCAGAAAATGATGTTCGCGATGACCATGATTATGCCCGTCATATTACTGCTGATAACGAAACCGCATCATGCTCACAAAGTAAGAATTGACATCATTAGTAATCCGATTCTATCTCGTCTGTTGGGTAATACTCAAATTACACACAGACATCATACGTTCATGCATTATTTAGATATTAACAAATTAAAACCAACAATTTCTAATGTTACATTTGAAATAGAATGTATAAAAGGAATGATTGATAATAGACCTAACTTTGACAAACAGCATGCGATAAGGAGATTCTTAGAACATGCTGAATACCTACTTGCCGAGATAAATTTAAAGTATAACAATATAAATCCTAATCACAGATTAAAACGAGGATTAATTAACGTTGTTGGCAAATTTCAGAAATGGGCATTCGGAACCTTAGACTCCAGTGACGGAGAATATTATGATAAAGCTATATTAATGTTGCAAAATAATCAAACTAAATTGTTAGACAATGAAAATCAATTATTGGGCATGACTAAGCAATTAATGGCAAAATATAACGATACATTTTATCGATTAGAGCAAAATCAAAGGCTCATACAAAACCAAATAGAACGAATGATATCTGGTACACATGACGTACAACATGAAACTGTTCTTAACTTAATAATGTTAACATGTAGGGACATTATCTTATTTTTAAATAATATTGAAAATTCCATAGTTTTTGCTAGACTAGGAACTTTGCATACCTCTGTTGTGCCCATCACAACGATGTTTGATTTGGTAAAAGAATTAAAGAAACATTATTCTGAGGATAATATACTTACCTTCACCAATATCTTATCTTATTATGATATAACAACAACTCAAGTATTTTTCCAAAAAGACAAAATCGTTTTTACTATACATTTTCCTATTATATCACCAATTATTTACAATTTGTTCCATCTATTCCCTATTCCTAAGAATAATGTCATGATAATCCCAAAGAAACTCTACCTTCTGAGAAATTCTACACACCATCTTTATGTTAACCACGAGTGTCATGTAACTGAAGATAAATGCATTTATCACATAAAAGATCATTTACAAGAAGTTGACTGTATTACACAGCTACTAGACGGGAAGGTAAATACGTGCCCATTTACGCCCGTCCAAATACAAGAAAATATAATTGAAAATATTGATGACGCAACTTTAATTATCGTACCCAAAAGTATGATAAAAATTCATATATTCTGCATCAACAATGGAGTACGTGAAATTCGAGAACCTGTCGTTATAACAATTCCGCCAAGATGTTATATACAGATCGATGGACAAACTTACAAAAACACTGGAGTGAGCAAAGCGTTCGTCCAGTATAACTTGCCGCAAGGCAGTAACCTCGCTCCTCTGCTCTTCTCCCTATTCATCAATGATATCGGCAGACAAATTAGTAGCAATATGCTTCTATTCGCTGATGATCTAAAAATCTATAGGTCTATCCAGTCATTGGCTGACTGTCTGGATCTACAGGAGGATCTGTACCGAGTTGATAAATGGTGTCTAGAAAATAGACGACCCCTCAACATTGAAAAATGTAAGGTTATAACCTTTAGCCTAAAGCACAACAAAATTTTATTCAACTATACAATTCAGTCGATAAGCCTTGAGCGCTGCACAGTGCTTAAGGATCTTGGTATCACCATTGACTCCAAGCTATCATTCAATATGCACGTAGAAGCTGTTACCAAGTCCGCACTAAAAATGTTAGGTTTTATCTTCAGAACCTGTCGATACTCTTCTAATGTTGCTTCACTTAAAACTTTATACTACTGTTATGTAAGATCTAAGCTGGAGTATGGTTCAACAGTATGGAGTCCTATATATAATGAGTACACATCTAAACTAGAGCAAATCCAAAGAAAATTCTTGAAATTCCTAGCTATGAAATTGGATGGGGTTTATCCTCATCAAGGTACAGATCAATCAGCTCTCCTCAGCAGATTTAACATTCCCTCACTTGAAGCTAGAAGAAAATATCTTTCTCTACAATTTTTATACAAGTTGTGTAACAATCTGATGGACTGTGCTGAGCTGACTGCTCAACTTAACCTACTGGTTCCCAGATTTAATACTAGGTCCACCTCACTATTTTACCTTACTAGGGCTAATACAAATCTGGGCTTTAGGTCCCCCCTCTATCGCATATGCTTACTTTATAATCACCTATCAATCCATTTAGACATTTACCACAATGATCATCGTCAATATTCTAATAAAGTCAAAGAATTGCTTTTATCTCATTAATAACGAGCCTCTCATAATCAAGAATTATGGTTAGTAATGCGTGCCGTATGCATCCAGATGACAGTTGGGCTATTAATAATCTTTTATTTTTAATTTTTAAACTGATTGTAACATTCAATTATTATGTTCTTATTTGTACTGTTCTCCTTAATTGTCTTATAAATGGGATTTTCCTGTTAGTCAATAAAGCTTATTATTATTATTATTATTATTAAATCAATATAAGCAGTATTGAGAATACTTCAGTCCAACCATTAATATTAAAGAAAATAAGTCTACAAGAAATTTCTAACTTGAAGACTGATATCGACAAATTCAATTTCGAAACCTCAGGTTTGCATAACCACACCAACACGCCTATCTGGGTAATAACATGCCTAATATTGACTTATTCTTCAATCATTTTCTATTTTGTAACCAAATGGTATCTTCGTCATCGTAAGCATGCTAAAACGGCGGCAACTGCGAAATCAGCCCTGGAGGAAATCCGCGAAGAGCCAGGTGGAAAACCATCGACTCTTGTTTTCCATTCTTAGGAGGTGTATTAATTGTAATTGTGCTGCTGTAATTGGTAATTATGAGAGAGTTAGGTTAATCAGACACATCGAGCTCTAGGTTCAGTTTAACACTTTATTCAGTCCCAGTGGGGGAAACCTAACCATGTTTACAATCGTCATACCAACTATACATTTATGTATTACAGGATGCATACCTTACATCCCCCTTTCTAAAGAAACAATATTATTTTAAAACTTAAAAACCAATAATTTAGTTCATCGTTACAAATACCACTTAACTAGTAACTTTATAGATCCAGCCTCTGAGGAGCTTTACTTTCACGACCTGACGAAGTAGTTTTCGGTCTGTTTATGAATGTTGTTTCAGAGTCTGTACCTAACGAGTCATCAGCGATCTTAACATCTAAACTATCTTCACTAGCACTAATCTGACTTGAACTATTATCCTCCGCAATGATGTCATTTGTGTCACCACCATCTGAGTTTACGGATAACCCACTTTCACTACTCGCACTGTCCTCCTGCACGTTAACATTATTTTCTCTTGTGTTTTCCTCTATTACTATAGGCTCTTGTTCTATCTCTATAAAATATCTTACACCCTCTGCCTTTCCTTCTTTTTCGGAAGTAACAGATGAAGAATGGTTATTAATATCAACGATTTTATTATTTACTTGTTTAATGAATTTCCTGTTTCTTATAAGAATAGAACCATTATTCATCTTTACCTCGTAAGTCCTATCTCTTATTTTGCCTACAACTATACCTGGTGTCCATATACAATTTGGTTTAAGCTGTACATATACATTTGTACCTATTACAAGTGAACTTAAGTTTTTGACACCTTTATTGTTATAATATACTTTATTGGAAGCTTGTCTGTTATTTAATAATTTATTATATTTTGATAAATTTACTACTTTTGGCAGAAGAGCTTCTGTTTTATAGGGTAACATATTTCTTAGTCTACGTGACATTAATATTTGGGCCGGAGAAAAATTTTCGACAATTTCCATATTACGATATAGGAGCAATGCCAGATTTGTGTCCTTATTGTCATCTAAAACCTTTTTGAAAATATTTTTGGCAGTCTGTACATTCCGTTCTGCCATACCATTCGATTGTGCGTATGTTGGAGATGTGATAACATGACTGAACTCCCAATCCTGAGCAAACTTTTTAAACTCACCAGAACTAAATTGCGGCCCTCCATCTGTTACAACTGTCAATGGTATGCCATAGCGAGCAAACATAGGCTTTAATTTTTTAATTATACTACTGCTAGTTGTATCTTTCCCCAACTCCTCAATTTCAATAAATTTAGAATAGTAGTCTATCACCAAAAGATATTTCTTTCCCCTCAGTTCAAATAAGTCACATCCAATTTTGTTCCATGGAAGTTCTGGAATTTTGTGATTAATTAACGGTTCTGAGGCTTGTGACTTTGAATATTTTAGACATAAGTGACATTGGGAAATCGTTTGCGTAATCTCGTTATTCATAGTCGGCCAAAAGATTGAATCTTTAGCCAATTTAAGGCACTTATTTATTCCCAAGTGGTTATAGTGTACCCTACTAACCATTTCTTTCCTTAACGCATGAGGTATTACTAAAGAATTTCCTTTGAATATCAAGTTATCTACCACAGTAAGGTCACTTTTATATTTGCTATAAATTTTAACTTGATCACTTAGTTTTTTATTATTCTTCGGCCAACCTTCTAATATAACATTTTTGAGTACTTGCAATTCTGTATCATTTTCAGTTTTATCTTTTATCTCTTTAAGCTTGCTTTCCGTTACGTTAATTTCCGAGACTACCATACATACTTGCAAATTAATCTCATCGTCTAGATCATCCACACTTTTTTCATTTAAATATGCCCTGGATAATGCATCTGCTAACATAAGTTCTTTGCCTGGTTTGTATTTTACATCAAAATCATACTTCTGCACCTGTAAAAGCATTCTCTGCAGGCGCGCAGGACACTTGTTCAACGGTTTTTTAAATATGGAAATGAGAGGCAGGTGGTCAGTCTCTACCACAACCTTCTTTGAAAAAACGTACTCGTGAAACCGACTTAGCCCGAATGTAATTGCAAGCAGCTCTTTCTCTATTTGTGCATATCTACATTGAGTATCAGTTAATGCCTTTGAAGCATATGCACATGGAAGTTTGTTTTGAATTAAAACGGCCCCCAACCCTGATTTTGATGAGTCGACTGATACCACGGTCTCTGCATTAACATCATAGAATTGAAGCACCGGTTTATTTATTAAAGTGTTTTTTAAATTTTCAAAAGCTATGTCATGTTCCGGTTGCCAAATAAATTCTACATCTTTTTTTAAGAGGCATCGTAATGGAAAAGTTGTATCAGAAAAATCTTTTATAAATTTGCTAACATATGTCAACATTCCCAGCAACCTTTGCACATCTTGTTTACACTGGGGACGCGGCATCTCTGTGATGGCTTTAATTTTTGTTTCATCTGGCTTTATACCGTCTCCCGCTATAATATGTCCCATGTATGTGATTTTATTTTGACCGAATTTGCATTTGTTTAAATTAAATCGAACATTATTATTTTTTGCGATCTGAAGAACCGCCCTCAATCTTGTATCATGTTCAGCTTTATCCCTACCCCAGACTAATCCCAGGCATCTATGTAAGTATCGACACCTTCAATATTGAAAATTTCTCTGAATCTGTCCTGAAACACCTCAGGTGCAGACTTGATGCCATAAGGTAACCTTAAAAATTTGTACCTACCAAAAGGGGTTCCAAAAGTACACAGATCAGCACTCTGACTATCTAGTGGAATTTGATAAAATCCTTGTGTTGCATCGAGTGTGCTAAATACTTTTGCGCCAGATAATTTGCTCGTGATTTGTTCTAAGGTAGGTATTTGACAGTATTCACGTTTAATAACCTTATTGAGATCCAAAGGATCAAGGCATATTCTCAATTTATTGTTTGGTTTCCTTACAAGAACAAGTGCGTTCACCCATTCTGAGCTACCATTAACCTTTTCTATGATTTTATCCTTTTCAAGTTCATGTAAACTTTCCTTTAAACTGTCTAACAAAGGTAACGCTACCTTTCTTGTAGGATGTACCACAGGCTTAGCATTTTTGTCAATTTCTATGTGATAAGGTTTATTTATAAGGCCAACCCCAGAAAATAAATTTTTATTTTCTTTTACTAAGTTTTCATATTCAGAAACATTTTCCTCAACAGACTCAATTTTTTGTATTAAATTTAATTTTATGCTAGCCTCCAAGCCTAACAATGATTGGGTTTTTGAATTTATAATGTAAAACTCTAGATCATAAGGAGTATCATTTTTGTAACATGTTAATAAACATTTACCCACTACACGTAAACTACCACCTGTATACGATTTAAGTTTTGTCTCAGTTTTATGGATTATGTTTTCAGGAAAACCTGAGTTTCTAAATTCATATAAAGACATGACATTTGCCATTGCTCCCGTATCTATTTTCAAACTTATATTTTGTTTATTAATTTTTAGGTTAGTAATCCATTGTTGCTTATTAACACTATTAATTTCTAAAGAGCCTATGAACAGAGAATTACAGTCACTTACATTTTCAGTTATTGTATTTACTTGTTGAGTATCATTTTTTTTCTTTTTCTTAAAACAAACGGTAGCAAAATGATTTGCGATATTACAGAAATTACATTTCTTTCCGAAAGCAGGACATTTATTAATTGGGTGGGTCTTACCGCATTTAAAACAGTCAGTTATTGTTTTGTTGGATGTCGCCTGTCTGTTGATGTTCTGCTTCTGTTTGTTGTCCTTGCCAACCCAGTCTACTTCCTCAGCTACTGTAGTTGCATGGGCCCCCATAGCTTCACTTCTTGCTTTCGAGGTTTCGATTACGTGACATAAATCAATGGCTTTGTCTAGTGGAATGTTGTCTTCTTGCAACAGCTTTTCTCGAATCGAATCATTTCTTACCCCACAGGTTATCATAGTCACTATGAGACTGTCCGTTAGTTCTTCCAGTTTGCATTTAGCAGCTTTCTTTTTTACCTCCGTTACGAAATTTTCCAATGTTTGATCTGGTTCCTGTCGATAAGTGAAAAGTTTGTATCTTTCGAATGATACGTTTTCTTTCCCATGAAAATGTTCGTCGAATTTTTTCAGTAGAATTTTTAATTTGTTCTTCTCGTCATCCTGGAATTTAAAAGTGGTATAAATTTTGAATCCTTCTTCTCCCACATAATGTAGTAATTGTGCACACTGTGTGCTTTCATCTTTTTTGTGAATTTCCGTTGCAATTAGGTAATTTTCAAAACGTGACCTCCACAGTCTCCAGTTCTCGGCAGTATTTCCCGTCAAGGACAATGGCGTAATACCACGATGATCACCCATTTTTGTATTTTAAATCAACTAGCTGACTCTTTGTATTTATTCACGACTTCTGCAGGACACTAGTTATAAATTTCGAGTGTTAATTCGACTGCGCCATGTATTAATTGTAATTGTGCTGCTGTAATTGGTAATTATGAGAGAGTTAGGTTAATCAGACACATCGAGCTCTAGGTTCAGTTTAACACTTTATTCAGTCCCAGTGGGGGAAACCTAACCATGTTTACAATCGTCATACCAACTATACATTTATGTATTACAGGATGCATACCTTACAGGAGGGAGGCGTTATGTAAGCCCCTTTTTTTAAACACATAGGAACGCCACTGGAGCAATAGACAAGTAGATGTGCTGGGACACCAGGAATGTGCTTACGCCGCCTTTCGAGCTTTCACGAGATAATCACGCTTATAATGCTATAATAAAATATTCCTTTGCTTTGCTTTGAACTGGTAACTTGTCTCAATAAATTTGTTATTAAAAAGTGATTTTTTCTTTTAATATAACTATTTATAATTTAAAGTAGGATTGATGAACACAATTTCTTCCAGATTCAGTAAGACTAAGACGGCTTCGGGATTGGACTGAAAAATTAAATAATAAGTTTACTGAATTGTGGTTTAAGACTACAAAAATTCATTGCTATTAGAATAAAAATTAACAAGTGGCATTCAGGTAATTTTGAATGTCACAAGGTTATGTTTTTTTAAAGATTTGAAATATCGTATAATCTTTTGGAATTGATGCCATACAGGGTCAAATCACCACCCTTGATAGAGGTCTAGGACGGGGGTCGATCTCGCGCTTGTCACCCCATGTTCCAACCGATTTGTACGGCATAGCAAAAAAATTCATTCTTATTAATATAAAAATCGAATTTCACAAAAGCCGTGTGGTGTCATATCACTTTAGTACATTGAGGTCACTTTTCGGAAAACGAAAATTTTTCCTGTACTTCTGTCCCATTATTTTTGTACGGCATTTTCTTTTTAAGATTCACAAGTATAAATACAGTCTAAATAAACGTAAGCCATACAGTGTCATTTGAAAAAAATGCGCTTCCGCGGGTTACGATTTTCACTTTTCTGCGGCTTTCCCATGTCCCACCTAAAATGTACGGCACAGGGCTTAAAGTGATTTATTTTTGTAGGACTACAAAAATTATACCTTTTCAAGCGGTGTCATATGACCCCCTAAAAATTTAGCATGGGCTTGTGGTCTAGTATCTTGCACCAAGGGATTATTTGGATCGTCATAACAAAGTCGCCGGAATAATACATCAAGAACTCTGCAGTAAGTATGGGCTAATTACCAACAAGACCTCTAGTACTACAAATACGCACCTGAAGCAGTAATGGAGAATGATACCACAAAAATTTACTGGGACTTAGACATAATAACCGATCGAATGGTGAGACACAACAGACCTGACATAATGGTACTCAAAAAAACGGAAAAGGAAGCTTATATCATTGACATTACGATACCCCTAGACGAAAATATCAGAAACGCTAGGACGGGGAAAATAGCAAAATACCAAGATCTTGCCAACGAACTGCGAGATATATATGAGCTCCGAAAAGTCTCCATCATCCCAGTCATCATATCTTGTAATGGTTTGATTGAGAAAAACACTGCGACCAATCTGAAAAAAATGGGACTAGATGATCCAGTCCACGTAGTCAGTTTAGCTCAAAAAGCTGCAATCTTGGCCACTTGCAGCACGATCCGTCGGGTCCTGGCTCACCCGTGAGAAGTTGGCACAGCTGCCCTTTCCCACGGGTTCTTCCACCGGCTAAAGCCGTGATTTAAAAAAAAAAAAGAAATAGTAGAGGGGTGCAGAAATGCGGACCGACATCCTCCTCGCAGTGCACCCTGGGCAGAGAGGGGAAACACTCTCTGGCGAATGTCGGACGTGGGTTCCCAAGACTAAGCATTCTGGGGACTCAAGTCTCTGATTTTCGACCAGTACAGAGATCAGGCTCCTCGCAATCGACCCCAATCGGATAGGGGTCGGAGACACGTGGGAGGGGCCTTACCGGACGGTCTCATCGATGACGAACTGGCTATTTTACAAGGACGCTTTAGGTGGACAAGGGAACTGCGGGACGATTTGCTACACTGCTATGAGAGCAGCGAACCTGAGCGCAGGGGGTAGATGGCGCGACTACACCGGTTGTGGTGCGATATGCACCCGGAGTATCGTGCCTTCTCTCAACAACATCTGAGAGATCAAGTATCCTTCCTGCGCAGAACAGGTTATCAAAGGGCACCCCGTCAGCAGGAAGAACTACCAGCCGCATTACCAGTGCGGCAACCAGCTGCTGACGCAGAACATCCCCTGGAGTACGACGATGTCACCCTCAGGACGAGGGTTAGCCTTAACACCAGGGTTAACCCAAAGCCACAAGACCTGGCAAGAATGGATTCGTTAATCGATGAGGAACTTCCAGAAGATGCCAACATATGGCACATCAACAGTGCCGTGTACGCTGCCACCAGACAACTCGTCCCCCAGCTACGCCTGGCAAGCGTGTTGGACAAGGTCGAGAAGACTAAGCGGCGCACAAAAAATCGAGGCGAAAATTAAATTGGCGAGACAACACGCGTCTCGAATCCAGAGTGTGGTAGAGTATATAACGGTAGGTAAGCCTTTTACTCCGAAAAATTTTAATTGAAAAATTACAGAATTTGGGAATTTATGGGGTATTAATAATAATAATAATAAAAGTACTTTATTGAGTAAAAACCCAAATGGCCATTGACCGAAGTCCTTCAGCCTTTTTTTTAACAATAATATAATAAATTTTGTAATAAGTATGGATAACATAAATTGGCTTCAAGATTATCTTTCTGATCGGAAACAAATGGTTAGAATAAATAATGTTTTATCATCACCTATTAATGTGACATCGGGTGTTCCACAAGGTGCACATTTAGCTCCTCTATTGTTTAATTGCTTTATTAATGACATAAAAGATGCAATACGTTTTTCCGAAATTACTTTTTGCGGATGATTTAAAAATATTTATCAGCCGGTAATAAGACGAAAACTGAACTTCGTCTATTCAGAAAATGTTATTTACCAATTTTATAGGTCTCGACGAGTTGGTTTGAAATGACTTTGTATGAATTTTTCATAAAATCACTTGTTATCCAGCAAAATGGACTAACATGTAAATTTTCATTGGAGAGCTCGTGGTGAATCAAAACCTAAACTTCGTCTGATCGGAAAAAGTTATATAGAAAAATTATCCGCCGTGATGAGGCGGTTCGAAATGGTTCTATAAGATATTGGCGTAAAATCAACCGTTACCGAGTAAAATGGGTGAATAGTGGATTTTCATGTTAGCCCGCAATAAGACGAAAACTGAACTTCGTCTATTCAGAATATGTTATTTACCAATTTTATAGGTCTCGACGAGTTGGTTTGAAATGACTCTGTATGAATTTTTCATAAAATCACTTGTTATCCAGCAAAATGGACTAACATGTAAATTTTCATAGGAGAGCTCGTGGTGAATCAAAACCTAAACTTCGTCTGATCGGAAAAAGTTATTTAGAAAAATTATCCGCCGTGATGAGGCGGTTCGAAATGGTTCTATAAGATATTGGCGTAAAATCAACCGTTACGGAGTAAAATGGGTGAATATTGGATTTTCATGTCAGCCCGCAATAAGACGAAAACTGTTCTTCGTCTATTCAGAATATGTTATTTACCAATTTTATAGGTCTCGACGAGTTGGTTTGAAATGACGCTATATGAATTTTTCATAAAATCAATCGTTATCCAGCAAAATGGACTAACATGTAAATACAGAGTCAGTTGATGATTGTTTTAAAATTCAGTACGACTTGGACAACTTTAATAAATGGTGTGATAATAATTTAATGCAACTAAATATTAATAAATGTAAGTTTATGAGGTTTAGCAGATCTGAATCTTCGATGGAATTTATTTACTCAATTAATAATGAGTCATTAAAAGAAGTAAATACCATAAAAGACTTAGGTGTTGTGTTTGATCATAAAATGTCAATCAAATATCATATTGATTATATAGCTAATAAAGGTCTTAAATTACTTGGATTCATAACTCGAACTTTAAATGATTTCGATAATATAAATTGTGTGAGAAGTACCTATTGTTCGATTGTAAGATCCTCTCTTGAATATGCTTGCCAAATTTGGTCTTCTCATTATTCTATTTATATAAATCAGGTGGAAAAAGTGCAAAAAAGATTTCTTCGACATATTGCTTACAAATTAGGAATACGAGATGACATAAACTATGATGAAATAAACTATGAAATACTCAGCGTGTTCTTTTATTCAACTGTCGATGATTGCGCTGAATTTAAGCTAAATGTCAAATGACGTCATCAATTAATTTCCAATGGTCAGCGGTTAGGGTTAATTAAAGAACGAACCCTCAAAAATTATAAATTTGTTTGTTGTTTACAGAATGGGAATAAGGTTATGGCGATACCAGGTACAGGGTACAGTTGTTGTTTTACTTGTGCCACTTTATTCGAAAATATGGAATTTATATTTATTAAAACGATAAAATTACTGTCTGATTCTTCCTCGTCCGAAGGCAGCTCTAGTGAGTCTGATAGTGAAGAGATGGATTTGTATATCCTAAATAAAGAATTGTTTCAGTTTCATCATATTTCGGGGTATTTTGAAACTGTGGTACCCACATATACACTTTGTGAATTTAAATCGCATTTTAGAGTTTCACGAACATCCGTAAATGTGAGTAGGTATTTTTTAGGCTCTGTAGGTATATTTCTATTCTTATTTTTAATTTCAGAATTTAATCGAAGACCTGAAAATAAGTTATTTACATGTAGGAGCGGGCCAACCATCAATACTACTCAAAAAAGCACTTCTTCTAACAATATGGACACTTAGCAATGAAGAAAGCTTTAGAACAATTGCTGACAGATTTGGTCTTCGAAAAGGAAATGTACATACAGTGGTTTTAAAAATATGCAAACTATTAACAAATATTGTAACGAAGTACATAGTTTGGCCAAAAAGTGGTGAAGCAAAAAAAAATATTAATATGTTCAATGACTTAAGAGGAAGGAGCAGCTTCCCGTCTGTATTTGGATGTGTAGATTCTACACATATTTTAATACCAGGACCAGTCAAAGATAACTCATATTATAACCGAAAGGGAACAAAATCGGTTCTTCTTCAGGGTATTTGCAACTATAAACAACAGTTCATTAACATATCTTGTGGCTGGCCTGGTTCATTGCATGATGCAAGGGTTTGGCAAAACTGTAGAGTGTATGAAAAACTTTGCGAAAATAGTAGGCAGTTGCTACCAGACAAAACATATTTACTTGGAGATTCTGCATATCCCTTAAGTAAGTACCTAATGGTGCCGTTTCGTGACAATGGACATTTGACAGATCAGCAAAGAAAATTCAATAAAAAATTAAGTAGTACCCGAGTAATCATTGAGCAGGGCTTTGGTAGATTAAAAGGGTTGTTTCGCCGTTTGAGATATTTAAATGTCATTAATTTAAAATATTGCAAATATTTTATTACTGCCAGTTGCATTTTGCATAATATATCAATTGATGATAATGTGTGCTATGATCCCTGCGGGGATGGTATTTCAGACGATCATTGTGATGATTGCGAAATTGATGATAGCCCTAATGCTGCAGCTTATCGTATAGCCATTATGAATAAAATTGTATAATATTTTGTAAGTAGGAATATTATAAAATATAAGGATGAGCCAGTATTCTGTATCATCCAGTATAATTTAAATACAATATGTCAGTTAGCCTTGCATCTAAATATTGCAGCTTTTGTTACGATAGAGTTGTATATATTATCATATCTGGAATATAAATAGTAACTAAATATTAATAAATAAATACAGTTTTATTTCAAAAGCCTTTTATTTCTCATCAATAAATTTGTTCCGTTGCATTCATATTAGGTATGTTACTGAAATAAAACAAAACCTATCGACAGTGGGAAACACGATAATGTTCAAATGTATACAAATTGCAACTAAAAACTAAGTAACTTCTTAAAAATAAAGTAACAGAAATTCTTTGGTAATAATTGAGAAAACATAACAAAATTAAGTTTTAAGGTATTTCTTTAAAAAATGCATCATTTTTTTTCACCAATAGCTTTTGCTAACGTGAATATGGCATCTATTTCTCTTTCTTTAAGCTTCTTTTTTTCTTCCCATCTTTCTTGATCCTTTTTTTATTTTTCCTGTTCTTTTATTTCCTCTCTTTTCAACTTTTCAAACAAATATGACTGGAATGAAATCCCAGTTTTTTTCTTTTTCCCTTTTTTTTCCGGGGTTTCTTCTTCACCTTGTATCTTTGTTTCTTCATCGTCTACAACAGAATTTTCCTTTCCTTGTTCTTGACAATTATTTGTTTCCACTGAATCGTTCTCTTCCATACTATCACCTATATTGTCTTTGGGGAGACAACTGGATGCTTTTGTACCCAGTACCTCATCCATTATATCAAAATATTCCCATTTAATGGGGCTCTCCCCAGTTGAATTCTTTTTTTGTTTATTTTTTCTATATGTGGCCAACAAATTGCGATATTTGATATCGCACGCGAGTGGTGACAGAGTTATGCCAGCAGCTTTATTAATATCTTCAGCAACATGTCGCCACAACTTAATTTTCTTGCATTTTGGTCTAATAAATTCCATTTCTTTATCAAGCCTGCTTTCTAGTAAGCACCGAATTAATTTATCTGTCCATTTAAATTCCTTGTTATCATCCTGATGTGACTGCAATGGTGCTTTGCTAACTGAATTGGGGGATGCGCAGGTGCTACTACCTTGGCCAACTACAAGACAACGTACAATGAAATCAATAATAATGTACAAAGAATGTAATTTCTTACCATCTCCATATAATTGTTCGTAGACTTGATGGGCGTACCTCTGCCTAATATTAGGATCTGTAAAAATGGTGCAGGTATAGGATTATAGTTTTTATGAACTTTAAACTTACCATTTAATATTTCTGAGTACGTTTCATGATCGACGTTTATGGAGAAGGTAATGCCGTTGTATGTTAAATATTCTGTAATAAAATCGTTCCGATTCTCCATGTTTTAAGCCGAAAACTACTGAAAATAATCCTCCGGTTGAAAATGTCAAAAGAATCAAGGAATGTGACAACTGACAAGTGACCTAACCTCTCTTAATTATTTCATCGGATAATCATCGGAACCATCTGCTCTAACCCACGATGAATCCAATGACTTATCGCTTGACAAATCATAAACAAAGTGTTGGAAATAAGAATGTTTCAATCATTTCATCGTTTAGAAAGAGATGAATAAAAATACGCATAGATAAACGTCTGTTGAATGCGCACGACTCATCGATGAATAAAAGAACACGCTGACTCTCACTACTAAATATGTCAACACTGGAGCAAAGACGTAACTGTTTTGACTTACATTTTTTGTTCAAAATAGTCAATGGCCTTTATGATTGTCCTTATATACTTGGGGAAATCAATCTCCGTGTGCCACAGAAATCATGTCGCGGTCAAGATTTGTTTATCAATAAATTTTATCGAACGAACCTTGGGTACTTTTCACCGGTTCCCAGAATGTGTAGAAATGCCAATAAGTTGAATGGAGACATTGATTTCTTTAATTGCTCACTAACTAAATTTATGCAAAACACTAGATAAGATTATAATGTTAATATAATTATAGATTTATATATATATATATATATATATATATATATATATATATATATATATATATATATATATATATATATATATATATATATATGTTGTTTCTTAGGTTTTCACGGGTGTTAAATGAAGTGTTGGTGTTCTTCCGGGTGTTTTCCCTACCTATTACACGGGAAAACACCCGGAAGAACACCAACACTTCATATATATATATACATGTTTTCTATACAACTCGAGATCCTTTTGTTTTATAGACAACCCGAGATCCCCTTGGAGGATTACATGTTTTAGATAAAACAAAGTACAAAATGACTTTAAAATGTGTTCTTATTAACTACATCAAAAGAGGGGAAACAAATTTTACGATTTGGTTATACATGAAATATATAATGCAAATAGAGATCTGTATTAAATTATGTCAAGGTGGGATCCTAAGCAGTATATTTTGTAACGCTTCGTACATGTTGAGATCCAGCTACGTTGCCAGTTCTAATTAGTGTCTCATTGCACGTTTCTGGTGTGTGTTATTCAAATGACTTCGATTTTCATGTGCACTATCTGATTAAAACGTACTGGGTGGTCCCTGAGAATGGGAAGTTTTCAAAACATCATAATTTTGAAAGTAACTATACTTATTTGAAATAAGATATAACATTGGCTAGGTAATTATATGCATTTTTTATTTCTTAAAAATAATTCCTGGTAAATGTCTTCCCCTTATCTCTACGCAATCTTGAATACGATTGGTGAAATAGATAATTCAATTTAATAGAAAATTTAATTTAATAAATCTAAGGAAATATTGGAAATTTCTTCACGAATTTTTATTTTCAACTACTGAATATTTCTTGGTTCACCAACAAAAACTCTATGCTTCAAGTAGCCCCACAAGAAGTATCACGTGCCGTAAGGTCTGGCGACCTTGGGGGCCATTCGATGTTTTCACGCCTGGAGATAATGCGACCAGGAAATAATCTCTGCAAGGCATTTATTGATTCTCTTGTGGTAACTTTATGGCATGGGAGGAAGGAATTCTCCCGTGACGAGAAATCTCAAAGACAATATGACGAATAAATCCATGGCCAGCTATACATGTTACAAAATAACAACATTTTCAAAACTTCCCGTTCCCAGGGACCACCCGCTGTATACCACGGACTCTGTCCGCCATTTTAAAAGTTCTACAGTCAATGTTCATAAATAATTGAAGAAAAATAGGCATTGGATTTTTCTGTTGTTTATTTTTGTTACAGGAAGGTCCAAAGTTGATAAAATCACATTTTTCGAAATTACCAACTTGTATTTAACTTGCAATATTAGTTAGTGTGTTTGTTTAGGTCAAAATTCGACTAGTTCTAATTAAGCTAGAGGTTTGAAATTTTGCGTAAGTCCAGTGACACTGCAACATAGTATGGCCATTATTGGTCTAAATCCAGGCGCCATCTTGGGACGTCCGCCATGGACGTCCCAAGATGGCGGATCATCTTTTTCTTCACAACCTTCTTGATATGGGTATCACATGAAAGGGTTTGGCGAGTCAAATGCGATAAACTATGTGACGTCATTCTAAATTCAATATGGCGGAGGCCCCTAGGTGGCGGAATATCTTTTTCTTCTCAACCCCCTTATATGGGTATCACATGAAAGGGTTTGGCGAGTCAAATGCGATAAATTATGTGACGTCATTCTAAATTCAATATGGCGGAGGCCCCAAGATGGCGGAATATCTTTTTCTCCTCAACCCCCTTGATATGGGTATCAAATGAAAGGGTTTGACGAGTAAAATCCGATAAACTATGTAACGTTATTCTAAATTCAATATGGCGGAGGCGCCAAGATGGTGGAATATCTTTTTCTTCTCAACCCCCTTGATATGGGTATCAAAAGAAAGGGTTTGACGAGTTAAATACGATAAACTATGTGACGTCATCCTAAATTCAATATGGTGGACGCCCCAAGATGGCGGAATATATTTTTCTCCTCAACCCCCTTGATATGTGTATCAAATGAAAGGGTTTGACGAGTAAAATACGATAAACTATGCAACGTCATTCTAAATCCAATATGGCGGACGGCCTAAGATAGCGGATTATTTTTTCCTCTTGATATGGGTATGAAATGAAAAGATTTGACGAGTAAAGTATGATAAACTGTGTAACGTCCTTCTAAATCCAATATGTCGGATGCCCTAGGATGGCGGATTATCTTTTTCTTCACAACTCTCTTGACATGGGTATCAAATGATAGGGTTTTGTCTGTCTGTCTGTAAAATACCTATTTTACTTAAAGACTAAAAAGTGGAAAATAAAATTATCCAAAAAAATATTTTTAAAAACTAGCTTTGGGGCGGTCAACTGATCAACTGTTCAATAATACTATATGACCGTCCCCAAAGCTTTTGGTTTCCAGATGCATAAATTATAAACAAATATTTTTACTTTTTAGTACATTTCCTTAAAAATAGTTTTTATGTCATTTTATTTAATCTGCCTTTGAGACTCGTTATGCTTTTTGCACCACCAAGGAATCCCAATTTTGATAACCCCACGGAGAATGGCATCTAAAACCATTAACCCATGCTCTCCGTAGATGATCCACGAGAAATCTACTCGGTACTTGATGTATATTGATGCAATTTTTCTTAATTCACCTTTCCAACTGTGATGAGAAATAATGAAGTTTTGCAGCGTCATCCTTTGAAAACCCACAACCTGATTCTTCAAGGTATTATGATACGAATTATGATTCGTCCCAAGTGCGCGCGCACACTTTGCGCAAAGCACTATCAATGACTTCAAGTTAATTTTGTGTTATTTTGAGGGAAAAAATAATACTACCTGTGGCGCCGATAATTATTAACAATTAGATGGCGAAATAGAAATCAACATATTGAACCTAACCAACCAGTAATGGCCATCATATTTTTAAGTAAACGTTTATTTCCCACTATTATCACAACTATTAAAATAGATAATGTCTGTAGACTTATAATGTGAGCACAAAGAAACCTACTTAAAGGTGTAGGGGAAAAGTACTCAGGCGCGTGGTTCGAACTGAAAATCTGAACTTCTCGCGGCTACGCCACCGTGGTTACTATTTCGAGCAGTGTAATGTTTTGTTTGCAAAATTTTGAAGTAGGTCAAAGTCGTCCGTAGAAAGTCGGTAGATGGTATACGAGAAGGGCGAGGAGAACTTTTGAGCCATTTTTGAATACATTATGACTATAACGAGTCAATGACGTCATTACCGGCTGATGTTTCGTTGTAGACCGGTACAACACCACCTGTTTTTAGTTGGGGAAGTCAGTGTGTTTTTTTAACTGCACATATGTACCAAATTTCAAGTGAATATCTCGATATTATTTTGTTAACCCCTTTAATAATGGACTGAAGGTGGTGGTGGGGAAGGGGTGGGGGGCTATTGAAATTGGAAAATATTATAAAGAAATCTGGGGGCCTCAGCTTCTAGTATATATACCAAATCCCAAGTTTCTGTTCTCTGACTAGCTTGCTTTACTTATTTTCTCTTATTTACCCCCACCCCTTCAACGGAATCATCTTTAAATATATTGTAGTTCCAGATGTCGTTATAATACATTCCTGTACCAAATTTCAAGTAAATATCTCAAATTTATATTATCAACTCCTTTAGTGATGGAGTGGTGTTGCCGGGGAGGGGGAGAGGGGGTGAAAAAGATAAAAAATATGAGAACTTGGTTTTAGTATATACACGACATTCCAAGTTTCTGTACTTTTACCAACTTGCTTTACTAATTTTCCCCTATTTAACCCCCAACCCTTCGCCAGAATTTGCGCAATATATAATCCAGTTCCAGATCTTATCATGATACATATTACACATAAATTACAAGTCGATATCTTAAACTGTTCCTGAGAAATCGTGTGTACAAAGAAAAGTTACAGACCGACAGACAAATTATTTTTTTGCTAAAATTTAAAATCTTGACGTTTTATGACATTTTAAGCCTATTTCAAACAAAAAAAAAAAAAAATTATTTTACGATTACTATAAGTACTTTCACTCCACTACGTGGATGTGGAAGTAATTAAAAAACGAATTATTTTATGAGTTTTATTTTGACCAGGGTTTATTATTCTCTGAAGTTAAATTGGTTGTAATATTTTTTAAGTAGCCTGGTACTTAGGAAACATCCCAACTCGTATATAATTTCATATAACCATTTCGCATTTACATTTATTTTATATTATTAACTGTAAGGAAAAAATATCTAATTGTTCTTTGAACCTGCAATATTATCAATAAATTTTAATGTCGACCTGCCTAATAAACAAAATAAAGTTAAACAAAAGCTGTTTTCGTTCAGCAGAGTGATTCGTAATCATAATAAACAAGATTTCAGTGAACAGTAATTATATGATACAAAATTGCATGGTAGGTACAGAGACAACACATGAAACAGGTACCTTATGATTACGAATCACTCTGCTGAACGAAAGCAGCTGAAATTCCAATGCTATCACGAGATTTGCGATGTTGCCGTCGTAAACGGAGCTCACCTTCATCTAAAAGTTGAATCGTGTAAAATAAAGCCAGACGCCCTCTGGCGTTGGTAGGGTGAACTAGAGGTGTATAAGATGTGATAAATTATGAAAATATGAGATCCGACCAAAAATTTTAAAATCAACGGTTATGGTCTAACCAATTAAAATGGCGACGATATACACGCAAAACAAGACGAGATCCAAAATCGGATCTCACCTTTCAAAACGGATCTCAGGCTGTTAATGAAACTACTAAAACAGATCTCGACTTGTAGCGATATAAGTATATATATATATATATATATATATATATATATATATATATATATATATGTTGTTTCTTAGGTTTTCACGGGTATTAAATGAAGTGTTGACGTGCTTCCGGGTGTTTTCCCGTGTAGTTGGTAGGCTCCTGTTGGAACCATGGTTGTCTGAACGACGTTTCGGCGGAATCTCATCTGCCATCTTCAGGTTCTAGCTGAAAGCTGCCTGCTGCTGCTGCTGCTGTTGCTGCTGCTGCTGCTGCTGCTACTGCTGCTCCTCGTTGCTCGAACTGAACTGACGTTCTCTACTTCTGTATTAGGCCCTCGATGAGGATGCCAAACGGTGTCCGCCTCTTGGCGCGTACCGTAGTGTGATATGTACTATCTTTGTCCTAGGCTTGCCGTCTTTGCGGCTGGGCTGTCGTTGGCTTGGTCTGACGTTCTCTCTGTTGTGCGGCTCCTTATATACGTTGTGGGGTGGGGCGCACCTGCGCACTTGGCTGCGTGTTACTGGCCCTATTCTCTCTGTTGGAGGCGTAGCGGGCGCCTGAGCTAACCCGACAAGAGGCCTCACTGAAACGTCACGTTTCACGTGACTTCTCGTTGAAGGTCGTGTATCCTCGTATCCAGTCGTCGCTAGCGCTTGTCGTGCTTCACTTAGGTTATCCAGTGCTTGGCTCCGGCTCCTCGTGATGGGTCCCCTTGTGGCCGGCTGTGATGTCTCCTCGTGAATTGTCGATATTCGACGGTGCCTCGTTGCGATCGGTTCGTTTACCATGGGACGTCGTGTGTTTTCCGTTATATATCTTCCTGACAGTACCGGCTTCCATGCGGTGGGTAATCTCTGGGTGTCATCTCTCTTGTTAAGATTTTGCGGTCTCTTTTCAATTTCAATTGCCTCCCTAGTAATTCTTGATCTCCAATGCTCGATGTTGGCTACTGACCTGGTGTTGTCGAAGTCTATTTTGTGTCCAGTAGTTTTTGCGTGCTGTGCTAGGGACGATGTTTTCTCCTCTTTTTGCACTGCATTCCTATGTTCTTCTCTTCTTACACTTATACGTCTGTTGGTCTGTCCTATGTATGATTTATTGCAATCTTGGCACGGAATTTCATACACTCCTTGGTTTTCTAGGGCAATTCTTGATTTCGGGTTACGGAGAACTGCGCTGATTTTTCGGTCTGTTTTGAATATTGTCCCTATGTTGTGTCTACGTAGAAGTTTGCTGATTTTGTCCGTTGTCCCTTTTACATAAGGTAGATATGCTTTTGCCACTAGTTTCTCGGATTCTTCCTGGGTTCGTGGTTTGGATGGTTCTTGCGACTTCTGTATTGTATACCTTGAAAATCCATTTCTCATAAGTGCTTTCTGAAGTGATGACATCTCTTCGTTGATATGGTCGCCGTCTGCTAGCCTTTGGGAGCGTGTCACTAAGGTCTTCACTACTGAATTCAGTTGCGCTGGATGGTGATGTGATGCTGCATTTAGATATCTGTCTGTGTGAGTGGGTTTTCTGTATACTGTGTGACCTAGTGTTCCGTCTTGTTTCTTCTTCACTAATACGTCTAGGAATCTCCAGTCATCGCTAATCTTTTCATGGAGGACTTAGAAACGCGGGCCATACAAACTGCACCACTCAAACCAAAACTTTGGTTAAGATACGTCGACGACACATTCGTAATATGGACTCATGGAAGAGAACATCTAAATAGTTTTCTAGTCCACCTGAACAACATTCACGACAAAATCAAATTCACGATGGAGGTAGAAGCAGAAGGCCAGCTCCCATTCCTAGAATGTGTGAGTGTATATGGTTAGGTATATGTATAAATATAAGCATTATAAATAAATAAATAATAATTATTAGGAGTTCAGATCATGTTAATACTATGCAAAATGTAAATTGTAATGGAATTATTCCGTAAATAAATAAATCTAAAATCTAAAAATCTGAAAATCCGGAGTATAGTTGCCGGGTTAAGACGACAACACCACACTCTCAATCGGACAGTGCTGCAGACGATCAAGCAGCACTGTCTAGATAGGATTCGAGCACTTAAGGTCATTAAAAAATCTTTGGTCAGACGAGCGCGAAGCATGGAACAAAACCATCTGTTCCAAACAAGCCCCTCTCGTCTGTTCCAAGAGCCACAGCGTGTTGTCGAGAATCCGCCATCTGTTGAGAATGTCGAAGCCTTCTGGAAAGGAATCTACGAGACTACGAGTCCATTTGACAATGACACTCCAGCGATAGCACACTTCGAGGCCCTCTGTCACTGACTTTTAGAAGGGCAAGACGAAGTGTGTACGGCGATCAGTACGGAAGAAGTCCAACAGGCGCTTGTTGGCACTAAGAACTTCGCTGCTCCGGGCCCAGACGTCATAAACAACTGGTGGTGGAAGAAATTTCCTTCCACTCACCGCCGTCTGGCTCGAGTTTTCAACTCGTGGTTGAACAACGGGCAGCAGATTCCGGACTGGTTTACCGCAGGGCGAACTGTACTGATCCCCAAAGAGGGGGACCTGTCCAACCCGAAAACTACAGACCAACCACTTGCCTCAATTCCTGCTACAAGCTATTTACACATATCTTGTACGCCAAGACTTTGAGTTCAGTTGAGCTTGTATTCCTAGAGATACACGAGCAGCGAGGCAGTAAAAAAGGTGTGGCAGGCTGCAAACAGAACCTGTTGATAGACCGCTGTATTGCTCAATAGTGAGATGCATTTTTAAGTAAGTAAGTAAGTAAACATTTATTTCCCGCTGTTATCACAATAATTAAAATAGGTGATGTCAATATACTTATAATGTGATAGCACAAAAAACCTACTTAAAGGTGTAGGGGAAAAAAGCTAATGGATATTATATATACACATATCTTTTCTGTACATAGAACATATCTAAAACTATAACTAAACAAATACAAATAAGCCCTAATAATAATACATTATAATAAATACCTATAAATGATGGTATATCAAAAAAAAAAATCTTTATTATATATACATATATATAATATACATCAAAAGCATACTAAATTAGAAGAACAAAATACAAATCAAAACATAAAAATCGAGTGGAGAACAAAAGATGGCAAAAATAGATGGCGCTCTCTTCCTGTTTTAAAGTGTAGCTGCGAAATATTCGTTTAAGTTATAAAATACATGCCTGTGTAACAGTATTTTTATTTTTCGCTTAAAAGCTTTGCAATTTAATGATTTTAGATCTGTTGGCAATTTATTATAAATTTTTATTCCCGAATATAGAGGACCCTTTCTAGTTCTACTATAGTTATATTTTGGTAATAAGTAATCTTGATGACGTGTCGCATAATTATGTATATTAACTGGCGTACTAAGAGAATTTTTGTTTTTGTGTATTAAAATTGAAAGTCTGTAGATATATAAATTAGTTAAAGTAAATATTTTTATGTTTTTAAAATAACTTCTACAGGAATCTCTAGGGGATAAGTTACATAATATTCTAATTGCTTTTTTCTGCACCAAAAATAACTGCTCAGAACTACTAGCTCCACCCCAAAATTCAATTCCATATTGTAGCAAACTCTGAAAGTATGCAAAATAAACTATTTTTGCTAAGGCCAAGTCGACATTTTTTTTAATGGTTAAAATGGCATATATAGTAGGGTGGTGCATAGAATTTTTCTTTTTAAATTCAAAATGCCTGTGTCACCAAAAGTTGTGAATGGTAAAATAAGAATTTTTGGCATGTTTTTTTTTTGTGAACGTTGATCTTCCACTCCCCCACTCCACTAATTACCCAATTACCTTCTAATGCCCTGGGGCCATGGAAAATAATTAAAAAATTTAGTTTTTTAAGCGTCATAATTTTTGTATTTATAAGTTACAGATTTTTTGTAGTCAGGCATTTTGAATTTCAAAAAAAAAATACCTATTTTTTTTTCGCCTGTTTATAATATGAAAATATTTAAATGTCTATAATTGTACCATACAATATAATAACGGTATAAAATAAATGACTTATGTTCGTTCACTGCACGACTGCGCAATTGGATTATTTGGCCACTTCAACTACAGTTGACTTTAGTAACAGTCGATAATTATTTCAGTGTGCTGACAGGTATCGACCAGTTGATATTGCATCGTGTCTGAGAGTTATAGTTCTACTGTGGTTTAAAAATGTATGTGAAGACAAGAAGCTCTGTGTGTTGTCCTATTTTCGGAATACCGAAAGAGCTAAGTGATGTTGTGTTGCCAACATTTGAGTGCGTCATGACATATTTTTTGTGGACTCGACAAGATATGGAAAAAAGATCTGTAAACCGAAACTGTTTAATAGCTGAGACATCAGAAATCGTTGCTCAGAAAGTAGAAACAATCTGGCAAAACGTGTCTATTCCAACAGTGAGTCACCAGCGAATAGTAGAACTTATTAGAAAGTTCAACATAAAGTTTCAGATTCTACTCAAACCTTACAAAGGAAGGAAAGATGTTACATCTTACAAATTAAAACTAGAAGCTTTTGCGGCAGATAGCAAACGCTTATTTGACATTGCAGCTTGCAAATGTAAGAATTTTCGTTCGTGTGCTTGCGAAAAACAATTCAAGGTATTTATTTTATATATTCTTATAATTATTTTAAAACATGTTCACCATAATAGTTACCAAATTAAAAAAATTATTCAAATCGTGTTCAAATTTGTTTGTCGTACTTATATCTGTAACAAATAAGTTTAAAATTACTATTTTTGTTACTGGTACCTAAATTTGGAAATTTGTCTTTGTAATAAATTGTATCTGTGTAATATTAGAGTCATATTATTTTTATCTCTTTTCTTATATTATAGGTACCTTTAAAAGAACAACCCTTTCTTGAAGATCAACGAACATGCAGAAAAATGGCTATTGGCGTAGTTGATCTTCCAGAATTACAACTGCAAAGAAAGAGAGACGCCAGGAATGCTGGACTATCTGCAGCAACAACTTCAAGAGTTATAAAGAGTTCAGAATCTTCTCTAGTTGATAATACAGAAGATTTTTCTGAAAGTGAAGTTGAAGCGTCCCCTGTAAAAGTAAACTTTGATTCTATCCAACCTAGCACATCGACCCAAAATCAGTTCAAACGAAATATCAGTAGTCTCCCAGTACTAGCAAGAACTCTTGATCGGTATAGCGTGTCGGATAGAGCAGGTGCAGCTATAGCATCGGCAGTGTTGCAAGATTACGGCATAATCAAAAAAGAAGATAAGCAAAACGTTATTGATCGTTACAAAGTTAGAAGAGCACGTGACCAAAAGCGGCAAGCGCTCCAACAGTTAGGAGATGAACCACTACTTGGGCTTTTTTTGACGGGCGCAAGGATAAAACGTTGGCTATTTGCGATAATAGAAAAATATCAATTGTCGAGGAACATATAGTTCTTGTTGAAGAACCTGGTTCTAAGTATATTGTCCACGTTTCACCCATTTCCGGAAAGGCCTTAAATATTTTGCACAGTATAACCGATTTTTTTGAAAAGTCGTCTCTCTCTATAAATACTTTGCAAGTGATCGGTTGTGATGGAACCAACACTAACACTGGACATAAAGGAGGGATTGTTACATTACTGGAGATTGGTTATTTCAACATGGTGGAGAGTGAGAAAAGTAGTGAAGAGCTCTCTGAAAAAACCTTTAAATGTTGTATTAAAAAATCAGCAAAAGTTGCAGTATGCATACACTGTGGCAATATATTCCATAGAAGTTGCTTAGAAAGGAAGAATTACACAATTTTAGATGAAACACGTTTAATATGCTGTAATGAGAACAAAAATAGTGATAGTGATTTATCAGAGTCAAAAGATGAAAACCATAAAAATACACTAGAATGGATCAAAATCGAAAATGACCTGCTAAAAAAACTACTCAAGGAAAAAGACGAAAAATGTATGATTTTAATTGAAAATAAGCAATTATTAGAAGATAAAGTAAAATATTTAACAGAGATAAGCAAAAAGCCAATATTGCCGCAACAAAAAAAGCCTGAAGATAAAAAACAAGATATAAGAAATAATCAAATACCAAAGTTAAAACAAATAACAAACCTGAACAAAGGTACAAATGGTAATAAAGATGAAAAGGCCTCTTCCTCTTTAGTGCAGGAGCTAGAAGCAATAGAATTAAAAATAAATAAAGATGAATATGACAGATCACAAGTGCCACAAATAAACAACATTGGTAATAATGAAAACAACAATAACTTCACAACAGTAGAAAGGAAAAGAAGGTACACAAACAAATATAGAGAATCCAACAAAAAATCAATTGGCAATGCTGTACCAGAAAATGACGAGGAATTTACAGGAACCAAGCGAAAAGTCTGGATATATCTGTACAGAGTTAAGCCGCATGTTACATCGGCACATATAGAGAAATACATTAAAAAAAAGCTTAATAAAACTGAAGAAGACGAAGAAGAATTAATAGTAAAGGAACTTGATTCTGAAAATAAACGCCTCAAATGCTTCATGGTGGGGGCTGATTTTGAAAACAAAGATAACTTTTACAATGAGAGCTTCTGGCCTACTGGAGTCGGTTTTAGAAGATTTGACTTCAAACGATACCATAACTACAATAGAAGAGCTGAAAATTTAAAAAACGAGTTTTTATAGAAACTGACACTCAAAATAATTTGACTACCAATAACAGAACAAACATTGATTTACACATGGAGAATATGTCAAGGCGTAGTGATGATAAAGTAAATAAATCGCAAATTAAAAAGAACATTTTCAACTTTAACTTTTTGCATTTAAATATCCAAAGTATAAAAAATAAAGTAAATGAATTAGAAGCATTAATAGAGCACAAAGGTATATATTACGATTTCTTATTACTAAATGAACATTGGTGTTCCCAGGATGAAATAAAGTCTATAACCATAAATAATTACAAACTCATCTCTGAATTTTCTAGAACTAATCATTTGCATGGGGGTGTTGCAATATATGTCCTAAGTAAACATAAATGTTCAACAATCACACAGATAAATACTCTTTCCGATGAGCTAAACTGTGAACTAGCCTCAACCTGTACAGAAACCTTTAGAGTAATGACAGTCTATAGATCCCCAAATGGTGATCTTAATATGTTTTTTGAAAAAATATCAACAGCATTAGAATTACTTGTAAAAAATAATATGTTCATATTAGTCTCTGGCGACTTCAATGTACACTTTCAGAACAGAAATGATCGCAATGCCCAAACACTAATAAATTTGTTTAGATCCTTTGGTCTCTCACCAGCAACCAAAGAAAACACTAGAAAAAACCATTGCCTAGATAACATATTTACAAATATTCACAGCCGTTGGAAGGACTTTACATCAGACATCAGAATTCAATCAAAGGTTAAGAACAAAAATACTTAATTTAGAAATTAAAGTCACGCACGATAGTGTTAGAGACATGGAAAAAACTTTTAGAACATTAAAAAATAGACTTAGCAATAAGCTACCCTACTACATCATGGTTGACTTTTTTAGAAGTCAATCTGTCAAATATAATAGAAAGTTTTTCCAGGTCAAAAACACTAACGTTCGTAAATTTAACAATTTAAAACAGTCAACTCTATCGAAACTTAAAACGCCAGCACATTGGATTAAGAATCTAACTAATGTTGAAATCCCTGGTGAGGTTTCTAATTTTTTGGCACTTGGCCCCAAATTTAGTATAGAACCACTAGCAAAAGACATCAGTATACCAAGGCTTCTGTCAGACGTCGATCATATTGTCAATAACATAGATACGATTAATAACAGAGAAAAAAATCTGCTTCTCACTCAATCCACCAACATGATTACAAATTTTTTACACAGAGGTAAAAGCCCTAATGTGTATTACAACAGCTACCTAACATGCAAGAGGTTTCTAAATGAAAACCCTTAGTTAAAAGTCATTCAATCAGACAAAATGAAAGTCACCACGATCATGACAAAAGAACAATATGATAGACTGTCAACAGAAATCTTGGCAGACGATGAATACTATTGCATCCTCAACAGGGATTCCAGTCACACGATACAAAGTAAAGCTAACAATATTATCTCTCAATTGGAAAAAAGTAGAATGATATCACCTCGAGAAGGTCAAAAACATAGATGTTATAACGGCGTAATAAATAAATTTTATGGTCTCCCGAAGATACATAAGCCAACACTATCACTGAGACCCATCATTTCTGGGGTTAATAGCCCTAATAGGGGTATCGCCCAATTAGTTACCGATATACTTACGAACGCTTATAGCACAGATAACAACTTTTTCATTAAAGACTTCTTTCAATTCAGCACATTCATACAAGAGTTCCAATTACCAGACAATTACGTCATATTAAGTCTAGACGTTAAATCTTTGTTCAATAATATCACAGTAGACCTAGCGAAAAGCTCGGTCGAACGCCACTGGGAGGAAATACAATTACACTGTAGTATTTCAAAAAGAAGATTCTTGGAACTAATAACTTTTTTATTTGACACCACTGTGTTCAGTTTCAACAATATTATTTACAAACAAACCTTAGGCATGCCTATGGGGAGTCCGGTCTCACCCATATTGGCACAATACGTCATGGACGACTTGATCAATGACTGTCTGCTGCAACTAGGTTTTGAGGTTCCCTTTCTTAAAAAATATGTAGACGATATCATACTTAGTATTCCCAACAATTGTAAAGAACACTTATTAGAGGTGTTCAATAATTACAATCAACGTTTGAAATTTACCATAGAAGAAGAAGACGAAAACAACAGAGTCCCCTTCTTGGATACCCAACTGATAAGGCGGGTAGACAATAAGGTTATCACTTCTTGGTACACTAAACCAGGGTCATCTGGACGATATTTACACTATGAATCGTTCCACTCTGAAAGACAAAAAATCAATGTACTGTTGGGAATGAAAAATAGGGTTATAAACACCTCACATACCTCCCTTGTAGCAGATAATCTTAAAAAATTGTCAGAATTATTTGTTAAGTGTGGTTATCCACCGACTTTAACAAAAAAACTGATTTTCAGCAGAACAATGGCTAATGACAGTTTAAATGATGGACGTCGTGATGGGATTGTGCCCGGTATGGTTGAGAACCAGGACATGGGTAACAACGTATTTTATTTTTCTGTACCGAACATAGCACTGGTGTCTCTTAAATTAAGGAAATTATTTTCAAGATTCTCACACATAAAATTAGCATTTAAAAACAAAATAACCATCAACAATCTTTTTGCTAAATTGAAAGACAAAGACGATTTAAAAAATTATTCCAATGTGGTATATTGCATCTCTTGCATGAATTGTGAAAAAAAGTATATAGGTCAAACTGGTAGAAAAGTTAAAGATAGGATCACTTCACACAGGAGCGACGTGAGACTCAACAAAGAGTCTTCGATGTTAACCAAACATGCTCTAACGTTAAACCATAATCTTAACTACGATGAAGTTAAGATTTTGGACTTTCAAAAAAACCTTCATAAAAGGACTTTCCTGGAGATGTGTCATATCTTTAACGAACCAGATGCTATGAATGCCAGAAGTGATATCGAAGGTCTCAGTATTTTATACACGTATTTATTGCATGCACACGCTAATAGAAGGAACAGTGACAACACCCTGTACACTACTTTTAACAATTAGTTGGTTTCATTTGATCTGTTGTGTTGGCATCCATTTATGTCAGGCCTGGAGTAGAGAGAGAGGGGCTTGGCACCCCCTCTCTCTCTGCTCCAGTCCTGATATTTCGGGTTTTTTTTTTTTGTCAACATTCCGCTGCTTTTTTCGAATTTTCATAAAACGTAGTTGACTGGTATCTGTTCAGTTTTCGAAGTGGCTGATGCAACTTCTTGATTAAGGATTTTGCTTTTAACTTAGATTGAATCAAAATGTAGTGTTTTTAAATTGTAATAGCAATGTTTTCTATGGTCCTTAGGACATGCCAATTTTATTTATAACCTCAATTTAGTAAGTACCTTTCACATTTTTAAATAATATAATTACAATGTATAAACATTTTTGTAGAATTCCTGAGGAAGAAGCAATAAAGTTTCGAAAGCTTGAATTTAAAAAAGAGTCTTCTTTTTTGAACCCAGTGACTGCATCCCTGAAGTTAAATTAAAAATTTTTGTATATATATATATATATATATATATATATATAATAATACGTTTATTTTGCATACCTAATACACAATTCATTATTACAAAGAATATATACTTATATCAAAATTAAATTAAAATTAAATTAAATTAAATATGAATCTGTATCTGTCAAATTAATAGTTTGCAAATAAACAAGGTAACCCACAAGGCTTAGCCTGCACGTGGGTGATTTTTGTTTATAACAAGTTTAATACTTCATATAATGTAAATACAGTGAACGGTGTAATTATGATATAATAGGAACCAACACAAGGTGGAAAAAAGAAAAAAGCAAAGAAAACAAATAATTACAGAAAAAAAAAACTAATTGTAAATTAACGGGCATATGTATTATTTGTAACACGGGATGTAGAAAGGATGGGTAAATTTAATCACTTGAAAAATATAAGATTGTTTTTCCATGGTAGTTGATTAGTTTATATAAATTTTTCAATTTCTCATGTCAATATATTTGTGTATATCACTTCTGTCTAGAGACAGTAAATATTTTCTTGCTTTTCTTTTAAATGCAGATAGTGTATGAGTATATTTTATTTCAGTAGGCAGTATATTATAAAATCTTGGGGCAAGATACAGGTGGCATCTTTGACCAACTGATTTCTGTGAAGTTGGTGTTTTATATTTATGTTCTTTATGTCTAGTTTGGTAATTGTGATCTATACTAGTCAAAGTGTATTTATGTTTAAATTGGTAGGTAATTACATTTAAAAAAAATAATTGCCTTATATCAAGTACTTGCGCATCTTTATATAAATCATCGGATAGGTATGTACTAACTTTATGATATATTAGTTTCAGGAACTTCTTTTGTAATATTTCTAATTTCTTGACATAATGCACAACTGCACTACCCCATCCTATAATACCGTATGACAATCTTGATTCTACCAAAGCGTAGTACAACGTTTTAAATTGTTTTTGGTCTAGTATACTCCGACACTTTTTAAACTTAAAAAGAATTGATCGCAAGTTTTGTGCCACGTCATTTATATGGTAATTCCATCTTAGATGGTTATCTATGGTGACTCCCAAGTATTTTATTTTGTCTGTTTGTTCTATAGTACAATTTACATTGTCATACATGATTTTCAAGGAAACAAAATTTGGTAAACCACTTTTATAGCAAGAGAACGGTAAATATTTGGTTTTTTCAAAATTAATTGTAAGTAATTTATAATCAAACCACTTTTTTATATTGACTAGGTCATCTTCAACCTCTCTTTTTAATTCTGACCATGAACTATGTTTGTAAAAAATGACCGTGTCATCAGCAAAGCTCACAATATTACCACTCGATTTCAATTCGAACAAATTATTAATATATATACTAAAAAGTAATGGTCCTAATACCGTACCTTGAGGTACCCCGTATTCAACGATACGCCAATTACTTCTAACAGAGTTTATTTGACAATATTGTTTTCTTTCGTTTAAGTAACTTTTGAACAGGAGTAGAGACTTTCCTCGAATACCCATGTCTTCCAATGCATCTAATAGTTGTGGGTGACTCACCGTATCAAAAGCTTTTGCGAGGTCCAAAAAAACACATAAGGCTGGTTTACTTTCATCTAGTGCGTTATATATATTTGCAGTTACTTGTGCAATGGCATCTTGTGTAGATTTTTGTTCTTTAAATCCAAATTGCATATCCGATAATAGCTTAAATTTTTTCATGTACTCATTTAATCTAACCTTCAATAGTTTTTCAAATATTTTAGTAAAATTTGTTATAAGTGATATCGGTCTATAGTTCATTACTAATGATTTATCACCTTTTTTAAAAAGTGGCCTAATTATACCTTCCTTAAACTTATTGGGGCATACGCCACTGTTAAATATTTTATTAGTTAAAGACGCTATTTGTTCTGCAATATCTTCAGCGATTACTTTTATTGTTTCTGCTTTAATGCCATCTATACCTGGTGCTTTTTTATTTTTTAAGTCACTGATGATATTTACAACTTCTTTTTTGTTTGTGGGGCGCAGAAAGAAAGAAAATTGTGTTGGATGTCTGGGTATGTTAAAGGGTTGTCTTTTGATGTTCTTAGCCAAATTTTTCCCTACGTCTGCAAAGTAATTGTTGAATAAATTTGTTTTTTCGTATTCATTTGATGTTAGTACACCCAGTTCAGATTTAATCTCCTTTATTTGGCAGTCATGATTTTTACAATTATTGATTTCCTTTAAGACATTCCATAAATTTTTTGTATTGTTTTTATTACCTTCTATTTTTTCTTTATAGTAAGAAGTCTTAGTGGTTCTTAACAGTTCATTTAATCGGTTTCTATAAAGAATAAATTCATGTTTTAAAGTTATGTTGCTAGTATCTCTTTTGTATTTCTGGTATAATTCGTCTCTTTTGTTAATTGATTTTACTAACCCTGTTGTTATCCATTCCTTTCGTTTTCGATCTTTATGTTTTACGTGAATATTATATGAGCATTTAGTAATGACGGTTTTTATTGTGTTTATTAGGTAATCTGTTGCCTCGTTTACATTTTGAATACCATAGAAAAAGTTCCAACTAACCTGTTTAATTTCTTTTTTTAGCTTATTATAGTCAATTGCTGTTTTGATATTTTTTGTATGAATTTTTTCACTCTGTATTTCAGTCTGTAGATAGTTGTACAATAGTTGGGTAATGATCAGTAATATGAGTTTGTAAAACAATTGGCAAGATATCACCCCCAGCTTGGGGGGTTTTTATAAAACAATGATCTATACATGATTGGCTAGATGGTCTAGTAACAGCATTTATTGCAGATTCAAAATTGTACTCACTCATTATATTGAGATAATCATCGGTTACTTCATTATCTAATTTGATATTTATATTAATATCTCCCACTATTATATTGTAATCAACTTTTTCTCTGGCAATAACCTCCAAATAATTTTTTAAGCTAATTAAAAAGTTTTTTTCATTTGTTGAGGGCGGTCTATAAACAGAAGTGATTAATATGTTTTTGCCATTATAAGTTAACCTTGTTTTTATGGCTTTACATTCATATATGTTTACTATGACATAAGTGTAACTGATTGTGTTATTAATAAACATTACAACCCCATCATTTTGATTAAATTTACCTTCTGTGTACAGTGTATCATAACCTTCTAGATAAAATGAATTTATATATCTATATATATATATATATATATATATATATATATATATATATATATATATATATATATGAAGTGTTGGTGTTCTTCCGGGTGTTTTCCCGTGTAGTTGGTAGGCTCCTGTGGGAGCCACGCTTGTCTGAACGACGTTTCGGCGGAATCTTATCTGCCATCTTCAGGTTCTAGCTGAAAGCTGCCTGCTGCTGCTGCTGCTGCTGCTCCTCGTTGCTCGAACTGAACTGACGTTCCCTCTGTTGTGCGGCTCCTTATATACGTTGTGGGGTGGGGCGCACCTGCGCACTTGGCTGCGTGTTACTGGCCCTCTTCTCTCTGTTGGAGGCGTGGCGGGCGCCTGAGCTAACCCGACAAGAGGCCTCGTTGAAACGTCACGTTTCACGTGACTCCTCGTTGATGGTCGTGCGTCTTCGTGTCCAGCCGGCTCTGGAGGTTGTCGTGGTCCTCTTTGGTTGGTTAGCGCTTGGCTCCGGCTCCTCGTGATGGGTCCCCTTGTAGCTGGCTGTGGTGTCTCTTCGTGAATGGTCGATACTCGACGGTGCCTCGTCGCGATCTGTTCGTTTACCGTGGGTCGTCGTCTGTTTTCCGTTACGTAACTTACTGACAGTGCGGGCTTCCATGCAGTGGGTAATCTTTGAGTGTCGTCTCGTTTGTTAAGATTTTGAGGTCTTTTTTCAATTTCTATGGCCTCTCTGGTAATCCTTGACCTCCAATGCTCGATATTGGCTATCGTTCTGGTGTTGTCGAAATCTATCTTGTCCTGTGGTTTTTGCGTGTTGTGCTAGGGACGATGTTTTCTCCTCTTAAAGAGGAGGTGTTGTCGAAATCTATCTTGTGTCCTGTGGTTTTTGCTTGTTGTGCTAGGGACGATGTTTTCTCCTCTTAAAGAGGAGAAAACATCGTCATCGATGTTTTCTCCTCTTAAAGAGGAGAAAACATCGTCCCTAGCACAACACGCAAAAACCACAGGACACAAGATAGATTTCGACAACACCAGAACGATAGCCAATATCGAGCATTGGAGGTCAAGGATTACCAGAGAGGCCATAGAAATTGAAAAAAGACCTCAAAATCTTAACAAACGAGACGACACTCAAAGATTACCCACTGGCCGGCTCAGGCGCCCGCCATGCCTCCAACAGCAGCAGCAGCAGGCAGCTTTCAGCTAGAACCTGAAGATGGCAGATGAGATTCCGCCGAAACGTCGTTCAGACAAGCGTGGCTCCCACAGGAGCCTACCAACTACACGGGAAAACACCCGGAAGAACACCAACACTTCATTTAACACTCGTGAAAACCTAAGAAACAACATATATATATATATATATATATATATACACATATATATATATATATACACCCGGAAGAACACCAACACTTCATTTAACACCCGTGAAAACCTAAGAAACAACATATATATATATATATATATATATATATATATATATATATGTTGTTTCTTAGGTTTTCACGGGTGTTAAATGAAGTGTTGGTGTTCTTCCGGGTGTTTTCCCGTGTAGTTGGTGGGCTCCTGTGGGAGCCACGCTTGTCTGAACGACGTTTCGGCGGAATCTCATCTGCCATTCTCAGGTTCTAGCTGGAAGCTGCCTATTGCTGCTGCTGCTGCCGCCGCTACTGCTGCTGCCGCCGCTACTGCTGCTGCTGCCGGTGCTGCTGCTGCTCCTCGTTGCTCGAACTGAACTGTTCAGTTCGAGCAAAACTGAATCCCCATTTATATCACGTCCAAACTTTTTATGCACGAGGCATGCAGTCTCAAAAATGAATATACACGAGAGCGTCATAATTCCATGCTTCAAAAACAGTGGTTTACACGAGTCTCTTACACTAGCCTTACACATGTACTTTAAAGCCCTCTTTTGCAGAACGAAAATTTTATTAAATAAATATTGCGAGCAAGAACCCCAGAAACAAATACCATAACGTAAATTTGAGTCTATAAGGGCAAAGTATGCATTTCTTGCTGAGTCCAAGTTTAATTCATTTGCCACCACTCTAATTGCATAACAATTAGTAGCTAATTTTTTACTTAATATTGAGATATGGTTTTCAAATTTTAACTTACTGTCGATATGTAGGCCCAAAAATCTACATTCAGCTTGGTTTTTTATAATTTTGTCTTCCAAGTATACCTCATTCCGGTCGCACTTAAATGTAATGATGTTAGTTTTAGATACGTTAAAAGATAATAAATTAGCATCACACCAATCTCTAATAATTTTTAAATCGCTACTCACGATCTCTTGGAGTTCATCGATGTATTTACCATGCCAGAGTATCGTGGTATCATCCGCAAAAAACTTTCCTTGAATTTTAACATATATTAGAAATTTTAAAGGCCCAAGGACAGAACCATGTGGCACGCCAGACGTCACTTCCAGTTGTTTTGACACTTTACCATTAAAAATAACTTTATGATAGCGACCAGATAAATATGACTTGAACCAGAGACGCCGGAGAGACCTACACATACCTAGGTGTGGAGCAAGATCACATCCAGGATGTGCAACAAGTGAAAGAATCTCTCCGCGGCAAGTACAGAAGCCTACTCCGAAAGATTTAGTCATCCGAACTTTCGGGGAAAAACAAGGTATCTGCCACTAATATGCTTGCTGTTCCTGTTCTGCTCTACTCCTTTGGAGTAGTTAAATGGACTGTAGGTGAGCTGCGCCAACTGGACAGAGGTACCCACAAGATGATGAATATCCATAGGAGCATTCAGCCTAGATCGTCCGTCCCTTGTGTGTACCTCCCGCGAAATCGGGGGGCAGAGAGCTCTTGGGGTTGAATTGTATGCACGGCAGAGTGGCGCTGAGCATGTAATGTCCTTAGGAGCTTAGACCCACTCCTGCAATTAGTGAGAGATCACGAAAATGCACAGGGGTGGGTGCAGGATTGTTTAAGGCGGCAAAAAGAGCCGCAGATGAACTTGGGTCTCGTGTTCGATGATAGACGAGGAGGACGGCTCGGTCCTGATCCAGAGTCAGTCACTGAACTACAGTCAACTCGTCTGAGGGCCCAAATAAAATCTGCCAAGCAGGAACTTCTGTTTAGGCAGCACGTCGATAAACCAATGCACAGTGTATACTATAAGAATGTAGAAACACTGGGTTTATCGACCAGGCTGACATTTGCCTTTTTAAGATCAGCCGGGCTAAAGTCGGAGACTGAGGGATTCATTGTAGCCTGCCAAGATGGTATAATTAACACGTTGGTCTACCGAAGCCGCGTAATGGGTGTAGAGGTTCCTGATATAAACTGTAGGAAATGCCATCAGGCGCCGGAGTCGCTCATGCATTTACTTTCTGCATGTCCAGTATATGCGATTTCGGCCTACATCCAACGCCATAATGCGGCGTTACGGGTGCTGTACTATCATCTACGGCACTCGTATGGGATAGACCAAACACCAGTGCTGCCTTACGTCCCTGGAGATATTGAGTCCGTTGTCGAAAATGAGAGGTGCCGAATTTATTGGAACTACTCGTTTCCGACAGTCAGGCTAATTCAAGCCAATAAGCCTGACATAGTCCTCCTCGGCCATCAAAACAAGGTGATGTTTGTGATCGAGTTCTTGGCACCTGCTGAGCCAAACATCGCTTTGAAAGAGGAGGAAAAACGGTCCAAATAACGTGATCTCTGGTACGAGCTCCAAGTGCTCGTGAAGCCTACGCTGCTGTCAGGACTGAAGATCATACCGGCCTGTCAGAAGTCTGCTGATTGGTTGGCCGGCCAAATGCAGAAGGCAGTCATCTTGGGGTCCCCTCGCCTGCTTAGAGCACATGATTCTGGAATCTACAGTCACTAACCCTGTGGGATGTGGGGAGTGGCTGTGGATATATTGTTGGCGCTCTTTTCGTGTGATGTCGGAGGCCACAGAAGACTGTCCAGCGTCGGGAAACCGAAAAAAATAATAATAATAATAACAATAATAATACAAGATCAGGTTGCAACTAAGAATTACCTTAAATATATCGTCAAAGATCCGAGTATAACCGATGACAGATGCAGGAAATGCCTCCGCGCCCCCGAGACTATTCAACATATCACAGCGGGCTATATATCTCTTGCGCCCACTGAATACCTGCACCGCCACAATTGTGTTGGCAAAATTGTTCATCTAAGGCTTGCGCATCTCCATCACCTCACAGACAGCATCAGCCCTTATTATAAGTACACCCCCGAAAGAGTCTTAGAGAATGACAGCGTCCGACTCTATTGGGATAGGATAGTGCTTACTGATAGAACCCTAATCATCAAATCGACCTGTAATAATCTTGGTCAATAAGCACCAAAAAAGGACCTATCTAATCGACATGCTGTACCAAACTCCAACAACATCCAGGAAACTATACAAAACAAGTTAGCAAAGTACGCTGACCTAGCTTATGAGATCAAACAGCAGTGGAGACAAGATAGTGTCGTCATCCTCCCAATAGTTATACCCACCACCGGTGTTGTACCTCGCTCTCTCGCAAAAAATTTAACCAGCCTGGACCTCTCTTAGTCTCTGACATGCAGAAGTCAATAATCCTCAATACCCGCCATATTGTTCGAAAGTTCTTGAACTACAATAGTTTGTTTTCATCTTGCTTCGGCCGATGACTACAGAATACCACGCAAAGTGAGAAACTATAAAATAATAATAATAATCGGGTATGGAAAGCAGACCGGCAACCTCCTCGAAGTGTACCTGGACAGGCAGAGGTACCTCTGCCTGACAGATGTCGGATGTGGATCTCAGGGCCACTCTGAGATCCAAGTCACTGGTTCCAGACAACAGAGAAAGGGCTCCTCACAATCGACCCCGTTCGGATGGGGGTCGGAGACCAGTTGGACCAGTTGGACCAGTCGGACCAGTTGGAACTTGGCAATGAACACGGACGCTTTAAGTGAATGAGGGAACTCCGGGATGACTTGCTGACCTGCTATGAGAGTAGCGAACCTATACAAATACAAAATTTGAATCTTTTGGGTCACTGGAAACTGTGGATAAGACAGGTCAACAATACAAAAGTATAAAAAAATACAAAATAGATAAAATTAAGTATAAAACCTATTTTAAAACACATTTACATTTCTACATTAGACCAATATTACATTTAAAAACTAGGTAAGAGCTGGATAAGTATGCGGTAGAGTTAATTTATTACAGAGTTTCTAAGTTGTTTAGTGCCTCTGCGAACTCATTAATGGTATAGAAACAATTTTCGAGTAAAAATCTTTTCAGTTTTCTTTTTTAATTGAAGAGATGTTAATTGTTTCATACAAGTTGGAAGTAAATTCTATAATTTAGTGCCTGAATATATTGGTGATCTATTGTATTTTGAATGGTAGTGTTTTATGGTTTGAAAATTGTTTTTGCCTCTGGTATCGAAGTGATGTATTTGAGCATGAGTTTGAAGGAGATCTTTGTTGTCATGTATGTAAGTTAAAATTTTTAAAAGGTAGGTACTAATTAGTATTAAAATTTTGTGTTCACGAAAAATGCAGGATGTTTGATAGTTTAAATTGTAAATTAATCTAAGGATAGATTTCTGTTTTATAAATATTCTGTTTGCCTTTGTAGATAGTCCCCTGACAACGATGTTATAGGCCATTATAGAGTGAAATTTAGCGTAATACGCACTGATACAAGCTATTTTGTATCTAATTTATTTTTTAGAGATTTAATTAGAAAATGTATTTTGTTTAGTCTCTTAGCTGTGTAATTGATGTGGTCATGCCACGAAAATTGCGCATCAATCATTGTGCCCAAGAATTTTGTTGAGTTGACAGTGCTTAGATGTTCGCTGTGAAAATAAAAGTTGAAGTTATGTGTAGTTTTTAGGCTCATTCCAAATTCAACACAAATAGTTTTTTCTATGTTAATAATGAGACGATTTTGTAGACACTATTCACTGAATTCGTGTAAGGTAGTGTTGACATTTTCAAATAATTTTTGAAAAGTTGTTCCGGATAAAATTATAAAAGTGTCGTCTGCATATGTAAATACTTTTCCCTTTGTAATATTGTTGGGTAGGTCATTGATATAATATAATAGAAAAAGTAGCGGACCAAGGACGCTCCCTTTCGGAGTACCAGTATTTGTTTTGTACATGTCTGATTTTACATTGCCTTGTTTTACATAGAAGCAACTATTAGTGAGGTAAGAGATTAAAAGTTGGTTGATGTTTCCTCGTAAACCCAGGCTTAGAAGTTTTTCGGACACAAATTCGATGTTAAGCATGTCAAAGGCTCGGGTTAAGTCAAAGAAAACACCAACGACAATTTCTCCGGCATCAATTAAATTATATATGTAATTGGGTAAATGAGAATGTTGCTGTTTCTGTGGAGTGATTTTTCCTAAAACCGTGTTGGCAGTCCGTGAGAAGATGAAACGTTTCAAGGTAATTATTTATCCTTTGAGCTAGTAAAGTTTCAATGATTTTGGAGAAAACACTTATTAGTGAAATGGGGCGGTAATTTTCAATATTTGTTTCATCTCCTTTCTTTAGTATGGGTACAAGCCTCTCCAAGGAGCTGTGTGACCTTGTCGTTGGTGGAGAGGCTTAAGTAGCTGCGATGATCCTGAGAGCAATACCAGCGGGAGCGTCAAGCTCCCAGTAGGGACACCCATGCCGGTAAGGTCGAAGGTTAGCGGTGAAAACAAAGGACAGCTCAGCCCCAGCGAGCCACGAGTGAGTTGTGCCACTCACCCGCTTAAAACCGTAATCACGGCCAACACTTCAACGAATTCTGTTGGAAAAGAAAAAAATGGCACCGCAGGGGAACGTTGTGTGGTAGTCGTGACTGGGGGACTTGCCTTAATCGGCTGGCCCATGAGGAGAATACCTCTATAAGATAACCGACAGCGAAGTCGATAAAACCTGTAGGGGACAAGCTTACGGATGAAAAGGCATGGCGAGGAGAAGGCACTCCAAAGTTTGGAACCTTGGATGAATACATGGCAGATGAGAGCGAAATCTTTAAAAGAAGAAGCTCAATAGCGCGAAGCCCGATAAGGGAAAGGGCCTTATCGACGGGAAACTTCCGTGCCAGGGAGGAAGAGCGGGAAACTAAAAGAAAGAGGATGGAATCCCCAGAGGACGCAGAACCGAGGAAAAGAGAGAGGACAAAAACGACCCTAGATATGATAAAATTGATTAAAACAGTATATGGGAATGCAAAGGCGCTCGCGGCACTTGCAAAAGCGAACCCTAACACCAAAGTGGAGACAAAGGACACGATTAAGAATATCGAGAGAAACACTGAGATCCTGGACAGAAGGTACGACAAATGATTGACTCTAGCGCAACCGGAAGATACTTTGTGCCAAACGGGGAGGGCCAAGGTAGCCACTCAAACAGAAGACCCAAGGCATAAACAGCCCTAGGCTGCCTGCCTTGTATGTATGTAATGTAACGAGGTAAATTTTCCGTTGCCAAAAATGCAGTTTAAATTAACAATATACTTCGTTATTTGCTCCGCTTACATTCAAATCATAGGTATTGTAAATTATTATTATAGATTTCTCCCTAATTTAGCTAGCTGAAACCGCGAAACAGATTGCTACTTTGAATAGAAAGTTTGATAAACCTGGCAGTGAGAGGGCTGTCCATAATATTAACATTAATTACAAGATTTGATACGGAGGGTGTTGGTGAGACACCTGCGTAAATTAGTTTCATTAGAGCACATTTTGAAATCACTTCTGTCTGATCCGTCAAACAGCCCAGTCGGGTATTATTCCGTATATCCAGCACATGTAAGTACACCGTTTTATCACCGCCGCTGGTTTCTTGTCGACCTTTTTATATTAACACCGATAAGAATAATTCAGTAAAATGTGTGTTTTAAAGCAATAATTTGAAACCGATTCCGTTTAAATGTATCAGAATATAATTATTATTTTCCGACTTTGCCGAAATTAAATGAATTTAAATTATTACAATATAGTAAGAGAGTCCGAGTTAGGACATGTCAACTTCTCCGATTTTATCCAAATAGCCATGTTCGCAAGAATTTCCAAATGGGAAAAAGAACATGGATGATATTTCGAGAGAAAATGTGTACCGTTTACCGTTTATATTATTTTAATCCAGACCATTTGTGATGGTACTGCGATAGAATAATATGTCGTTCTACCAAATGGGTAGAAGTTTTAATTACCGTATATTTTATTTTAGCTAGGTCGTAGCAAAATAAAATCTGTATTTGCAAAAATTATTTTTGTGAAATTTATTGTAGTGTTATTGTTAGTTTACCGTTCATTTTGTTCCCATTATTTCGTATTGATACGAAATGGAACAAAATTCCTTACTTTGAAATAATTTATAGAAATTTATTATAGTCCGGGAATTGAAAATAAAATCTAGGCTACCGTAAATAAATTAACTAACATTATATTCTGATACATAGACATTTTCCGCATAAAATCCGACAAGATACCACGTGGCCGAACCGAAATGCATTTAATGAAGGCACCCAGCTGTGGGGTTTGAGGCGCTTGGCAAACACCGTATCAAGTGTTGATGTAATTTCAACATTTCCGAACCGAACCGAAATACCACCGTTCTGATTATTGCTGCCTGTCCGTCTAGGCAGAATAATCTCCGCCGTAAGCTGATACCAAATCCGATAACCGTTTTATTTTCCGAACCGAGTGTAACCAAGGTTACACACCGCTCCGAATCCGATAACCGTTTTACTTTCCGATCCGAGTGTGACTTAAGTTACACACCGCACCGAATCCGAAAACCGTTTTATTTATTTGGTATCAGTTTTATTTCGTTTTGCCAAGTTCTTCACACTTACACTCTGACCGTCCATGTAGGCACGATTATTGCTGTAGATAACCGCTTGCTTTTGCCTGGTATTTGCACGCTGTCCGTTTTTTTAAATTACTTACTTGTGTAGTTTTTTCCGTTTACTGTTTTTTTTATATACCGCTTTACTCCTGTTTTTTTTACCGCTTTCACCGTTTGCTTGCTTACCACCGCTTGCTTCCGCATTAATGAGTAGCTAACTAGCTTCTCATCGCCTGGTTACCCGTACGCCACAAAATGGCGTCCTACCTAATTCAAATTAGACTAAAATGACATATCTTAAGATTTGTTATTGTATTTATGCGAAACTCCGTATTTTGGTACTTAACCGTTTTTTATTGCATTGTTAAAAATTCATTGTATGTTAATAAACTTTGTTATTTACCGACATCCGCCTTTTACTGTTGAATGTGAGTGAAAGTCTAATCTGCCGTCCGGACCCCTGGACATACCGTGTCTCCACTGTAGCTATCCCAGCCCTACTGCAACAGGCTGCGTTTAGGAGGCTAATGTGGGACCTTTGCCCCACATAAAAATTGCAAAGGTGGCGCTCGAGATTACCGAATTTAACCGAAATATAGCTCAGCGCCAGAGTGACGCTTCCACTTGCCTATGCGCTAGGCAACTGGAAGAAAGCACGTCACAGTAATAATAAAAAATAAAAATCGTAACGCTAGAGGTAGACACAGAGACTGAACCAACCAACAAGTAGTAGTAGATGCCTAGCAGAAATCGACAAGGAGGAGATGGAAGCCAGTAACATCCAGGAAATGCTGGACAACATCGAAAACCACGAGCTGAATATAAATGACATAATGGAGTGCCCGGAAAAATGGCCAGAGAGGGTATTTAAGAGGACAAAGATAGAGAAAGGTAACCCTATCCGTGCTAGAAACGACTGGGACCTTGTCCTAATTACTAAGGGCATACAGCAGGCTTCTGGATTAATAGAGTCAGCTAAACGAAAATACCCTGAACTGGAGGAAATCATTAAAGAGGCTATTGAACCTGGACAGGTGCAGGCAAAGGATGTGGATTCCAAATGGGAAATTTTTATGAACATATTTATGTATTATTCTAATATTTACTTTCCAATAAAAAAATTCTATAAAAAAAACAAAAACAAACTAAATCTATTTAGTATATTGTCAAAATATTCTAAAGAATGTAAAGCTGAGTACAAAAACATAAAAAATCATTATAATAATTTGCTGAAAAACTCAAAAATTAACTCATACCAAAAAAGATTAAACTTAGCAGATAATAAATCAAAAGTTACATGGCAAGTTGTGAAAGAGCTGAAAAATAGCGATAATTCAGCATGGATTTCTAAAGGACAGATCAATCGAAACTGCAATATTTGAATTTACAGAGGCCATATTGACCGCGGAGAACTTATTTGCTGTCTGTTTCTTGACCTCTCCAAAGCCTTCGACTGTTTAAACCATAATATTTTATTAGACAAATTATTTAACTATGGTGTTAGAGGAGTGGCATTATCTTGGCTAAAATCCTATCTAACGGTCAGATCCCAAAGGGTGGTGTTAAGAGATGGTCCTTCTGAGGTCTATTCAAGTAGGGTGTACACCAGCTTGGGCGTTCCTCAGGGGAGTATTCTTGGCCCACTGCTATTTTTAATTTTTGTTAACGATTTACCCACTACACTTAGCAATTTACAAAATACAATGATTAGTTATGCCGATGATAAAAATATTCTAATTAGAGGGAAAAGTATACCGTCAATAATTACCCTAAGCGACGAACAATTCTGTCAAACTGATATGTGGTATTCCAACAACAATCTTACTTTAAACACCGATAAAACACAATGCATCTTCTTTAGAACTACTCATAATAAGTCTGTTGTTCCCGATAAGATAAACTTAAAAAATACTGAGATAAGTAAAACCAACTGTGCAAAACTCTTGGGTATTTATATCGATTCGTGTTTAAAATGGAATTACCATATTGAAAATACTTCAAAAAAATTATCATCTGCCTGCTATGCTCTGCGTGTCCTAACCAAATACATGGACTACAAAACACTTAAATTGGTTTACTATGGGTATTTTTATTCTATTCTAAAATTCGGTATAATTTTTTGGGGAAGGTCATCTGACATACAGCAAATATTTAAAATCCAGAAAAAAGCCATACGTATAATGCTTAAAATGAACCCTACTGAAAGTTGCAGCGGGGTATTTCGAAAGCACGATCTGATAACGGTCATAGGTGTGTACATATTTCAATGCATACTTTTTCTAAAAAACCATCCTGAAATATTTAATATCAACTCGATAAGCCACAAATATGACACAAGAGGAAAAATTAATTACAATTACCCTACACATACTTTAACTTTAACAGAAAAGGGGAGTTACTACTCATGTATTTATTTTTATAATCATCTTCCCGAATGAATAAAAAATATAAACAATATTAAATCCTTCAAATCAGAGCTTCTTAAGTATATCCGTGATGCTGAGCCATACACTGTTAGTGAATTTCTTTTAATTAACTAACGCTCATCAATTTTAGCTATTTGTGAACTCTATACATGTCTATATGTTATATTAAATGTAAAGTAAGCCTGTCCTGTAGCAGATACTTGTATAATATACATAATAAAATTAAACATATTATGTTTAATTTTATTTTAAAATAATTAATTTATTATACCTACTATATTTTATATTTTATGTCGAGTAAGAAGTTTTTTGACTTCTTTCAAACATTTGTTAAACCAAAGTTTGTTTTGAAATAAATTGATTTATCTATCTATCTATCCGTGGCAGCGACCGAGGACCACAACCCAGCGGTTTTCATAAAACCGCAAAGGAAAATAAATAGAGCTTTATGTACCCCCGGCAGAAAAGAACGAGGGGGGTAAAGACGACAGTAGAAGACAGAAACGCAGAGAACAGAGGCAATCACAATTAATGTAGGAGAGGCATCCTACGCGGAACTAGTGAAATCAGTCAAGACAAGCGTTGACCCCAGAAACATGGGAATAGAAATACAATCAGTCAGGAAGACAAGAGCAGGAGACATGTTAATCGTCACGAATAAAGGAGGAGCGGAGTCCCTAAGAAGAGAAATCAACCAGAAGATGAAAGACATAAAGATAAATAATGTTAGTATACCAGGGAAAATTCTACATATAGCAGACATCGATGCCTCCACCAACAAGGAGGAAATTAGAGAAAGTATCATGGAGCTCCTTGATAACGAAGACAAGGAGTCCGTTAATGTCAAGACCATCCGTTCAACTAGAAATGGCAACCAGATAGCCACAGTCTCAGTATCTGAGAAAGCAGCTGAAAAACTTGTCGAGAAGGGCAAAATAAGGATAGGCTGGGTAGGATGCAGAGTCCGCCAAAGAGTAAGCATCCCGCGATGCATTAACTGTCTAGAAGTAGGACAGAATGCCAGGCAATGCAAAAAACCAGAAGAAAACTAAAAAAGATGTCTAAAATGCACTCAAAAAGGACACACTACAAAAGAATGCACAGAAGAAAACTTCTGCATACCATGCAACACAAAGGAACATAGAAGTGACAGCATAGCGTGCCCCTGCTTTAAGAAACAAAAACCAGAGGAGACACCACTGAAGACGCGTCGAAGAATGCGGGAGCTCGTGGGACCTCTCATTTATTTATTTTTATTTATACTGCATAAACAGACAAGGTCCAATTATATGTACACAGTTAGGTATTGTAATATAAAAATATAAATATATATAAATACATATACATACACTCAAAAAAGGGAGAAAAAAGAACATAATTTTCAAAAAGTACAAAATCAGTATATAGTAGTATCACAGATGGGAAAGCAGGCTGTTTTTATTGATATTGAAAATATCTATATTACAGGTTCTTAAGAAATTATTAATGGTAAGCAAACATTTTTGAATGGGAGAAATTAGATTAGATATTTTAAATAGATTATCCCTGAGTCTTAGTCTTATATCGGGTATGTTAATATTTATTGCTGAAAGTATGTCAGGTACAACTATCTGGCTATCTAATATGTTAAAGATGAACAAAATTTGGGCATTTTCGTGACGCTTGCTTAGGAGAGTAACATTAAATTCAGCTTTCTGATGCTCATATGATATTAAAAAGGGATATATTCCATGTCTTTTTAGGTGCATGGATCTTAAAAAAAAATTCTGTATTTTTTCTAACATGTATGTATGTGAGAGTTCTAGGATTCCAGATAACACAACCATATTCCATTTTAGATCGCACGTATGCATTAAACAGGACTGTGGATGTATCATAATTAAGATCTTGACTAGCTCTAAGAATGAAACCAAATTTTCTGTAACACTCAGCCGTTAACCTTATAATATGGTTATTGAATGAAAAGTTTTTGGTAAATACTATACCCAGATCTTTGATTTCATCTAATGTTTCGATTTGGACATCGTTTACAGTATATATTCCCATCAAGGGGTTCTTCTTTCTTGTATGTTACGGCTTTACATTTGGATTCATTTAGAGCCAGGTCATTATCCTCACAAAATTCAGAAATTGCTTTGATATCACTTTTGAGCTTGTCAATGTCTTCATTGGAACTTATCGTAAGATAGATTTTTAAGTCATCCGCGTACAGGAGAAATTTGGCATATTTAATATAATCCGAAATGTTGTTAATGAATATTACAAAAAGCAACGGTCCCAATATGGAGCCCTGAGGCATGCCTGAGGTAGAAATAAAGCTATCTGAGTTGCTATTGACAAATCTCACAAAATTAGTACGGTTGGTTAGGTATGACTCTAAGAATTTCAATAAATCATTATTAAAAGAAAAGGACTTTAGTTTTTCTAACAAGACATTATGATTTACTTGATCAAATGCCTTTGCTAGATCAGTATAGATGGTATCAACTTGCAAGTCATTTATATTGTTTGCAACGTAGTCGCTGAATACTGACAACTTTGTAACGGTGGACTTTTTGCTAACAAAACCGTGTTGCTCTTCCAGAAGTATTGGTGACACATGAGAGTATATTCTGTTATATATATAACACATTCAAAGATTTTAGATTGTGATGGCAGTACCGTGATTGGTAGATAGTTTGTTATTAGGTTAGTAATTCCAGATTTATGTATAGGAGTTATTCGGCCAATATTGAAATTATCAGGAAATATATTGGTTTCTAATGCTTTATTAAAAACAATTTGTAGAGGTAACACGAGTATGTCGGCATAGGCCTTAAAGAAGTACGTGGGCAGTCCATCCACGCCTATAGCGGCTTGGTGTTTTAATGATTTTATTGCATTTAAGATTTCGCTTGCACTGATATTGTGTGTGTTAAAACTATCTAGGTTATAGTCTTTACATTTAGAGTCTTGTTGTGATGGAGTACTATCGCTGTAAATAGATTTAAAATAATGTGCAAATGTGTTAGAAATATCCTTTCCGTTCTCAAGGGATTCGCCATTATAGGAAAATCTAGGTGCAACAATTGAGGTCCTTTTTTTGTTTTTAATATAATCCCAAAATTTCTTTGGGTTATTATTTATATCACTCTCGATGTTTCGAATGTAATTTGCATGGGAGATTGTGATTAAATGTTTAGTTTCCTGCCTTAACTCGCGAAATTTATGTATGTATTCAGGATTTTTTTTAGATTTCTTAAAATAATGTTCTTTGGTTTTATCTTTTGGATAAGCTCTGAAGTGAACCAACTGGGATATTTTTTTGATTTTGAGGTTTTTTTTTGAGGAACAGATTGGTCTAGTATGCTATATAACATGTTGTAAAATTGCTCAGTACATTCGTTCGGATTATCTGAATTGATAATTTCCTCCCAGTTGCATTGGCTCAATAGTTGATAATGTTGATATAATCTGATGTAGTCACCGTTTTTGAAATTGTAATTGTGGAAGTTGTTGTCACAAATTTCGTTAAGTATTAAAGTTTTTGCCAACAATAAGGCCTAAATTGATCTCTAGTGGAGGATGATACTGATCAATACTTATTAAAAGGGTTTCAGAAAGCGATACTTCTGCCTCGGTCATATTCGTTAGGACTAAGTCAAGTGTGTTATTAATATGATTTAAAACATTGGTTATTGTATATAGATCATACTTGCATAAAATATTTTGTACTAATTTGGCCTTATGGGAACCATTTCCAAGATCATAAGAAGCACCATTGATTTTGGGGACATTGAAATCGCCTATAAGGAATAAATTAGCTGGGTGATTAGATCCAGATTTAATATATAAGCAACAAAATGTAATGATAATTTCCTTGATTTTAACTGTGACACATAACCATTGAAAGTCAATATCTTCACTTTGGTGCACAGACAATGCTTGATATTTTTTTCTTGACAGAGCATAGAACACCACCTCCTCGTTGGACACCTGCTGTCTCCTACATTTTATCATTCCTGAACACCAGATATCTTTCATCACAAAGCTCTTGGTCGTAAATTGAGGAATTGAGCCAGGTTTCAGTAATACATATTACATCAAAGTTGTTCGAGAGTATATTTTCATAAAAATGTTTAAGTTTAGATCTTAGGCCTCGGACATTTTGATAAAAGATAGAAAAATATTTTAATTGTCTTTGACTTGACTTCTTTTCTTCTTGGTTAGGTCTAGGTTTGTTATATATTCCTTGATTATTAAGGTGCTTTAGAGTGAGGAGTTTTTTATCGGGGATAAAAAATCATTATATTGTTGACCAGAGATATCAGATTTTCTATTTTGTAAATTACGTGGATTGTCAAGAAACTGTTGTCCTTGTTTAAAATCAAATCTAGCGAAACCTATCCCTTTTGGCCAAAAATTTGGGTCATACACTACTGTTTTTAGACTGGGGTCGAGACCCACTAGGAAACAGTTATTATTTAAAGTCTGGTGATAAGTTTTAAGGAATTTTACTGATATATTGGCCTTTTCCGTTTGAGTTCTTTTTGATATATAAGACTTCACAATTTCATCAGTGACATGACTCTTTGCTCGCGATATAAAAGCCATATTTTTTTTTCCTTGTTGTTATCGTTTGCTCTTCCTTCAAACTCGTTCTCCTGTTTATCTTCATTAAGAATCGCACTTGTTCCGATTTGAAAATTCTTCTTTCTAGGTCTTCTCCTAGCTTCTTCAAATCCGTCCTCGACTTGGTCTTGAACTTGTTTTGATTGACTTATCGCGTTAGTCATATTAGTTATATGTTGCTCTATAACTTGGGCACTAGGTTTTTTTTTATTCGGATTAGATTGATGTAGGTAATCCTTTCTTGTTGATTGTTGGTAAGTATTTGTGTTTACTTTTGTGGCTCTTGTGGCTGGTCCCTTTAGTTTTTGTGAATAGGTTGGGGCATTTAGGGTCAATAGAGGTGAGTTTTGGGCTGCTACGCTATAAGTGTGTTGCGTGTTGACATTTGTAAGTCATGCTTAAAGTCCTACAGCTAAACATAGACCGAGGAAGAGATGCCCACGATCTGCTATTGGCGAGTGCGGTAGAAGACAGTGCTGATTTAATGTTAATTGGAGAGTGCAATCGTAAAAAAACAAGGGCCTCTGGGTACCGAACGGATGAAAAAGAAGACGCAGTGATAGGAATACGTGACAATAATATAAAAATGGACGAGACCGAGGTTGAAAAAGGGTTCCTATGCATTAAGATGTGCTGGGGGACAGCATACAGTGTATACATCTCCCCGAATATCGATATGGAAGAGGCAATGGGGTTGCTGGACAACCTCGCTGACAGCATAAAAAATAAAGAAGGGCCAGTCCTGGTCGCGGGGGACTTTAACGCCAAGTCACCAGAATGGGGAGCACGAAAACTAGACCAGAGAAGAAGGTACCTGACGGACTGGACGGCGGAACTAGACCTAATACCCATGAACGTAGGGGATACCCCAACCTTCCAAATTCGGGATAAGAAGTCGACCCCAGATGTCACCATGGCAAACACCAGCATGGCCCGTATGATAGAAGGATGGAGAGTAAGGGAAGAGGAAACGCTGAGTGGGCATAAATGCATAGAATTTCAAATCAATACATCTAAATACAAAAACAAAGACGAACAAAGAATCACGAGAGCGCAAAACCATCTACCAAGCTGGATATGGAGTAACTCGGACAAAGAAAAACTAATCGACTGTCTTTAACAGAAGGAAGAACTGGGAAGACCCAAAAACCCGGAAACACTAGTGGCATGCCTCAAAAAGGCTTGCGAGGAGACGTGTAGGAAGAAAGCCCCAACCAAAAGAAAACCAGTGTACTGGTGGAACGAAGACATAGCCCATAAGAGAAGGGAATGCCTAAAAATAAAAAGAATCCTGACTAGAAAAAACAAAAATAGAGGGGCCATAGATGCAGATACGCAAGAGCAATATAGACAAGCACGGAAAGCGCTAAGGGATGTCATTGCGGAATCAAAGGGCACGCAATGGAAGTGACTATGCTACGAAATCGACATGGACATATGGGGCAAAGGGTATAAGATCATGGTGAAAAAAATTAAACTCGCGGGACCGGTTAAAATTAGCCTTAAAAAAATAAAAGAAATCGTAGAGGAACTCTTCCCGAGCCACCAGCCCACAGAATAGGCCGTCAACCCAGCTGAGGTCATACCAACCTTTAGTCCGAATGAAATACAAGAGGCCACAAAAAGACTTAAGCCTAAGAATGCTCCAGGCCCCGATGGGATTAACGCTGAAGCGGTACAAGCCGTTTTGGCGGCGATCTCTGAAACCGTCACAGATATCATGAACCACATACTGGAAACAGGAGAATTTCCCAGGATATGGAAGTCGGCTAGGCTAGTGCTGCTAGCCAAAAAGACGACGGATGGGCAGGAAAAACATAGACCCATATGCCTACTGGACAGCCTGGGGAAATTGTCAGAACATCTACTAGCCAAGAGGCTTAAGGAAAGCGTGACCCTATCCAATGCGCAATACGGTTTCAGGGAGGGCCGGTCCATGGTGGACGCGGTTGAAAGGGTCATAAATATTGCAAAGGAAGTTAACACAGGTACCTGGAGGACCAAAAAACTATGTCTGCCAATAACGGTAGACATTAGGAAAGCCTTCAACTCTGCCTCGTGGGTAGAGATAATCAAGGAATTGAGAAGGAGAGGGACTGGAGAATACCTCTGGAACTTAATGTGCAGCTACCTAAATGAACGTGAGATCATCCTGGATGATGGACAGGAGACAGATACAATGGAGATGACATGCGGAGTCCCACAAGGATCGGTCCTCGGACCTATCTTGTGGAACATCCTGTACAACGGGGTCCTCAGAATCAAGCAACCACAGGGAGTGACAATGGTGGCATACGCGGACGACCTGGCCATAACCACTGTGGCTAGAACCATCGAGGACGTCCAAAGAGCGGCGAATAAGGCTATTGAAAACGTAGTGACCTGGCTGGACGCAAGACAAATGAGGATATCCCCCGAAAAGATGGAAGCCATTATGCTTAGAGGCAGAAGGAGACATAGGACGCCACTCATCGTGGTACAGGGGACAACCATCGAGATAAACAAGGCCATCAAATACCTGGGGGTCTGGCTAGACAAGGGAATGACCTTCAAAGAGCATGTACACAGAACCGCAGAGAAAGCTGCGGCAGCACTGGCAAGACTAATGCCGAACGTCGGCGGCCCAAGGGCAAGTAAACGACGGCTAATGTGCAGTGTCATATATTCCATCTTGCTCTATGCAGCACCCGTGTGGAAAACAGCGCTGAGCACGAAGAAATACCGGGCGAGAATCCACAAAGTTGCAATTAGAATATGCAGTGCCTACCGCACCATCTCATTAGACGCAGTGTTAGTAATAGCAGGAGTCATCCCCATCGAAGAGCTGGTGGAGGAGAGAGATAGACTCTACAGAATAGACAAAACCGACAGGAAAACAAAAGAAGAGAGGTGCAGGACCCTGGAAAGATAGCAGGCAAAGTGGAGCCAACCGGGGAAAAGGGGCATGGACCAGGACACTGATAAAAGACCTACAGAAATGGCATCACAGGGAACATGGGGAGGTAGGCTACCATCTGACCCAGTTCCTTAGTGGACATGGATGCTTCAATATGTACCTCCACGCGATAGGTAAGGCTCAGGACGACAGATGCAGCTTATGCGAACAAGACCCTGATGACGCTGAGCGTGTCATCTTCGAGTGTGACAGATGGACCAAGGAAAGAGAGTGCATCCAAAACAATATAGGACAACATCATTGAACAAATGCTGGGGAATGAAGATAAATGGAAAGCAATCATGGAATACGTAGTAATGGTTATGAAGACGAGAGAGACACTGGAGAAGGAGGCACAGAACAGAGCGCCATAGCACATAGGACAACCTACGCCCTGAAGTAATACGTAAGTAGTTCCGGGGCGGAATGGTGGAAAAAAGAGGAGGAGTTTTAGTGGGTAAAAATCCCACACTACCTCGCCGCCACAACACCAATAGCGAGGTGTCTTGCTGAAGATTTCCCCTCCTCTGGAAAAAAAAAAGTATGGGTACAAGGGTAGCAAACTTGAGCAAATCTGGAAATTGTCCATGCATGATGCATAGGTTTGCCAAATGTGCAATGGGTTTTGCAAGTATACTACTACATTCTTTGACAATTTTTGCAGACACTTCGTCGTATCCTGTACTTTTTTATTTGGTAGTGATTCAATGACTCTTAATACCTCGTTTGGGGTAACTGGAGTGAGAAACATATTCCAATGTTGGAGGATGTTGTACATTTTTTTGGTGCAGTGTCATTAAAGTGAGTTTTTATTTTGTCCTCTACGATGGAGAAGAAATATTTCCCAAACGTCTGTGCTACTTCAGTTTCGTCAGTGATAATTTTATTATCATGGCTAATGGTTATGTGGTTTGCAGTTTTCTTTACATTTGGATTATTAACAATATTCCACAGTGTTTTACTTTGGTTGTTAGACTGCTTGATTTTTTGCATATAGTCTTGCAGTTTTGTTGTGAGGGTAAGAGTGAATATGATTTTATGTTGTTGAGATGTTATGTTCTTTTTTGTAATTTTTGGAAAAAGAGCCTCAAAGCACCAGTGGAAGTGTTCCCAAAAGGAACCATAGGCCTCGTCAATGTTAACATATGCTGTGTTGTAGAAATTTTCTATGAATAGTTTGTCGTTAGTAAAAAGTTTTTTGAATTCCGACACAGAGAGATCACTAATTTTTCTAAATTGCGAAGTAGCCTTAATGTTGACATGAATTTTATTCTTAGTATCATCTCTCCAGATTACCATCTGCGCATGATGATCAGAAAGTCCAGGATCGAAGTTGTCGCATATTAAGTTTTCTTTGTTTATATTAGTTATTATGTAGTCAATGCTGCTCTGTGTTAAACAGTTGCCCAGACTTGCTACCCTCGTAGGTCCCTCAAAGAGGGAGGTTAGATTGTATGATTGAATTATGTCTTCCAGCATTAACGTATTTAGTGTCTTATTCATACTGTCGATGTTAAAGTCCCGCATATGAAAATGTTTTTATATTCGTTTGTAACTTTTGCTAACAAGTTTGATAGTTGTATTAGAAAGATATTTATATCACTGTTGGGAGATCTGTAAAGGCAGATTATGCAGGTGTCTTTTGAATATTTATTTATTTATTTATTTTATTTATTTAGGTACAATATCCAACGGGATAAACTCAATTACAGGGATAAGGTTACAAAGTTATCAGCATTAAAAAAGAATAATGCTGATAGCAATACAATTAGAATACAATTAAGCATAAACTACAATAAGTCACAAAGAAAATATACAATGAAAAAAGAGAAAAAGAGACAAAAGTGAACAATAAAATGCAGCACTACTTATTAAATGCAAAATCAATGATTTGTACAAGACTAGACAATTTCAAGAAAAATTAACAAGGATTAGAGTATTCATACAGGCGTTTGATGCTACTAGCATTACAGAATAAAATATCTAAATTTGTTTCAACTTCTGAATAACTGACAAACATGTGATATATAGGGAACCTTTTATATACATTAGTATGATGATTTCTTGTACAAAATAGCTGTTTCTAGCTGTGATCTTACGAAACTAGTGAAAAGTAACTTCAGGGTATTAATGTTGTTAAAGTCCTTTATATTACGCACGATAAAACCGAGTTTCTTATAAGCTTTAGATATTATTGAATTAATATGAGGGACAAAGGTAAACTTATGGTCAAATATTATACCTAGATCTTTAATGGTATTCGCACGTGGAAGGATTGTGGTATCGATGTTATATTCGTATGATATTCCATTATGTTCGTCCTTCCGGCAGTATGACATAACATTGCATTTAGCTGCATTAAGGTGCAGTTTGTTTTCTTTGCACCAAGAGTTGCAACCACAACTTCTCAGCTGACTGCTGAGGAAGCTATGAACGCATAGCAACCGGTTAGCTCAGGGCTGGTCGAGGGTCACTAGGTGGCGAGAAGAGTTATATATTTTTGTTTTTTAACAATTATTTGCTTGTCAAATTTACCAAACAAAACTTTAATAAACTATAAAAATTTGGACGCCAGCGTATTCAGTAAATAACACTCTTGCAAATTTTATCAGAGGGAGAAAACAATCAAAATCAAATATAAAACAAATAATATATTAACATAAGTATATGACTGAAAATTTTACAACACTTTACAATTATTAAAAATATGTATAGTGAATATTTGATTTAATTAGTTGAATAAAAATTTAGTTTAAAAAAAAATGATTAAATTTGAAGATTAACAAAAAAATTACAATGAAACGATCAACTGGTTTACAATTTTTCTTCTGACCAAAAGTTGAATTTTGCACATAAATCTGGGCTACTTAGCTCAGCGGAGACGTGGAATCCTGACGAGGTCTGGTCTTGAAGATGGCCACGGGTACCCGGGAAGGAGGACGTAATATTCAGGTCTTGACAACGCTGATTTCCAAGAGCCGCTGCGTCGGAATGATACCCAATACTTTTAGGATAACTCCAAATATTTAATTTATGCCTCGTGCCTTGCTTTAATGGTGGTTTGGTCCAGGATTTTACATGAAAAGGGGTAATGTAAAGAACCAGTTGATAATAGAAAAAATTTAAATTGTGAGAAAAAGGAGATACAAGGAAACTACAAAAAAAACTATAGTGACGAAGGTCACTGCAAAACCAAACAATTAGCAATTTAACAAAAAACCTGAGTATTGATAAAATTTTACTTCTGAAAATATATGAATAAGTTGCTGATTAATATAATAAATGAAATGAATAAATGAGAAAACTCTACTAAAATTTGAATAAAGGTAACAAAATTTAGTTAGAATTAGAGGGAAAATATCTGAATTACTATCTGAAAAAAACTAATACTGTAACAAATATAGCAAACAAAATTATGGGTTTAATCTCCCAAAAAATAAAGTAATAAAAAATGATCTCTTAACCTCTTGTACTAACACGAGGTTAACTAAATGCGACTTTAGGTTTCGACTTTTAATGAGATAAGATTGTCTACGCACGATTAAGAAACAAAGATTCTAATTTATCCTTTGATAATTTCCAAGTTTAATCCTCGTCCACAATAATCTAAATAATGGCAAAACACCACGGTATTGTGTCTCAAGCGATCACAAAATACAAAATTGCCACGATAATTAATGAGTTAACATGTGTCCAATGGACGCCGACATCACACAAACATGTGTGTTAATAAAAATTAATTATTACACGGAATATCCTTTAATTCCCAAAAATAACTATACAGCAACATTAACTCAATAATATGACATCATTTAATAATCAAATATATTCAAAATATCAAAGGATTAAAGAAATAAACGTGAAAATCCGTTAAACAACAAGTAAACGATCTTACCTCAACCAGGTCAAAAGCGAAAGTAAGTGTAGCATGGATATATCAAATGATGCTTCTACTGCGTATGCGCACTTGTTGACTTCCTATTGGCATTTCCGCGGGTAATTCAAATTTATTTAGCACGGGTGCTTAAACGAAAAAAATATTTTTTCGTTACAGAGTTTAATGTGTTTAAATTGTTCTGTAGTGCGACGCAGTCCATTTTGGTTTCAATTCTTGAAAAAAGTTTTAAATCATCTGCATATACTAAGTAGTTTACGTTCAAGCCGGCCGCAATATCATTAATAAAGATTATGAACAAAAGGGGCCCTATTACAGAGCCTTGTGGAACTCCAGAAGATTGAGTGAAAGTAGAAGATTTGTATCCTAGACAGTGGACATACTGAGTACGTTGATATAGGTATGATTGGAAAAGCATCAACATATTATAACTCAGACCTATCTTATTTAACTTCATAAGTAATAGATCATGATCCAGACTGTCGAATGCCTTGGAGAAGTCAGTGTAGATGACGTCTACCTGACTTCTCTCATCAAGGGCTTCACAAATGAACTGAGACTTGCAGACTAAATTAGTAATTGTTGATCGTCCTTCAATGAAACCGTGCTGCTCGGGAATAATATTGCTTCTGACATGAAATGAGAGGTAACCAGATAGAAGAATTTCAAGTGCCTTACTGAAATTACATATTATTGTTATTGGCCTATAATTTGTGATGACCATGTTATTATCTTTTTCATATATGGGACATACTCTGGAAAATTTCCAGGCATCTGGAAATACTCGTGTCTTAAAAATTAAGTTGAATATAATTTGCAATGGCTTAGAAAGTACAAAGGCGCAATCATTTAACAGAAATGCTGGGATTAGGTCTGGACCTGCAGTCGGTTTGGGTTTGATTTGTTTTAATGCCTGTATGACTTCTTCCTCACTTACTGAGGTTATGTGTAGGGTACCGAATTATTAATAACAGATGCATATTCAGTATCATATACTGTAGAATTGAGGAAGTTATTGGCAAAGAATTCTGCAAATCCGTCTACTATTTTCTGAGGAGTATCCAGTCTGGTATCATCATAAGTCATTGCTGGTGGTATTGATGTATGACCTTTTCTTTCAGATATATATGACCAAAATTTTTTTGGATTTGATTTAATATTAACTTCGGTTTCAGTAACATACCGTTGAAAAGCCTGTTTAGTCTTATTTTTTACATCACTTCTGATGGATCTGTAGTAATTATAATTTCGATCAGTGGAGCACTTACGATATTGTTTCCATGCTTTATTCTTTTGTTTAAGTGTTCGGATAAGGTCCATATCAAACCAAGGTGGATAATGTTTATTGACTGGTATTTTTTTGGCACATGTTTGCTAAATATTTCATCAAGTTTTTCATACAAAGTATAGACTGCTGTATTTATACATTCATAATTTTGTAGAAATAACCAATAGGTTGACATTAGCTCCCGATAAAGGTCATGGAAGTTGGCCTTCTTGAAATTGAAGCCTAAATTACTTTTTTGTTTAAACTGCTGCTTATTGGTGTCAAGAAATATTTCAATACAGAGGGGTGGATGATGTTCATCTACCGTGGACATGGGATCTGAGGGCTTTGACACACTGCAGAGTATGTCACATATTACTAAATCTAATAATCTCCCATTTAGGTTTTGTACCGTATTATATTGTTTTAGATTAAAAAAGTTAAGAAAGTTATTTAGTGATAAGACGCTTGGGTTAATATCTTGCTGAGCGAATTGTGTAACGTTAAAGTCTCCTACGATTAAGGTATGTAAGTCGAAGATTTCAAGCAACGCTTCAAAGGCATCAAATAATAGATCGTACTGCTCAGAGTTCATATCACAGGGAATATATATGTTAAATATGTATAGGTCTTGCCCGCTGCCAGTTTTAATTTTCACACAAACAATGTCTACAAAGTAGAGTTCATTAAATATATCACAGTGCTTTCTTATATCATACAGACAAGCATTAAGTTGTTTTTTACTGCGAGTAGCACACCACCCCCTCTTGTGCAATATGTTTGTTCATAATTTCTATCACATCGAAATACATCAAAATAACTTACATCGATAAATTCACCATTATGGATTGTGTCATTTAACCAAGTTTCACTAAATGCAATAACGTCATACTCAGCCGCGAGGACAGAGTTAAGATATAGATCATTAGTTTTTGTCCGCATACCACGTACATTCTGATAATAGATAAAGAAGTGCTGATCTGTTTTAGTTCTATCATCGCAGACATTATTACTTGATTGCTATTTAGGAGAAAGGATATTATTTCTAAATTTTTCCAGAGTAAACTCGAAAACATGACAATTTTTGTCCCAGGCAGCAGGATTAGCATTCACCACAGTAGCTTCTTTATTATATTTGTTAAAATTATGACAATTTATACAATAATTTACATTAGGTCTAGGATACTCGTTTAATTTATGGTTTTGTGCACATAAGGGGCAAATAGAAGTGTTTGACGAGCATTGTAGAAATATGATGAAATCCACAGCATTTGTAACAAATCCGCAATTCAATGGCATCATATACATTACAGGTGGTAATGTTTGTTTGAATGACAGCTTGATACAGTCTTTTATTCTTTCTTCCGTAACTGAGATAACACTTAAGATGCTGTCGTCTAATACTACATAATTATTCTGCGACCTTATATAGCTGATAAGCTCTTCTTCGCTATGATATGATATATCAGCGCATTCAAATGATAAATCAATTGATACATTACAAACATTTTTTATGTTTTTACACTTACTTGCAATGTTGTGTTTTGCAAAGATCACTGTGCCGCCATCTGTCTGACTTTGACGACAGTAATAACTGATTTGCTGATACCCCATGATATTTATTTGTTCTATTTGCGTTTTGCATGCCCAGTGTTCACTAAAGCACAGAAAAGTAGGGTTTGTTACATTTATAAGGTCAATTGGATTTATTTTATTCGTGATACATTGTAATAATAATAATAATAATAATAATAATAATTTATTTGTCACGTAAGCTGATACATACGAACAGATGTCAAAGTCAAAGAAAAAGTAAAATTACATGTAAATACACAATTAATAGTAAAACACAAATAATAGATATATAACATCATAAACAATAGACATTTAAACAAACTCATTAATACTGTAAAGACAACTTTGAATTAGATATTGTTTTAATAACGATTTAAAAGAATTAAAATTCCTAGCATTTAATACATGTGTAGGTAATTTGTTGTAAATTTTAATGCCCGAGAAATAAGGTGATTTTTCATAGAGAGACAAATTATGTAACGGTGTTTTGCTCTGGGTAGCTGGAGTCGGAGATTAGTTCAGGATCCAGATTAGTTTAATAAGACAACCCAATCAAAATTAACAATTTTATTATCTTCAACAGGTAAAATATGCAGGTTTACATAATATACAATAGTTACAGGTTATCGGTTTTCAGGTCCGTATCTTTTACGGTTATTGGTAATCAGGTGACATTTAAATCGTATGAATGAGAGAGACGACGAGAGTGTAATGCAGTGATGCGACGAGTAGGGGTTTTGGCGGCGGAAACGGCGGCGGGCTAATAACCGTCAACCCGAGCAAGCTATCGGCTCAACTCGCCGGGTCACTCCTCTGTTAATTTATATTTGCTCCGTGTCGGTTTCGTCGGGACGACGGGACATCGCTGGACTAAATAACATTTGGCACAAGGTCCGTTCTTCGGTTCAACGCGCCGTAGAACTTTTCTAGGTCAAGGTATATTCGCTCCGGAGAGTCACGTCACTTGGTGCATAAATCAGCAAAGTGTCTTCGGCTCAGCGCGCCATCGGCAGTTTACGGAGAGATGTACCCAGTGCTCTTCTCGATCCGCGGCTGGGCTTTTATACATGAAACTATCCCTCCTTTTTGAGACGGTCGGAGTCGGGCGGTGTGCAAATTTAGTATATCGAGTATGAATCGCCGTCGTGTGGCAAATGTGCACACGGCACTACACTGAAACTTCTTAGTAATGAGGTATGACTTTAGGATGCTTCATTACACTTATGCACGGGAATTGTTAATGAAGATCCATGTCTAGTGGTATACAGATGAAAGCTACCATTATTTTTAAATGAGGATAAGTTTTTTCTTACATATTTAGCAATGTTGTATATATAAATTGATGGAAGTGTTAGAATTTTATGATTTATAAAGTATGGTCTACAAGACTCTGTGGTTTTTAGATTAAAGATGACTCTAATGACTCTCTTTTGTTGTATTAAGATTCGATTAATAGTGGATGATCTACCCCATACCATGATATTGGAAGACAGATGCGGATATATCATAGCATAGTAAATATTAAGTAAATATTCTTTGGGTATATTCTGTTTTAATAAGGAAATAGCACACAGAGAGGTGTTAATTTTCTTCGCTACATAATCTATCTGGTCGTTCCACGTTAAATGCGAATCTACAAATGTGCCGAGAAATTTAACGGAACTAGAGAAGTTAATATTTCTGTTAAAAAAATTGTCAGCAATAGTTGTTTCTCGTGGAGAAAAATATATACAATCAGTTTTCGTGATATTTAATATTAAACAATTTTTTGAGCATCATAAGTTGAAGCTATCCATCACATCATTTGTGAGAGACTGCAGTTCTACAAAACTTGGTGCTGAGACCATGACTGACGTATCATCCGCATACATGGTAATTTTTCCTTTTATATGAGATGGGAGATCATTTATGTATAGTGAAAATAGTAGAGGTCCCAGCACGGAGCCTTGTGGAACTCCCAGATTAATATGATAATCATTTGAGGTAACATTTTGTATTTTGACTCGTATTAGTCTATTAGATAGGTAGGAAATAATCCAATCTAGGAAGGTACCCCTAAACCCCAATCTGTATAACTTTTCAGACAAAAACCCGATACCAACTGTGTCAAAAGCTCGACTGAGATCGAAAAATAAACCTATGACATAGTGGCCTTTATCCAATTCGTCATAAATATATTGCAAAAACTGATTAGTTGCAGTCTCCGTGGACCGATTTTCACGAAATCCATGTTGCGAATTTGTTATGATACAGTAATTATTTAGAAATGTGTTCATTTTATTATATATAGCTTTCTCAATTATTTTCGAAAATATACTAAGTATAGATATGGGTCTATAATTGTCCTTTTCAAGATCATTGCCTTTCTTGAAAATTGGTACCACTGAGACTATTTTTAAGTAAGATGGGAAAGTACCTGTTTGTAAAGATAGATTGGCTAAGTATGCTAATGGCTGTGATATTATGTCACTAATTGACTTTACTACCTTTAATGAGACTCCATCTATACCACTAGAATTGGTTTGTTTAAGATTATTTATAATGGTTATTACATCACCAGGCAATATAAGTTCACAGAAAAAACTAGTTGGCAACATTTCACTATATGTGCATTCCTGAGACATTTTATCTGAAGAATGTTCAGTTAGTTTAGTTGATGCTATTGTGGCAAAATAAGATGCGAAAGTCTCAGCTATTTGCTTAGGGTCTTGTAATATCGTTCCATTTTCTAGAATTTTGATACCATTTTTTTGTGTTGTTTTGTTTAATTGAGAATTTACAATTTTCCAAATTTCCTTTGGTTTGTTATGGGCGTTATCTATTTTGTTCCTAAAATATTCCTTTTTTGCTATGCTGATGTTATGTTGCAGGTCCTTCTTTTTGCTTTTATAGGAATTATATAATTCATCACTATTTAAATTTTTGGTCAACCAGTGAAGGTTTTTTAACTCTTCACTTTTCTTAATTAAGGTTGGCGTGAGCCACTCTTTTTTATTGTACAAACAACTCTTACTTTTGCATATGACTACAGAACAGGTTAGATCAGGACCATGTGTAATTATATTGATAAAAGTGTTGAAAGCATCGTTGACATTTCCCAGGTAGATATTATCCCAGTGAGTTATGGAGAAGATTTCTGAATTTCATCAAATTGGGTTCTGAAATATTTCTAAAAGATATGTAATTATCAGTATTCTTAATGTGCCCTTTATATAGAGAAATACTTAATATGTGTGCATTATGATCTGCAATGTTTGAGGTTGTCACGTAGTTTGATACAATGCTTTCATCCGAAAAATTAGTAACCATATAGTCTATGGCAGTTTGGAAGGTGGGGGTTATCCTAGTTGGTTTTATTGAGGTTAACTTTAATTGAAATGAGTCAAAAATATCACTGAGAATATTTTTTGTGTTTGAGCTTTTTAAGTAATCTATATTTAAGTCTCCACAGAAAATTATCTTATCATATTTGTTATAACAAAAGCTTAAAATTGTAGACAGGTTATTAAAGAATATGTCCATATCTCCATTGGGTGGTCTGTAGCATGTAATTATACAAAATTTGAAGTCAACAGTGGCCGCTGAGATAGCGCAAACCTCTATATCCATCTCAGAGTTCATTCTATTTACATTATCAACATTTTTAACTTTTAGGATGTTTTTAATGTCGTTATTAATATAAATTGCGACCCCTCCATGGATATGTTGGTATCTGCAGAATTTTGAAATTAAGGAAAAATTATTTATTGATATTGACTGCAATTCCAGTTCAGGAACCCAATGTTCTGAAATGCATAGAATGTTGATGTTCTCATTCAATGTAAATAAATCAATAAGATCAACCTTATTTCTCAGAGATTGAACATTTACATGAGCAATTTTATATAACAATGTTTTGCTAGTGTAATGATTTTGGATAGTGTTCTCTGGTATATCAGAGGGTAGATTAATTGTTACATGAGCATTATTTATAAAAAATCATCACTTTGGTTTTTTAGATAGATTCGATACTTGCTAAAATCAAAGCGTCTATATCCCACACCTGCAGGCCAAAAGCTATCGTTGTACAACTCATCTCTTGCATCCAGTGGGGCACCTACCATAAATACTTTATTTTGCTATTCTTTTGTTTGTAGCTCCTTTACAGGAAACTCTTCTTTAAAGTTACTTTTTGATTTTTTATTTAAGTATTTTAATATTGCATCACATGTGATGTGTCTCTTAACTCTATTTATATAAAACCATAATTTTTTGTTTACTCCTACAAATTCATTATCTTTGTTGTCATCTGAGATTGTAGCGTTACCTATATTTTTCTTAATTATTTTGTTTCTTTTTTTCCTTGTTACAACTTCTTGAAATTCATGATCCTCATTATTTTTAGTAATGGATATAAGTTTACCATGTAACTGTAGTTTATTATCACTTTTATTTATATTATTTGAGCTTGAAGTAGTAGCTTGCGGCGCCACCTCTTCCACCATTATATTTCTTTGGTGGTCTTCTAATGTAGTCAGATTACTTGAATTCATTATTTCACTCATTTTATTAAGTGGTTTATTGCTGTTCTGTTTGTTTTCAGCTGCATTAATTTCTCTTTGTTCCATATAAGTAAAGGAAGAAGAAGAAGAGGCTGTTGGTAGGCCATTATACAGGTCTATTCTGTAATTTTTTGGTTAAAAATAAACGTCCTGCTAAAATTTTAATTTTAACGGTACGTTAAAAATAATAACTGATTTTTCTATTCTGTATGCGACCATTTAACGGACCCGTTAGTCATAGCTTTTAACGACCAGTTATTTCTTTCCCTTATATTATATGCTCAAGGTCAAATTAAAAACAAACCTAGTGAGAGCAGGGAAGTCTTTGAATGAGGAGTAGAGTATTAAGTTAAGACGAATAAGAATCCCACAAAATATATAATACACGCAGATAAAACTGAATAACACCCGCATAAATTATCGTCAAAAAGAACCCGCGCTTCTATTTGAGGTTATGATCACAATTATTTGAAGGCGGAAAGAAAATTACTGGATATAAACAAGAAAATGGGTCGTCAAACAGAATCTCAAACTCATCTACAAACATTTTATTCTAGTGAAAAGTCAGAGAAATAAACATTTTTCGGTTGGCAAATCATTTCAAAGTTTAGATTAAAAATTTTGTTTCTGTGTTTTGAATGTTCCCACCAGTTTCTTAAATAAAGTGCCATTTACTGAATGATATATTATACGAAATTTTATGAACCAACAAATAAAATACGGTGTTTTTACCTCTTTAACGGTACCATTAAATTTTAGTGGCATGTCCAAAGTCGCCTCTAATTTTAAACGATGTTGGTTAAATTTAACTTTAAAAAAAGTATACAGAATACCACTAACCGTTAACCTCATTCCGCTAACTATTTTAACAGTGACCTTGCCGTTAAAACTTAATCAAAATGTTACAGAATAGACCTGTATATCTGTTTTGTGCTGATGCTTTTGTACCTGTTGTCACTGTATTTACATTACTATTGTTAGGTTTTTGTTGGTTGTTTTTTGGATAAATTGGTTTTTTGATGTTCACTGTTTCTTGTGGTTTATGTACATAGTTTTTTTCTTCCAAGGAGGTGATTTTCTCTTTAAGTAGTAAACAATTATCTTGTAATAATAAATTCTTACTTTCCAGTTCCTCAATTATTCGTTTTAATAACATATTTTCTACTTCTAAGGTCTTATGATTGTTATTAGCTTGGAATATTTCACCCATTTCCTGAGCTTGAGTTGGAAGTTCTTCATCCATGCATATCGGGTTTTTAGCTTGATTTGCTTGTTTCAGGCACTTTGGATGAAAAATTTCTCCACATTTACCACATTTAACTTTGTTTATGACATTTTTCTTACAGTATTTACATATAAATGGATCACTTTTGTTCACCTGATCTAAACACAGACTTGGTTCGTCGGCCCTCTTGGCAATATGTGTATGTTTAGATTTAAAATATTTAGATTAGATACTTCTGCCTGTAATGAGTTCACGTTGGTACTGATTTGGTTATTTTTTATAATATTTCTGTATTTAAGATTTTTCATAAAAACACTGCCAGTATTTGCTTCTAGATTGTCTTTGGTACTCCTAAAAAAGAATTTGGTCTATTGCTTTCAATGCCATTAATAGAGATATTTCTAGTTTTATATTTTTCTTGATGGAGATTAAAGTCAAATCTTCTATAACGAACATCACTTGGCCAAAAGGAGGACTTGTGGAATTCTGTCTTATATTTAAAATCTGCAGCTACCATGTAGCTTTTAAATTTAATACCTAGTTCTTTTAGGTCTTTAACTATAAAATCTTCATCGTTATCCTTCGTTTTATTTCTTAGGTATTCCCTTATGTCTTCTTCTGCGACGTCTTCAGTAACTCTAGAGAGGTACATCCATACTTTTGGTTTTGCTCCCTTAAATTTCCCATTATTCTCTTCTGCTTGTTCAATATTTCTTCCATATAGTTTTCTTTTCCTTTGAACTAGCTGCCATCTCTCGATATCAGTATTTATTTGATCCGAATTTATTATATCTTGATTTTGCTGGCCCATATCCGTTGATTCTAAGTGTATTATGTCATTCATTATTTTTATTTGGTGTTTTTCTAAATCTTTTAACGTGTTATTGTCACATTGTTTTGGAGTTATTTTATTGGTAACTTGAGATTGTTTGGGAGTCACTGGATTATTGTTTTGCTTGTTTTTATATGTTTGTGGTTTTTGTATGGATGTACTATCTTTAATGCTTTTTGTATCAATCCTATTTCCAGTCGATTTGTTTATTTTCATGTCCAAGTTATTTATTCTTTCTCTATGGAATTAAAGTTAATTTCAAATCTTGCATTTATATCTTTGGTGATGTGTTCTAGTTTCTAGTATTTCGTCATGTGTATTATAACTGCTAAATGTGTTTTATTTATTAATTTATGATTGTTGCAGGTTTGAATTTTGTGTTTCTAAATATTCCATTTTTTCTTTTAATAAATTGATATTGTCCCTTAAGCCTCTATTCACTTCTTTCAGTATTTTATTTTCCCAGATGATCGATTTTTCTAATAATAATAAAAGTTATTTATTGATTGCATTAATATACAATGTAATACAATACAATCAAAAGGCCATCGACCTAGGTCCTTCAGCCAAGGAGATAATAATATTAAATTTAATATTTTGTATAAAAATAACAACATATAACTTGATATAGTCAGATCTTTAAGCAGTTTTTTAATATTTTTTTTTATTATTAATGTTTTTTGTAAGTATATAATGATAGATAGATAGATAGATAAGCCTTTATTTGTTCTTTTCAAGTACCCAAAAGGGTGTGGAACATGTCACAGAAAAACTAACACAATGTATAAAATATTGCATAATGTATGTATAATATAAAAAAGGTAAAAGGTAAAACTTAGGATTAAAATCTTACATTAAATTTACAAACATACACACATATCAACTTACAAATTAAAAACTCTTTAAACATTCTACAGATTATCCTTAAAATACTCGTCCAGAGTGTAATAGGCTTTTTTTTACAAGTATGGCCTTTAAATTAGTTTGTAGTTCTTTAATTGTACCATTTCTAAGAGTATGTGGAAGCTTATTATAAATTTTGATCATGGTATATGGCATGTTTTTTTGGATAAAAGTAAAGCTTGTTTTAATGTTTAAAAGATCATCTTTGTTCCTTGTGTCGTGTACGTGGTTTCTGTCATGATTTGCAAACAGGCAAGTATTCCGCACAACAAAAATAACAGACTCATATATATAGTGACTGACTAAGGTGAGTATTTTTTTTTCTATAAATAGTGGTTTGCAACTAACGGTCTGTTTAATGTTGAATATATTTCTCAAGCATCGTTTTTGTAGCACAAATATTCCATACATATGACTTGTTCCACCCCAAAAGATAATACCATATCTGAGCCTAGATTCCACATAGGCATAAAAAGCTATAAGGGCTGCTTCAACACTAATATTTTGCGATATCACTTTCAGGGCATAACAATACTTGGCTATATTACTTGCGACGTTATCAGTATGGGCTTTCCAGTCAAGTCTAGCATCAATTTTAAATCCCAAGAAAGTTATTGCTGGGATACTTGTCAATGTACTAACACCGCTGTCGAACGTTTTCTCAATATTAGATGAGTTACATGTAAATAATAAAGCTTGGGTTTTGTCTGTATTTAATTTGAGATTAAGTGAAGTGAAATATTTTTCTAAAACATGTAATGAAAGACCTTTTCTTCTAGAGCTAAAGAGTCAGATGAGTGGATAACTAATGTGCAGTCATCAGCATATTGAACTGCATACTCATCAAGTACCATCAAGTACCATAGTTAAATCATTAGTGTATAAAATATACAGTAACGGTCCTAAGATTGAGCCTTGCGGGACACCTCTTTTAATTTTTAGTTTTGCTGATTTTTGTAATTCACCATTAATGTCTATTTCAACTACACATTGTAATCTATTATTTAAATATGATACTAATAGTTTTAAAGCAATGCCTCTAACTCCGTATTTTTCCAGTTTCATAATTAAAATGCGATGGTCTACACTATCAAATGCTTTTGATAGATCTAAACCGATGACAGCTGTATGTTCCTTGTTGTTCAGGGAATTAATTACTTCATACAGAGCTTGATAACATGCTCTAATTGTGGATTTGTTCTTCCTAAAACCGTTTTGTGTATTGCTTAATAAACTTTGACTCTCTAGATAGTTTATTAATCTTGAGTATATTATTTTTCAAAAATTTTGCTTATATTTGAGTAAAGCAATAGGCCTATAATTGTTAATAACATTCTTATCCCCTTTTTTCTTATATATAGCTTTTACATTAGCAATCTTTAACTTTTCTGGGAATATTCCAGTTTGCAACGATAAATTTATTATATGACTCAGAAGAATGTATTTTTTTAAATTTTTAATATTTTAACATTACTTTTAATCTGTTGACAAGTGTATACATTGTATTATGTCTCACATGAATAAACTGTCTGTCTGTCTGTACTCCGAAAGATTTGGCCATCCGAACTTTAGGGGAAACACAAGGTGTCTGCCACTAATATGCTTGCCGTTCCTGTTCTGCTCTACTCATCCGGAGTAGTCAAATGGACTGTAGATAAGCTGCGCCAATTGGACAGAGGTACCCGCAAGATGATGAATATCCATAGGAGTATTCATCCTAGATCGTCCGTTCCTCGTGTGCACCTCCCACGAACTCGGGAGGGAGGGGCTCTTGAGGCTGGAGTGTATGCATGGGCATAACATGTAATGTCCTTAGGAGCTCAGTCCCGCTCCTGCAATTAGTGAGAGATCACGAAAATGCAGGGGTGGGAGCAACATTGTTCAAGGCAGCAAAAAGGGTCGCAGATGATCTTGGTTTCGCATCCCACGACAGGCGAGGAGGCCGGCGCGGTGCTGACCCAGAGTCAGTCACTGAACTTCAGCCATCTAGCCTGAAGGCCCAGATAAAAGCTGCCTAACAGGAACGTCTGTTTAGACAGCATGTTAATAAATCCATGCACGAGGTGTTCTACAAGAACCTAGACACACTGGGTTTATCGACAAGGCTGACACTCGCCTTTTTAAATCAACTGGACTAAAGTCGGAGAACCAGGGATTCATTGGGGCCTGTCAAGACGATGTAATTAACATGCTGGTCTACAAAAGCCACGTAATGGGTGTAGAGGTTCCTGATATAAACTGCAGAACCTGCCATCAGGCACCGGAATCGGTCATGCACTTACTTTCCTCATGTCCACGGTGTATGCGATTTCCGCCTACATCCATCGCCATAGTGTGGCGGTGCGGGTGCTGTATTATCATCTTCGGCACTCGTGCGGGATAGACCAGACACCAATGCTGCCTTATGTCCCCGGGGACATTGAGTCCGTTGTCGAAAACGAGCGGTGCCGAATTTATTGGAACTACTCGTAAACGACAGTCAGGCTAATTCAAGTCAACAAGCCTGACAGTTCTCCTCGACCATCAATGCAAGGTGATGTTTGTGATCGAGTTCTCGGCACCTGCCGAGCCAAACATCACTTTGAGGAGGAGGAAAAACAGACCAAATACCACGATCTCCGGTACGAGCTCCAAGTGCTATACCCAGGCTACTCAGTCAAGATGGTAGTCCTAATAATCGGTGTACTCGGTGGTATGAAGCCGAAGCTACTCTCGGAACTTAAGACCATACCTATCTGCCAGCAATGAGCAGAATGGCTGGCAGGCCAAATGCAGAAGGCGGTTATCTTGGGGTCTCTCTGCCTACTTAGGGCACACGATTCTGGTATTTATAGTCACTAACCCCACAGGTCGTGGGGAGTGGCTGTAATTATGGCCGGCGCGGCTACCGTGTGGTATCGGTCGGAAAACACGGTAGCCCTGTCCGGCAACGGATAAACCGAAAAAAAAAAACCCTTATCATAATAATAAAAGTTTTATAATAATAATAAATGAATTTATTGAACCAAAAATGATTCAACAGGCTATAGGAGATATAGATATTTTCTTTAGAAACTTAACTGCTGTATTAGATTATGTAACAAAAAAATATGAATGAACAAAAGAGCCAACTCGTATTTAAAAAAATATAAATGGACACATAAGTTCATCTGCAATTGATTATGTTGTGACAAATATACCGTCTCATGAATATAGAGTCAAATTATACAACCCTCTGTTAGCAGATCATTTGGCCCATATATTTTCTTTTAATAGTAACTGTAGTGATGCAACCAAAAATTTGGATAATAAGGGACCAAAACTAAAAAGAAACATAGGAACAGAAAATTTACGCGAATTTAATAGGCAACTGAAAAATATAAATTGGGACTACATTTTTACTACAAATGTAAAATACGCCTTTCGCTTGTTTATGGATGATGTACTTTGGTGCTTAAATGTGGCATGTCCTCTAAAATATGTGGAAAATAAAAGTAATAAGACAAATAGAAATAATCAATGGTTAACAAACGATTTGATACTTGAAGGTCAACAGCTTAGATGTTTACCTTGTTTGCCGACGATACCACAATATTGTGGCATTGCAAAGATAAAAACATTCTGGAAGAAAACATATGCAACGATATTAAGAAAATCAAAGTTTGGTGTGATTCGAACTTACTATCATTTAATATAGAGAAAACAAACATAATTACTTTCAAATGTAATCTGCCTGATATTCCCCTAGGGAAACATGTTCTTGAAAACAAAACATGCTTGAAATTTTTAGGATTGAATATCGACTGCAAATTGAAGTTTAAAGAACATATTACGAGTTTAAGTATTAAACTAGCTTCTGGATGCTATGCAGTCAGAGTGGTTTCCAATGAATTAGGATATTCAGCTGCCAAAGCCGTATATTTCTCATTAATCGAGTCACACCTGAGCTATGGGATTGCCTTTTGGGGTGTATGTAGTAAGCTTCTCATGCAACAGATATTTGTATTACAAAAGCGTGCCATCAGATATTTGAGTAAGGCTAGGGCTCGCGACTCTTGTAGGGAATTATTTGTGGCCAACAGAATTCTGACTGTGATATCCATTTTTATATTAAACACAGTAGTCTTAGTCCATAAATACAAAAATAATGCTTATGCGACCTCAACGTATAGCACTCGACAAGTTGGCAATGTTATATTACCAACCCCAAGAACTACATTTGTCCGGGATTCTGTTGTTTACAATGGTCCAAAAATGTATAATCACTTACCGAGTCATATTAGGAACATAGTCTCCAATCGGGGTTTCAAAGTCGCAGTGAAAAATTTACTTATTGGTAGACCCTATTATGAATTAAAAGAATACTTTGACGATACATTCTGATGTATATATATATGTGTATACGTTTGTTTTTAATGTTTGTCTGGAAATCATGACTAGTGGTTTCTATGTTTGTATTTTATTTTATATTTTATATATTATATTGTACTATAGTTGTATATACTTGTAGTTTTATATATTTTTTCAAGCTTTGTCAACAAGATTTTTCTTTACGACAATAAAGTATATTTTGATTGATTGATTGATTGATAGATATAATGAATCATCCTAAAATCATACCTCATTACTAATAAGTTTCAGTGTAGTGCCGTGTGCACATTTGCCATACCATTTGCCAATGTACTAAATTTGCGCACCACCCGACCACGGCCGTCTCTAAGAAGGAGGGATAGTTTCGTGTATAAAAGCCCAGCCATGAATCAAGAAGAGCACTGGGTACATATCCTCGTAAATTGCCTACGGTGCTCTGAGCTGAAGACACTTTGCTGATTTGTGCACTAGGTGACGTGACTCTCCAGAGCGAATATATCTTGACCTAGAGAAGTCCTACGGCGCGCTGAGCCGAAGGACAGACCTTGTGCCGAATGTTATTTAGTCCGGCGACGTCCCGTCGTCCCGACGAAACCGACCCAGAGCAAAACACCGTTACATAATTTGGCGCCCGAGCAGATTTTGAGACATTAGCTTATTCCAGATAACCCAAAAAGTGACATTTACAAACGAGAGATAGACATTTAGAAAGAGTGTAACATAATTTAACACCCGAGCAGATTTTAAGACATTAGTTTACTCCAGACAATCTAAAAAGAAACATTTATACCAAGAGAGAGATATAAAATATTTAGAGACACAAAATATTCCAAGCCATAGAAATGAGTTTGTCAGAGACAGAAGGTGCTTATGGACTAGAAGGCGCAGATACCACAGTAGGATGGATATATAAATTAAAGAAAGATGAACTAATCTCCGACTCCAGCTACCCAGAGCAAAACACCGTTACATAATTTATTACGTTATTTAATATGGTCAAAAATAGTGGCGACTCTGATTCCCTACAGGAATATAAGCAATTAAAAAGGGAACACAAAGAAAAATATTAAAATAAGAAAACAAAGTTTTTACAGAGATAGAATAAATACTTCTGATAATAAAACTCAAGAAACTTGGAAAATTATCAACTCCACTCTTGGAAATACAAAAAAAGTAAGGAATTTAATTACATTAAATATTAACGGTAATATTATAACAGACAGCGTATCAATATCGAATCATTTTGCATCACATTTTGCTACAGTAGCCTCCGAAGCTATAAATAAAAATGTATATAACTTATCCTTACCGTATACTATATCATTACATAACAAGGATTCAATGTATTTTTATGAGGTGTCTAAAATTAAACTTATTAATGCCATAAATGAACTAAAAAATAAGAAATCTGCCGGACTCGATTAAATGACTGTGGCTATATTAAAAAGCATCTCCTTAAACATTGTGGATCAACTAGTATGTCTCGTTAATAGTTCAATAACGGAAGGTTACTTTCCTTATGAGTTAAAGGTATCTACTGTAATTCCTTTATTTAAGCAAGGAAATGAGGAAGACATCGAGAATTATTGCCAAATCACCCTAGTCAGCGTACTGACTAAATTATTAGAGAAAATCATATATAACAGAATCATGTCTTATTTAGAAAGTAAAAATAATCAAAATAAAAATCAACATGGATTTAGACCAGGAAAATCGGTAGAAACTGCATCGGCTAGTCTGTTTAATTTTATATGCAAGGAAGTCAACAGTGGTAACCATGTGGTTTCGATTTTATTCGACCTCTCAAAAGCTATTGATTCCGTAAACAAGACTATACTTTTTGATAAGTTAGAGAATATTGGTATAAGGGGTTGACTATTAAAATTCTTAATGTCATACATGGAGAACAGAACATTTATAGTTAAATGTAATGAGGCTATGTCTTACATATATGATAGTATCCTAGGTGTTCCGCAAGGATCAGTATTGGTGCCTCTATTATTCTCTATTTACATAAATGACCTTCCTCGTCATATAAGTAATGGAGAAACATGTATGTACGCGGATGACACTACAGTTAGTAGAGGGTCCACGCCTTCGAAAGCCGTCTAAATCGGCAAGTAACTCATTCCAGCAAGGTAAATAATTTTTGAGCTCGGATATCGAAAGAGGGTCCTAATGGGCATCAGAAATGGCTTGTTGGACTTTTGTTGACGATTGCACAACTTCTCCACAAGAAAAAAAGATGGCGAAATGTTATTTCACGAATTCGTATTTTTAAACGTATACCTCTCGCTAGAGAGTGAACCACATACGATATTGATTTGATTTTTATTATTTATATACCACTGACATGAGCGCACCTATCTGTACTAATTAAATTTCAAACTCGCTTATGGTTTTTTTCTAAATAAATCCTAAATCACAGTAAAGAAATTTGTGTGTTTGAAATTTCGACGTGCGGGCAACTATATTAAATATTCAATTTTTTTATATACTATATACGAATGAAATATGGTCTAAAGATCAACAGAGTTTTTGCAAAAAAAATTAGCTCGATATCTTATACAGTTTTTGAGTTAACGACTTTTTAAAATAAACCATAATTAGATTCGTGGTATTCCTGTTACCATGTGGCTGTTTTCTGGTTAAGTGTAATGCATTAAGATTGTAAGCCAATACATTTTTGAAATTGTGCTATTATTTACATTTTTACAATTTTGCAAAAATATTAACAGGTAAAAAGAAACTCATTTGGCAGATGATTTACTCGATCTATTAATTATGAAAGTGTTGTATAGGGATATTATTTATTAAGTATATCATTATTTTGGTACAAATTATATAGCATTTTACAAATATGAAAATATAAGAACGTACACAGAACTTGTAATATATACATAAGTAATAATAATAATAATAATAATGCATAATAAGTATACGCAGCTCAGTAAGCATTGACAAACCACTACATAGGCATTACTATTAAGAAGCACTGTCTGCTAAAAACTGCTTTGTATTATTTCTGCCCTTAAAACAACTGTTAGGAAAGGCTGCACATGCAACAGAACACCAAGTGGACGCACATTTTTAATCACAGTTTACTTTACAATTCCACTATTTGTTTTCTTTAGAACCAGTTGTGACTTTTTGTCATCATTTGTGATTTTATTTGGTTATTCTCTATCAGATATCCAAATTTTCTGGGAAAGGGTAAATTGGGAAGGAGATCGGAAAATCGCTTGGACACTAAAATTTTATGTGCTTTGTTAACTGCTTCTCAAGTCGAGAAAATTTGTTATAAATCCAGGATTTTGTGTTAAGTAAGGGTCTAAACCACTTTTTGTGGATAATTTTTACAATTAAAAATATTTCGTAGTGAGCAGGGTTTTAACCTACTTCGCTAGGTTCTTCAGTTGCTAGCTAAGCTAAGTACACTAAACCACTGGACTACCATCCCCTGTAATGCTCGTTTTAAATGCAGTAAGGAAGTGTCTTGTGTAGAACGCGGACGTAGCTAACGTAAGTCTAATAACCTTAAGGAAAAATAAATACTGATTCAGCAAATCTAAAGATTTAAATTCACTACAGATGGCTGTAGTGAATTTAAATCCTTAATCCGTAAGTCCTATGTGAATCTGTATGGATAGATTCACATAGGACTTACGAGCATCATCAATTGCATCGCAGTTATCTCCAAAATTAATCAAAATATATAGTTGGCGTGTTCATTTTAAGGCAACAATAACTTCTCATTTATCCTCCTTGGAAAGGATAACTGACAGGTCACACAATACACCGACTGCCAATAACGTTTTTACAATTTTTTCTTCTTCATATTTTTCACTTAATTATTTACTGATTTCGTGAGTATCCTAAGATACCCTTTGTCATGTACCCACACAATTTTTGTAGGTTTTCTATTTTGCAAAAATTAAACATACCTTGCGCAAATATTATTGTGTTCCCTTCTTCATGATTGCAAGTTCGCATTATTGGGCAACGTAGGTATGTATGTATTTACACCAATATTCTAAAATGTATTTTAGATTATTCGCTTTATATTTGTTACTATTTATAAAGTAATTCCAGTTTAGAATAAGAATTGTGTCTGTTATGGCGAATTCATATAATTCTGATGGGTTTTTAAGTCTTACCATACATTTTCTTAAATATGAAATTTCGGACAATTTTTATTTTTTAATCTCAAATTTGTATAATTTATTGACGATTTCATACTGTATTTGCATCTTTCGATATATACAGTTCTTCTAAGCCAAAATGACGTAACTGAAAATTTTCTAAGCAAATTGGACGTACTTCAAAGTTTCCTTTTTTCAGTAATCATTAAACCATTAATGCTAGACCAACTAAAAGAAGAAGAACCCAAGAGTAATCTAATCTGTGCAGATGACCTTGCTAAGATTTTCAACACACACAACACTGTAACACCCTGTATATATATATGTCATACTCGGCCGTTGGGGCAAAAACGCTGACAAGGCGAGAATTCGAGAGGCGAGGAAGCACGCCAAAAAGATATTAAGAGAGAGAGGGAGACTCGGTTCGCGACCATGAAATGGTACGGTTTGAATTAGATAGATATGGTCTTGTTAAAATTGTTACAATAAAGTTTGATTTAGAATAGAATTTTGGTGTATTAGGTCGGGAAATGTTTAAAAATTGTACTTTACTTTGCCAGTGATGTGTGGTGACTAAATGGGGAAAATCAAAGCGTTGGGGTGATGGAATTCAATTAGAGTGGATGAGAGGAACCATTCGAGGATAGGAATTAGATATGGGTGAGACCGATCCAAATTATTCTCGTATAAACTTTTATTCAAAGGTATTAGGGTGCTCTCCCGAGATCTTGGTATATTAGTGTAATGAGGGTGTAACTTATACTCGTTAACCGTATTAAAATTCAGTGATTATAGAAATGCAAGTTTTTTTTTTCATTTTAAATAACCCTCCCAGTTAGGGCTACGATAGCCCGCGCCGAAGAAGGGCACACTACCTATCTCAAAATTTTCCCTGTTTAATAACAGGGTGGTGGCAGCTACTATTTCTTTTCTTTCTTTCTTTCTTTCTTTCATTAAATACAATGGCGACACGAGGGGATTAGATATAAAAGGGGAATAAATTTACCCCCGCCCCTCCGTTCACTACAATGTTGGCAGCTAAAGTGGGATTAAAAAAGGGTTAAAAATGGATTAAAACGGGTTAAAAATGGATTAAAAAAAGGGTTAAAAATGGATTAAAAGGGTTAAAAATTAATTAAGGGTAGAAATTAAAATAATAAAAATAGTTATAATCATTTAACAGTGTCTAGAGATAGAATTAACTTGAAACATTTTATTTTATTCTTGCCTAAAATTTATTTACGATTTTATTTTGTTTTCTTAATAACATTTTTCTTAAATGTAGGAGTATTTAATATTTTAAAGTGGTATAAAATCACAATAATCATTGATTACTTTATTAATTTCAATTTTATTTTATGATCTAATGGTAGGGAGCACCTGAAAAAATAAATAAATAAAGTTTCGTATAATTAGTTATAATAAATAGGTGTAGAACATGGCGGATCCAGTAGCAAATGCAAATGATGTGGTACAACCCCCGGTCTTGGGACATAAAGTAACTTGGGGTATGATAGCGAATACTGTCGAACAATTTTCTGGTAGACAAGATGTAAAAAGATATTTTGAAAAGATTGAACAGCGATCTAAACTAGACGAATGGCCCGAACAGACGACTCTAAATATTGTAAAATTCAGATTAATAGGAGACGCTTACAATTTCTTTAAAACCGACCCAAATTTAGACACGACAACATATGCTGATTTCAAAGCCAAATTTATTAAAAGATTTTCGCCAGTAAAAATACCGGGGCAGGCACTTATAAAATTGAATAAATGCTTTCAAAGACATGACGAGACCGTTGACCAATACGCAACGAGAATTAAATTGCTAGGGGTAGAAATACTTGAAGAAGATATGACCGTCGCTACAGCTGAGGAGAAACCGGGTTTAGTTAAGAAAATTGATCAATTAGTGTTAAACCAATTTACTACGGGGTTGAACAAAAACTTATTAAAATATTGTGGAACAGTTTTTATGCGTGAAAATAACTTGACAATTGACAGAGCCCAAGAACTCGCCAAAATGGAGGAACTTAACGACATCATGTTAAAACCGCGTCAAGTAACTCAAGTAATGAATGTTAATGATATGCAGTGTTACCGATGCAATAGACTGGGACATTTGGCAAAAAATTGTTTTTCGGGGAATAGTAATTTTAGGGGAAACAACAGGAATCCGAACAATCCTAATTTTCGGGGAAATAGTGGTGGAAATTCTTACGGAAATCGATACGATAGAAATAATCGAAATTTTACTTATGATGGACCAAATAGACCAGACAATTTTAGACAAAATGAGGTAAATAGGAATCAGAGGGAAAATAACTATCAGACAGATAGGGGTAGCTATCAAAATAATTTTAGGGGAAATTATAGAAATAATATTAGGTCAGATACGCAGGACGAGACGAATCAAAGAAGTACAGGGGCTATACCAAGGAGGCCATTATTAAATTCCGCTACAGGTTCTGCGACAAGTTATACCAATCAACATTTAAACTCGGAGGTCGTTCCTTCATTGCCTCGAGGGGGAGCGAAGAATTAAATTGCGAAAGTGGTTATGATATAAACTTAAATAATAATGCATACGCTTTACGAATCCCGCAAATTCATTTTGATGTAATTAATTCGCCAGGTTATGTTCAACTTTTTATAAATAATATTTTAATGGAATTTTTAGTGGATACGGGATCAGTTGTTTCGATGATTAAAAATAATTATTTGAGTAATGAATATAAAATTTTAGAGCGACCCGATATCAAATTAACTGGTGTCACAGGCCATGTTATTCCAATTTTAGGTACTACTTTTGCCAAAATTAATTATAATAATTTTTATATAGGGGATGTTGAATTAATTGTTTGTAATGACCAAGTACCACTAGGCATTGCAGGAATTTTAGGTAGAGATTTTTTTGTAAAAAATAAGGTAAACATTTGCTATGGTAGAAATATGTTGAGCGTAGGTAATATTAAAATACCGCTTTTATCAATAAGTAATTTAAGAGGCGTAAACGATAATTTACCAGTACATAAAGATGAATTAAATAATGACATAATTGATACGGAAGATATACCAATGAATAAAGACCTTTTTAGTGTAGATGTTGGGAGAGAACATAAGAATTTTATTAGTGTTACGGAAAATAGGGAAAATACGAGGGAAAATAATTCTTTTCCACTTGCGGCAAAGAGTCTTTCGACAGATTGCGAGGTAGAACAGATTATTAATCCAGAAAACTCGGAAAAAGGTGATTTTTGTCTTACTGCGGTACGGATTCGATCGAAAAGGTACGGGGACGAACAAATAATTGCCGATAATTTTCTAGGAAACTATGACAGATATACAGGGGAAAATAATAATAGGTTTACGAGTAATGATGTTAAGGGAGATAATAATAATGATGATATGAATAAAGAGTTAAGAGGTGCGTTATGTAACGACGAAATAAGTGGAGAAATAAGTTTTATGAATAAAGGTGATAATGATGTTGTAATAGGAGATACCTATAGCGATAAAAATAAAGAGGAAATAGGAGATATTTGTTATAATGATGTAAGTACTGAGGTAATAAATAGTAAACCAGAGAAATTTGAGGTGAGTCATAGTTGTAATGAAAATGATAACAATGTTGAGAAAAATAACACTAGTAGTATTAAGGGAAAATTTGAAGATAACATAAATAAATGGGAGGTGAAATATGTAAGTGAAAATGAAGGTAAAAATCAAGTAATAAATACAAGGGAGTCAGTAAGTGATATTACGTATAATGAGATTAAAAGCAAAATAGGTGAGAATGAATTTGATAGCAACGATAATTTTTCTCGTGACGTAAATAATAGGGAATTAAATAAAACTGAGCATATTATAAAAATAATAGGTCGAACTGTAAACCCCAGAGAAATAGGTAAAAGTGAGAAAAATAAACAAAAAATAGGGCATCATGAAATTTCTAAGCGTACTGATATAATTAATTCTGAAATAAAGCATGAAACTTTTGACCGTACTGGTATAGGTACATCTGAAATAATTTCAAGTATAGCGACGCATGATATTGTCGAAAACGAAAATAACTTTTGTATGTATCGGAATGAACCAAATCGCAATGAGACCGGATATAGGCGCGCCGCGATAAGAAAGTATAGCCTAAATAAAGTTAACTCCAGAGCTGTGGGAAACGACTTTAACCAAAATGGCTTAATCGACAGTTTTAACGAAACGAATATTACGCCTGAAATAAATTCAACAAATAATAAAAGACCAATTACTTCGTGTAATGCTATTTTATGTGAGGATATTTTAATACCACCTAATTGTGAAACTAATTGCGCTATAAAATTAAGGAAAAATTTGAATGGTGACACGATATTAGTCGAACCAAAAAGTTTAGATATACAGGGCGTTTATGCAGCATGTACTTTAATGGGGCCACAAAATTTAAATATTCGGATAATAAATATGAATAAATTTCCTGTAACTTTAAGAGAAAATTGCATTGTCGGAACTGCCGAACCATATTTGGAAAAAATAAATTTACCATGTTCTAATTCTAAAATAAATAAAGTAGATATTTCTGATTATGACTGGATATATGATGAATTCGATCTAACACATTTAGACGAGGATAGTAGAAATTTATTATGTGAATTTATTAGCCAATATAGGCAAGTATTTAGTCAAGGGGAAAAAATTTTATCAAATACTTATGACGTAGAGCATCAAATAATAACCGAAGACGTTTTGCCTATTGCCAAGAAGCCATATCGAGTTCCGTATTATCAGAGGGAAATTTTAAGAAAAGAAATTGATAGACTATTAGAGACAGGGGTAATTAGACATTCTCAATCCGCTTGGAGTGCGCCAGTAGTTATCGTGAATAAAAAGAATGAAGATGGAACTAATAAAATCCGAATGTGTATCGATTATAGAGCCTTAAACGCTGTAACTAAACGAGATTTTTATCCTTTGCCAAATTTAAACGAAACATTAGAACTTTTTGGTAAATCTAATCTATTTAGCACGTTTGATGTTAATAATGCCTATCATCAAATTCCCTTATCTAAAGATGCCATAGAAATATCAGCTTTTAGTACACCGGATGGACACTACGAGTATACTAGGATGCCTTTTGGGTTGGTAAATGCACCCTCAACATTTCAAAGATTTGCTAACGCTATGCTAGCCGGTTTGACCACAGAAATGTGTATGGTTTATTTAGATGACATTATTGTTTTTAATTCAAAGGGAGTAGCTGATCATATAAGACAGTTAGCTTTAGTTTTTCAACGACTAATCGATGCTAATATAACGCTTAAACCTAGTAAATGTAAATTTTTATTAAAAGAAGTCAAATATTTGGGTCATGTTATTTCTGATGAAGGTATTAAACCAGATCCACAAAAAATAGAGTGTATAAATTCATACCCGATACCGAAAAATGTAAAAGACGTACGAGCATTTTTAGGCTTAGCAGGATGGTACAGAAAATTTATTAAGAACTTTTCAGAGGTGGCTTTACCACTAACTAACCTTACGAAAAAAGGGCAAAAATTCGAAATTACACCTGAAGTGTTAGATTCTATTGATAAATTAAAAAGGGCTATCACATCAGATTCCATATTAATATATCCAGATTTTGATCAACCATTTATTCTAGCCACGGATTCTAGTGATTTTGGAACCGGAAGTATTTTATCTCAATTAAGGAACGGGTTTGAAAGACCGATTGCTTTTGCGAGCAGAAAGTTTAATAAAGCTGAGAAAAATTATACAGTGACTGAGAAAGAGTGCCTTGGCATAATAGCCGGGATTAGAGCCCACAAATGGATGCTTTATGCGAAAAAGTTCACAATTGTTACTGATCACCGACCTTTAAAATGGCTACTTAATCTCAAAGACCCTACTTCACGTTTAGCCAGGTGGGCGTTACTTTTAAGCGAATACGATTTTGATATAGTACATAGACCGGGAAGAAAACACGGAAACGTCGACGCGCTTAGTAGAATTTGTAATATTGAAACTGAAAATAATCTTAATGATATTAATTCTATTATAGAACAAATTAATAAAGCTAATTATGAAAACCCAGACGTACTAGAGGTAAAAGGTGATTTATTTAGTTGTCCGGAGTATTTTTCGTTGGCTCACTGTGTCTCACAAGACTTTCATATGAGTAAAGGGATAGCAAAAATGTTTAAACAATATTTTGGTAGTGTTGACGAGCTAGTAGCGCAGAATAAGAATTTAGGAGAAGTTGCTGAAATTATATTACCAGAAAGAAATATTTACTACATGGTAACTAAAACCAGATATTATAATAAACCTTCATATCCAAATGTATTTTTAGCTTTGCAAAATTTAAGGGAAGTTTGTAAAATAGATTATGTTACTCATTTAGCAATGCCACGGATTGCTTGCGGTTTGGATAAATTAAATTGGAATATAATACTTAAGTTAATTCACTATGTCTTTAAAGATACAAATATTAAAGTGTACATATACGTCAAAGAACAGAATCAAAATGATTCTAACTTAAATATTTTAAGGGTGGACATAGTAAATGAACCACTCTGTATACCAGTTTGGGACAGGGATAATATTAAAGAAGAACAATATAAAGATAATTTTTGTAAGGAAATAATTGAGTACTTAAACGGCCCAGAAAACGAAATATGTTTATATTACTTTTTAGATAATGATAAAATTTTGTATAAAATTGGAAATGACGGAAATGGGGATAGATTGGTATTGCCTAAAAGTTATATTAAGAAGGCTCTACATGATTTTCATTGCTTGCCTTTCGCAGGACACCAAGGTCAACAAAAAACTATGGATTTCATAAAAACTCGATTTTTTTGGTTAAACATGCGTAAAGATATCATAAAATTTTGTTCAGAATGTCATTCTTGTTGTCAGAGAAAAACATCGCCACATATGCGTAAAGCGCTATTGCAAAAATTTCCAGACGTAAGTGAACCATTTGAACGTACTAATATGGATATTGTCGGACCATTAGTGCAGACTCGAAATAATAATAAATATATTTTAACTTTTCAAGATTATTTTACTAAATATGTAGAAGCAATCCCAATACCAGACCAAAAAGCAGAAACTGTCGCAAAAATGTTTGTTACTCATATCATAACACGTCACGGAACACCAAAACAATTGATAACTGATCAAGGTTCAAATTTTTTATCGAGATTATTTAAAGAAGTATGTCGTTTATTACAAATAGAAAAATTACAAACCACACCATTTAATCCAAGTTCAAATAGTATCGAAAGAGTGCATAGAGTATTTAAAGACATTTTATCGCATTATATTGCAGCCGATCAAACGGACTGGGACGAATGGATCCCATATATCTTACTTGCCTATAGATCTAGTAAACATTCATCAACTGGATATAGTCCATTTTTCTTGTTACACGGACGAGATCCTGTATTACCGTACGATGATATTATTAAATCACAAGTTATTAAATACGATTACGATCAAAACTATGCTTCTGAAATGTTAGCTAGGCTAAATAATGTTTATACACAGGTAAAAATTAACTTAGAACAATCCGCGAAAGATAGGAGGGAACAATTTAATAAGAAAGCGCGAGAAAAGAAGTTTGAGTTAGGAGATTTAGTATATATGTTAGACATGAACGCTAAACTAGGATTATCGCGAAAATTACGCAAACCATGGATAGGACCATTTAGAATAATAGAGAAAAAGGGACCAGTTACGTACAAAATTAGAAAATTGCATACTAGAAAAGATCGTGTAGTACATGCGAATAAACTTAAACTGTATAATTCAACTGATATTGAACTAAATGATATGGAAAGTATAAGCGTAGACGGGGAAACCCAGAATACATTAATTGGTATTGCGGAAGAAAATATGAACAATTTAGAACCTCAAGAAAGTGAGGACGATACTTATCAAAACACATTAGAAATATTACCTTTTTGTAACAATCCGTTAGAGACTATTATAGAAGAGGTTAGGGACGAGGAAGTGCCGCAACCGTTGCGACGCTCCACTCGCATACGTAAACCACCGGATAGGTTAAATTTATAATTAGATTTTTTTTTATTTTTAGACAAACAATGTTGTCTTTCACTCGAAATATACATATGATAGGATGAGACCAAATTTAAATTCAAAAACCAATAGGTTTACCAGATGTTATAATTGTAAAATAACACAACATAAGTTCTGTTTCATTGTAGGAAAAAACAACTTAATTACAAACTTTTATGTGATAAGGTTTCTCACAGTAAAACCGGATGTTTAACGAGGAAGATCAATCCTTATGCTTTATCCGAAACTGATTTGAATTTTGCTGACAGTGGAATAGTCTTTGTGTACGAATATTATTGACAGTCCACTCTCTCATATGTTCGCGATCCTTATAAACCACAGGTATACACAATCTAATTACTAAGTTTTAATATTGTATTTAACTTTGATTCTTATATAATAATTGTCATGATGTTTTTGCTCTTCGTAATGTTATTGTTGTGCTTAAACAAAAGTGTCGCGTTAGTGGCATATGATTGCATGGACCCAAGGATAAACATTTCCGTAATTTCTATAAAAGACGTTGCCTCGTGTCCAAATCCAGTGACGGACTATAACCAAAAAACTATTAAAGTTGCCGTGCTACAAAAGGACGAAATTAAACAAGTTGTGGTAAAATCGTGCCTTATCGAAGTAACTCGAATAATAACCTATTGTGGGATGCATAGTCACAGCTCAGTGGTAAAAAACGGACTTTATAATTATATTCATCAAGTGGGAAGCGAATCATGCAGGGATATCCATAGATATAAAACATTTTTAATCTATAACCGTCTTATAAGTCAAATATTAATGAATGGAACGACGAGTGAATCTATTACCATAGTCGGTTCAGTTGACTCAGAAGGGAAATGCTACGGAGGAAATTTTGTTGAAAATGGAAATGAATGGAATAATGTCATTGTCCTAGCTACCATCAAAATTACTACAAAGAATTATAGGGCACCAGTAAAATTAATTGAAAACGAAGTTAGTCTAGTGGGCGGAGTCACATGTCCATATATTCAGGGATACTGTTTCGACTCAACCTTTGGAGAGACTACATGGAATTTAGACATAGGAAAGAAGTGCGAAGAAGACTTAACGATACTGTATAGGGGAGAAGCTCAATTAATTACCGAGAAAAATTCAGGGAAATATTTAGTTGTTGAACAGGATGCTAAAGTGTTTGCGTTAACTGTAATAAGGAAAAATCATATCTGCAGTTTAAACGTTTGGACTACGGAACATCCACAAATTATAGTTATAGAAGAAAGTAAAGAAAATATTGACAGAAAATTTAAATTGGGACACCCAGTACAAAATATTAATTTGATGATGTATGTTAATAGTAAATTCTTATATGTAGAGCAGGCTTATAAACGATCAATCCAAAATTTGTATAGTGATACCGTGTATCGTAGATGTTTGGCACACAGAGAAATTCTTATTAACCGTTTGACCATGGCGCCACTAACCCCTTCAGCTATAGGGATGTTAATAAAGAAAAACGTAGGATACACAGGCAGAGTTTTAGGAGAGGTACTATATATCATGAAATGTGTTCCCAAGACAGTAGAGATAAGAAGAACCGACAATTGCTATAATGAATTACCAATTTCTATTAATAACCAGTCATATTTTATGTCAGCTGTAACTCATATAATCCAGGCGCATGCGGAAGAAATTGAGTGCAATTTTCTAACACCCCCTCTTTACCAAATTGATGGCCAGTGGATAGGTTTAACTCCACAACCAGTTATAAAAGATCCCCCAAGAAAAATTGAAGTCGAACCTGAAAAACGCTTAAAATTTACCCCGATACAGCCAATTAGTTCCAGCGGCGTATACACCGTGGAGGAAATAAATAAAGCCCAAAGAAGCCTTGCTTTCGGAAGTGAACGATCTGCAGTGGAAAATATTATTGCTAGAAGAGTAGCCGGTTTTGAGGTGAATAACCAAGGATTTTCAACTTTAAATATTTTTGAGAAAGCGGACTTAGAAAAGTTAGCACGAACAACCCTAGAAAAAATATGGGGATGGTTCACGGATATTGGAATATTTTTTAGCGGAATCATGGGATTTTATGTTGTTTGTAGAGGAATAAAATACGTAGTAGAAGTTATAATCAATGGATTCCATTTATATCAATTAGTTGGATTTAGTTTTACCCTGTTGGCCAGCTTATGGAGTACTTTGACAATGTGGGTAGTCCACCATAGAACTAAGCAATCCAATACACCAGAGCAACCCAGCACATCAACCACCGATAGGGAACAATGTCTACAGGTACCAGATAAACCTACTAGCCCAGCAGGACTTTACCCTGATGTACACTGGACAGAGAAAGAGAAAATGACGTCGTAAGTGCGTGCATAACGCGTTTAAACCATTCGCAAATGTCGAGTGCGGGTATAGGCTTTTACTCGAAAACAAAACTGTGCAACGGAACGAAAATTAAAAGACTTTATTTGAGAGACTAATTTTATTATTCTATATGCTATATAATTGAAACAATTATTTTATTTTATTATTTTATTTTTTTTAAAATTGGGTATACCTGGAGGAACAAAGTTAGGTGTATACCAGAATATAGGATACACATATAAATATACAAGTAAAATACGGAACTGTTATTCTATATAAGGGAATGAAAGAATGAAATGAATGAAACTATCATTATATTAGTAGTGCGTGATTCTGTTTTGGAAATATGTATACTGTCCAAATATATGAGGATGGATGATGGATGAATGAGATAGAGTTAAGTAAAAAAGACTGCTACTTGTGGAAGTAAGCACTCTTTTCTTTTGGGGAGAGCATTGTAACACCCTGTATATATATATGTCATACTCGGCCGTTGGGGCAAAAACGCTGACAAGGCGAGAATTCGAGAGGCGAGGAAGCACGCCAAAAAGATATTAAGAGAGAGAGGGAGACTCGGTTCGCGACCATGAAATGGTACGGTTTGAATTAGATAGATATGGTCTTGTTAAAATTGTTACAATAAAGTTTGATTTAGAATAGAATTTTGGTGTATTAGGTCGGGAAATGTTTAAAAATTGTACTTTACTTTGCCAGTGATGTGTGGTGACTAAATGGGGAAAATCAAAGCGTTGGGGTGATGGAATTCAATTAGAGTGGATGAGAGGAACCATTCGAGGATAGGAATTAGATATGGGTGAGACCGATCCAAATTATTCTCGTATAAACTTTTATTCAAAGGTATTAGGGTGCTCTCCCGAGATCTTGGTATATTAGTGTAATGAGGGTGTAACTTATACTCGTTAACCGTATTAAAATTCAGTGATTATAGAAATGCAAGTTTTTTTTTTCATTTTAAATAACCCTCCCAGTTAGGGCTACGATAGCCCGCGCCGAAGAAGGGCACACTACCTATCTCAAAATTTTCCCTGTTTAATAACAGGGTGGTGGCAGCTACTATTTCTTTTCTTTCTTTCTTTCTTTCTTTCATTAAATACAATGGCGACACGAGGGGATTAGATATAAAAGGGGAATAAATTTACCCCCGCCCCTCCGTTCACTACAACACCACATTAAATATCATGCATTTAAATATACGCAGTATTCGTAAAAACTTTGATGAACTATTAATTTTCTTAGATACATTTGAACTACACAACTGTGATATCATCATACTGAGCGAAAGCTGGCAAACTATGTCCATTAAACAATTCAATATTAAAGGCTATACCACATATTATAATGGAGGTGACTACAATCAAAATGATGGAACCATCATATTTATAAAATCAGAAATTAATGCCGAAATTGAATTCAATAAATTACCCAACTCACAGGTTAGTATAGACAGTATAAGGTTCGTAACAAACAACATCGCCCATCAAATAATAACCCTATATAGACCACCAGGAATCAGACCACTGAGAAACAGCAAGTAAGAAATTATATATTCCGACTTATGCATATTAATATCCAGTGCATTAGGAATAAAATTAATGAATTAGATGCAGTTATTTGTAATGAAATCACACCTTTTGATGTTATATGTATTAACGAACACTGGTTAAAGTGTAACGAGTTAGATTCTTTTAAAAACATTAATGATTATAAATTAGCTAGTATATTCTGCAGAACTGAATTTATACACGGTGGAACCTTAATACTAGTCAAAAACAACTTAAATTATAAACCTCTACCTCATTTAAACAATTTTTCGTCTGAAAAGGATTACGAAATATCAGCCATATTTGTAGAACATTTTGATATTATTGTTATTAACATTTACCGGTCCCCAAATGGAAGTCTTAATAAATTCTTTGAAATCCTTGAAAGGCTACTAAAAAAAATAGATATAAAAAAGAACGTAATACTCTGTGGTGACTTTAATGTAAGATTTAATACATCTGACCCCGCTAACATTACATTAATAGATTTATTAAATACATTTGGGCTAGAGCAAACAATTTTTGAAGACACCCGATTATCAAATTGCATTGATAATATCTTTACAAACTTGCCAATAGACGACTACAACTCGTTTAATCAGGAACCACTTCTGTCAGACCACCTAAGCCAGGTCTTGGAGGTACGGCTACAAAGTAATAAAACATCGCAAGTCCATGAGAAGCTAATTAGACCTATTACAGAAACAGGTAAAAATAAATTTTACGGATATATGTCCGATTGCTCGTGGGAGTTTGTCAATGACCTCGCTCTCAGCATTGATGAAAAATTTCAAATATTTTTTAAATACCATCTTACACGCTTACAATCTCTCTTTCCCAGAAAAATTAGTACGCTTTGAAAACAAACACTCGTCCAAAGTTGCATGGTATACAGACGACTTAAGGCAAATGCGAGACCATCTACAATTTCTAAATGAAGTTTGCAAACTGCATAATACGGCACAAAATAAAAAAACTAGAAATGAGTTCAAACTAACATATAAAAACGCTTTAAAAAATAAGAAAATCCTGTCAAATGACAACCATATAAAGAAATCTGGAAACCCAACAAAAACTGTATGGGAACTAATAAATTCATCGAGGAAACAGAATATAGTGCAACCAGAGATATGTATTCAGCCAGATGATTTCAATAAATTTTTTGTCAGTGTTGCGGGAGAGGTTGTCGGTGGTCTCCCAGAACTAGATATAAACCCGTTACTATATGTCAAACAAATAGACACGTCAGAATCTTTTGCATTTCGCGAGGTCACATACATTGAGGTAAGGCACATATTAAATTCTCTAAAAAATAGTAATAGTAAGGACATATACGGATTAAATATTGCTTTAATAAAAACTGTAAAAAACCATATCATAATTCCTTTAACAAAATTAATTAATGAAAGCTTAAGGACCGGAAAATTTCCAGATTTACTTAAGGTCGCGTCAGTTGTTCCAATTTTCAAAAAAGGCGATCCAGAGGACTTAAATAATTATAGACCTATTTCTCTTCTCCCAATTATTTCTAAAATTCTTGAAAAAATTATGAAAATTCAAATCACTGAATATTTAGAGAGAAATAAAATATTATATAAACTCCAGTTTGGATTCCGTGAAAATCTATCAACAATAGATGCCATCATTAAGTTTACTGACTACACCTTAGATTGTTTTGAAAAAGGATATTATTCGGCCTCCTTGTTTTGTGACCTTAGCAAAGCATTTGACTGTGTATCTCATGCCTTGCTGGCCCAAAAATTAACGAAATACAACTTTAGCATTACTAGTATCCAATTTATCAAATCCTATTTAGAAAATCGTATGCAATCAGTCAGATTAAATGGAAAATCTTCAGAGATGTTACAAATTAAATCAGGGGTGCCACAGGGTTCGATTTTGGGCCCAGTTTTGTTCCTGATTTACATTAATGATATACCAGGTGCCCTCGAGAATGTCAACTGCATTTTTTATGCTGATGACTCGACTTTACAAATATCTGACCCTAACTTGGAGAACTTAATGTTAAAGTGTGATAACGTATTGTCAAAAGCAAAGAAATGGTTTACACCAAATGCTCTTGCACTTAATGAAAGTAAAACAATAAAACTTATATCAAGTACACGTGATCTCACCAATGTACCTAATAACCCCACCTGTGCTAAGTTTCTAGGTGTCTTCATTGACCCATCTCTACGATGGAATGATCATACCAATTACCTTGCTGAACAAATATTAAAAGGAATTTATGCTCTGAGACAGTTGTCTAATTCAGTATCATCAGATGTATTAAAAACTGCATATTTTGCATTATGTCATACCCGGCTATCCTATTCTCGCCTGGGGGCACTCTTCTGGTAGACATAGAATTTTTGGTCTCCAGAGGAGGGCGGTCAGGATTGTAGGTGGTTTGGGATACCGGGATGACACCAAACTCCTATTTATCTCACTCAAAATACTCACCTTACCAAGCATTTATGCGTTACAATGTATTACACACATTCATGATAACATAAATACTCTTAACACCAATGCTGACTTTCATCAGCATGACACACGGAACAGAGGTAACATACGTACAGAATTTACGCGACTAACAAGAGGGCAAACTGGTGTTAACTACTATGGTATCAAATTGTATAACTTATTAGATAGCCGCATTAAAGCATTACCTAAACACAAATTCAAAATCATGATGAAAGATTTTTTGATAAAAAACGCATTCTTTTCATACGAAGATATAGAGAGGGAAATTTTAAACATCTGATAGGGATTCCTAAATTTCTCCCACAAATTATGTTCTGCATACAAACATTTAATTTTTATGATTTTATATGTACCTGTTTTACCTGTGTTTTTATTCCTATTAGGTACCATAACTTTGTCCAAATTGACAAAATTTTGTAAAGCTACTGTACTGTTTTTATTTTACTATTTTAATTTGTTTTGTAATAAGAATGTTTGACGTGTGTACAAATTTTTAAATTTTTTTTAACATGAATAAATCTATCTATCTATCTATCTATCTATCATCAACAAATACTCGTCTGTTTTTAAGAGATTTTGACGAATACTTAAATAATAGTACTAGAGAGCAAGTTGATATATTCACCGGTGATGTTAATATTGATATCATCGACAGTAGCGACAACATTGCTGGTGAATATAGCACAAGGCTTGCACATCATGGCTTTACTTCTTATATAAATAATCCAACTCGGGTTACAAAAAATTCTTCATCATGTTTAGATCACATTTTCATCAGAAAAAAATTAAACATAGGAATTATTAAATTTAATGCTGCCATAATAAATTACGATATAACAGACCATTTCCCGGTTATACTAAATATCACACAAGACAACAGAGCAACAAATAACAATATCAGTGTAAATACTAAAACAAAATATGACTACAACAAACTAACGCAACTCTTGGGGGAAAAAAATTGGCAAAATATATTAAACATACATGACCCAAATATAGCAACGATTGCATTTGTGAAAGAACTTACAGAAACCATACAATCATCAAAAATAACAATGAGTATGAAATACAAGCAACATAAAAAAAACAAACCATGGATTACCAATGCAATCATAACATCCATAAAACACCGGGACAAAATTAAGCGCAGTCTCTTAAAAAACTATAGCGAAGATAGGGAAATAGAATATAAAACATACCGAAACAACCTAAACAGAATAATAAATTTTACTAAAAATGATTATTATAAAAATAAAATTAATGCTACCTGTGGAAATCTTAAAAAAATATATGAGATAATTTCAGAGGCTACAAATGAACATTCCAAGAAAGACAACAACATTCACATATTAGACAGCGATGAGAAACAATTTAACACAGATCACCAAATGGCTAACTTTTGCAATCAATACTACACTAATGTTGGTATAGATATGTTGAAAAACATACCACATCCGCAAAACCCATTCATTCTACCTACAACATGTAGCTCATCGATGTACCTAAGACCGATAAACGAAAACGAGTTGATTAAATATATTAATGATCTTAAAAATAATAGTAGCCCAGGAATCGATGGAATCACCTCAAAAATGATAAAAATCATACATCCATATATCAGTACACCTCTCAAACATATTATAAATAGCTCCTTTAAAACGGGAATAGTACCCAATCATTTTAAAGTATCAGTTATCACACCAATCCACAAGGCAGGAAATCACAAGAATATTTCAAATTTTAGACCCATCAGTCTCATTAATCACTTCGCAAAAGTTTTTGAGAAATGCTTAAAAGACCGGCTGACTGACTTCCTAAACATTAATAACATCCTGTCCCAAAACCAGTTTGGTTTTGTAAAAGGCCAAAGCACTGAAGACGCACTGTATACAGTAACTAAGAAAATTACAGACTCTCTAGACAACAACGAAAAATGCATTGCAGTATTCCTGGACCTGGCAAAGGCCTTTGATACTGTACCCCATGACATACTTCTGATAGTTCTCGAACGGTGCGGTATAAGAGGCATAGTGTTAGATATTTTTAAAAATTACCTGGGCCTAAGAACACAATTGGTAAAAATTCGAAATACCCTCAGTGAACCCCTATTTATTAAAATCGGAATTCCGCAAGGAACAGTTCTAGGTCCCATATTATTTAACCTGTATATTAACTCGTTAACCAAACTTCAAATCGATGGAAAAGTTATATCATATGCAGATGACACCGTCCTACTATTTACTAGCAACACTTGGAATTTAACAAAAGATCTGGTTAAAAAAGGAATGCAAAAAGTTGTAGACTGGCTTCACACCATGAAATTATCCCTAAACATTAAAAAAACAAAATATGTTGCCTTCTCCATAACCAACGTAAATCGACCAAATTTTAACACTATTACAATAGATAACCTAAACGAAAAGATCGAAGAAGCAACACACATAAAGTACCTAGGAGTAATAATTGACAAACACCTAAAATGGGATACTCATATAGCACAACTAACTAAGAAAATCAGATGCCTTCTACATAAATTCTATATACTCAGAGAAATACTAAACCAAAAATTATTACTTACTATATACAAAAGCCTAGTAGAGTCACTATTACGCTATGGTATAGTGGTCTGGGGTGGCCTATATAGTAACTCTTTAATGCCACTAAATTTGATACAAAACTATATTTTAAAAATAATATATAAAAAAAAACAGAAGACACCCAACGGAACTCCTATACTCCGGTGAAATTCGTAATGTTAGAACTTTATACTTTCTATCAGCCTGCACCTTTATTCAAAAAAATGAAAAACTAAAAATATACTGTACACATCAATATGAAACCAGAAAAAAGAGTAACAAACATATTGTAATTCCCCACAGTAACAGGAACATGCACCAAAGATCTCTAAATTACCTTGGTCCCAAACTGTATAACTTAATCCCTTTGGAGATTAAGCTACTAAAAAATCTAAATAACTTTATACACCGAAGTAACCAATTCATTACTCAAAATTATTCTATGTTTATGAACACTATATGATGCCTGAATACCGCCACGCTCAATATGATGATTGAACATATCAAATTGTTAAAAATTCATTTTATGTTTTTATTTTATTTTAGTTAATACTTTAAAATTTTAGCTAATAAGTAGATATAAGTCCTTTCTCTCTTTTGTTTTCTCTTTTATTTCTTATATAGCTTAGATAAGTATACCTAGTTATTGTGCAATATAGTTATTTAAGTTATAAAGACACCTCTAAAACGGCACATACAGATGGTTTCACATCTAGGTGCCACAAACATGCCTTAATACTAAATTACACAATTTGCTAGACTAAAGTTAAGTAAATGAAATGTAATAACTGTTGGTAAATAAAGATTTGATTTGATTTGATTATTTCTGCATCTATATTTTAACAGACTCTATTTTAAAATTACGTAGTTGTAACATAACACATAAATGATTGTCTAATTTTCAGACAATTGGTGACCTACTGATTAATAGTAATATAATACCTTAATCAAATTAGTTATTAGACTAATGTCTATCCATAATGAGCAACATGCGTGAATTTTAGAAATGCAATAATTTATTATTTTTTCGTTATATATGTTATATAAGTTGAGAAAGTAATAAAGAAAAGGTATAAAAAAAATGTGTAGCCTAAATAAACGACTTTGAAATTCAAAATTTTATGGGAACATATCCACGTTACTGAAAACACCACGCTATTGGTCTGACGTCATTCGGCATAATGTCTAATGGTCGTGTATCTGCCAAGGGGTTAAATCGTAAATTGTTTTGTGTTTTGTAAATGTGTATTGATATTTTCATAAAAGAAATCATTCATTTATTTATTTATTTTAATTATTAAGTGGTAAAAATGACGGACAGTGGGTTTTTACGGGACCAGAGTGACAATTTGCCCGTTGTTGATGTGTTTATGATGATAAACTTTTTCGCTACTAATACTGATTTTATTAGTGCAGAAATTGGAGGTACTAAAGCAATAAGGTATGTGTCATTCATTATTCTAAACATTAATTCAATTGTGCCCATTTTTATCCTTTTACTGTAGTTAAATATAACAAATTATTTATGTACCTAACCTCAAAATAGGTAAACAGGGCAATGTTTTAATGTTATATTAATTAATATTTTTCATCTTAGAATGCTTCACTTTTTTATATAATAAATACCTCCCGTCACTTACTAAGTACGTACTTTTAGGTAGGTAGGTACATTAATAGTAAAAATAACTGTTGACATACATAGGTATATATAAATATATAACTGGATAATATGTAGAACGTCGAGAAGTTACATTATTCCCACCGTTCTTATACATTTATACATTTTAATTCAAGGTTCCTATTAACAGAAGTTAGTAAACTTTTGTATTCCTATAAATAGGAAAGTGACCAAATTCACCATGATATGTAAACAAATTATCACAATAATATTAGGGTTAGGTACATATTTTCATAATATTATTATAAAATAATTAGTTTTAATGTGTAAATTTACATCAAAATGATCCTAGCAATATAATCTTGAGGATGACGATAATTCTGCATTTCGGTCGTCTCGTCTCATAGGTCTGCACCATTTCGTCCTAACTTTATCGCGTCTAGGCACATTAAAAAATAACTTTTCTGGAGTTTTTATTGTAGTATTTGTACATTTGGGCACAATACAATATTTATAGCTACTTTTCTTTGTATTTTCCATAACACAACATACATAATGTGTACACATTCGCAATCACAATACGTTTTCCGTCGGTGCGATGTGCCCGATGACGTGACACACAAGTAGCGCGGAAACTTCTCCTTTAAACGCAGTTAAATTGACAGCTGCAGTAAATAATTTTTTAAACCTTTAATTAGAACATAAAACAAAAATAAAATACTGGAAAAATAATGTTTTTTAGTGATCTATTCATCTGTGATCTTTAAAAAAATTATGCATTTTGCTCATTACACAGACCGAATCCTGCCGCAGCTGTCACGTTGCGCATTATCATAACAAGACATTATTACGATCGAATTAAAAAAATCTGTAACTCGAAAACTGTATGAGATATCGAGTTAATTTTTTTTGCAAAAACTTTGTTGATCTTCAGACCATATTTCATTCGCATATAATATATAAGAAAATTAAACATTTAATGTAGTTGTCCGCACGTCAAAATTTCAAACACACAAATTTCGTTCCTGTCATTTAGGATTTAATTAGAAAAAAACCGTAAGTGATTTTGAAACTCTACTAGTACAGACATATGCGCTCATGTCAGTAGTATCTAAAGAAAAAAAAATCAGATCCATATCGCATGTAGTTAATTTTCTAGCGAGAGGTATACGTTTAAAAACACGAATTCTTTAAATAACATTCCGCCATCTTTTTTTCTTGTGGAGAAGTTGTGCAATCCTCAACAAAAGTCCAACAAGCCATTTCTGATGCCCATTAGGACCCTCTTTCGATATGCGAGCTCAAAACTTATTTACCTTGTTGGAATGGGTCACTTTAATTTTTAATGCTTTGGACCCCTTACTAAGTCACTGTATCTGCCCCAAATTGTAATGACTTACAAAAATATGTTGAGGGTATTGTCGATGACATGACGTGTAGTCGAAATAGATTAATTTTAAATGAAAAAAAAAAAAAAATTATATGTTTTAATAAAAGAACATCATTAAATACTTTTAAATTGAGCCCTTTTACCAAATTTTTGGGTACATATATAGACAACTCATTGTCTTGGGAACATCAGATAAATCATGTATGTAGTAGACTAAACAAAGCATATTTCGTAATATTACAACTGAGAAACATACTGGGTGAGGCAGGACTTGTTGATGTCTACTATGCACTAGCATACTCTCATTTGTCCTTTAATGTCTGCTTATGGGGAAAGTCAAGTCAATTGCAGAGGGTCTTTGTACTTCAAAAAAGGATTATTAGATTGTTGTTTAATCTAAATTATAGATAAAGTTGCAGGGAAACTTTTACCATGAAAAAATTTTTAACGGCACCCTGTATTTATATATGTAAATGTTTAATATATGCGAAAACCAACTTGCAGAAATTTGATACTCTAGACAACAATCACACATACAATACTAGACATGGAGAGCTCGTAGCGATTCCTCGCCACAAAACATCTAAATTTAAAGAATCGCTACAATACAATTCAATTATATTATTCAACAGTTTATCTGAAGAGATTAGAAATATTCATTTGCCAAAATATAAAACTAAAATTAAAAAAATACTTGTTGAATATGCATATTATAGCATTAATGAATTCCTGAGCAGATCATAATAACAGATTAGATTATGTTATGTTTGCACTAGCCAGAAATTTAAGTATTTATGTTTAAATATGTTTGTAATAGTTGGTGTGCTCGTAATAGTTATTAAGGCTTTTACATTATTATGTTAACTATAATTTACTTATTACTATATTATTTTATTTTATGTGTTAAGCGTGATGTGTGTGTGTGTATATATATATATATATATATATATATATATATATATGTTGTTTCTTAGGTTTTCACGGGTGTTAAATGAAGTGTTGGTGTTCTTCCGGGTGTTTTCCCGTGTAGTTGGTGAGCTCCTGTGGGAGCCACGCTTGTCTGAACGACGTTTCGGCGGAATCTCATCTGCCATCCTCAGGTTCTAGCTGGAAGCTGCCTATTGCTGCTGCTGCTGCCGCCGCTACTGCTGCTGCTGCTGCCGTTGCTACTGCTGCTCCTCGTTGCTCGAACTGAACAGTTCAGTTCGAGCAACGAGGAGCAGCAGCAACAGCAGCAGCAGCAGGCAGCTTTCAGCTAGAACCTGAAGATGGCAGATGAGATTCCGCCGAAACGTCGTTCAGACAACCATGGTTCCAACAGGAGCCTACCAACTACAAGGGAAAACACCCGGAAGCACGTCAACACTTCATATATATATATATATATATATATATATATATATATATATATATATATATATATATATACTTATATACGGTATTAATTGACGTCCAACCTAATAACGTTCTCACTTGGCTTCCGTCAATATACACACTGATATTCACAAAATATATTTACAGGCTAGCTTAGCATCCTACTTATTTTACGGTTTAATTGGCGTCCTTATGAATATTTTGGTCGATGCGTAAAATGACATCCGAATATAAGAATAACAGGTTTAATTGACTTCCCGCGGCGTTGTCAGATGTCTGCTATGTTGCTTTATCGTATTTTCCTAAAAGAATATTATTACAATCTGCAGTCTAGCGAGGTATAAATTCATAAAAATCTGAACATTTTACTTTAAAATTTTATCCGGGGAATAAAAACTAATTTATGTCAAAATTTAAGTTACGAAACATTAAGTTCGTCTTGGGAATTTAAAAAGGAATCATTTTCCCCTCTAGTAATGTGAGTTTTCTATCCCAAATTGAGATACAAATTGTGCGTTTGTTAAGTAATTATCAATACTGATTTAATAAAGTTAAAATAATATGACATTAGGGTTGATTAATACATCTGAAAGTGTATTTTATATAAAAAGAAACGTTTATTATAAAAACACAATTTGCAATGTTAAATGTTAATGAAATTAAACATGACTCAAGTTCTACAACATATATGTTTTTTAATAGCCTACTGAATGATCTTGTGAGTTTGAATAAAGTCGTGGTTTATCGCCCTTGAAAGTGTGTACAGTATTTTCCAAATTACTTGACAATTTTCAGTCAAATGAAAAAAAAAATAAGGAGCGGTTTGAAATAAATGTTGTACCTATACCTCAAACTTAAATCGTCTTCATTTTCTCTAGAAACATGTGATCGTGACGTATCATAAAACAAATTTAAGATAATGTCGGCATCAATAAAGGTAATAATCCACATTCCTAAGACGTGAATTTTTCAAAATACTTCCAGAATATTGAGAATTCTGCAAAATTACGCAAATTTCACAAAAAGTGTTTTTCAACCGTGTAGCAAATAACTAAAGGGTAATAAAAGAAAATTATTCCGTGATTGTTTAGCTGTACTAATATGGGTACTTAAAGAAATTATACATTTTCCTTTATATGCCTTACAAAACATTTTCTGCAATAAATATAAAATGTTTTTTTCCATAATTTTTACCAGAAGTGGCTATAGAAGACGTTTAATTTTGCTAAATGACACTACTGATTCCACTTTCATTTAGTTCAAATGAACTATATTTCACAATAGAAATATACAATATTTTATTTCATTAAACGTGTTTATCACAAATTTGGATAAAAGCAAATTATTTTTAACAAAAATATATACCAATTGATTTATTATTGTCTCAAAAGCTACAAAAAAGTTTGAATGATTCGTTTTTCACAACGAAATTTAAAGTAATACCTACTCCAATGTCGATTATCATAAAAAAGGCAATTTTTTAACTTTGCCAATTTTTATTGAAATTGAATTTGATTGATTGATTGAGTTTTTGATATAATTCATAATTTTCAAGATATTTCCAAAAACCCATTGGTTAACGAATTGAACTCAGTTCAGTTTGAGCAACGGAGCTCATCAGTAGGCAGTTATCATCTGAAGATGGCAAGATATAATTATGCCGAAACGTCACCGTCGTTTGGACATCTTGGGGCCCCTATAGGAATCTAATCAGTAAGCGGGACTACACCCGGAAATCCAATTACCCATTAATTCATAAATTTTTAAAGATTTGTTTACTAGATAAGAGGATATTCTTCACACCTTATAAAAAGAAATTAATAACATTTTCTAATGTAACATAGGTATTAGGACAAAATTTATCAGCTTTAATGTTTTAACTTTCTGTTAGAAAATTTAGTCATGGTTATAAAAATCCATTTTAAACCAAAATGCCTTGGCCCTTTTTACTACTAACATTAGCACAAACAATAAGCTTCCCAGTTAAATAAGGTAGTCAATGGTAAACATGTGTTAAATTTCTAAACAAATTTATTACCAGTGTCATAAACGGATCACTGCTAGATACAAGGGTCTAAATATCAGGGTCATTTACATTCAAGCTATACAATACAAAAATAGAAGTAAAAATTCTTAAATTACTTAAACAATATCATCAACAAGAAAGCTAGGTACTTATCTGATTGAAACTAAAATACACTTCCAACATGTATGCTTTTCGACTTAAAGTAAGCTGTAATGAAATTTTAATTTTATATATACAGTGTCCGCCAAAAAGTCTGCACCATATGGAAAACTTTTTTATTCATTTGTTTTTTTAAACGAGGTTCATTGTTAGTTTTAGCATGATTAATAACCACAAAATTGCTAAAAATATTTGTCGTGTCACAATTATGAGACCGCCAAAATGTCATTAAAAATTGTAAAATGGCCTGAAATGTCCTTATTTATCAAAATATGGAAGAGCATCATAAGGAAAAGTTGTTTGTAGTTATATTAATAATCTAAATGTGACGTTTGGTTCGATAATTCCAATTTTCTAGTTTTTCCTTTTTTTTCCAAAAATATGTACTTAACATTTTTTTTTTAATTTCTTGTCTACAGTTGGGTTAATTTGAAATATATCAATGCAAAAATACATAAATGTTGAATTTCTTTGAATTTCTTTTATAAATGTAATTAATAATGGTAAAAAAACATTATTACAAAAACAACAGGACAATCGTGGGCTGTTTTCAGTAATTCTGAACCGTTACTGTGACATTTTGTACGAGAATCGGCTTAATAACCCAGTCGTCGGTTTTAAGGCGTCACTAAATGTTATATGGCTGAATTCTTCAGAAGTATTTTTTTTTTGGTGTAGAATATGATAAAAAATAGTTTACAGCTGTAAGGTGCCGGCGACCCCTAAAAAAATCGAAAATATTGGCCGAAATTCGGTATTCGGCCAATAACTCGAAAAATAAAAATAGTGTATAAAAAAAATAGCACTAGGCGATAGAGTGGGGAATTTCACATCAAATACATACAGGGTGTTCCTTAATGACTTGCTAATATTTCAGGGTGTGATTCCTTAGGTTATTTCATGAAGAAAAGTTCATATAAACATATGTCCACAACGGCTTCATTTTTTTGATACAGGGTATTGCATTTTTTTCCAATCGTCCATTTTCTAATATCTCAGAAAGCATTTGAGATATTATTTTCAATTTCGGTATGTGTTAATAGGATATAGAACCACATATTTTAATTAGAAAAATTATTTTATCACTCCACTAGTGGCGTCCCTGCGAGCATGTCCTCCGATATTTTTTACCAAAAAAGTGGTATGCCACTGACATTTTTCCATGTCTATATATTTCCTGATTAACCTGATCAATTCTACATGAAAACGGTCTTTTAAGTGTTACTCGTCAGATACACATTTCTTGATTAAAACAATTAAATTCATATTGAAATTCATTACACAGGCACACACAAAAAAAAATTGTCGTGTAATCGACAGACCAATCATCCCTAGATTACTTTGGCTTGTTGAATCCAAATCCGGCGTCAGTTTTGCCCCACCACGTCACAATTTTTCTCTATTCTTAGAAAAATCGTTAGAAAAATGTAATTTTCCATTTTTGCATTTTTCTAACTGTTTTTTGAGTATACAAAAAAAATTGTGACGTGGTGGGGCAAAAATGACACTGGTTTTGGATTCAGCAAGCCAAAATACACCGAAGATGATTAGTCTTGTCCGTGTAATCGACATTTTTTGTGTGTGTGTGTGTGTGTGTGTGTGTGTGTGTGTGTGTGCCTGTGTAATGAATTTCAATATGAATTTAATTGTTTTAATCAAGAACTGTTCGTCTGACGAGAAAAACGCAACAGACTGTTTTCATGTAGAATTGATCAGGATAAGCAGGAAAAATATCGACATGTCAGTGGCGTACCACTTTTTTCGTAAAAAATATCAGAGGATATACTCGTAGGAACGCCACTGGTGCACCGATAAAATAATTTCTGTAATTAAAATATGTGGCAGTATATCCTATTAACACATACCAAGATTGAAAATTATATCTAAAATACTTTCTGATATTAAAAAATAACCATTAAAAAAAAATTCCGACACCCTGTAGCAAAAAATGTAGGCCGTTGTGGACATATGTTCATATGAACTTTTCTTCATAAAATGACCTAAGGAATCACACCCTGAAATATTAGTCATTAAGGTATACCCTGTGTATGAAGTTTTTTTGTACGATCAAAAAGGTAGGCTCCAGATTGTTTTATGTAACGCACGAGAATGGAACTTGGCGAGACATAAGTGTGGCGCGCAAAGCATGCGCGCTCTTGGACGCGCTTCACTAAATTTGTTGTAACTTTTGAACTAATTAATGAAATTGAGCCCAACAAAGCTTAACTGAAAGAAGAAACATGTGACTATTGGATTATTATATTTTCAGATATAATAATGAATTTATGTAGAAATAGTATATACATATGAAGTCGGAAGATAAAGAAATTTGCTATGAAATGGGTGTAAGCTCTTCCATTTCTACTATGTTAAAAAAGATAAAAACCTGAAACTTTCATATATTAATCTTGAAGTAATGTGCAAAAAGATCTGATGAGAGAAAAAAATCAATTTTTGAAGATGTACACTTCCAAAATTTCAAGATTTTGAGAAATTGATAAAATTTGATATGTATAACTAACTTTAACCACCTATTACTCTGGTTTAAATCGCGTTATTAGATTTCTGTAGGTACGATTTTTAAAGCTTGAAATGTGTACTTTAAGATGCTTCAAGGGAATTTACTTTAAAAATTAAATTAAGCCGTTTTATTTAAAAAAAAATAATTTTTCTTTGCTTCAAAATTCGTGAAACTAGGGGTAAAATAAACGTTAACAACTTTTACTAAAAAAATTATTTAGTATACCCATCCATCGGATCTTTTTATACATTACTTCAAGAGTAATATGTGAAAGTTTCAGATTTTTATTTTAAAAATTGTAGAAGCGGTAGCTATTACCGATTTCATTGGAAATCTCTTTATGTTCCGACTCTATATATATATACTATTCCTACACAATTATTCTTTATTTGAAAATATGATAATCCAATATCTACATATTTCTCGTTTAAGCTTTGTTGAACTCAATTAGTTCAAAAGTTACAACAAATTTAGTGTAGCGCGTCCGAGACCGGGCACGCTTCACGTCGCCACGTTCTATTCTGCTGTGTAAAACAAAAAAATCTGGAGCCTACATTTTTGATCGTACAAAAAAACTTCATATATGTTTTTGATATGAAATTCCTCACTCTATCGCCTAGTGCTATTGGTTTTTTTATGCATATTTTTTATTTTGCGAGTTATTGGCCAAAAAACGAATTCCGGCCAATATTTTCGATTTTTGTAGGATTCGCCGGCACCTTAGAGCTGTACACTTTTTACTTCCCTCGCATACCGAAGGGAAGTATTGTATTCAAGAAAAAATCACCCTCCTAGATTTTTTCGGATTTGAACGTTTCAGATCACGTAGATTACGGAAATATAGGTTTTTCAATTCCGTCAGTCTGTCGGTGCATTAACTAAAAAACTACTTGACGGAGAACAGTCAAATTTGGTAAGTAGGTAGTTGACGCTACTCACAGCGAAAAAATGGCTAAACTTTCTCTGGAAAATATACAGGGTGGACCGTCTAAAGGGAATAAATATTGATAAAAAAATTTTTTTGCTCAAATTTAAAATTTCCACGTTTCATGACACGCTAAACCCATTTCAGAAAAAGAAAAATTGAAAATTTTTTTCACCAACATTTTTGAAAATTTTTTTACCACTAAAATAGATGGATTTTTTTCCCTTTGTTCAAGTTTCAAATTTCCACGTTCCATAGCGTTCTAAACCTATTTAAGAAAAAAAATTTGACTATTTTTTACCATTTATGAAAAAATTTTACCACTAAAATAGATAGAATTTTTTTTTCTTTGTTCAGATTTTAAATTTCCACGTTTCATGACATTCCAAACCTATTTCGGAAAAAAAAATTGCAACATACTTTAACCATTTTGGAAAAAAAAATTACCACTAGAATGGATGGAAATTTTTTTTGTTCAAATTTAAAATTTTCACGTTTCATGACATTCTGAACCCATTTCAGAAAAAAAAAATTGAAAATTTTATTCACCAACATACTTGAAAAATTTTTTACCACTAAAACAGATGAAAAACATTTTTTTGAAAAATGTTTTAATCTATTTATCACTACTATAGATAGATGGAATTTTTTCTTGCTCTAATTTAAAATTTCCACATTTCATGACATTCCAAACCTATTTCGGAAAAAAAAATTGCAACATTCTTTTACCATTTTGGAAAAATATTTAATCACTAGAATAGATGGAAAAAAATGTTTTGCTCATATTTAAAATTTTCACGTTTCGACATTCTAAACCTATTTCAGAAAAAAAAAATTGAAAATTTTTGGACAAATTTTTACCACTAAATAGATGGAAAAATTTTTTTTCTTTGCTCAAATTTAAAATTTTCATATTTCATGACATTCTCTAAACCTACTTTAAAAAGGAAAAAAAAATAAATTTGTAATCTTTTTTACCACTACTATAGAATAGAAGGAAACTTTCCTTTTTGCTCAAATTTAAAATTTCCACGTTTCATGACATTCTAAACCTATTTCAGCAGAAAAAAAATTTGAAATTTTTTTTACCATTTTTGAAAAATTAAAAAACAAATGAAATTTTTTAACCACCACTATACTTCCACTCCACTACGTGAATGTGGAATTGAAAATGTGACAGATGGCAATAATATTTGGCATATGCACCTATTATACTTTTATTGAAAAATGTACAGGGTGGTCATCCCAAGAAATAATTCACTCATGGTGGATATTTGTAAAGGTATTTGCGCAAGCCTTCCATATTTGGCACCTGTCATTTAGTATTGAACTTTTGTTGTTAGATGAGCACTCTGTATATTTTTTTGACCAAAACTTATCAGGTTTTCTTTGTAATAATAGTGATAACTATATTCCGATTATTATTTTCAATGTCATTTCGTAACTGTTAATTTTTTAGAGTGACCGCCATGCACAAATAAAGAGGGAAGTTCTGTGTAAATACCTTTACCGATTTTTTTGTCACATTCTACATCAACAAATTTTTTTTCTGAAAAATTCAGCCATATAACATTTACTGACCGATTTTTATCATTTTCTGTCTGACAACTGGACTATAAATATTAAAGAAACGGTTGTTCATTCATATCAAATTTAGATCACATAAATAGAACTGAATATTCCCATTAAAATTTACTTCAAAAACCTTAAAAGTGATTATTATTATTACGAATTTATATGAGGTCATTTTTAATAGGCATTTTGAGTTTTATTAATATGATCTAAATTTGGTTTAAATGAACAATCGTTTCTTTAATATTTAAGCCTATTATCATGCAAATTCCACAGTAAAGTTTCAGAATTACTCAAAATAGCCCACGATTGACCTGTTTCTTTTTTTAAAGCAATGCAACATTTATGTATTTTTTGCATCGATATGTTTCAAATTAATACAACGAAAAATAAAAAAAATTATTGTTACATATTTTTGGAAAAAAATCAAAAACTACGAAATTGAAATATTCAAGCCAAACTTCACACTTAGATTCCTAATGTAATTACAAACAACTTTTCCTTATGGTATTTTTCATTTTTGATAAATAAGGGCATTTCACGCCATTTTAAAATTTCCAATGACATTTTGAAGGTGTCATAGTTGTGACATGACAAATATGTTTAGCAATATTGTGGCTTTTAATGATGCAGAAACCCGTTAAAAAAATAATTGTATAGAAAAGTTTTCCATATGGTACAGATTTTTTGGCAGACACTGTATAAATATATATTATGGAAAAAAAATTGTTTGTTTAGAAGAATTATAGTTGTACAGATTTTAAATATCTATGAGCTTACATTTAAATATAAGGTGTAGACTCTCCAAACTGATTACTTTTGAAGCATAGTGGCATGCATAAAATAAAAAAGGAATTATAATTTTAGCTATCAAACTTTGTCGTATAATTTTTTCTCTTCTAGTTTAATTTCGACCACGCATTTCTCTTCAAGAGATTATTCTTGGATCACCTACTTCTTATAGCTTTCTTAAATAGAATCTAATAGGAAATACGAAATGAAAAAAAAGACATTAAAATAAGTTCTAATAGAATTTTTTAACATTAATATAATTCTGTAGATTATTACGTATCTACAACATTTTAGCTAATAACTTTTTTCCAACTTCTGAAGTTTATTTAAACTACAGAACGCTATTGTACTTATAAATAGCCTCGCTGAACCATCTTCAACAAAAATTATTTACAATCAAGAAGTACAAAACTCCGTCCTCATTTTGATAGGCTACACGAATTGTCTCCACTAAGTTTATTTTTCCTAGTAATAACATACACATGCAAGCTAAAGAATCTGACTCATGGTATATATTAACCTTCTTCCACGGTGTTGCCAGTTAACTGGATGCCATCTGAACCGTTTCTGTGGTTAACAGGTATTCAAATTGTATATTTTTCGAGCGACGGGCACGGCAGTTAGTAGCAAACCGCTGAACTAAAATATTCACCGGGGTGTTAAAATGGGTCATTTGACTTCCAACCTAAAATAAGTTTTAATGACATAATACGGCATCTGTGAAGCACTTGCGTTAATATCGCTAGCAGGTCAGATGGCATCCGAATACCGGATGCCATCTGACTCGTGGAAGCCAATTGAACCTACAATTTTACATTGTGGGATGCCAACTAATATATATATATATAATATGTTTCGTATAATTGTATTATAAGCAAACAAAAAATAATTCATTTTGTAAGGGAAGGAATTGTTGAGTCAGAATAAAGTTACCATGCCATAGTACCGGGACACAAGGGAATTGAAAAGGCTGATGAGCTAGTCAGAGCAGGCAGGTCAAGGCGTTAAAAGGACCCGAACCCTTTCGCGGTGTAACTAAGTCATCCATTGATAAATTGGTACAAACTAAATCTCTGAAATGATGGAAAAGTTTCCCACAACAGACACAGGTGAGAGTTCATTAAACGATTGGCCAAATTTATGGACCACCTATTATGGTAAAATAGAAAGAATAATAATGGATCTTTTATCCAAACACTGCCGACTTAATAAATAATATATGAGTCTAATGGGCCTTTCTTAATTCTTAATTCCACCAAGGGGCAGAGAAAACCTCAGTCAATGTACTGTTCCATTGTGAAAGCCTAATTAGATTAAGATTCCAAATACTTTGAGAGGAAAAACCAAGGGCTGATAAGTATACTAAAGGGCACCCTTATTCAGTCTGTTTAGTATGATACAAAAGACAAAGCTGGATAAAGAGCTCTAAGGAAAATTAGAGCACGAGTGCCACAATAGATCTACAGAGGCCGTGTAAAGACCAATCACCCAGCTCCTCCTTTCCAATCGAATCTAACCACCACACAAAAATCTAGAAGAAAGCATTTCAGAAGCCTCACATACACAGAAGAGAATAAATAAGAAAACAGCCACACACACTACCCATGTGCAGACCAATTCTGGAATATGCACATCCCCTAACATCTAAACTGCAGAAGACCAGCAATATAGAAGCCGTATGAATGTCCACCATCCACACAATAACCAGGAAATGTGCTACACAAGCCTCAAAAAATCTTTAATGTGTATTTGGCAAAATGAGCTTGGTCGATAGCTATTTGGATTTACCAATAAAGCAGGGTTGATAAAAATAATGATTTAAAAAAAAAATGAATGATTTTTTTTATTTTTAATTATTTTTTTACATAAACATCCTAATAATTGACATTAACAATGTATTTAGTACTTATATTAACAAAGATAGTTTTTATTTAAACTTACAAATGGAATAAATTGTATACCTTGTATCTATAATTGTAAAATAAGCTAGAGCGTACATACATGAAAATTCCTGTCAGAACTTGAAAACTCGCCTGTCTTTATAATGCGGGGATGATGTGAATTGCAATTATTTGCTAATCTGCCGCATAACAAGTGAAAAAGCGAGTCTGAGTGATTATATTTATAGCATTTAAATATTATTAAATAATTTTTTAACATGTACTCTAATAGAAGTGGAAGGAAAAAAGATCCTATTTGGCAATATTTTATTGACAAATCAAGTAAGCTTGATGGAAAAAGTGGTAGTAGAGCTACATGTAAAAAGTGTAAAGTAGAAATGCAAGGGCTTGTGGACCGACTGAAACTCCACTGGAAAAAATATGCTTCGCGTAATGTAGAAAGTCTAGTGTTATTTTATTTCTATACCTTCTTAGTAAGACAAAATATTAAGAGAACCTTTTTTTTTATTTACATATTTAACGTCGGACTATTTCTGCGACTAAGGCCAATTATGTCGGAAGACGAGCTAGATTCAAATTTTTAAAATGATCTAGTGCATTTTCAAGATTTCTAGTAACTTTCCATGGACAAATACGACTTTTTCATTCACTCCTAGTTTTAAGAATAAAGTATAGTATCTATGCCTGTCTGTGTGTAGCTGGACTAGCTCGATTTAAAAATGAACAACATAACAATCTTGTTTTTTATTACAGGTACAATTAAATACGTTACAAGATGCAGAGGAAGATAGTGCCCCACAGCCGCTCTTATCTTCTAGGCCATTAAGTAAAAAAAGAAAAGTAGTGCCTAACTCCAGTTCTGGATCTTTATCATCTCTTGTTGTACGTACGACCAAGTCTAATAAAGAAGAAATAGATAAACAAATTGCTAGAGCTCTTTATGCGACAAACAGCAGTTTCATGTGTATTGAACAACCTGATGTAAAAAAGGCCATAACGCTTTTACGACCTGGATATGTACCACCATCTCGACATGATGTGTCCAACAGACTGCTTGATGAAGTGTATAAAGATGAAAAAATAAATGTTTTAAAGATTTATCAGGAAGTTCAGTTTGTCTGGTCATTGGATGGATGGCCCAACATACACAATGAACCAATAATATGTGCAACTGTAACTACGGAGAATGGGTCTTCCTTTTTAGTAGACACAATAGACACATCTGGAAATCCACATATATCTGTATATTTAACAGAACTTAACTAAAACTCTAAAAACTGACCATACCTGTACAGTAAGCAGTTTTGTGACGGATAATGCTGCCATTATGAATGCTATGAGAAACCAAATTAAAGCGTCAACAGAACTAAACGTTATTACTTACAGTTCTGATCCAATCATTTTAAACTTGTTGTGTAAGGATTTGGAAATTAGTGAAATTAAGGAACACGTTGTATTTGTTGTGAAATACTTCCGAAACAATCATTTTGCCTCTGCGACATATGCAAAAGAAGGAGGAAAAAAACTTAGTTTGCCTTCAGACGTAAGATGGAACTCACTTGTCTACTGCTTAGAGGATTTCGTTAAATCAAGGCCACTTTTTAAAATTTGTGAGGAAAATAAAAATGAAATTGACAGCATAATAAGACAGAACATTTCAAACATTTATTTAAAAAGAACTGCTGAAGATTACTTATCACTACTAATACCTACATATGTTGCACTTGATAGGCTTCAAAGAAATGATGCAATTTTATCAGACGTAGAACAATTTCAAATAATTGAGTCGCATTTTGACGAAACTGAAATTACCTTAATGCAAATGCAAATATTTAGATACCGATACGACCAGTATATCACATCATACCATTTGCTAGCCTTCATTCTAGACCCTACGAAAACAAAGCATAAATTAACAACAAGCAAAAAGAATCGTGCTTTAAAAGCCGCTAATGAATTATATTCCGAAAGTGGTTTACTACCATTGATTATTAAATTTCTGGCAAAATCTGAGCCTTTTGCCGATATTATGTTTCACGAAAAAAATCTTAAAAACACAAAACCCTTGGACTGGTGGAAATCCCAAAGAAATATTGATATTATTGACAAATTATTCCCGATTATCGGTTGAGAGAATATTTTCAACATTTAGTTTGATTCATTCCAAGATTCAAAATCGTTTAGGGATCTAAAAAGCAGCTAAATTAGTTTTATTGTACAAACTTTAACCTAATTTAAAATTTTTGTTATGGAGTAAATCATGTTTTATTTTCTTTTAGAGTTGATTCTGTTTAATTTGTTTACTTTATGTTTCTGCTTTTAAGTAGGCACCTAATTTATAATGTACATTTAAGAAGGTAACTTTTGTTTAATATGTGTAACCTAACTGTTTTTTTTTGTAATTTGTATCTAGCTTTGAAATAAACTGTACTTTTTATTTGAATTTTCTGAACTTTGAATTACCCTAGATTATTGGCTTTACACAACTTGATTGAAATTTAAAAAATCAGTTGATCTAAATCATGATTTAAATCGTTGCAACCCTGCAAAAAAGTACTTTTATTACTGTTATGTGGAGAGATTCAAATACCAGCTAAGGTATTACTGCTTACTATGTTTAAAGCATACATAATTCTGTTTCTGATTTGTAACACACATTCATACATGTTGTCAAATACCTACCTCTTGTTTATGAAGAGCCAAACTTAGATCCACTTTATTCACGTTTACCAAAAGAGTGCAATGATGATATGCACTAGGTCTTCCTAACTTCGATGCAGTACCAGAAACCTAGAAATAATATTAAGGAAAAAATGCACATAAAGTAACAAAATTCAAATAACAACTTTTTAATCTAAATCCAGCAACAATATTCTAATCTAAACTGCTACCTACAATTAATTAATTCTGACGAAGGTTCTACCGCGTGTTTACGCGATTGGTAAGAGGAGTTTATAGAACATAAATACGGCTGTGATAAGGGCGATATAAATAATTATTAAGTTAATTTGACTTATTTACTCTAACTTGACCACCAACCGCTGCCTGTCAGGGCAACAGTCACAAACATTTTCCCTGCTAAAATAAATGTTATTTAAAAAATGAACAATAACAGAGATTTCAATTTCTAAGAAATAATATTGAATACAAGAATTTAAAAATGTAAACAACTAATTTCTATTAAAATGTGAGAAATTAGAAACTGATCTCATGATATCTGAACCAGCGTTACTTTTGGAATAAAAATTATAGGTAATATAGGTAAAGGTCACAAAGGGTTATGCAAAACAGATTAAAAAATTGTTTATACAGCCTAATTTAAAAACATTTACATTTGTATGAACATATCAAAATAGCTAAATATTATACGTAGACTTCATAATTGGAAACATTAAATGTATTATTTATTTTTATCTCTAATTGACTGAGGAAAGTCATTGATATAAATTAAGAAAAGTATGGGACCTAGTACGGACCCCTGCGGTTCTCCTTGCAGCATGGAGTACCGTAGGGGTCCGTACTAGGTCCCATACTTTTCTTAATTTATATCAATGACTTTCCTCAGTCAATTAGAGATAATGTTAGTGTCCTATTATTTGCAGATGATACAAATTTGACAATGTCAAATGATAGCATCGAAGTTTTGCTAAATGAAGTACCGCATACCGAGTTAAGCGCACAGAACTGGTTTATCTCGAATAAGCTAAGTTTAAATGTGACTAAGACAGAAACAATGATATTTGGTTTGCGCAATTTGGAAGAGGTTAATAATCCTGAGCCTGTTAAATTCTTAGGAGTTTACTTAGACCCCAAGTTATCTTGGGAAAGTCATACTAACTACGTCTGTAAAAAAATTTCCAAATAAATATACTTATCTGTTGCGAAACCTTATTGACAAAGTCTCACTGAATACTCTAACCACGACTTACCATAGTCTCATCCACTCTACTTTATCATATGCAATACTAGTCTGGGGACATGCCCCATCTTGTGCTGCTGTATTTTCTGCTCAGCGAAAGGCAATTCGAGTAATTTCCGGACCAAAATTTAGAGACAACTGCAAACAACACTTTATTTCCTTGAATATTATGACTGTGCCTTGTACCTACATTTACCAATGTCTTAGTTATATAAAGAAAAATGTAGAATCATTCGAAACTAGAAGCCACATACATTCTTATAAAACCAGAAACAATGATAAACTCAACATAAATTTCCATAGATTAAGTAAAACTAGGGATGGCACTGGATACTTGGGTTTTCAATTTTATAATGCTCTACCACCAGAGATAAAATTGCAATTTCTAAAGGATATTGCAAGGCTTTGCTTTTCTGTAGGTACATAAGGAATAGTTCAGGTAAGATTTTCTAGAATATTAACCCTTTTCTTCCAAAAACCTGTTAGCAATAGACCTTCAAACTTTAGTAATTGCAAGATGCAGCTTGTACCTTATTTTGCTTGCAAAGTTCAAGGAGTGTGTCTTTATTAATTGTGATTTTGATTTGCAATTTTTACTTTATTCTATTGTAACACAAAGTACAGAGTTCACTTATGAAGCTGCTTCTATTTCTATTTTTGAAGCTGACAGTGAAATCACCTATTTTGTGATTATTGTCCATGTCACACTCAATTACACCTTTATTTAATTTTTTTAGAAAATTTGTATTTCACTGATTTATTTAATGTGTTTTAGAATGCCTACAAGAAGACAGTTTTTGACGTTTTGTTAGATGAATTCAGTCAACTCTGCACTAAAAGGGTGCAACACTGGATAGATTAACCTGTAAAGGGTCTAGCAGGATAAGCTAGGCGAAACGACCCCAGAAAGCAATCTTTGAAATAACTTGTGTTATAATATTGGCAAGTCATAAGAATATGATTGGCAAACTTTCAGCCCCTGACCTCCATTGGTTCTTGAAATAATTGACAAAACATGCGTCCGCACGACTATTTTCTAAACTTGTTTTTCTCGAAAACTATTTTAGCTAGACAAGTGAAACAAAAAGGCTCTGTTAGACCATTAGTTGGTCAATATTACATATTTATTTTAGATTTTCGAAATAATTTTAATTATTTGAAAATGAAAATAAAAATTTGAGGATGAATTTTTTTACGGTTAGAGCCGAGGTACAAATATATAATATGAGTAATTACACTTACTATTACTACTAATTGTTCCATTAAAATCTAATGGGTGCAACACTTCTAAAATAAATTAAATTCGTTTATGATTAGTTTTATGTACCTCTTATTTAATGCAACTATATATAATAATAATATTAGTTTATTTACCATTTTTATATAGATATAGTATATCTATACATGGTAAGTCAGTAAAAATATAAACTATGAATGTTCAAGTTTCCATTATCATTGCACTCGTTCTAATTTAAAATCCGTTGCGTTTAATATTATTTGGTTAAAAGCTGATGTACTTATATAAAAGCAAAGGTATTTGCTGCTACAAATAAATCCAAACAGCATTGCCAAATTTCGGATCTCGTTTGATCTTAAAAGGTACCTGTTTGCTAAATACATAAGTAGCATCTGCGCCACCATACTGTCAAACACAGAACTGCTACGGTTTTATACATGGGAGAAAACAAGGAAAATGAGCTCCGCATAATATGTTGCCTATAGCATCCTGACACCTTAAATACACCAAGTAATAGACAATTACGATCTGAGATCCGGGCATCGGATCTCATGATCTCACATTCCGCATGTATATACAAAAACTGATCCCACATTCCGCAATCCGACATATATATATATATATATATATATATATATATATATATATGTTGTTTCTTAGGTTTTCACGGATGTTAAATGAAGTGTTGGTGTTCTTCGGGAAAACACCCGGAAGAACACCAACACATCATATATATATATATATATATATATATATATATATATGTTGTTTCTTAGGTTTTCACGGGTGTTAAATGAAGTGTTGGTGTTCTTCCGGGTGTTTTCCCGTGTAGTTGGTAGGATCCTGTGGGAGCCACGCTTGTCTAAACGACGTTTCGGCGGAATCTCATCTGCCATCTTCAGGTTCTAGCTGAATGCTGCCTGCTGCTGCGGCTGCTGCTGCTGCTGTTGCTGCTGCTGCTGCTGCTGCTACTGCTGCTCCTCGTTGCTCGAACTGAACTGAGTCAACCTGAAGATGGCAGATGAGATTCCGCCGAAACGTCGTTTAGACAAGCGTGGCTCCCACAGGAGCCTACCAACTACACGGGAAAACACCCGGAAGAACACCAACACTTCATATATATATATATATATATATATATATATATATATATATATATATATATATATATATATATATATGTTGTTTCTTAGGTGTTGGTGTGCTTCCGGGTGTTTTCCCGTGTAGTTGGTAGGCTCCTGTGGGAGCCACGCTTGTCTGAACGACGTTTCGGCGGAATCTCATCTGCCATCCTCAGGTTCTAGCTGCTGCTGGCGCCGCTACTGCTGCTGCTGCTGCCGGTGCTACTGCTGCTCCTCGTTGCTGACAGTTCAGTTCGAGCAAGGAGGAACAGCAGTAGCACCGGCAGCAGCAGCAGCAATAGGCAGCTTCCAGCTAGAACCTGAGGATGGCAGATGAGATTCCGCCGAAACGTCGTTCAGACAAGCGTGGCTTCCACAGGAGCCTACCAACTACACGGGAAAACAACCGGAAGCACATCAACACTTCATATATATACATATATACCTAAGAAACAACATATATATATATATATATATATATATATATATATATATATATATATATACATACTGCAGTGGATAGGTCCTCCGCTAATAGACAATTTACAGCGTTTTTTTTTTATATTTTGAATACTTTAATTGCGGGCTTTACCGTATGAACGGGTTGTGCCACCATAGCGCGTATATAGCCGAGTGTATATTCTGCACCTACTTTGCAGTGGATTAGTCATCCCCCGTATAATTAATATCAGATTTGCGGTGAATAAGTCCTCCATAATATCGACAAAACTGTCTACAGTTGTTTAAGGTTCCACTGCACAACTATTGTGAGTAACTTCAGGTAGAGAACGAGTTTCATTTTCTGTTTTATCGTTTTAAACAGAATAAATATACTGAAATTTATTTTTATTAAAGATCATTTTTAAAATATTTCAACAACAATGAGTACTTATTACAATACAGAGCAGCCAACACAAATAAGCATACGTAAGTTAAATGAACATATCTGAAATCTGAACAAAAAAAAGATATAATATGGCGAGTTAGTGAAAATAATCCGAGGCGTGATTTTTCTATTTATTTCAAAGAAACGATAATTCTTCTTAACAGCTATCGATTCGACCATTTTATTTTGCCACTTTAGAACCGTAAAATGGTATCTTTTTTGTATAAAAAGCCGAATAATAAATTAAAAGTGCACTAAAATTTATGAAATTAATGTATATATTTTTGAAGGTACATACATTTTAAATTAATAAAAATAGCAAAAGATCATGACCCACAGAAGTACATAGTGTGACAAACTAAATCTTTTTTATTCTCAAAAATAGATGTTAGTTCACTGATGGGGTAGCCAGCGCTTCGAGATATTTGAACAAGTTGTTGGAGATTATTCCTGTGAACCAGACTATCAGGTGGATAGATCACATTTTCTACTCTAGAGATTATCTTAATGTAATTTTCCACATTCTGATACTTTGAAATTTTATTGGCCTCGATCTTCTGCACGTTACGCGTCAATGAGCATGCGATATCAGTGATGGCAGTACGTTTGTAATTTGACACTAAGTCAGTTGCAGGTATCAACTTGTTCTTTGTGCCATTCGATTTATCAATCAATTTTGTAATAAATATTTTTTTCTTAATCGTGTTTCAAAAATTATCGCAAACAAAACCGGATCGTGTCACGGAAATATGGAAATTAAGGGTAAGCCAATTTCAACTCATATATATCTCAAGATATAATAATAATAATAATAATAATAAAATAATTTATTGTATGGAATAATAAACAAGCTACAAACATACAAATGGATAAGATACAGAGAACTGATATATTAACCTTATCCTAGAATATAAAATAGTTTTGTAAATAATCTATTACCTATATAAAATAAAAAATCATATAATGTCACTAATTTAAAATAGTTACATAGGTACAAACAAGACATATAAAAATGTGCATATACAAAGCTAAAATTTGTTTAAACTAATGGAGGTCACGTCATTACATAGTAATTTATTTTTTAGATTAGTTTTAAAGGATGTAGTACTTGTCTGAAACATGGCTGGTGTTAATTGATTGTACACGTATGACACTAAGTAGGAGAATGACGATTGAAATGCAGCAGTACTGTGCTTAGGTATAGTGATATTATTGTTTCGTATTGTTCTATCATGAGCGCTTTGTCGGAATTCTATCTTATCATGCAAGTAGCTGGGCATTTGAGTTTCAATTATTTTCTTAACTAGACAGGCATAGTGGAGAAACCGACGTTCATCTAATCGTAACATTTTAATCTCTTTGTAATATGGAGATATATGATTTCTGAGAGGGACGTTACATATAAACCTTACACAACAGTTTTGCATGATTTGGAGTCTTCTTCTATCAATTGCATTGAGACAGGGTCCGTATATACAGTCCCCATAGTTAAATATGGACAGTATTAATGATTCAATAAGAATCTTTTTAGTTGATATAGGCAATAAGTCCCTACATGTGTCTCAGCCTCGAGTAGGACGACCTACATATTTTTGACACCTGACTATTAAAAGATAATTGTGAATGAAATAGGATACCCAAATTTTTTACTGTCTCTTGCATTTCCAGCTGCGATTCGCCAAGATAGAACCTTGGATTAAGCTGTCTTATTGTATTTATTTTGATTTGAGACCCTAATAATATCACTTTACTTTTGTTGGGGTTCATAAGGAGACCATTATTTTGAGACCATTTGAAAATGCTATTGAGATCTAAGTTCAAGTTTTCAACTTGTTGCCAGATGTTGTTAGTGGAAAGTGAAGTGAATAATTGCATATCATCAGCATATAAATGTAATTTTGCATGGAGTGTGGTAAATTGTAGGTCAGCTGTAAATATATTAAAAAGAAGGGGACCCAAGACCAAGCCTTGTGGTACACCAGCATGCAGTTCCAGACTTTGCGGTAGATTAACATCGCTTAATTTTGTTATTTGGTACCTTTGATAGAGATAATTTCTGAACCACTGAAGTAGGACATCATTGACTGTATATCTTTAATTTTTTAAGGAGAAGCTCAAAATTGACACTGTCAAATGCTTTTGACATATCTAACAGTGTCAAGACTGTAACTTCATTGGAATCTCGAGCTCGAAGAAATTCATCTGTGACTGCTAATAATGAAGTAGTGGTGCTAAAGTTTTTTCGAAAACCTGACTGAAGAGGAGGCAATATTTCATACGTATTTAAGTACTCTATTAGCTGCTTATAGAGAGCTCCCTCGGCTAACTTTAGCGGTATGCAAAGCAGACTTGTTTCTATAATCAGCCACTTCTTTGGGGGAGGGAACTTTAGGCACAGGTCTACTTATACAGGTTTTCCACAGCTCTGGAACCATACCAGTTTCATAGGAATAATTTATTATATGCGTGAGTGGTTTCAATGAAACATTGCTAGAGATTTGTAACATTTTTGCCGAGATATTATCAATACTCATGCAATTTTTCTTTTGCCTAAATAATAATGATTGTATGTCTTCGACACTAACAGGCTGAAAGTGAAAACTTGAATTGGAGGTATTGATATGTTCTATGGTTTGATTGGTATCATCTATATGACTGGCAAGGCCTTGGCTAACAAAATACTCATTAAATATACTGGCATTGTTCAGGTGTTTTGGTATTTCTGAATAGTTAGGCTTACCTCCTATACCCCAGCTCTTTAGGTTGGCCCAAAGTTTTTTTTGATTTTGTACATTATTTCTAATAGTAGTGTTGTAGAATATCTTTTTTTTTCTTTAAGTGCAAAGTTGTAATAATTCCTGAGATCACAATAAACATTCCTATGTAATGGATTTTTTGATTTTTTAAAACGTAGCCAAGCTCTTTTTTTTTAATTTGATATTTTTTTCAAGGTAGGAGTGAGCCAAGGATTATATCCTGGTTATAAGTCTCATTGAGTTGAGTAGTTGAAAGTGTGTAGCTCTCCAAACAAAACAGTTTTTATTGTGGAAATTCGTTGTTAATAGGCTTATATTTTATACCAAAATATAGCTAAAGAACTGTGACAGACAACATGTGACTAGTTTATGCATTTAGTGATTTGCTGCAACAAATAATAAACAAATTGTGTGAATCTAAACATTTACTTGGACATAATTATAAAAACTTATCAGTTTCTTTCATTCCTTAAATATCAAAGTTTTTTTAAATACTGTGATAAAAACAATCCAGGATTCAACTCAAAACATTCAAATGTTAATTTGTTACAAAATTAACAAATAATGACTTCTTGTAATACCTGCAAAGAAAAAGAAAATGATCTAATATCGTGTGACCATTGTAAAATAACACAGTGCCAAAAATGTACCAATCTTACAGTATCTGAAATTAGAGCTATTACTCTGAAAAAACGACTGCTAATATTCTTATGTGATGAATGTAGACAAAAATTTCAGGAAGATGTAACACTAGTAAGCTCTTCCCATAAGCTTCTAGAAGAAGTAATAATTAAATTGAATGATATCCATAATGAGTTTCAGAAACAAAAAAATACCATCAAAGAACAAGGAAGTATAATCGGAAAACAAGGTAAAATGACTGAAACCCTCTCTGAGGCCATAAGCAATAATAACAAGGAAATTTATTGTGGAATAAGTAAGGTGATAAAAACACAAGAAGAAATAGCAGAGACTTACTCTGAAAAGGTTAAAATTAAAAAAAAGGTTGAACCGGTGGTGGTGATCAAACCAAAGAATACAAACCAGAAACATGAAGAAACAAGAAAAGAAGTGAAAAATGTTGTCGATCCAACAAAAATAGCAGTATCATATATGAAAAATGCACGGGATGGTGGTGTAATCATTGAATGCAAAAGCAAAATAGCTGCAGATGCACTTAAAGCTGAAGCAACCAACAAAATGGGCGAAAACTACAACATAAGTGAACCAAAAAAACAGCTCCCAAAAATAAAAGTAGTTGGAATTACAGAAACCAACAGCCCTGATGAAATAGAAGAACTAATGCTTACACAAAATGAAGATATCTTTCCAAATAAAAAATCAGTAGTTAAAGTAACACACGTTGCTACAAATAGAAGAAATCAAAGAAGTTATATAGCTTACGTACAGTTAGATGGTGATAGTTATAACAACATACTTAAAGTAGGAAAAGTCAACATTGGTTGGGACAGATGTGCTGTCTATGATGCAGTAGACGTTGCAATATGTTACAACTGTTGTGGGTTTAATCACCTTGCAAAAAATTGTGACAGAGAAACAGTTTGCGCCAAATGTGGAGGCCCTCATCGTACACAGGAATGTAAAATTGCAATTAAAGAGGCGATATGTGTAAATTGCAAATTTGCAGTTGAAAAGCTTAAGCTTAAACATGTTGATTTTCATCATCAAACTTGGAGCAAGGAATGTCCAGCTTATTTACGGAACCTAGAAATGAAAAAAAGTAAAACTGATTTTTTAGAAATATCAAACCTGAACAAAATAACATAAACAATGTTGCACCAAAAGTAGAACAAAAGGGAATGAAAAACACAAAGTCCAATTTTAAAATAATACATCAGAATCTACAATGTCTTAAAAACAAAATCGAGGAGTTAGAAATACAGTTAACTGATGAAAATCCAGATGTAATCTGTATAACAGAGAGCTGGTGCCAAGATCATGACATTAAGTATATTAGTATACTAGACTACACTATAGGAGGATATTTTAATAGACAAAGCTTTCTGCATGGTGGAGTAATAGTGCTTATCAAAAATTCTCTTAAATTTGTTGAAATTCCTGAATGTGCTAATTTAAATATAGACAAGACATTTGAATGTGCCGGTGTAAGTGTTACGAAAAACAATGAATCGATTTGTATATTATGTGTTTATAGGGCACCAAATAGTGACTCTGATTTATTTTTTGATAAATTTGAGAAATGTTTGAATAAAATATGCCATAAAAATAATTTTGGTAAAATAATTGTGTGTGGAGATCTTAACATTGATTATTTATCTGATTCGCAAGACAAAGTTAAACTCATTGACCTGGTAAACTCTCTCTATTTAAGCCCAGTTTTTAATGAAGCGACGAGGATAACTGCATCGTCCGAAAGCGCTATCGATTACATTTTTTCAAATTTTAATAACATTATAACAAATAAATATATTATTCACAATGGCATATCTGACCACTCTGCACAGGTAATTTCATTTCCCATAACAGATGAAAACAAGTACACATCGTATAAAAGTCGATCATTTTCAAACAAAAACATTATGTTGTTTAAGAATTATCTTGCAACAGAAGACTGGCATGATATTACAAACCCTATTAGAGCCGTTGATACAAAATTTAGCATATTTAACAACATACTTCTATATTACTATGATCTCAGTTTTAAACTTATTACAAAAACAAAACATAATTTTTGCAAAACAAAAAATTGGATAACACCAGGTTTAAAAGTATCGGCATCAAATCTTAAAGATTTATTTATTAAGAAAAATCAGGGGTTAATTACGCTAAACTATTATAACACATACAAAAAAATTTATCGACGTACTATCAGACAGGCTAAGCAAATGTATTACAACAATCAAATACTGCACTCTGACAATAGATCAAAAATCGTATGGAATATTATAAGTTCATCACTAAAAAACTTTAAATCGCAAATAAATGAAAATAGAGTTGTAAATGAAGTTGAAATAGTAGATAAGAAAGAAATAGCCAATGCATATAACAATTTCTTTGTAAATTTGCCAAAAAATATAAAAAATAATAAAAAAAATGATACCAATATTGAAAACCATACATATAGATCCAATTTCACAGAGAAAACAATTTTTCTAGAGGCAGTCACTGAATCTGAGGTTATTAGCATATTAAATGACTTAAAAAACACAAACTCTACTGGTCCAGATCAATTCTCTACCTCAATTATAAAAAAATGTGCAGTCCAGCTAGCTAAGCCGCTATGTCATATAGCCAATATTTGTATCTCCGAGGGTTGCTTTCCAAGCATGTTCAAAATCTCTAAAGTTATTACACTATATAAAAAGGGAGATCAAAAATTACTTGCCAACTATCGTCCAATTTCGCTCTTGTCAGTGTTTTCTAAGGTGATTGAAAAAATTCTAGCTAAAAGAATTACAAAATTTTTAGAAACCAATAATCTCTTAGCAAACACTCAACATGGATTTAGGCATAAAAAATCGACAATGTCAGCCTTACTGAATATCTTGGATATCATTTATAAACAACTGGACAAAAATAACAAAGTGGTGGCTCTTTTTGTAGATTTATCAAAAGCCTTTGATTGCGTAGACCATGAAGTTCTGTTGAAAAAAATAGAACTCTATGGCCTGCGTGGTAAATGCAACGATTTACTAAGATCATATCTAACTAATCGAAAGCAGTTTGTTAACTATCTTGGTCAAAATTCGGATGAGCTTGCAGTAGACGTTGGGGTTCCTCAGGGAAGTGTTTTGGGTCCATTGTTATTTTTATTATATTGCAACGATATAGATGAATATCTGTCTATATCTCATTGCGAGTTTGCGGACGATATGACACTGATTGCATACAATAAAGAACAGGATGATGTAAACCAACAGCTAAATAGCAACTTACTAGCTTTATTTAATTATCTTAGTAGTATTCATTTAAATATAAACCAAGAAAAAACACATATCCTACAGTTTCACCCACTTACTGCCAATTATACGAGCAGCCCCCTAATTAAGTTGAATGGTAAATCTATTGAACAAAAAACAAGTTTTAAACTACTTGGACTGCACATAGATTTATCACTAACATGGCGAGACCATGTAAATTATGTATGCAAAAAATGTGCAAGTACTTGTTTTGCATTAAAAAGGCTTTCCACCATTACTAATAAAAATATCACAAAGACCTTTTATTACTCCAATTTCGAATCTGTTATGAGATATGGAATTATCGCATACGGATGCTCATCAGCAGCAAATAGAGTTTTCCTAATGCAAAAAAGAGCGATTCGCTGTATGTTTGGGTTGAAATATCGAGAGTCATGTAAACAAATTTTTATCAGAGAACAAATACTCACTTTCCCTTGTATATATATATATTTTAAATTTTAAAATTTGTGAAACAGAATATATCGAGTTTTAACTTACAAAATAACTATCACAATTATAATACCAGACATGGTGAAAATTTGCAATATGATATACACAGATTACAACTATATAAGTCAAGTCCATACTATATTGGTGCCAAATTATATAACAAACTACCAATGAGTGTTAAAAATGTTAGTTTAAACAAATTTACTTCTTATGTCAGAAAACTACTATTATCCAATGCTTTTTACTCTGTCAACGAATATCTTTTTCATGTTTTTTAACTAATTATTTTACTGTAATCCTTTTCCTTTTAATTTTAAGTCAACTGAACAAGTGTTCATTAGACTTACCCTATATCGTGTACTATGATCTCTTGGGTTAATAAATGTATTATTATTATTATTATTATTATCATGTTTACGGCTTTTGTATATTACTGTTTTGTATGGAGCATGTAAGTCAAATAGATTTTCTAAGGAATTGTTAAAAAATTGAACCTTATTATTTATATTCGGTGTCATATACATATAATTCCAGTCAATTAGTTGAGCATCCTGCTCGAAGCTGTTTAGATCAAAATTACTGTAGTCCCTAATAGTTTTTACAATTGGAGAACTTGATGAGTCATAGGTCATATTTACGATACAAAAATTAGATAATGGTCTGAAAGGCTGCACTCAATAACACCCGCCTCTTTAATAGATAACTCATTATTAACAATTATTAAGTCAATTAGGGAGTGTGAATCATTTGAAACCCTTGTAGGGTAGGATCTTTAATCAGTTGACATAATAAAAGGTCGTTAAGTAAATGGGACAACATCACGCTCGATTTAGACAATTCTAACATATTAATGTTGAAATCACCCAGAATCATGATGCTATTGTAACCACTGAAATTTAGATATCGAACTGCATTTTCTAATTCCGATAAGTGCTCATATGGCAAATTGGGAGGCCTGTATACGGCACCCACAGCCAATTTAAAGTGCCCAATACTAACCTCTAGCCATAATTGCTCTAATACTGTTGTTTCTTCTACAGGTTCTATAATTTTACATTTGAAGCTAGACAATACAAAAACAGCTAAGCCTCCTCCTCTTGTCTCTCTATCTTTGCGATAGGTATCGTACCCCAGTATCATAATAGATCTTGATTCTATGTCGCTATTGAGCCATGTTTCAGACAAGACGAATATATTAAACTTATGATATTCCAACAACAACTTAATATTGTCTAAATGTTATTTGTGGCATTATCTTAATTTTTTTTCTCCTTCTTCAATTCTTTGGGACTTCCTGCCACATGTATATTTTCTTTCTAAGCGGTGCTATGGGAATCTACAAAATATATCACAATTAACCAGTATGTTACTGGCAAAAAACCTCTACGCCTGTGACGTTTACGTCAAAGGATCAGTTAAAGGTTGGACATGTGGCAGGAAGTCCCAAAGAATTGAAGGAGAGAAAAAAAAAACAACTTAATGTCATTAAATTTGTTTAGCATAGATCTAATGTTAAGGTGGCCTATCTTAAAACTGTTAAAAGAACTTTTTTTTGAGGTGTGTTTTAGTTCGGGTTTACTATTCATAAAAAATCACCTTGACTATAGTCTCTAAATTTTCTAAAATCAAAACGCTTCAAACCTATATTACGTGGCCAAAAGTCCGGGCTATACATCCCTTTTGTCAAAGGGTGCGCTAACAACGAAGCATTTGTTTTGCTTATCGTTGGTAGAGAGCTCCTGCACATCAATCTGAACTTTATCAAAACCTGGCTTTTTGTGTATATATTGTTTAATATTATCGGCCTTGGATATTCGTTTAGATCTGTATACGTAAATCCATACTTTTTTTTCTATACCAGCAAAACCACTGAGATTTTCTTCTTCTAGCGAATCACCTGTCCCTAAGTTTTTCTTTGATCTTTTATCCATATTATTATTCCCTCGTTTGTTTCTTCTTCTTTGGTACTGGAAACCATTTTCGTTTTCTGTTTGTTTCTCCAAATTTATATTTTCATTTCCATAACCGCTAGAGGTTGGTTGTACATTGCTGCCAGAAGTTGGGTTTTTAGATTTATTCAAGTTAATATAGCTTTGCATGATTGTAGTTTGTTTATTTTCTAATTCCCTTACATTGTTTTCATTTATGTTCCTTACTACTGCACTGGAGTAGCTTTTTTGTTCTGATTCAGTCTGCTTTTTAGAAGTGATTTGACCATCCTTTTGATTAGTATAATTTTTTTGCGTTTTTACTATTTTATCTATAATTTTTTGTTGATTGTCTTCAATCATTAAATTCGAAGTTTTTTGCTGCTTAGTATTTACTTGGATATTTTCATGCATATTGAAATTTTTGTTATTGAATTGAGTAAAATAATTCTGTAATTCCATATTTATTATTTCCTTTACTTTGTTTAGGTAAACTTCTTGCTCTCTGAGATTTCCCACAGTGCTTGAGTTTTCTCTGTGCGATTTTAGTTCAGCTTCCAAGGTAAATATTTTGTCTTTTAATAACTTATTATTGTCTTTCAGTTCCTGATTGAGGTCAATTAGTATTTTATTTTCAAATTTTAACGTTTCAATAAGGGCATCGTGTACCATTTCGGCTTCTTGATCTTCGTTGGGATCAGAGGTTATATTGTCTGTGATGTTATTTCCAAGTTTTTGATTGTTGCAACATAACTTTCTGGTTGAACAGCTCTTGTGAAAGACTTTCTCACAGTTTGCACATTTAACTTTTTTAATAACTCTTTTATCACAATAAAAACACAGAACATCTAACTGTGTGGCTGGACACTCAGCCATCTTGGTAGCAGATATAAAATCGTTCGATGCATCGTTGGAGAGACTATTCTTTTTAGAATGAATTGGAAGGTATTTAAGACTTCTTTTAAAGTTACAACAAGATAAAGAAAGAGATGTCAAAACCAAACTTTTTACTGTCGATATCTAAAAAAGGGATCCAGATCCAGTAAAAGACGCAGAATGTAAATTTCCATTCCATTATCTAAAAATCTGAAGAAATTCTTGGATACGTAAAATAAGGAGAAGAACGGAAGTGCATAGACCACAGTCCGATATTTCGAATAGTTCTTGGGATATTGACGTGAAAAATTGGAGGAGGATGCGATGAGTATATCGAATTCGATGTTTCACCATTGATATTTCAGAAACGAATGGAAATATAGAATAGAAATAGAAATAGATTTATTTCATCAGATACATATATACAACAGAGATTGTATAACATATTTGAAGAGACACGTCACAACAAGCATTAAAATATACTTCACAAGAAAAAGTAGAATAGTAATAAGCCTAGCAACTAACAGTATAAATATATATGTAGATACAATGCAAAGGACTATGTGGAGAAAATATCATTAAGTGTGTAACAATTTTTTTCTATTAAGGGCGCCATGTTCGCAAAAGAGAACAACCTCAACAACATCATAGAAAAGGGTAGTCGTTAACCAACTGTTACGTGGTGGTACCTAGCGGGCAGCGGACGAATCATTTATTATAGACGCTTATTCGTGAAAATTGGATAAGGAATCCTATAAAATAATTCAGTTGTAAACATGACTTCGCTTGAGCAATCCAAATAACAAGTGTTCAAAATCGAAATAATGTAAACAACAAAAACATCTACCTGCTTCTAACCGCATGCCGATCTCCTTTCCCCCCTTCCATATCGAAACCCTTGGGTCGAAACATATTTCTCATTACTTTACTGGATTATAGGTCAAAGGTACATTTGAATGTTATTCTGGATCCAGAAGAGCTTTATGTGAAATATTGGCATTTACCTATAATTATTATATTATTACATATATCTATTATATTACAATTTATTTATAATATCTACTGTAATAAGACTCGAATAAAAATATACAGGGTGGACCGTCTAAAGGGAATAGATAATGGAAAAAAATTTTTTTTCGCTCAAATTTAAAATTTCCACGTTTCATGTCATTGTAAAAAAGGGAAATTGACAATTTTCCACTACTATAATACTTCCACTCCACTATGTGGATGCACAACTAAAAATGTGACTGATGGCAATAATATTTGGCATATAGTTAACAGAATTGTCACCTTTTATTTAATATTGAATATTTACTGTCGGATGACCACTCTGTATATTTTCTTGGCCAAAAGTTATGAGGTTTTCTTTGTAATAATAGTGATAACTACATTCCGATTATTATTCTCATATGTCGTTTCGTAATTAATAATTTTTTTAGAACGACCGCCCTGTATAAATAAAGTTCCATTACAGATTTTTTTTTCCTTAAAAAATCCCCTTGAAAACCATTAAAAAATTTTAAAATGTAAAAAAATATATACTGAAAGAAACCCCAGTATTTCAAACATTTTTATTGGACTACGGTTTAGAGCAATTATTTTTATGAAATCTAATAAGATGGCGATGGTCAAGAGAGAGACATCCTATAGATAAATATTTACTATTTTTGGCAAAACTTTTTTACCTGGTTACATATTTTTAAAAATGAAAACTCCCTAAAAAAATATCGGTCGCCTCTATGGGATAGTAGTAAGATAGAAACTCATCAAGCCACTTTAATTTTTACAAACTAATATGTTCATATCGTGTACAATAGATAAAGATAAACGAAAAAAATCAGTAATATTGACATATTTGACCTTAAATTCAAGGTAAAAAATTAAGATAATAGAATGAGACACAATACAAGTTACTACACTATATAGTATTTGTAAATTTATTTGAATAATAAATATTATGAAAATTTCATAAATTATATAATGTAAACTAGGTGCACATACTTTAATGGGGAAGATGCAAAAATTTTAAAAATGTTTTAATTATTTTGTCATAATAGTATTATACCACCTTATAAACTTTTTAAATTTTATCAAATTTGAAAAAAATTTATAAATAATAAACTGAAAAAAGGAAAAAAAAAATTTAAATGAAAATTGTTTAGAACTGCACAAAATGATTAAATCCAAAGTTTCATGAAATTTAAGACATTGTTTCTATAATTTTCAGAATACGCAAAAGGCAAAAATAAATTTACAAATTACATCTCAATTACTTGACATTAGTAAAATTTACGAATAAAAAATGCTTAATATGATTTTTTCATTTTTTCAGTACATATAGTCATAAGTAGATCTTAAAACATGAGTAAAATTTGATTCAAATCGGGAAAAATTAAAGTTAAAGTTTACACTATAATAAAAAAAATCACAAAAGAGGATTCTTAAATATATGAAATTTGAATTATAATGTAACGAAAACCATGTGACTGAGAACAGTACAATGTTGACCTATATTATGGATGACTGACGTCAGTTAGTTGCACATAGCTTCAATTACTTGTTCTACGGCTACCTCAAAAACATGCTTTTGTACAGAGTTTATTGTAATAACACTCGTACCACAACTCGTAAGAAATTTGCATTATTTTGCACTTTCGCACAATATGCTATATATTCTAAATAATTATTATAACCCATCACTTTTGACAAAACATAAAAAAAAGAGGATACGATTGAGCATATTGTTCTTTTCGTCGATCAATCTGTCATCTGTGAAATCGTGCTTGTCACTGAATAGTAAAACCTTCTGTTCTGTACTGAAGATGTGTGAGGGCCAGTGTTGCCAATGCAAATGTTTTAAATTACCCCGTAATCTAATTCAAAATGCTCCGTTTCGCTCCCACATACGTTCAAATTCCTCTCAATAATCCTCGCACAAGCAGGGCCGTCGAGAGAAAATTGGGGCCCAGGGGGTTGCAACATACAACTCCCACCAATCTTCGATAAAAATTTCGAACAATAGGGGGTCGCATCCATAATATAAAAATTTCAAAGAGCGGAGGCGGGGGCTTTCCTCAGAATTGGATAATTTTCTCGACCAAAATTTTGAAGAGCAAGGGGGGGGGCGTATTCCTTGAAACTGAAGCACCCCCACCCCCCTCGCGGCAGGCCTGCCCACAAGCCGAACACACACCAAGTTTGTGTATTCTCAGTAGCACATTACATGTGTAACATTGTTGCCGAACATTATTTATAAACCTATTAAAGATTGTCGCTACCTACTTTAAGCTTGAAATGCTCCCATTGCTCCCCAAATAAATTTCGCTCCGCCTATAAATGAAATGCTCACAAAGTGAGCGTTTTCGCTCACATTGGCAACACTGGACTGAGGGCCGGTTTATCAATGCGTGGATAAGTAGTGTCATCCTATAGTGAAATAACAGTTTGTTAATATTATTATTATCAATTATTACAACGGCAACAGTTACTGTCAACCACCATAATTTAACCTCTCAAACAATAGTGAAATATCTAGGCATAAGCTTAGATCAAAAGCTAAACTTCAACCACCACACCAAATCCATAAAAAAGAGGTGTATCTCTAGAAGCAAACACTTTCGCTGCATGACCTACAAAAATAAGGGAATCAGCAAAAAGACAGCAGCACACATATACAAATCGATATGCAGACCAATGTTAGACTACAGCCATCCAATCTACTTCAATGCCAGAAAACCAGCAATAAACAACATCCATGTTGCAGAAACATCATCGCTCAGAGCCATCACTAAATATCGACACCCAAGAAATCCCTTGCACAACCCACCAAACACTCTTCTTTATCAAATAATTAATACAGAGCCAATTCCACAGAGACTATTTAAACTATCCACTAAGTTCGCCAAGAATGACCACAACGTAGAAATACTTCAACCTCTGTGCAAAACAAGAAACCATGAAAGACCCAGCAGCAGGAAGTTTCCGGACAAAACCCTGTGGGAACACATTCGTGAAATAAGGACCACATGATAAAAAGTCAATAATAATTGTAACATTGTAACATATTTACCTGATTTTTCTTTTTTTTTCTTTCACATGCTATTTAAATTTTGCTGTCTGTTATCCATACTTATTACAAAATTTATTATATTATTGTTAAAAAAAGGCTGAAGGACTTCGGTCAATGGCCATTTGGGTTTTTACTCAATAAAGTACTTTTATTATTATTATATTACAACGAAATGTCATGTTTTTTCATAAAATAGTTTTATAAATTAGCGCTAACAGATCGATAGAATTGAAATATTAATTCTTGTAATCGATAGAATCTGAAACATGAAAAATCGAATAAATGCCGGAGCGAATGCTTGTTTCACGAATACAACAAGTATAGTTAGTTACCTTCGGTAAGTCAGTAAAGAAATGGGATCTCACGACTCTACCGCACAAGGTTTTTAGCTCATCAGATTTCTTTACTTCTCGAACATTTACCAAAACAGTTTATCCTAAGAGCGGTTGCATTCAATATAAGTGTAAACAGACAACCATTTTTTTGTCCATGTTAAAATAATATATTTTTACCGTAATTCATCCAAAACAACAAAGAAATTTACATGAGTGCACGAAAACATAAACCTTTAGAACTTAAGAAATGTTTAAAATCAAGAATAAATGTGAAATTTTACTTTTTTAGAGTGGATGTTTTAAAAAAATAACTGTGGGGAATAATTATTATTACCGATTGATTATATCAATTTATTAGATCTATTTTATTGATTTTTTTTGTCCACCTTGTATAAAAATATAAAATTCAGATAACCGCCTTTTTTTGTTGCGTCATCTATGAGACAGTAACCGAACTAAGACAACAACTTTTAGCTGAAGAAATCTTATAAAATTCCATTCTATTCTAAATAAATATGTCAGAATATCAGTAAACATGTGAAAAGTGCACCGCAAAATTTAATTCGAGTTTTCTAGTATATGAAGGGTCTAATGAGACTTTTTCTTGTTTCATAATAGGGGTGAATGTTTAAGTTAGGACTTGTCTGTATTGGTTTTCCCTATTTTTGATTTTAAGTAGTGCAAAATAATTATTGAAGTGGCGAGCTGATATCGTTTCTAAGGTACATGTTAAGCATTTCTTTTATCTATGAAAATATTACTTTTTAACAATATAAAAACACACGTTTCCTAAGTTAAAGATTCTAGTTTCCGTGTATGTGCAACTTTCATAAATATGACCCATACTTTTTAAAATACCTCGCTTTAAAATCATGTGAATATACCCACAATTTAGCACATAAATATGGCCACCTTAAGTGTTGTTTGAGAGATCTTTTGAAAACATGTTGATTGGCAGATTCCTTAATTTCTGCAGGTAGAAAGTTGAATAGTCTGCAGCCATTGTATATAATGCTCCTTTGATATAAGGAGGTTGAATGAGCATCAGGTTGAAGTTCAAACTTATGACGAGTATCATGGTCATGGGGAGTTATATTTTACATCCTGTAGGTAAAAATTTAAATCATTTGCAAAAATTAGAAACAACGTAGGGCCTAGAATTGATCCCTGAGGGACACCAGTTAATATATTTCGACTTGAACTTGTTTTGCCATTTGGCAGGCAAACTTTCTGAGTGCGCTCCTGAAGGTATGTTTTAAACAACTGTAGGTTTACGCCCCTAATGCCATACCTAAAGAGTTTTGCTAATAATAGTTCATGGTCTACATTATCAAATGCCTTACTGAAATCTATAAAGAGCCCTAGAGCCGGAATCTTATTGTCAATTGCTCTAGAAATTTCCGAGACAAAATTGGTAATGGCTGTATCAGTATTTTTGTTTTTAGTATAACCATGTTGGCTTGGCGAAATTATTTTATGTGTATAAAGGTATATAGTTAATTGATCATTTATTGCAATTTCGAGGACATTTGAGAGACTGGAGAGAAGGCTTATAGGTCTGTAATTAGCGATACTGATTGGGTTGCCTTTCTTATATGAAGGATTTACAATTGCAAGCTTAAGTTTCGATGGAAAAATACCTTCTTGAAATATTAAATTGATTATAAATGCTAGGGGTTTGCAAATCAGATACTTACACTTTTTTAGAAGATTGTTGGATATATTGTCAAAACCGCTAGAATTAGAGCTTTTTAATTTATTAATTATTTTAATGATATCAGAGTCTACTAATGGAGCTAGAAACAGGGAGTTGTTTTTTATTGGTACATTGGATTCCAGAAATGCCACATCGTTATTAGTACTTGGGAATGGACCAGTAGTAAAATGTTGATTGAATCTGTTTGCCAGATTTGTGCCAGTTAACCTAATATTGTTATCAATAATTTCTATTTCGTGATAGGGATGTTTTTTATTTTGCAAATTAGATATTATTTGCCACATCTGTTTTTGTCTGTTTTCAGCTTGACTGATTTGTCTATCATAGTATAGCCTCCTTGCAATTTTTAATTTGCTATTATAAGTTTGATGGGTTTCATTCCGTAGCCTAATGAACTGAGGATACCTGTTTGAAAGATCAGTGTATACTTATTGATAGTTGATGTTTAAGCATTACTATTTCATCGTTTATCCAATGGTCATGATTAATATCATCATTATCAGCAACAGAGAATTTTCGCAAAGGAAAATTTATATCAAAGTGACACATAAATGTATTAAAAAAATTATCAAATGCTCTCTCTGTAGAAGTAGAGTTATATATATCATACCAATTTTCATTGTTCAAGATCCGAAGAAAGTTTGTAGTGTTATCTGAATTGAAACACCGTTTATATATTGTTCTTCTGATCGATTTTTCCTTGTTTACATGAATTATCAGTGTTTGAGCTAAGTGATCAGATAAGTTCAGATCAACAATATCGGCTAGAAAATTGTCAAATTTGTCATTTAGTAGCATGTTATCGATGCAAGTACTAGAGTTATTCGAAATTCACGTCGGTTCTTTTATTTCAAACTGAAAACCATTACAATCCAAGATATCTTTGAACAATATTACATTATTCTCATTTGATAAGAAGTTTAAGTTGAAGTCACCAACTATCAGTATCTTTTTATTGGGATTTAAGTAATCAAGCAAGTCGTGAAATGAATCAAGAAACATCTGAATATTACTTGATGGGGGCCTATAAATAGCAGCAATATACATATTTAAGTTTTCAAGTTCTATTGCACAACATTCAATAATACCCTCGACTGAAATTTTGCTACAAGAAACCTCCTTATATTTTGGAGCATTTTTCTCTTTTATATAAATTGCAGAGCCACCATGTAGCATTTTTTTACGGCAAAAACTTGCAGCTAAATTATAGTTACTTAAATGAATAGTTTTTAGTTCATCAATGTTTTTCCAATGCTCAGTTATAACCAGAATGTCAATATTTAAGTTTTTTATGGACACTTCTAAAGGCAATATTTTGTTGGAGATACACTGAATGTTTTGATGCAGAATTGAAAATCTATAGTCATTATTTTTACCATTAGTAGTACCTATGCTCGTTGCGGTAAGATCTGCGGTGGTCGCTATTGTATGTCGATCCAGAGGTGTAGTTAATATTGCGCCTTGCTTCGTACCGAAAGAACCGTTTTACTTCAACTTCTTCAGGCCAGTTTGAGGGATTCAGAAGGTCATCAAGGAGATCAGCTCTTGCTTCTACTTTATAGCTAGCATAGTCACCAGATTTTACCGCTAGCTTTTCAATCCTAAATATTTCCGAGCTACCAAATGTTGTTTCTAAGTATTCCCTTAGATCCTCTTCAGTAAGTTGATCACCCAATCTTCTGACTTGGATATTAGTTTTTGGATAAAGTTTAGCAGCTGTTAATTTAGTATTTGCATTTTTTTTAGTGCCAATAACTGGGCAGCCTTTTTGTTATCGCCATTTCTTGGTTTACTAGATAAATTTGGTTTCATATGGTTGGCCTTTCTGGATGTTTGTATATTATTTTCCATATTAGAGGTAATACTGTTGGCTATTTCATCAGGTTTTGTTGAGGACCTTAAGTTAGTTCTCTTATTAGAATCATTTATCACCATAGGAACATTACTGGAAGTTGATGAATTTTCTTTCATTAAATTTCTAAGGGATGATATTTTCTAACTGACCTTACTAGCGCATATAATTTATCACAAATTGTTTCATGCCCCACACGTAATAACTCAATATTAGATCATGTGTATGTAACAAATAGAGAGTTTGTAATCGAAACGATCATAGAGGAAGCAAGTAAGTTTATCTCGGAAAGTGGCAAAGCATTAACTGACCACAATTTAATAAACTGTTACATTACATTTCCAAAAGTCTCAAAAATTTCATCTCATAAGATAATACGCAACCTAAGTAACCTAGACAATAACCATGATTTTCAACAATTTGCAAGGGCATTACCTTGGGACGATGTGCTGAAAGAATCAAATCTAGACAGAAAAGTGAATTTATTTAACAGTCAAATAATAGACATCTACGACAGCTTCGCTCCAGAAAAAAGAATCAAAAAGAGGAATAAACCAGCCTGGCTAACTGGAACGATAAAATTTATGATGGATTTGAGAAATAAAGCGCTATCAGACTATCATCTAAACAGAACACCAGCAAAATGGATCTATTACAAGGATTTGAAAAATTTGGTAACGATATCAATAAGAAAAGAAAAAATTGCTTACGCAAAGTATTTAGAAAGTCGAATAACTAATGACTCAAAAACAGCTTGGAAGGGTTTAAAATCATTTGGCCTAAACAACAGACGCTCTGAAATCCCACATAGCACTTTTTCAGCAGATGACGTCAATGATTATTTTCTTTCTTCAAGTAACATAAAGATGGATATTGAGAAGAAACAGGCAACAATAGACCATTATGCAAATAGGACCTTTAAGGACATAAGAGAACCTTTCTCCTTAATGCAAATAAGCATGGATGATATGGTAAGATACATAAGTGAAATAAAAACGAATGCTACCGGATCTGATAAAATTTCTATAAAAATGTTGATTCTAATTCTTCCATATTGTGGAACTGCATTACTAGATATCATAAATACGTCAATCGCTAAGGGTTTATTCCCAAACAGTTGGAAGACTGGTATCATATTACCATTGCCAAAAACAAAAGACCCTAAAACACTGAAAGATCTAAGGCCTATTTGTATACTGCCAGCAGTATCAAAAGTTGCAGAGAAAGCTGTTTGTCATCAATTAAAGGACTACATGAAAAGCCAAGAAATAACACCAAAATTCCAGTCAGGTTATAGAAAAAGGCATAGTACTTCCACAGCATTAATGAAAGTCTGTGATGACATTACCAGAGCAATGGATAATTCAGAAGGTGTTTTATTAGTAATGCTAGATTTCAGTAAAGCTTTTGATACCATTTCTCCAGATATTTTACTAGCAAAAATGAAATATTATGGTTTTGATCAAAACACAATAAACTGGTTTTCCACATATCTGCATAACAGAAAACAGTTGGTGCATATGACAACTGAAGATGAATTAGATATTTCAGAGACAAAACTTGTAAGAAATGGAGTACCGCAAGGGTCAACTCTAGGCCCAATATTGTTTATTTTATATACAGCAGACCTTTGCAATATCCTAGAATCAGTAAATCACCAGTGTTATGCAGATGACTATCAACTTTATAAATATTTCAATGCATCAAGTGTCGATGAATGTGTGGAGACGATAATCAGAAATATTACCTCCATCAGTTCTTACAGCGAAAATCAAAGTTTAAAACTAAATGTGGATAAAACCAAAGCTATTGTATTTGGTACCAAAAATTTGTGTGTTGCAGTGGAAAATCTAGTTACACTTCAAATTGGACCTACTGAAGTGCATCTGGAAAAGAATGTTAAGAACTTAGGACTTATAATGGACGTCAATTTAAATTTTACTGCTCATGTAAATAGTGTTTGTCAGAAATGTTATTACATTCTGTATAATCTGTACAAGTTTAAGGATGTTTTCCCAAATAATTTAAAACTAAAATTATGTGAGAGTCTCGTTTTACCAAATATTGACTATTGTTTAATAGTATATGCCCCTTATTTAACGAATAATGATTTACAAAAACTACAAAAAATACAAAATAATTGTGTGCGATATTCACTGAATGTATCAAGACGAGAACACATTACACCATTTCTATGTAAAATAGGCTGGTTAAAAATTGAATATAGGTTTAGATATCTGCTAACAATAGAAATACATAATATTTTATCAACTCAAACGCCATCATACCTTTATGAAAAAATTGTATGGAGGAATAATATACATAATGTTAGTACCAGAAATTCAAACCAAATAGAAATATTTAAACACACCACGGAAAAGTTTAAAGCTAGCTATTCTTACCTTGTATCCAAATTATACAATGATGTACCTGATTCTTTGAAAATGTGTTCACTTTTTACATTTAAAAACAAGTTAAAACTCATGTACCTGAACAACCAAAAAGGAACCCTTAATTATAAATAATTTTTATCTATTAACAATATTTATATACTTATTTTTATTGATTGATTCATATATATTAAAATATGGGTTGAGAATTAAAAACAGCTTCTACGCTGATCTCCGCCTTTTTGTGATATTTTCGCTATTTTATTTTCTTGTGTTAATTGTGAACATATACTGTTGTATATTCTGTGTTTATATTTTAATTTTATGTATTTAATGTCACAAATAAAGTCTGTTTTGAATATTTGAATTTGAATTTGAATTTCTTTATCCATAAGTGTGAGTCTAGCTTCAAATTAATCTGTAAGAGTGCTTAGCAGTTTTTCAGATAAAGTATTTTCTTCAAACGTCCTATTTGTTGGAGCAGCTAATTTTGAGTTACCCGTAGTGAGAAATCTCACCAATTCAATATTGCTTTCCTTTAAATTAGTAATTGCATTAGTAAGTGAATCAAATTTAGCATCCAGGTATTCATTGTTGGAGAGAGAAGATAGGCTGTTAATCTCTGATGGTAATTCTTCTCTTATTGCATCTGATATAATTTGTCTGATGTCTTGATTATAAGTTATTGGATTTGCTTTACAGTTTGGGCACCAAAATATTAATACTTTGGAAGATTTCATTGTGACAGCTCTATATTCAGTAGCAGATAATTTTGCACAAGCCTGGCATAATTTGGAGTAATATTTGTCACATGTGACTAGTGGGTCTTCCTTGAATTCAGTACATTTACAATTACCACAATTCATGTTTTAAAGTCCGGTTCTGTTTAAGTTTTTATGTATTAAGATTAGATTTGTTGTTTATCAGCACTAATTTTTTTTGTAGCTTCTTGATGATAGGTTTTTTTTAATGCTTGTTGGACTTATTATTACTTGCTTTAAGTTTATTTATTTAATTAATTGTTTTATCACCTATTTGGCAAGAAGCAGCTGCAACAAAAATGTGCAAACTGTTAGAGATGCTGTTGACTAATGGTGACGAGATCAGGGCCTTAGAGTTACTTTTTCCACAAGAAAAGTCTATTTATAAAGGAGTACAACTAACACACTACTAAACTCACTGAATTTCTTTTTTTTTTTCCTTCAGGTTTACGCCAGTTTTCGTTCAATTTTTTATAAAATATATTTCTCTTAAAGTCAAGCCTCCATTCGAGGAGAAATTACATAACATAAAACTCGACGGTGTCACCAGCAGAATAAGATTTCGGCCATACTTCAGATTCGCGAGCTCACATCAAGAACCGTTGAAGCTACCAACTTGTTCTTTACGCCATTTGATTTGTCTTTGAATTTTATATAAGTAAATTCTCTCCTAATGCTGTATCCTGCACGAAAAGAAAATTATCACACATAGAACAGGACCGTGCCACGGCAAAGTAGGATATCCAGCTTAAGAAAACTTCAACTGGATAAATCTTGAGAAATAATGCAGATAGAAAATCGACCTAATACATGCATGGAAAAAGCATCCTTTTTAGAATTTGCTGAATATGAAGAAAGTAGAGTTATTCTTTTATTAAGTTACAGCACGATAAAAGTATAGTTGTCAAAATCGAATCAAGTCCCAACTTTCATTCGTCGATATGTAGAAAACGGATCCAGATATCGACTTACAGTCTATACCACTCAATTTGCTTCATCACTTTATATACCCATGAGTTTTTGATTATTTTGTTATTCAATAAAATGTTTAATTTCCGGAAAAATAATATATTTTTTAATATCGCATTTCAAAAACACGAAACATGTTATCTCCATCCGGTTATCTAAAAATTTGAAAAACTTCACGAATACGTGGGATACGGATAAGAATCTAACTGCCTGAGTCAGAGTTGAGTATCTCGAATAGTCTTCGAGATATTGACCCGAGAATGGCTGAGAGTATCAAATTCGAAGTTTCGCAATATATAACTCCAAAATCCGAGATGATACGAACTTACGAAAACGCTTATCAATTTTCCATTCAATTTTATACATAAGTAATTTTTCTTAAGTTCGAACCTCAATCAGAACCAAAGTTATCAACTTCCCAGTTCATATCTCAAGGACGGTGGGGGATATGAACTTACGATTTACAGAAAGCGATTTCACGCTTAATTTTTCATCAAGAAAGTTTTTCTCAATATCTCACGATGAACAAAAACTATCGAATAGAAATCGCGACCACGTCATGGCCAAATAGGAAATCGCGCGTAGGTCAAATTCAACTGAACATATCTCAAGAAATAATGTAGACAGAAGAGCGCTCGATGCATCGTTGGAAAGAGCATCCTTATTCGATATAACTGAATACTAACAAAGAGAGTTAAATATTATATTTAGAAAGTTACAGCACGATAATCCAAGTGTCAAAATCCTACGAAGTCCCAATTTTCCATATCTCGAAAACAGATCCAGATATTGTCCAGCGTTCCACACTACTCGATTTGTTTCGTCATCTTACATATCCGTGATTTTTTCAGATTCTTCCTAAAATGTTAAAAAAGACCTCTGGACATGTCAAATCGGAAGGACCCAAAAAATTCTGAAAAGAATTGTGGATAAGGAGAAGAATCGAACTACGCAGACAAGAGATCGACATCTTTTCTGTTCTTGAGATATAGATGTGAGAATGGAAAAGGTGGCTGCGATGAAAATATCGAACCCGACGTCTTACTATCCGTGTATCAGAAACGGCTGAATATATGAATTTCCGGTTTGCGCCAATAGATTTTTTTTGTTTAATTTTGTACTGATATGACTTCTCTTAGTGTCGAACCTCTATCAGAACCAAAGTTACAGAATATAGAATTCTACCATGTTACCGCACCGGTAGAATAGGATTTCGTTCTTAACTCAACTTCGCCAGTTTATATCTCAAGAACGGTTGGAGATATGAATTTCCGAGTTTGCAATAGTTTGCTAATTTGAGGGTTTAATCTATTTATAATCTATATATAGTCAGTATCTCCTCCTATATATATGCCGCTTATAAGTTTTTTTTGTTTATTGTCCCTCTATTTACTGGTATGTGATAGTAGTTGCTCCTTAGATCCCTGGTTCTTTTGTCCGCATCTCTTCCGCCTCCTGGCATTATCATTATTTTTATTATTTTTTTCGGTTTATCCGTTGCAGGATAGGGTTTCTGTGCTTTCCAACAGATTCTACGCGGTAGCCGCGCCGGCGATAATTGCAGCCGCTCCCTGTGTGTTATTTTTATTATTATTATTATCAACTAAATGTACAAATATTTGCTGATTTATGAAATATTATTTTATTGCATGTATTTCTGAGTATCATAATTACTGTAGTACAATATATGTATAGCATTAATTCTTTGTCAATTTTGACTTTAAATTTGCTCCTAAAATAGCATTACATATAAGCTCCTGTTATAAAAGTACCATTTTTGGCCCTGAATATTAAAAAAACGATATAAACAGAAAACATAATAAAACGTATCAATAATGCAGCTATTAGTCATTATTTTCCATTATTTTTATATTTGTTCTGGACAATGATTTTGATCTCCGCCAATCTTTGTTTTCATTTATTTATTTATTTATTTATTTAATACATTTGTCCAACAGTACAAAAGAACCAATTACAGGACAAGAAAGCAACAAAATACAAAAATATATATATATAAATACATAGCTTCTTACATATCAGTAGTTTAAAGTGTTATGAATGTAGTGCAGTGTATCACCCCTCATGTGCACAAAGAATTAGTAGTTCTACATTTAAATGTTGTAAACCAGAAACAAAAATAAAAACCAAGCCTTCCACGAGCACAATGGGAGAACCACAAAACCACAAAAGGGTTTCAACATTAAAAAATGTCGCCTGCAACACATTGAGAATAAAGGACTCCGCAGTTTTTTATAGTAAGAATAGGTTTCAGTCGATTGTTCTGAAACTTGGGGAAAATATTCTCCCTTGATTAAAATTCTCTCTGACCACCAGTCCGACCGAATTGTGAGCATCTTCGAAGGTCTGCGTAAATGTTCCATAAAAATTCTGAAAATATTCATGCTCATTTCTTGAATAAAAATAAGCATCTTTTGTCTCTTGGCATTTTTTTCAAAGTGCTTCCTTCTCCCGGAAAAAAATAACAAACAAACAAAAACATTTTTTGTATTTTTTTACGGGAAAAGGAAGCACTTTGAAGATAAACACCAAGAGACAAAAGATGCTTATTTTTGTTCAAAGAACACGCCTACCGGTTTTCAGAATTTCTTAGACAAAAATAATTTCTACCAAGAATTTCCCTAAAATTTTATTTTTTTCTACTTCAGAAAAATCCCAAAATATTCAGGCAAGTTCTTTAGGTAAAAATAATCAGCTTATGCCCCTTCAACTTTTTCTTCAAAGTGCTTCCTTGTCCCGTAAAAACATTTAAAAAAAATTATTTTTTTCTGTTTTATTTTTTTCCGGGAGAAGGAAGCACTTTGAAAAAAAAACACCAAGAAACAAAAGATGTTTATTTTCTCTAAAAAATGAGTCTGAATATTTTTTAATAATTTTTATGGAACATTTAAGCAGACCTTCGCAGATGTTCACAGTTTCAATCGTCTCTAGGTCAAAAATCGAATTCGGCCAAAGGGAATTTTAATCAGGGGGCCCAGGACAATATTTTTCCCAAGTTTCATAACTATCGACTGGTCCTTTATATATTTCAGCAGGCGACTTAAGCCGACATATATCAAAATTTGATGCAATTTATCTGGAGATAGCTCGGAATCTATGTCGCCTCTATAGGTTGATACTAATGCATTGATCATTGCAGTGCACTGATTATTAGCTTGTTTTGCATCCTCATACTCTTTTTCCAAATTTTCTTTATTTTCAGATTCTTTTTCTATTTGTTCATCATTGCCAGATTCACTAGAATCGTTTCCTAATGGTTCTTCCTGTTCGCAGTCCTCATCACTGGTTTCAAACTCAAAATTTTCTCAGTTATTTTCTCGGGTTTTCTAGATTGTTTGTCTCAGGTTCTTAAATTTTCGCATCATCATTATCAGTAGATTTATTTTCATTAATGTGAAATATACCGAAAAGCTGATTCGTCATCTGGCACGTGCTGACTGCCGAAACTTAAATAGTAACGTCTGAGGAATTGCCAAATTGGTCTGTTAATTGATTGCATCTTTTTTTAATACACTGAAAAAATATGTTCAGTGAATGAAAGTTCATTGAGAATTTATGAATCTGTTTATTGATATAATGTATATGTTCATTAATACAATGTACACATTTATTGTTACTATGTAAACGTACATTATTATAATAAACGGATTCATCACTTTTCAGTCGATGAACCGATTCATTAATATTACGAACATATTTTTTTCAGTGTGATACAGTGAATAAAGATTAAAAAAATGAATATTCAAGAATATTCAAACACGATAAACACAAACTATAAGTTCCTATAGACCTCTACATTGAAATATGAAAAAAATTGAAATGCAAAGGAAAAACTATAAAATGATTTCAAGTTCAAATGATATAAAATGTAAATAAACGTCAAATGTTCGTGAACACATTCTCGCATGAACCATTCTTATTTTGTCATTTTTGTTGCAATTGAGATCTGATGAGGATGATATGGAAAAGGGAAGAAATGTATTTCATGATAGTTGTAAATATCATTATTGCTATCAGTAAAGCGAAAATAAATAACGACATAACAAAGAAATACAATTTTTACATCGCTTTTTTACCTCAATAAATTGGGAAATGGGGGCCCCTGGAAAAGTGGGGCCCTAGGCGCGCGCCTAGTGCGCCTCTGACTACCAACAAGAGCAAATCAAAACAAAGTATTTTTAGTAAATGCTCCTTTTGATAAAAAAGATGAAATGTATCAACCAAACTTCTGGCCTAATGGAACAGCAGTCAAACGTTTCGACTTTAACAAACAAAGAAACCACAACCAGAAAAATGATTTTTTATAGACTTGCCAGCACCTGAGATAAGTAACATGCAACATAATCGCAAATTCAAAAATAAAACAAATATCGAAGAAAAAACTAAGGGATTCCTAACCAATCTCCCAATTCCTCCGGAAAATAAAAAAAGAAGAGAAGAGAAACCCTTACGTATTTTGCATTTAAATATTCAGAGTATAAGAAATAAAACAAATGAGCTCGAAACATATCTCGCTGACAAGGAACCTAACTGTGAAGTTTTATGTGTAAGCGAACATTGGTTACGAGAAACTGAACAAGAGTATCTTAAAATTGGAGATTTTAGTGTGGCAAGCCATTTTTCTAGAACTAAATTTACACATGGTGGCACTCAATACTAATAAAAAAATCTTTAGATTTTTATCCCCTCACAAATTTAAATAAACTATCCACAGAAAAACACTGTGAAATAGCAGCGGCTAAAATAATAAAGTGTAATACTGTAATCCTAAGTATATATCGATCTCCTCTAGGAGACTTCAATATTTTTATAGATACTCTTGAGAAAGCACTAAACAATATTAATACTAACAATGAAATAATCATCTGTGGTGATTTCAACGTTAAGTTTAATACAGAGGACCCTCTAAATATAATATTAATTGATCTTTTAAAAACTTTTGGATTAGAGCAAACTATCAAAGAAAATACAAGGGAAAATAATTGCATCGATAACATCTTTATAAAGGACCCCGCACGGAACATATGGAAATTGGCCTCTGGTTAAAGTGTTTGATACTCGGGGGTATTATCCAAATATCGATGTTGATCAAAAGTCTCTATGGGCTCAAGGTCGGAAATTGGAGGGTTTTCCAGATATCGGGGGTGTAAAGGGGGATGCTCATTTCTTGTGGGAAGTGACCCCCGCTCCAGTAAAATTCGCTGGAATCGACATATGTTTTTCCTCTTGACCTCCTGATAAAAATTCTCAGTGGCACAAGTTTGAAAAATGGACAGTTTTCTAGATACGGGGGGTGCAAAGCGGGGCGGCGTTCATTTCCTTTATAGGAAGTGACCCCCAGTGAAATTCACTGGAATCGACATATGTTGTTCCTCTCGACCTCCTGATCAAAATTCTCATGGGCACAAGGCCGGTACATGCACAGTTTTCCAGATATCGGGGGTTGCAAAGTCGACTTTGAACCCCCGATATCGAAAAAATTGTGCATTTACAACAACAGCATCACAGAATATTACAATAAATCTCGGAAGCGCACAAAAAAAACAACAGGCCTCTAAGGCGGATAGAGAAGAAGAAGAAGAACTAAAAGGTACTTCAATCAAAGAAAATGACAGTCTAGTAAACAAACATAATCAAAATGAGTGGCGCCAGTCAAAACATCACAGAAAAATAAACAAAAACAAAATCGCAATTGGGGCTCCAGGGATAGGAACGGCGATGACCAGATTAAAGACAGTTGATCGACTAAGTTGGATTTATTTGTCAAATTTAGATAAAGATACCACCACAGAGGACATACTCGCCTGCCTTGACGGTAAATACGAGGATAAATATGTGTGCCAGAAACTCGTCAGAAACTACAATACGAGAGTCGCTTCCTTTAAACTGGGAGTACCCACGCACATGGAGAAAGAAGTCAAATCTTTAGATTTCTGGGTAGCAGGAACTTTTGTGGATAGCTATCACTTCAAGAGGCAGAAATCAGACAATCCAAATCAACCTGAAAATTTTCAAATACCGCAAGAACAGCAGAAACTATAAACAGCTGCAAAAACGGGGACACTATCATTGGAAATTCCAAAACAAAGTATAGCATTATACATCACAACTTACAGTCTATAGGAAATTGCATCGATGAGTTACAAATGCTGTTAGATGAGCATGAAGAATGTCAATTTTTATGCGTCTCAGAACACTGGAAATCGGAAACACAATTAAAATCCTACAATATCTCTGGATTTAACCTAGCCTCTTTCTATTGTAGACAAGAGGGGCTACATGGAGGGACAGCAATATACTGTAGAAATGGTATAAATTGGAAGACAAGAAACGACCTGGTAGTGCTCTCAGAAGATAGTGTATTTGAATGTGCCACGATAGAAGTACAGCTACAAAAAACCAAAATTATTGTGATATCAGTGTACCGGACACCAACGGCTTCTATAGAGGGATTTCTCGCAAAAATGGATGACTTATTAACAAAAATATTTGACGAAAGTACTGTGATATTCATCGCAGGTGACTTTAATATTGATATAAAAAAAGAATATGAAAAGTCTACACTTGACTTTCTGTCTTTTCTGAGCTCTTTTAATGTATATCCATCCATTAAAAACTATGCACGGGTAAGCAGGACAAGCAAAAGCTGTATAGATAACATTTATACAAATTGTAAATCATACACGGCAGAAATAATAGACAGTCATATATCAGATCATACAGCGCAAAAAATTGTTTTCTGTACTGATGATCATTCAAATCGTGGAACCAATTTCACTAGTAGAATATTTAATAAGGAAAATAAAAATATTTTTAAGCAAATTTTGGCAGAGCAGGATTGGCAAAATGTCTTTAGCCAGAATGAAAGTGATGTTAACAAACAATGGGAAAATTTCATGCAAACCCTACTACCCATTTTCAACCAATGCTTTCCACTAAAACGTATAAGAGGAAATAGAAACAAAAAACACAAATACTACAAAACACCAGAAATTACTGAGTGTAAAATACAGCTCGACCTACTGTTAGTGCTAAGCAGGGCAGAGGATGGGTACAAGGAGGCATACAGTATGATAAAACGCAGGTATAACCAATTGCTAATTGATTCGAGAAAACAATGCTATAAACATCAGATACAGGAGAGTGATAATAAATCGAAAAGTGTGTGGAAAATTGTAAATAGAATCAAAGGCAATGAAAACAAGACAAATAACAAAAATCAATTGCCAGGGGACCCTGAAACAGTAAGTAACAATTTTAATAATTACGTCATAAATGCTGCTCCTAAAATACTTCAAAATTTACCGAAAATAAAATTTTCAACAAATCTTAATTCAAATAAAAATTCTATCTTTATCAATCCGGTAACTACAGAAGAGGTAATAGATATTATCGCCAGCTTAAAAAACAAAATGAGTGCAGGGCACGATGAAATACCGAGTAGTATTATAAAATTCTGCGCACTTGAACTGAGCGCTCCCTTATGTTTCATTATAAACAACTCTTTCAAGTATGGTATATTTCCAGAAAAATTAAAGTTAGCATTGGTTAAACCCGTATATAAAAAGGGAGATCCAGAAGTAGAAGAAAATTACAGACCCATAAGTTTGTTACCATCACTTTCAAAAGTTTTTGAGATAGCAATGGCGAACAGACTACTAAATTTCTTCCATGCAAATAAACTGTTCAATGACTGTCAACATGGCTATCTGAGGGGTAGGTCAGTGGAGACAGCACTGTACGACTTTATGAATAAAATAATTCATAGTCTGGAACAAAAGAATATAGTTTTGGGAATGTTTCTTGACTTGTCGAAAGCATTCGATAGTCTGGACCACTCTATCATGCTAGAAAAATTAAAACTATATGGTATCAGAGGAATTACACTGAAATGGATCTGCTCTTACCTCACGGATCGCCATCAAAAGGTAGTGATTGAAAGAGATCAAAAAAAATATTTGTCTGAGAGTAAACAAATCAGCATCGGAATTCCACAGGGCAGTATCATGGGTCCATTGCTTTTTATTATTTATATAAATGACCTCGCCTGTGCACTCTCAGGTGAGACTTCAAATCTAATAAATTATGCCGATGACACAAACCTTCTAATAGAAGCTGAGACATTTCCGGATTTAGTAACCCTAGGAGATATCTCACTAACTAGTACCAATGACTGGTTTCAAATAAACAGGCTTTTATTAAATACAGACAAAACAAATTTTATATGTTTCAGGACTAAACAAAGTAGAGCAGATATACCAGGCTCGGCAATGCTGCAGACCCAAAATGTAACCTTATCGCAAGATACTAAATTCCTTGGTATTTATATTGACCAACACTTGTGCTGGTCAAAAGAAATTCAGCATGTATGCAACAAACTAAACTCTGTCAGTTACACGTTCAGAGTGATTAAAAAGTATCTGGAACCAGATGTGCTTAAAACAATATACTATGCAAACTTTCAATCAGTTTTAAGATTCGGAATAATTTTTTGGGGAGGAAGTAAAGATGTAAACAAAGTCTTCATCATACAGAAACGTATTATAAGATTACTCACGGGATTAAATACTAGGGAGTCATGTAGAGGTAAATTCCGGGAACTAAATATCATAACGGTACCTGGTCTATATGTGTATGAGTGCCTATTATTTCTGTTTAAAAACAAACCAAAATTTGCTAAATATGAAATTACACATAACCATAACACGAGATCTCTATGCTACAATTTTCCACAGCATCGCCTTACTCTCTCTGAGAGAACCCCTGCTTACTCGTGTATAAAGTTTTATAACAAACTGCCCGCAAATGTAAAGGAGATAACCTCATTTAAGGATTTTAAAAAACAAGTTTTTAATATTATTTTAGCTCTTGAGCCATATAGCGAGAAGGAATTTTTAAACGCAACCTAAAGTTATATGCTACTATTTATTTGTTCTTTTATTTCTTATAATCAAGTTGTTTTTAAAACAAAATTTTAATTAATGATTTTACTGTTTGAAATAACTTAAATATATATTGACGCCTTTCACTCAATTAGTTTTAAAATATTTTATAAGACTGATTTTCATGAAATAAAGTGTATTATTATTATTATTATTATTATTATTATCTAGAAAACTGTCCATTTTTCAAACTTGTGCCACTGAGAATTTTTGATCAGGAGGTCGAGAGGAATGACATATCGATTCCAGTGAATTTTACTGGAGCCATTATTTCCTGACCAGTCAAGCCCTCTTTAAATACCCCATGTGGTCATTCTTAATTTGGCGCCAAATATAGTAATTTCATTCAAATAGAACCCTTAAGATTATCTGAGGTAACAAATTCTCAATTTATTTTTATTATTTTTATTCAAATGTAGAATACAACTATTACTTATATTTGGCGGTTTTATAATGAATGCGATTATAATACATATTAAACAAGCTAACCATTATACTCTTCGGCAATTTACTACACCTGTTATATAATTGTTGCACATTCTATAGGACACTCTTCGCAGTTTTTTTGTAAATGATAGCTAACACTAACTTACTGCCCGAATTTCAATACAATCGGACTTCTCGTTCTTAAGTTATCGTGCTTACAAGAAACGTTACGGATGGACAAACAGACAGACGGATGGACAGACAGACGGACAGACATTTTGAAAGTTGTTCAGAATTCGATCACCAACACAGTGATATGAAATTTTTTTCTCTACGAGCAATATTACCGGTTTTAGAAATGTGCCGATCTCTGACTCTCCGTTTTGTATTTGCGAAGAGTATAATAATTGATAAACACAAAAGTCCTCTAAAAGTTAATTATTTTTTAAGACTAATTTAATATAGGTTATCATTTTCATTATTAAATTTGTTTTTGATAAGTGTTTTGTAGATAGATAGATAGATAGATAGATAGATAGATAGATAGTTTATTTGTTTTCAACATATACATATATACATAAAAAAACAAAACATACATACGTATACGAAAAAAAAATGCGTCAAATACAAAGTTAAATGTATATAAAAAAAAAGACACTAGACAGAAAAAAATTCGTTCAATGTGTAACAGTTTCTTTCCAACAAATAATTTTTAAGTTTCCCTTTAAAAATGTAAGAGTTCGATAATTCCCTGAACACGTAATTTTTCCAATTTTTTCCGATCCTCCGTTTCTGAAATATTCGCGGTTAAAGTGAGGGGTCCATACATTGAATCGAATATTAAGTTAGGAGGTATTGGATAAAATTTCACTATCAGTTTTCCAGGAAAATATTTTATATTATATTGCTGGTTTTATCCTCAAAAAAATGTTGGCTAAGAATTCATGCCCACATTGACAAAAAATTTTAATAACAAATGGGCATGACGATCATAATTTTAACTATTCGGTAAAATAAATATAGACGATTATGCAAGTTTTACTAAATTTGTATCGAGAGGTAAATTATATTTTCCTTCTCCAGTAGTGTTTGAAATTTTAAAATATTGCGAAAAAGCTTTCAGAGCGGAAATTACCCATCCCACATCCCACCCAGTTAGCATTTCGGAAGACCTACATGAAGTGCAAATTATTATAAATATATTGCAAATGCATATTATTATGCTGATATAAGAATAGTAAACACATGCAAAAGACAACAATGCAAATTGTAGGAGCTGAAAAATTATCAGTAAGACAAAAACTGCACAAAACTGATATTTTATCAAGTTTAGATTAATTTAGCGTATATTTATCATTGTAATAATATGTATGTAGGTAGACAAGTAGACATTAAAATTTTAATAAGTACTATGTAATACGTACAATTTAAAATTCTGTGTTAAATGTATAAAAAATCGATTGTAATTTAAAAATATCCACATTTATATGTAAGGCCGAGTTAAAAAAAATTTTAATATGTAAATCCTATTATTCAATAGACGATTTTTTTAATAATACCACCTCATAATGTTTGATATGTTTGTATGTCTTTATTGTATGTATCTATATTTATTGTTGTATGTTTGTATCACTCTGTGACATATAATTGTTTATACTTTATTTGTTTCAATTACTAATTAAGTACTATATTTTACTTATCTTACCTGACGATCCCATAATGTTGAAATACTTGTATATTGTAACATTTAAGAGGAGTAATAAACATTATTATTATTATTATTATGACACGTACATTTCTTTATTGTTTATTTATATTCAAATAATATAAACCTACCAAAAAACGAGATATTTCATTATTTTAAGTTTACTTTAATTGACCTGGCATTCAACAGGTATTACTTTTATTATAAATATACGCTACTTATACTTAAAAACGAATTTACAATATTTTAAGTTTACTTTAGCCGACTGTCAACTCGGCATTCGGCAAGTATTAAGTACTTTTATTGTAAGTATATGGTACTTAAAATTAACCTTGCATTATTTTCAGTTTAATTTAATTGAGTCATAATATTACTATTATGAATATTACCTATAATATTCATTTTAGCGAACACAGTCGCATTTGCAAATGAGGCCCTTATGTGTTAGACAAGGCTAGCTGACCCCTCCGCAGCATCCGCACCGCTCTAACACAGGGTGTCATTTTCACGTAACGATGTCAGCGTTCCAGTCTTCCCTTCCACTTCGTTGGGTAATACCTAACATCTGAACAGTATTTGTGATTTGCAAAGAGAAATTGTTGCTCAGAGCATACACAGATCTTTGCGACTTAAATAGTACGCACTGGGTTTTATTCTGGTTTATCAGTAAACAATTTTTCTGAGCCCACATTGTAATCATATCGTACACTCTATATGCAAGTATCATAAGAACTTCCACACTTTCAGCTGTTAACAAGACATTAGTGTCATCAGCATATTGAACAGTTGTTGGACGTTGGAGATATATTTCTGAGATAGTAATTCAGGTCATTTACGAAAATTACAAAAAGTGTGGGGCCCAAGATTGAGCCTTGAGGTACTACGGCTGATATGTTGCATGCGGAACTAATTTTGCCATTTGGCAATTGAACCTTTTGAGTACGCCCATGTAGATACGATTTAAGCAAATCTAAGGTTACACCTCTAAGACCATATCTAAACAATTTTGCAAGTAATAATTCATGATCAACATTATCAAATGCCTTTGTGAAATCTATAAAAAGGCCAAGGGCAGGCAATTTGCTATCAATGGCTTTAAATATTTCAGAAACAAAGTTTGTCACAGCAAAATCAGTGTTTTTATTTTTTATATATCCATATTGGTTTGGATGAATAATTTTGTATGTATAAAGATATATAGTCAACTGATCATTTATTGCAACTTCAAGAACTTTGGAGAAACTTGAAAGAAGACTAATAGGTCTATAATTGGAAATTGTGGTTATGTTGCCCTTTTTATGTAGTGGGTTTACAATTGCTAATTTAAGCTTAGAGGGAAAAGTCCCTTGTTGAAACATCAGGTTGACTATAAATGCTAGAGGATCACAAATGAGATGCTTACACTTTTTCAAAATATTATTAGACATATTGTCAAAACCGCTAGAATTTGAGCATTTTAATTTGCCTATAATTTCAGTAATGTCAGAGGCCACAAGTGGTGACCAAAATAAAGAGTTATTTTTCATTGACACATTTGATTCCAAAAATACTAAATCGTTAATACTGGGTTGTGGAGCAGTAGTGAAATACTGGTTAAATCTATTTGCCAAGTCTGTATCAGTCAACACTGCATTGCTGATTTCAATACTGGCCACATAAGTTTTGAACTGCGCTTTTTTTGTCTATTTATCTTGTTGACAGGCCACGTCTGTATTTTGTAAAGTTTTCTTAATGATACTATTAAACCAATTAGTTGGTTTTTGATCGTAGGACACTCATTCAAACCAAACTTTATATTAAATTTACACACAATATGGATATTAATATTATATCGCCTATTCCCAGATAACACAAGATATTCTTGGAATGATACTAAATTCTGCTTAGAAAATATCTTTTGACCAAACACTTAAAATATTTTAGAATGATTCTAGATATATCTAATTATTCTAAAGTTAATAACTGAATATTTTCCAAATAATATTTCCGTAATAATTATAGTAATATTCTTGAATTATTTTTAGGGAATAATTTTGATATAATGTCAATAAGATATTCTAAGAATAATTTTCATGAATATATTCTGAAAAAATTATTCTAAAAATATTTTTCGGAAATATTTTAGTTATATCTCAAATCAGTTAGTCATAGATTATTTTTTCATAATAATCTCCGTACAAGCATTTTATTCCTATTCTTAGAATAATTTGAAAAAATAATAATGCAAATGATACTTTTCAAAGATATTCACAAAAGATATTCCTAGTATATGTCATTAATATATTTATAGAATAATTTCAAAAAATAAATATTACAAAGAATATGTTAAAGATATTTCCTGAAAATATTCCAGGCATATGTTAATTACTTACTCCTAGAATAATTGAGAGAAAATAAAAATCAGAAAAATTATTTTAAAGACATGTAAAAAAATATTCTTAGCATAATCGCAATCACTTATTCCCAGAATAATTTTTTGAAAAAGATTTAAGTGTTGGAAATATTCCTGAACTATAGCAAATTAACCATAGCAGCACAAACTATTGGACCGTACAGTCCAATGTATAATGTCTGTCACAGCCCCATATTTGATTGTCCGGAATATAGAAACAAGGCAATTAAGTTAATTATTTTATTGCCTATATACCCTTTCTGCACATGCACAGGTTTATTCTTGTTTCTTAAAATACCTACATCAAGTCTATATAGACTTTATTTGTTTCTGCATGTGCAATTAATATTTGAAACAGCGCGCGTCCTGATCTGTCACTCACGAAATACGGGCGCTGACACCCGATCATCGCATCGGCGACATTGCAACATAAGTAGAACGTAGTGAAGAGTGAGACAGCGAGACATCTAAAATAGCGAATGGAATGACATATAAAACGTGTTGTGTGCATTTGTTTGGTTTTGTTATATTTCCAGATTCTTCATTGGCATAAAAATAAGTAAAGCACAATAAATAATGCATGGAGATCACTATAACATTAGTACATAAGTATTGTATATAGTCATGTAAACAACTAATATTTTCTATTTCTTTTGATAAACTTGTGTCCTGTAGCACCATATTACTAACATAACCTCACATTTTACGGTTTTATAATAAGTTTATCCTCATTCTTAATGTTTTTATCCACATTTCTAGATTGGGTCTAATACAACATTAATCGACTCTCAAATATTATACAGAGAATTTTGTATATTGTTGATTTTAGGAAATGTACTCAGTTATTTACAGGTTGGCAAAACAAATTTATTCTGTATGAGAGTATATAAATATTACACTGGGCCCAATCTAGAATACGTATAAAAACTTTAAAAATGTGGACAAATTTACAAAAACGTAAAATTTGAGGTTGTAGTCATATGGCGCTACTACTCTATTGCCATAAGTCAAAGGCCGCATTTTTGATAGTAGGTAATTTTAAGGATCAGTAAACACCACCTAAAAGGATACGTCCTTAGTACCCGAGAGAGGTAGGAAAAAATAAAAATTACCTTAAAAACAGTTAGTTTTCAGTTAGGAATAGGTATTGTGAAATTGAAGAATTTTATCGAAGAATGTTTCAAATAATAGTGATCGATAGAGTGTAAAATTTTACAATAAAAAGTGTTGAGGCATTTGTTACTTATCTCTAGTAGGACATATGTAAAACACGTTCAAAAGGGTTTGTGCATAACAGCATGGATAATTCTTATACCTTTAAAAATTCATTATGCATTGAAAACATATTTTTTAATAACTTTGTTTAAATGACATCTACAGAAATAACACTATGGTATTCAGATAAACAAAATTTTTTTCCCTTATTTTTATTGTCGTTAACATTAATATTTTTCAACGTGCGTTTGTTTTAGGTTCAAGACATTTGAAACATTTTCTTAACTTAATATTCGCCAAATCTTTGTTGAAAAATATGTTTTCGTTTTGCTTTGAAAATGTAGTGATACTTAAACTTTGACTTTTCCTATTAGATGTAGGTAAAAAATGCTTTAACACTTTACGATGTAAAATTTTAGACTCTGCCACTTTTGTCTGAAACTATTTTTTAGGTTTTTGGTGCATGTTTATTTTTTTCTTTTGCCAACATAGTCGACATCATCCGGAGAATAATTAAGGCTGTTAATTTTGGTCGTGGTGCAAAGAAGGTAGTCATAGAACTTTCAAAATATTCATCAGTCTGTCCGACCGTTACGTTTCCTTTAAACATAATAACTTAGGGGGAAGCTAATTGTGTTAAAAGTTGGATGGTAATTTAGTATTAGTGAGAGAAAGAATTTTATTGTTTTGTTTTTAAATTGATAATTTATTCATAGGTGCAGTTAGGAAGAGATTTCCTGAGGCAACCGATTTGGAATCCAACAGATGATTTCTCTCTATTTGCCAGAAATAAAGGACATATATGAAGGCAGAGGTGTTAGATAGTTTAGATTGATTTTGTACATATTTGTTTTATTAAAGTGGTTTTAAAATATCTGTCCTATGTATATATTTCCTGACCTATACCTAAATACTAAATAATAATTAAAATGTTCTTATAATATACAGATGAAAATGTTTAAACATATTTATAAATTATCTTTGAAATATCCCAAATATTTTAAGTATTCTACCTATGCAAGAAGAAATTATTCTCAAAAGTTATTCACAGGTTTTATTAAAATAATAATTATATAATATCTTAACAGAATATTTTGTGTATATTTTTAAAATTTTTCTTTAAATATCCATCAAATTTTATTCCATAGATATTTTAACGTTAATCTATTAAAATATTCACTGAACAAAAAAAGTGTCCCATTCTGTTATTTCTAGAATATTCTATAAAAAATATTTATATTTTCAGAACATTCTGTGCATAAGTCAATATCCTTTAAATATATTTTGAGAATAATTTATAAATATTTGTGTGTTATTTGGGTTAGCATAAATTACTTTTAAAGAAATGTAATCTAGTTTTCTGCATTTGGTTTCTTCGTATATAATAGTATATTCGCAATTTAAAGGAGGAATTTTGGTACACAATTAGAAAACACAAGATTAATTGTAAGAGTACTCTTCTCTGTTAAAACATTCTGGATATATTATATATAACCTTTTATAATATGGATGACTTACACATTATGGGGCAATATTTCAGTAGCATATAATTTGGGAGAAAATGGCACTAAAAGTACGTACATGTTTTTTTCCTAGGGGGCCTTCTTTCGGAACTAATCAACCTTAAAAGTTAAATTTTGAAGGTTTCTGTTGATAGCGTCCAAATTGCTTTGTCGATTGTAATGTTTGGACAGTACAAGTGTAGTAGGTATAATGAGTATCTGATTTAGAGATGTCATATTTTGTCTCGGAAGTCCGGGGTTGAACACCCCTAATGCTTATTTATCCTAAATGTTGATATAAATTAATTTATTAATTCATTACTAAATGAATGCCAATGTCAAATTTTACAAATATTAAATGATTACATAGAAACTAAACATTATTTCTTAAGAAAACCACAAACTTATTAATTTAAGAAAAAACACTGTAGAATTGCGTGTAATAGTGTTTTTTGACATAGGTAATAAATTTATCATCTCGTGAACATGCTGGCATGAATTTTACGTAGGAACTTGCTGCGAGTAATTTAGAAGACAATTATCTTTATCAGAAACGCTTCCTAACAATTCTTCCAAATAGAAAAATGTCAGTTTTTGTGACACACTACTAAAATAAATTTTGATCAAAAATGGGTGGCATTATTCGTGTCTAACAGAAGCATCATTCTAGAAAACTATTTTATGTCAAAATTTAGGGGTTCAACTCGTTAGGGATGTCCTACTCTTGGCTTTCTAGATAAGATGCGAAAGATACCATACCGTTGAATAAAAATTACCTACTTACTATCCATACTCTGCTAGTTTTATTACAATGGGTAAAGCGGTTAGGAAGCGACCGGCAAAGAAGCTCTTTAAAATTGAACCTTCAAGGGAATAGCACCCAGGAAGGAGACTACCTAAGAAAAAAATATAGGTATTTTTATACGCTCCAGAAGTAATGCCGCATACTACTTTTACACCCTGTATATAAGAGACCATCTAATATTAATATTCGCTTTACTTTTAATAATGGAAACTAAATATTACTAAGCAGAATTAAATATTTAAATCATATAGTATGATTATATCTCTGCTCATTTATTTCTTTCTCGCAGATAACTATAGTATTGTAATAGATTTGGAAGAATCAAATATATTTTTCTCAATTAAATCTATTATTCTTATATATTAATTTAGTTTGGAAGAACAAATACGGTGGAAATAAATCATTCCATTTCGTCAGTTAATTAAATATTTTTGTATATTCTTGTTATAACATTGCATTCAATATAATAAAAAATATTAGATATTTCTTAAATTGAAAAATTTAACGCTTCTTATGCATGTCCAGCCTCTCATATTCTCAGTGTGACGAATTACCCAGTTCAAATTCTGACGTAGGTCGGTAAAAGTTATAAGAAACCTAACAGATTGAAGCAGTAAACTAGGCAACATTGTTGGATGCCACAATGCTATGGTTTATTAAAGTTTTACATAGAGAGGGGTGCCACACTGTTAAAACGTCTTTTATATACGACCATTACTCATCATGGTGTGAGAGTATAAAACGGGTGCTAGAATTACATTCATTAACATGGGTGCCTCTTGGCAAATAAACAAGTATGTATACATATATATATATATATATATGAAATGTTCATCACCATCCCTCACAAATAAATTCGGTCGTCAACACCCTCATAACAAGATCCCTCAGACTAACTGACAGCCACAACAGACAAACTGAATTGCACACATTAGAACACGCACTCCTACAAAACGGCTACGACAGAAACCATATAAGACGAACCATAAATAAAGCACAGAACCCATCCCAAACACAACATCCGGACACATCCCTACCTGAACACAAAACCTTCCTACCTTACATCAAAGGTGTCACAGACCGAATCTCCAAAGTCCTAAAAGCAAACAACATAAAAACAATATTCACAACACAACAGACTATTTCCAACCTTATCAAGTCCCCAAAAGACCAAGTCCCTAATGACTCCCATGGCGTTTACGAAATACCTTGCTCCGACTGTCCCCAAACTTACATTGGACAAACAAACAGACGCATTAACAACAGGGTATACGAACATCGCTTAGCGGTCAGAAAAACTGATCCTACCTCATCCTTAGCCCAACACCGTCTCCAGACTGGACATAACATAGACTTTGACAACACAAAAACAATAGCACCTATATATTCCCTAAAAACACGAACGATCCGCGAAGCAATTGAAATCGAGAAGCGTCCTAATTGTTTAAACAAAAGGGACGACAGTCTTCGACTTCCAACTGCTTGGAAATCACTAATAACTCCACTAACTATACAACCCTTACCAAGACCACACAGCGACCCTCCTACCATGCGCAACCGTTCTGCACCAGTGCTCGCCACACCCACCAACCCTACTATAAATACCTCACCCCAACCCACAACTCGTCGGTTCTCTCTAAGAACTGAGATTGAGATCTTAGAGACGAACCACGGTTCGACCTGGGGAGTAGGCAGATTGAGGCCCCGGACTCGAACCATTCCTTACACTTCCTAGACTAGACCTCCCATATCCCATACATTATCGATTCTTCTTCCCCCCCTTTCTCTTGAAAATGGCTCCAAAGTGGGAGCCGAAACGAATATATATATTAAAATTAAATATTTCTGTCAATCACCTCTGTGAATCCTTATTTTCATAAGGATAATAAACCAAACTGCAAATAATTGTAGTATGTCGTCGAGAGGATAAAATAAATTTAAAGAATGGTAACGTACGTTCTATTTGATATTGATATAGAAAATAATGAGTATTTAATTTTTTAGCTATCGTATGTTCGTCTCACTTTGAATCAAGTTGTTTTGAATATTCTTTAAAACAACAATTACTGAATTACACGCCGAAAAATGAGAGAAACTTGAAAGCTGACTCTGTGCCTACTCTAGGTCTTCCCAGAAAACGACAAATTATTCATGAAAATTCAGAAAGATCAGTTAGACTAGCGAAAAGAAGACGATTTAATAATGTTAATGAAATGTTGATAACATCTGAAACAACAATAAACTTAAATATTTCAGACCCAGAAATAAATAATGAATTGGTAGTTACCCAAGAGACAGACTTAGTCAAGGAGCCATTGGACATATCTTGCACGTAAGTTGTTTTCTTGTATATTTGTTAAAGGAACTCGTCTAACGTTAAAATGTTTACCCCTTCTGCTTCCTCATAACTGTGTAGAAATAGTTTCGACAAAAAATAATTGAAAATTGACTTAACAAACTAGTAGAAAATCTAATTAGTAAAATATTTTAGGAATGAACAAACCCAAATTAAGGACCTTCAGCAAAAGCTTTTCACTTTGGAAAAAGAAAACGCAAGATTAACAAACAACTTGAAAATATCCGAAAAAGAGATAATATATGTGAAGACCATGATGGGAAAATTATTTACACCTAGCCAGGTAAAAAGAATATTAGATCCTGAAAATAAAAAATTGCGATGGTCGCCTGAAGATATAGCGTCTGCAATATCCTTGCGCAGCGTAGGCCCTAAAGCCTATCGTTATTTAAGATCACATGACTACCCTTTGCCTGCACTATCTACTCTGCGCAAATGGGCTGCCTCATTTTCTGTTAATCCAGGTATCTTAAAAGACGTAATTACTTTGATGGAAAAAAAATCCCGCCAAATAAAAGACATTGAAAAATTATGCATTCTGTCATTCGATGAGATATATGTATCTAATAGATTAGATATAGATAAGAAACAACAGCAGAAAATAGGCTCACATAAAAGGTGCCAGACAGTAATGGCTCGAGGTCTTACTGGTAAGTGGAAGCAACCTGTTTATTACGATTTCAACCAACCAATGACTAAGGATATATTAAACTCTATAATTTCTAGACTTCATGAAGTTGGTTTCACAGTTGTTGGCATTGTAAGCGATACTAGCAATACAGGGATTTGGTCCAAAATAAATGTTGGACACGAAAAGGAATGCTTTTTCCATCATCCAAGCGATAATACATTAAAAGTGTTTGTATTTGCTGATGTGCCGCATCTTATAAAGCTTCTACGCAATTATTTACTAGATGATGGTCTCTGGGTGCAGAACACCCTAATTGAGAAGACTTGCTAGAAGTATCTACGACAGAACTAACATATTAGCTTACAAAACTACGAAGTATCATTTTGAATTGAGAGGTTCAGAGAGACAAAGAGTTAAATCTGCCGTTCAAATATTTTCTAATTCTGTGTCAAAAGCAATAGAATATTGTGGCAGAAATGGTTTCATGCCACCCAAAGCGCCCTGGAAAGAGGCTGCAGTCTCTTTTAATGAATAATTGGTTTGACCTGTTAAACTCGCAGTCAAAATATGTAGCAAATTGCCCAACAAGAAATGCCTTTGGTACCGATTTGACGAATCAGAAAAAACTACTAAAAGAAGTATCAGATCAAATTGGCAATATGATTGTTGGACAACATAAGTCTCTGATTCCTTTTCAGAAAGGGATATTATTGACAAATAAAGCAGTGGAGGAATTGTATGATTATCTTCATACAAAATATAAATTAGAATATATTCTAACGTCAAAATTAAATCAGGATGTTGTCGAAAATTTTTTTTCATATATAAGAGGTATGGGAGCTACCAACGATCATCCGCACCCTCTAGATTTTAAATATCGCCTTAGATGATTTATACAAAATACGAATACAGAAGAACAAGGTGAAAAATGTTTATTGACTCCTTTGAATTGTAACGAACATGAAGAAACAGACAATTTTTCCAGAATTTTGGCTGAAGAAAATTGTTTGACTGGAAATATGCTTACAAATTTATCAAAAAATTCAGTAATTGGCTCAAATGTTGTTGAAGAAGAGAAAGAGATTTGCATTCCATATTCATTCATTGAACCACAATATCACGAAATCAATATGCCAGAAACTGAAGCTATGATTGAAAGTTTACAGTTACTGGACAATTTCGAAAATAAAGAAAACATTAATTGTGAGGCTCTTAAATATATAGCAGGATCCGTAGCTTATAAGTTTAGAAATAAATACAAGCATTTAGGAACCAAAACTAATGAACTGGTCCCATTAACTGAAACAAATGACTGGGTTCATTTAATTTCTAGAGGTGGGCTTTTAACTCCCAGTAATGAATTACTTCAAGCTGCAGAAATACTGGACTCGGAGTTTAATTTGATACATGGTACTTCGCTCTCTAACGAGAAGAAACTCTTTACATCTCTAGCTGAGCGAACTATGGACAAATTAAAAAACCACATTGATGTACCGTATGAGGTTATTTATTGTTTAAGTCGCACAAGGATATACAGATTACGAGATCTTAATCAGAAAATCAGTTTTAAAAATTGTAAAAGGAGGCAAAAAAATGACAAAGTTTACAAATTGTAAGAAAAATAAAAATATATTCAATATTACCTAAATGTTGTAGGTATATTTAATTATTTATCAAATTGTTGATTTGGAAAATATTATACTTCTTTAGTTTACGTATTTGCAATACGAACGTATATTTTTTATTATTTAATTTACTTCATATGTCTTTTGTTTGACTATAAACTTTTTGTATACTTTTTATATGTACTTTTTATAATCAGAAAAAGCACTCGCAGATTGCCAGTCTTGTTGGATTTGTCATGTACAAAGGTTTTAAAATATAACAATTATTTTACGTTTTAAATTATTATTTATTTAACCCAGTATTTCCCTGGAATACCTCACAGTGGCGACGAGGATTAAAAGCATTTCGAGTTAAGTGTTGAACCCAGAAAAGTTCTAAGAATATTGTGTCCAGTGAACTCGGAAAAGTCGTTTAAAATGGCGAACAATCCATCATATTGTGGACAATTAAGGGAATTTAGTGCTCAAAATAGTGACTGGGTAATTTACAAAAGGAGACTAGATAATTATTTTCTAGTAAATACCATTCAAGATGATGGCAAAAAAAGGGCTATACTACTCAACGCTCTGGACGAAGAAGCCTATAAATTTATATATAACTTGTGCCTACCAAAAATACCAGAAGACAAATCATACAACGAGCTCACAGAGTTATTTAATAAATATTTTAAAGTTGCCGAATCCCCATTCGTTGCAAGGTCTAAATTTTTTGCAGCATATAAAAACCGACATGAAAGTGTAAATGAATGGTCCGCAAGGGTGAGAAGTTTAGCACTCAACTGCGATTTTAAGGAGGAAATTATCAATATGAGTAGCGCGTATCATGGCGACAAGTGAGGTTGCTTCGGCGAATGCTCTTAAAAATAAAAATTGTAAAAGGTGTAAATCGAATTTAGTAAGTGGTCTAAAGTGTAATAATTGTGAAAACTATTATCACTTGAGCTGTGCTAAATTGTGCAATTCTGTAAAATTTATAAACAATGAAACAATAATTTGTTGTGAGCCTGCATGCGAAGTTGACACGGCGTTTTTTGACGCTATGGAGAATTTATCAAGCGTAGATAGAAAGGTAGATGTAAATATCTTTAACTATATTATAAAGCAAAAAGACATTATCATAGAAGAATTACGTGATAAAATAAAACATTTGACTAATCAACTTGAATTATTTGCTAATTTAAATGTAACAAAACAAACAGAATTGTCGAGTGACAAAAAACTCGAAAGTAAGAAAACCTATGCAGACAAGACGGCCGAAAATAAACATAAAACTAAATCAGCGGTTCCAAACATTTCAAGAAATAATGCTCCAGAAATCAAATCTACTCTTACTAAAGAACAAGTAGGAACTGCAATTATGGAACAAGAGACTCGTATGAAATGCAACGAGTACATAAATCTAGCACGAAGTAACGATTTAGATAAAAATAATGAATGGAAAAAAGTTTCAAATAAAAGGCGTAAGAATCCAGTTATTGTTGGCAACAATAACACAATAGAGGTCAACGGAAAAACAGTCAAAGGCGTTCCAAAAACCACAACTTTACACGTATACAGGGTGGATCCGACTATGAAAGCAAACGATTTAAGAGAACTGTTAAAAATAAATTTTCCCGAAGTCACGTGTGAAGCGATAACTTCAAAATATCCTGAACTGTACTCTTCCTTTAAAGTTAACATTCACGAAGAAAACTTTAATAAAGCAATGGATCGATCAAAATGGCCAACTGGTGCATATGTGCAACGTTTTTTACATCTTCGAAGAAGAGACGACACTCAAGCGAGGTAACATCTGGCAATGAAAAACTGTATTATGACTTACTTTTGTTAAACATTCAGTGTTTAACAATAGACAAACTTAATAATATTATTACTGACTATTTTAATCTTGATATTAATTTTATCTGTTTGACTGAAACTTGGTGTGTTGAAGCTAGTGTAACAAATTTTATTTTTCCTGGGTATGAATTGGTAAATTATTATTGTAGATCAGTACGTAAGGGAGGAGGTGTAGGTATATGGAGTAAAACAGGACTAAATGTAGAATCATTGGATCTTAGTAAGTACTGTAGTGAAAAAGATATCGAGATTTCTGGCATAACATGGGCCATTAACTCTGAACAAAATGCTATTGTTTTAACCTGTTACAGGTCACCTAGTGGTAATTATGATATTTTCCTAAATAACCTGCACTCTATTCTAGAACTTATTTTTAAACCAAAATTGTTTATAATTTTAACAGGTGATTTTAACGTGAAGTCATTAAATAATAATGAACAAAACAATTTGTCCAAACTGCTTTATTCATATGATCTCAGTCCTAAGATATTTGAGCCGACCCGTATAAGTAACACAACTCAAAGTATAATTGACCAGATATATACAAATCAATTTTCCATCGGTAAATCTACAGTTCAAGATAACATCATTTCTGACCATCGTACAGTTCTTTTCTCTATGAACTCTGGGTGTAGCAAAAATAATTCAGAAAAAATCCATGTTAATAATAGAATGTGCGGAAGTGCAAACTTGAATAGTCTTATTCACGCTTTATCCAATGAAACCTGGACTGATGTGTATCTAGCTAATGGTTCTGATGCAAAATTTAACAACTTTCATGATACATTAACATACTATTTTAATAGAGAATGTCCACAAAGAAATAAAAAATATTGTAAAAGAACTGGTAAAGAATGGGTAAATGTTACTATTATAGAGTCTAGTGAGAATCTCAAACAACTTTTTTATTTACAAAAAAACAATCCGGACCTAAGAAATAACTATAAAATAGCAAAAAAACAACATAATAAGCTTGTTCAACAAATGAAAAGTCAGTTTTATTTAAATAAAATACACAGCTCTAGCAATGTAAGTAAATCTAGATTAAACCCAGATTTCAGAAAAATATCAAATTAGAAATAGATAATATTTATATTGAAAATCCACAAGAGATATCTGAGGAATTTAATAATTTTTTTGTAAATGCACCGCACGAAACAATAAATAAAATAACTAATCAAAATATAACTACAAATTTAATATCTGATTTAAATAAATCTAATATTTCTAATAGCATATTTCTGTCATATGTAACAGAGCAAGAGATCTTCTTTATTATAAAACATAAATTAAAAAATAAACATTCAACTGGACTTGATGATATTTCCGGCAATTTAATTAAAAAAATTGCCGAATATATTGTTAAACCTTTAACTCACATAATAAATGAATCTTTTACAGTAGGAGCATTTCCCTCAAGATTAAAAACATCTTTGGTATCCCCAATTTTTAAAAAGGGTGACACTAGTAACATGGCAAATTATCGACCAATATCTGTTCCCCCTATAATTTCCAAAATTTATGAATATGCGATGCTGTCTCAATTACTTAAATTTCATGAAATAAATAATGTCTTAAACGATAATCAACATGGTTTTCGTTCTGGATACTCCACTCTTTTTACGAACGTATATTGGAGGCAGTTGAGGCAGGCGAGAGTCCGACCGGGATCTTCTGTGACTTCAGTCGGGCATTCGACTGCGTTCAGCATGACTTGTTGCTTAAAAAATTATATGAATATGGCATAAGAGGTAAACCATATGATTGGTTTGCCTCCTATCTTAGTGAACGAAATCAGATGGTAAAAATACAGTATCTAGAAGGAAATCAAAAAACTTTTCGTATATCAATAAATTGGGTGTGCCGCAAGGCTCTGTTTTGAGGCCTATCCTGTTTATTATTTACATTAATGAACTGCCAAATATGCTGACTGAGGCTTTTGTTTCGTTATATGCCGATGACCCCACCCTTCTTCTTTCTGATAAATCTCCTGTTGCACTTCTAAATAAAATTAATACTACCGTCAATCATTTATGCAGCTGGTTTAAACATCATTTGTTATATTTTAATGTCTCTAAAACAAATCATATGACATTTCGTACCCGTCAAAATAATAATACCTCCACCCTAGACATAAAAATCAATAATGTTCATATTGAAGAGAGTAACTGTACAACATTTCTTGGTGTAATTTTTGACAATACACTTACATTTAGCAATCACTGTAGTAATCTAATTAATACCTTGAACTCTAAATGTTTTCAAATCAGAACCCTGAAAAGTGTTTTGGATAGGTCTGGTCTACTAGTATTTTATTTTGGACAAGTTCAGTCCAGATTAACTTATGGTATTACTATATGGGGAGGCTCAACTAGTGCTCATAATGTTTTTATTGCTCAGAAACGCATTATAAGATGTATAGCAGGTGTACCGCCAACTCATTCATGCCGAAATCTTTTTAAAAAATTTGATATTCTTCCTCTACCAAGCTTATATGTCCTAGAATTGCTAGTATACGTATATAAAAATCGGGATAAATTTTAAAAAAATGAAATGATCCATTTTCATAATACACGTCATAAAAATAATTTTCACATACCAACTAAACGCTTAAATATGTCCACAAAATCGCACAATATCCTCGGTCTCAAGTTATATAATAATTTACCAATATCGTATAAAAATTTAAAGAATACATATGTTTTTAAGAATCGTGTTAAGGAATACCTTTTAAATATGTGTGCATATTCTGTTCAGGAATATTTTGATTACAGGAATAATTGCTAGATGTGTCTATAGTTTATTTCATTATTTTAATACAACATTTTAATGTGTAAGTAGTTGTGGAATTTTCATGTATATTTCATTTTAATGTGTATGTGTGTGTATATATATATATTTTCTTGACTTTCATATTTACTGCATTTATTATTTACTTTATGTACATATGTGTGCAATGTGCATATATGCGGCTACATGTTTTTTGTATGCACGTGTATATATGCATATTTAGACTATAAAATTTTGACTTGTCCTATAGCACTTTTTGTATTGCTCTTATTGGATGAATAAATTTATTATTATTATTATTATGATGTTACGTGATCGCTTTATTATTGGTTTTGAAAAAGGCCAAATTCAATCGAAGCTTTTTAAGGAAAAAATTACGTGTTCATTCGCTGACGTCATTGAAGTTGCTGTTACAGAAATGGCGGCTGCCGAAACATCTGAGTGCAAGCAACCGTTCATAAAGATGGAGCCAGCCACACATCACGTCACTTCCAGAAGTCAACGTCAGACCCCAACGTCATCAGCGCAGGCATCACAGAGTGTTAGTGAAAAATGTGCTTGTTGTGGTAGGAATAACCATCCCACAAAAAAGTGCCGTTTTCGTGATTACGTATGCAACCTGTGCAAGAATAAAGGGCATTTAGCCCCAGTATGTCCCAAGAAAAAGGATAGAGGGCTAAGTAGTAGATTTAAGCAAAAAAATGTACAAAATTTTATCGAATGTAATGACATATTTTCAATAACAGAAACTAAAAATATAAGTAACCCATTTCTAGTTAACGTAAAAATTGATAATAATTTTTACAAGTTTCAATTAGATTCAGGGGCGGGCATATCTGCCATATCGGAAAATTTTTGGAAAAAACATTTTTTCCGGTACAAATTGCTTTCTGCAGATAAAAATTTAAGTGTCTATAATGGCGAAACCATGTTAACTCTTGGAATGTGTAAACTTAAAATTAGTTATAAGGATGTCCCAAATTATTTGAATATTTTTGTTATTAAAAATGGTGGTCCTCCTATTCTGGGTAGAGATTTTATGCAGTTATATAATTTCAATGTTTGCCAAGTTAATTTTAATTCTGAATCAAATAATATTGATTATTTACTTAAAAAATATAATGATGTCTTTTCTCCCGGATTAGGTACTTTTAATAAAGGAACAGTTTCGTTAAAATTAAAAGACGATACGGTGACACCTAAATTTGTTAGGGCTAGACCATTACCTTTTGGTATTAGGGATAAGGTTGAGGAAGAAATAAATAATTTAGTAAAATTACATATACTTAAACCTATAGATTATTCCCCATGGGCTACGCCTATTGTACCAGTCTTAAAAAAATCCGGTGCTGTGCGAATATGTGGCAATTTTAAAATAACGATAAATCCGTTATTAGAAATTGATCAGTTTCCATTACCACGTATTGATGATTTATTTTCTCGTCTACAGGGGGGTGTTCTTTTTTCTAAAATTGACCTTTCACAAGCATATGCACAGATTTGCTTGGATGAAAAATCTAAAGCTCTTGTTACAATTTCAACTCACAAAGGGTTATTTCAGTATCAAAGATTACCGTACGGAGTGGCATGCGCACCCTCAAAATTTCAAAAATTAATAGAATCATTACTTCTCGATATTGAAGGTTGTGTGTGTTTTTTAGATGATATACTTATTTGTGGGAAAAATAATGACGATCATTGGTCAAGATTAGAACGTGTGTTGCGTAGATTGCAGAATGCTCGATTAAAAGTAGAACCGGAAAAATGTAGTTTTTTTCAAAATAAAATAAGTTACTTAGGATATATTATCGATAAGGAAGGGTTGCATACGTCACCAGACAAAATAGTAGCTATAAAAAATGCGCCAATTCCTAGTTCTGTTAAACAATTGCAATCTGTTTTAGGAGCAATAAATTATTATGGTAAATTTATACCTAATTTAGCAACTTTACTTAATCCACTCTACGAACTCTTAAAGAAAGATGTAAAGTGGGCCTGGACAAAAAAATGTGACGAAGCTTTCAACAAAGTAAAGAAAATATTAATGTGTGCTGATGTTTTAATACATTATAATCCAGATTACGAAATAAAACTAACCACCGATGCTAGTCCATATGGGGTTGGTTGTGTACTTTCTCATGTTTTACCGGATGGACAAGAAAAGCCTATAGCTTATGCATCTCGTACTCTTTCCCCAGCTGAACGCAATTATTCACAGGTGGAAAGAGAAGGAATTTCAATTATATATGCACTGTGTAAGTTTAATCAGTATCTATATAACCAGGAATTTACGCTGGTTACTGATAATAAACCATTACTAGCTATTTTTAACCCCAAAAAAGGCATTCCGCAGTATTCTGCGAATAGGTTAAGACGCTGGGCGGTGATATTATCGAATTACAGGTATAAAATACAATATATTAAGTCTAAAAAAAATCCTGCCGATTTTTTGTCGCGTTTACCTGTCCAAAATGATAAAGACACGATATGGAAATCAGTAGATGTAGACTATTTACATTATTTTTCAGATAGTGACATAATATCAACCAATTTTAATACTATTAAGCAATATACAGAATCCGATGACGTATTAAAATCGGTTAAAAAATTTGTGAAAACCGGGTGGCCCAAAAGTTGTAAAAACCATATTAAATTTAAACAATTTTATATGATTCGAAATGAACTAACAATTGAAAATAATGTTTTAATTTGGAATCATAGAGTAATTATACCTGATAAATTGAAAGAACGAATGCTGTCGCAGTTACATATGTCACATTTAGGCATTGTAAAAATGAAAAATATAGCAAGATCTAATTTTTATTGGCCAGCAATAAACACTGACATTGAAAATTTGGCCAACAGTTGTGCAAATTGTTCAATAAATAAATTAAGTCCTCCTAAAACAGAATTACATCCCTGGAAATGGCCAGAGGAAGTTTTTTCACGCATCCATATAGATTTTATGGGACCATTTGTAAATAAATATTTTTTTATTATTATCGATTCACATTCAAAATGGATTGAGGTATTTCCGACTAATACTATCACTACAGATTTTACAGTACGTGCTTTACACAGTACTTTTGCAAGATTCGGTCTACCAAAAACTATAGTATCCGATAATGCAAGCAATTTTACTAGTTTTAAATTTAAAGAATTTGTAGAGAAATATGGAATAGAGCATGTTACCATATCACCTTATTTCCCTCAATCTAACGGAGCAGCTGAAAATGCTGTGAAAAATTTAAAAAATTCTCTAAAAACTTTTTTAGGTCATAATAAAACTTTAGATATAAATTCTGCTCTAAATCATTTTCTATTCGATTACCGTAATACTAAGCATTGCACTACAGGACTGTCTTCATCGATGCTAATGTTTGGTAGTGCCTTACGAACTCGTTTTAGCATGATAAAACCGGAAGTTAATGAAAATGTAAAAAATAAGGTATTAATCGAACAGAAAAAGCAAATTAAATATTTTGGGGGTAAAGACAGACATTTTAAAATTGGAGAAAAAGTTATTGTTAAAGATTACCGGAAAAATAATAAAGTTACATGGATACCAGCAATCGTAGAAAAATGTATCGGAAAATGTACATATATTATTAGAGTACCTGAATTAGGGTTAACTTGGAAACGTCACACCAATCAAATTTTAAAAAGTAATGTTCAAAGTGGCTTAAAAGACCCAGAAATTTCATTAGCTAATAATCAGGACATCATCCCAGAGTGTGTCGATCACCAGGTTCAAAATAATAAGTATTATCAACCCTCTTGTTCAAATACTACACCTATTGTTAGTAGACCTAAAAGAAATGTTAAACCTCCCGATCGTTTAGTTTAGGAAAATAGTTAGTTATTTTAGAATAGGTGATTTCTGTTGTAAAATGACAATTCTACTTATTCTAGTTAAGTTAAGATTATTTTACTATAATCTATTTTGGTGATGGAGAATGTTGTATATTTAATTATTTATCAAATTGTTGATTTGGAAAATATTATACTTTAGTTTACGTATTTGCAATACGAACGTATATTTTTTATTATTTAATTTACTTCATATGTCTTTTGTTTGACTATAAACTTTTTGTATACTTTTTATATGTACTTTTTATAATCAGAAAAAGCACTCGCAGATTGCCAGTCTTGTTGGATTTGTCATGTACAAAGGTTTTAAAATATAACAATTATTTTAAGTTTTAAATTATTATTTATTTAACCCAGTATTTCCCTGGAATACCTCACACTAAAGATATTTGAGTTTTCTTTCAATATCTAAACCACAACCATGAGTAAGCTGCCTTAATTTCCGATTACCCTGTACAGAAAATCGTAATTCTGAAAAAAAGAATTAAAAAAAATTATTTACTTTTTTAATTTTCCCGATCACTCTGTATGTGGTAAATCATTAATTTTTGAGAGTAATTGAGGCCTTTTCAGAATAAGCAGAAGTTTTTGTGAAGAAAGATTTTTTTTATTAAAATGTGAATTAAAAATGATTTCTAGTAAAGTCCATCCGTGGACACACTGCGCCCTTCAGTGATTCTTAACTCCATAAAGAGATTTAACTAGTGTTTGAAGTTCGAAAATATTCACGATTGTAGTATTCTGCGTATATAACACCAGTGTACTTTAGGACATGAATATCGTGCGACAGTAAAATTATATAGAAAACTTTATAGAAGTATTTGAGTAAATATATATACTTAACCCTTTGAATGCTTACAACGATTGAAATTTATTTATTTGGTTCAAAATTCTTGCAGCGAAAATAATACATTTTTCATAGCATTATAATAAGTACCTACTAATAAGAAAGAAAATAGTTTAATTTCATTTTTAATAATATTTCGATAGTTTTTAAATGTTTGTTTATAAAACTTTTGTTTACGTTCTTTACTGAATTGTTAATATAAATTTAGCCCATTCTAAATTAGTGTGTATTTTCTTTGTTGTCTTACTTACTTTAAGTTTTGGGAGCCGTTTTATTAGAAGCGTTATTAGAAAAAAAAAAAATGTAATATGTAGAAACATATGGATATTGGTTCATCATGTTAGTTCCGGTTTGGCCGGAAGTGGTAAACATAATTTTATGATAGTGTATTATATCACTTTCCTTATCTTGAAAAAAAGTGCTTGGTAACCAATATTCTATAATAAATAATAAATAAATTATAGGGATTTATCAAGATTCACGTGTACTGGCATTAATGAAAGAAACTCATGTAACTCCAAAACGGCTTGTTTTTTGTAAATTCTCTATACCATCAAAATTATTCACAAATTATTGTTTAATCACATGACTTATGTTTCAAGGTTCCAGCCATCAAAAAATAGTTTTGCATCGCAGCGCCATCTCTGTGTGCTGTTGAGGAAAAATTCTAATCACCGTTATTTAAACCTTTCTTTGGTATCAATCATCTGCCATTTACAAAAATAAAATATCTTTATTAGTTTTAGAGATAATGGCCTGGGGACTTTTAAGTGAAACACCCTGTATATATATATATTTTATATTGTAGTAAATTTTAGAAAATTTTTCACTCATTATCCTGTTGTAAAGATTTTGTAAATTTAAATCATTTGTTGTTAATATATTGTTATTTTGTTTAAATTTTGCTTTTGATTGTTTCATCCTTAAACCGTTGCAGGAATATCAGTTACATGAATACGCTGGCGCCCTTTTCTTTGTTTAGTTTGTTTAATAACACTCAAATTATTTATTGAAAAAAAGATAGATACATAAATAACTCTTCTCGCCACGCAGTGACCCTCGACTAACCCCGAACTAACCGGTTGCTACTCTTTCATAGCTTCTTCAGCACCCAGCTGAGAAGTTGTGGTTGCAGTGTATATGTATTGCTGCTGTTAGGTTTAGGTATAAATATCAGTTTCTACTGTACCTAATACCCTTTGTGTGTTTGTATGAATTTTTAGGACACAATAAACTTTTTCTATTCTATTCTATTCTATTAAAGCAAGATACGGTAATGTGAAGCCAAACAATGCCATTTTTTTTACATATGCACTCTTTAAAACACCTACTCCTAAATTTTACCTCAGGTGGTCTAGAATTCCTTTTACTCTTTTAAATAATATATTATGCATTCTGAAGATGTATAGTAGAAAAAAATTTCCCCTCTTAAAGACCTACCCTTAAAAATTTTTGACATATTTAGCTCCTACATTACCAGATCGATTTTGTTCATAACAATGGGAGTTCTTTTCCTCTTGCTAATACTAACTTACTGTCCAAATTTCAATACAATCTGACTTCTCGTTCTTGCGCTTACAAGAAACGTGACGGTCGGACAGATGGACGGACATTTCGGAAGTTGTCCAGAATTCGATCACCAACACAATGATATGAATTTTGTTTCCTAAAAGCGATATTACCGATTTTAGAAATGTGCCGATAGAATGCATTATTGTCTTCGTTTTATATTTGCGAAGAGTACATTCTTATATGCAACCTACTAAGTACACTTTTCGACAAAAATAAAAACTTATTTTTTTGTACCATGGCACTATATCTGACAATTATTATGATAACCTTGGCAAAATACACATCAACTTAGATAACTATATTGTGAAATTTAAAAATAAACAATAAAAAAGTTAATTAAGACCAAAAAAATATGATTATTTAGTTTGTTTCTATTTCGTGTTGAAATAACGCTTAAAGTTAAATTAGAAAATACCAATTTGTATCACCATATCTTTATAGATAGCACAGGGAATAAAAGTTTGTAACCAATTTATCTCTCTATTCAACTATAAATTAACTTGGATGTTTAATGTCTATCTACACTTACAGTTAAATTAAATTACACATGCTTTATGACAATCTTGTCACACCAAACTTTTCTTAATCTGTTACCAATACTGCCCCTATAAATCTATATATAAATATATAATAAATCAATAAGACTATAAATGAAGAGTGAAGGGAGGGCCATAATGTCTAGTTTAATGAAACTTAATAAATTTAGTAAACTGGCAATACCCAAATTTAACACAAATGCAATATAAGGTTTTTTGAATTTTGTATATTTTTCATCAAGAAAATTTTATAATGTATTTGAAATATATCCTGAACTATTTATGCCTATGTACCAAATATCTGTCAAATCTGACTTTTCTAATTAATTTTATGTCATGACATAATATTCAATTGAGATGTATCATTTTTTCTGATACGCAGGTAGCAAAATACCCAACAAAAAGACATAAGTTTCTTTTTACATATCAGAAAATATTATAATTTGTTAATTTGCTACATCTGTGCAAGCTGATCTTATTTTAACAATGAGTCTTTCGGTTAACCAAAGAATTTAAATTTTAATATTACCTGCTATACATAAGCATGCGAAATCTTCAATACTAAGTATCCTGACCATTGCATTTGTCAGTCTACAGTTAGTAGAATAGAAAACAAATTTCATGAATTTGGAAATGCCAGATATTCCTAATCCAGTAGGAAACGCATTTTAGACAATGAAAAGAAATTAGATATATTGTTAGATATTCAAGATAATCCACATAAACCTACAAGACAAGTTGCCGCCGATAATGATGTTGGTAACACGTTCATATTGCATCTTCTAAAAAGTACCGCCCATATAAACTTCATTTAGTCCAAGAACTTAATGGCAATGACCCTGATCGCCAATCGGAATTTTGCGAAATAGAGGCCAAGATGATCCGATAAAAACGCTTCAGTATTCTTAAGCCAATACCTACTTAGGTACCTGACTTAGACGAAAAAGGCATTAGCAAAGGGCAATTGCTAAACTGCTGATAACTGAGGCAACCCAAGTAAAGCACACATGGCATAGCCATATTGAATACCAGCTCATATGGAAATTGGCGCCAGAGAGTCATCTAACAAAAAACAATCAAGGGTGGTCAAAAAGCCGACGATTTTTTAAAAGGTAGAAAAGATGTAATAATTTTCTGAGCGGAAAGCGTCTCAACGTCGACTCGCACAAAGAAGTGAATTCCGCAAACAGTGTACTTAGCTTTCATTTTTTTTTTTGCAGTGCCACTTTCAATTTCGCTTATTTTTTTTTTAAATTCCTATACAGAGTGCTTTTTATTATATGACTGAAACGGGGCCAGCTTCCCACATCAAAATAAAAATTAATCTAAATCGCGACGCGCCGTGAATTAAAATATACATTTATAAAAGTGTACAGGGTGTGCAGTGAATATAGTATCACTGGGCTAACAGTCAGGACTTGGTGAGATAATTCCAATTTTATTTAATTGTTTTTCTTTTCGACAGTCACGGACTACACGCTGACTATGTTTTACTTTTTTTTAAATAGTTAAATTATCCGTTTCACTAAATTCTTTTTACGTCAAGCTTATGGTTAATTTTTTTGTTTGTTTTATTTAAAAAAAAAATTTCTCTCTCTAAGTTCGTTTAGTTGTTTTGCGTCGATCCATTTATTAACTACCTAGTATCATTCTCAGTTACAATGTTACTTCAAAAATTGTTTCTTATCTAAACTCTCTCATTAAAATTTTTTGTTTTTTGAATAGATACATTTTGTTAATAATTTTTGTCTTTGGCACTTTAAATTAATTAATTATTCAGTGTACAAAGGATTCGTAACTTCATCAGTTACGATGATCAATTAAACAACTAATTCTTTTGAATTTTATTTTATCGGGTTGTTATAATAATTTCGCAAAGTTATAACTATTAGATGGGTGCATTCAATAATTAGTTATTCACGATATCCAAACTCAGGGATTCGATAACATTTTACAGTTAAGGCTTGTGTCAAAGTATTTGATTTAAATTGTTATTTTCTTTTTGTTTTGGGAAATATAAATACTCCCAGAGCTATTATTACAATACAGTTTTATTAATTCAATTAATAAATAATTAAGTTAAGGCCAATTTCCCAATTAACTTTTGTTTTTTTGTTTTTATTATTTTTTGTTGTTGTTTTGGGTAAATTTAGATCATCTCAAAACCACGGACGGCTAGTTCATTTTGGTCCTTGTTACGACGCCCAATTGTTTATTCATAGGTTTATTTCTTCATTTTTTTTTTTTTTTTGTTCACCATTGATTGTCAACTTTTGATCTCTGTTAATTTTTCCATTTGTTTCACATTATGCCAAATTATTTTATTTTACTGTTTGTTTTTGTTTCCTAAAATTTTTTTATTTTGTTTTGCTGTACATAGCCGAGGACAGGCAATAAATCTCGTAATAGTAAAATTGATCTTTTACTTTTACCAGAAAATAGTATCATTTTTTTTTGAGCAGTTGGCAGGGGATGGTCCTTGACTGCAGTTTAAGATCACAGTGCCTATCCATAAAAAACTCACCCTGAGAGTCGACCCGATCGCTCCCAGCCAAGCGTGGTGTTACTGGTGCCCCTACGAAATAAATTCGTAGTATTATTGCCAATTACTTCGTGCTGGGGATTGTCACAATCGAAACGCAATCGACGTCGACAATATCAACCCTAATGAAATTGATAGAAATATTTGGTATCAGCAGGACAGAGCTACACCACATTTTGCATTAGAAGTAAGAGCCTATCTCAATCAAGTTTTTCCCAATAGGTGGATTCGGTGGATAGGTGGTTCTTCCGATCTGACCCCGCTTGACTATTTTTTATGGGGTTACTTAAAATCGAAAGTCTACTTCAACAGACCAAATAAAGTCGATGATTTAAAAGACAGAATAAAGCAAAAATTTAATAAATCACTCCAGAAACGATACAAAAAGTTTTAGAAGAATTTCAGCAACACCTCCATTATTGTCCAAAAGCAACAGGCGCCCAGTTTGAATATTTGATTTAAACCGTTTCATGCTCTTTTGTTTACTTAGTAACATTAAAAATGTAATATTTTTCAATAAAATTCAAAAAATCTTATATTGCTGGATAGAGAATTAATAACTCTTTCAAATGAGCCATCACATGCACCCTCGTTCCATTTAAATATTTTAAAGAGGTAGCTATCACTCCAAGGAGGTTGAAGGGGGAGGTATAGAATTATGCTCAAAAAATATCATTTTAGAATTGAAAATTGACGTGTTTTAGGATATTACTCATAAATTGTAAATTACGTAGTTAATGAATTTATCCTTAACTTATGGACCTCACTGTAGAATATGAACATGTAGTTTTTTCAACTTAAAAATCAAGCCATCAAGTTCAGTAGCGCAGTGCTAAGGTGTTTGGCGACCCTGGCTGTTGAGTTGTATGGACATATCTAGTCGCAGCTATCTCTCCTGAGTTCGATTCTCAACTACGGTAGATGACAATATCGCAGGGAATGGTTGTTGTGTTGATGTCTATGTATACGTGTCCTGGTTGAGTGGTGGAATAGCAATAGTTAAACTCCACCAGGACATTAATATAAATAAGAGGATTAAAAAAAAACCTCAGTAGCAGAATCTTTTGCCATCCGGGCAATCACCAAAATTCGTCATCAATCCACTACATAATCAGTCAAACAACCTCTTATACCAGCAAACTCGCATCCAGCCTGTACAAGAAAGACTCTCTACTCTTACGCGAAGATTTTATCAAAAACAACATAATAAAGACATAATTGTTAAGTATAGAAAACTGCTTCATAGGAATAATATCCACGTCACATACTGCACATACAGAGTATCCCCGGACAATGAGGCAATAGTTTGGGAGCATATAATTTGGATTAACTAAAAGTACCTATAATTTTTTTTTCTTAATGCGCCCCCTTTCGAAGCCATTCACCCTTGAAGGTAAAATTTTGGAAAGGTTTTTGCTGATAGCTTGGAAACTACTTTATATACAATATAAATTGCTAAATGTAATCTACAAGGTTCTATCTGGTATTATCCATAAGAGGTTAGTAGTCTACTCTGAAGAAATAATAGGGAATTATCAATGTGGGTACAGGCCGAATAAGATCAACAACAGTGTCAAACGTGAACAAAGGTTACAAGATATTCATATCCTAGGAGTATCTGATAAATTAGGCTGGCTTAGGCGGCTGTTAGAGTAGACAGTATCATCAACTTTCGACATTAATCTAGGAGTAAGACAAGGCAACACACTCTCAAGCATGCTCTTCTACTTGGTACTTGAAGCTGTAATGAGAAACAGCAATTGCAGAGGTCATATTTACATCAAATCATCTCAGATATGTGCCTATGCAGACGATGTAGCAATTATCAGCAGAAATTAAACCCAGTTAGAGGAAATAATGGCAAGGGTAGGCAACTGCCCCCCCCCCCAATATTTTAAAAGTGTATTAAATTATTGATTGAAGGAGCCGTTACTCTGTGGTAGTTAATCATTTTGCACAAATAACTAAATAAAACACACTACTATGTTTTCTACCACTATGTATTTATAAAAATTGCGACTGCAGTTTCGACTTACAAAGCCATTGTCAAGCAGTGAATCAAAAATGACTGATTTACAATTATACAGAAATGTTATATATAGACAATATTGGTTGGATAGATAGGTACAATAAGGGCTTAGGCAGGTAGATGACAATAATAAACTTAATTATGAATATTCAATTATGGGTCTGCCGGCTGTAAATAAAGGTGAATATATCAGATCTAATTGATCATTTAACAAATTATAATCCTTGATATTAATGTGTTTATGAATTTCCAGAGATTCTAAAACGTTTAATTTAAAGCCTTTTGTTGAGAAATGTAAAATTTCAATGTCGTTTAATTCTGGAAAACTATGGTTGTTTTCGAGGCAGTGGTTCGCGAAAGATGAATCAGTTTTCTGTAACCTATATGATCTAAGATGTTCTTGATACCGTATTTTGAAATTTCTACCGCTTTGCCCTATATAGATACTATTACACTCTGTACATTTTAACTTATAAACTCCAGATTTGTTAAATTTACGTGTTGGGTCTTTTGCATTGTATAATATGTTTGATAATTTACTCTGTGATTTAAAAGCTATTTTTAGATTGTGTTTAGATAGAACATTAGCTATTTTTTCGGATAACTGGCCACAGTAGGTAATTGTTGTGTAAGTACATTTTGTGGTTTCTTTTATTTTTGGATATATTAATTGAAAAGTGAATTTTTTCCGGATTTTGTTAATTAACTTTCTAATGATATCTTTACTAAAATTATTTTTAACTCCAATGTCCTCGATTATGTGTAGCTCTTCATTCAGATCCGCATCAGACAGAGGTAGTGAAAATGCTCTGTGTATCATAGAATTGTATGCTGCCATTTTTTGTTGATATGGGTGTAATGAGTCGTAAGGAATTGTGGTTCCTGTAAATGTTGGTTTTCTAAAAATTTTAAAAGTATATTGATTATTTATGCGTGACACTGTAAGGTCTAGGAAATTAATTTTATTATCTGACTCTATTTCTAATGTAAATTGTATTTTCGGGTGTATGTTATTAATATAATTTAAAAAATTGTTCAGTTGTCTGGTAGTACCATTGAAACCGGCCAAAACATCATCAACATATCTATACCAAAAATTAATATGTTTCTTGCCTAACGTAGAATTTAGAATTTCTTTTTCTAAGTGTATCATAAAAATATCCGCTAAGAGAGGACTAAGTGGAGAGCCCATGGGTAAGCCTGAGTTTTGTAAGTAGAATTTTTCCCCGAATTGAAAATACGTTTGTGACAGGCAGGTATCAGCCTTCGAGATCTGCCTGTCACAAACGTATTTTCAATTCGGGGAAAAATTCTACTTACAAAACTCAGGCTTACCCATGGGCTCTCCACTTAGTCCTCTCTTAGCGGATATTTTTATGATACACTTAGAAAAAGAAATTCTAAATTCTACGTTAGGCAAGAAACATATTAATTTTTGGTATAGATATGTTGATGATGTTTTGGCCGGTTTAATGGTACTACCAGACAACTGAACAATTTTTTAAATTATATTAATAACATACACCCGAAAATACAATTTACATTAGAAATAGAGTCAGATAATAAAATTAATTTCCTAGACCTTACAGTGTCACGCATAAATAATCAATATACTTTTAAAATTTTTAGAAAACCAACATTTACAGGAACCACAATTCCTTACGACTCATTACACCCATATCAACAAAAAATGGCAGCATACAATTCTATGATACACAGAGCATTTTCACTACCTCTGTCTGATGCGGATCTGAATGAAGAGCTACACATAATCGAGGACATTGGAGTTAAAAATAATTTTAGTAAAGATATCATTAGAAAGTTAATTAACAAAATCCGGAAAAAATTCACTTTTCAATTAATATATCCAAAAATAAAAGAAACCACAAAATGTACTTACACAACAATTACCTACTGTGGCCAGTTATCCGAAAAAATAGCTAATGTTCTATCTAAACACAATCTAAAAATAGCTTTTAAATCACAGAGTAAATTATCAAACATATTATAAATTGCAAAAGACCCAACACGTAAATTTAACAAATCTGGAGTTTATAAGTTAAAATGTACAGAGTGTAATAGTATCTATATAGGGCAAAGCGGTAGAAATTTCAAAATACGGTATCAAGAACATCTTAGATCATATAGGTTACAGAAAACTGATTCATCTTTCGCGAACCACTGCCTCAAAAACAACCATAGTTTTCCAGAATTAAACGACATTGAAATTTTACATTTCTCAACAAAAGGCTTTAAATTAAACGTTTTAGAATCTCTGGAAATTCATAAACACATTAATATCAAGGATTATAATTTGTTAAATGATCAATTAGATCTGATATATTCACCTTTATTTACAGCCGGCAGACCCATAATTGAATATTCATAATTAAGTTTATTATTGTCATCTACCTGCCTAAGCCCTTATTGTACCTATCTATCCAACCAATATTGTCTATATATAACATTTCTGTATAATTGTAAATCAGTCATTTTTGATTCACTGCTTGACAATGGCTTTGTAAGTCGAAACTGCAGTCGCAATTTTTATAAATACATAGTGGTAGAAAACATAGTAGTGTGTTTTATTTAGTTATTTGTGTATTAAATTGTCTACTGCAAATCTGACGAACTCCGAAATTCTTCCGGAAAAAATAATAGGTATGACAATTACGCCAATCAAGTCAAAGGTTTTCAATACCATTAGGCAGGGGCGGATTAAGAGTGGGGCCTTTTTGCAATTCTCATAAAACCACAGACAGGCGAGTTAAAACCCAGATGCTCCGGGGAAAGCGAGTTCAATACTCGTAAACCACAGACAAGCGAGTAAATCATAGGCTACTAATTAAAATTACATATTACTTTTACATGGCACATTGATGATCATATAGTATACTTTAGGGTCTAATGGGATTAGGGTTTTTTTCTAGGCGAATGGTATTTTACTAATTTTTATACCAGTTTCTAAAACCTGGTTTAAATTTAAATTTTTAGTGAAATCATCATATGGGAACCCATTTTTTAATAACAATTTTATAAACAAATCAGAAATAACGCAATTTTCGATTCCAAAACACTTGTATCGTAAGTATAGGTTAATACAAGAAAAAAGTCATATGTACAGTGTGTCTTACTTAAGAGTGTAACAAACAGCGTAATAATTGTTTTGCTTTTTCCGATTTGAATCAAACTGATCTTAAAAGATAGTTCACCAAGGTCTATTTAAGATCACCATATCACTTTCCATCTTTAAATGCAAGGCCATCTACGATATTAAATTCAAAAACCCTGAATCCAAAGTTTAGTTAAATTCTAAAAAAAAATGAGGTCTTGATGAAAAGAATCCTTTTGAGGCATTTAAATAGAATTTTTTTCTAAATTTATTCTTTTGAAACAATTTACACAAATGAATACAAGTTGTTAACGTTTAGACATTGAGAAAGTGCGATTTTTAGCCTTTTTGATCTTTAATAACTTTTGAATGGAAATAAATTTTTAGATTCTGCAAAAATATTTGAAAACTTCAACCTCAAAATGCTGAAAGATTTATAAAAATTACATGAATGGTTCCAAAGTTATATCATGCTATGATTACTACACTTAGGTTGCCTGCTGTCAGAGACATGGTCTATAATCGCAAAAACATGGCGCACTGCACCGAAAACTTTGAAGTTAAAGCCTTGCACTTTCAGAATATTTTTTCAGAATCTAAAAATTTCTTTCTGTTCTAAAGTTATTAAAAGTAAAAAGGCTAAGAAACGCATTTTTTCGGTGTTTATACGTTAACAACTTTTTAAACTTAAACCTTTTCAACATAACATACATGAATTTTTTCTTATTTTGACTCATATTTTACGATAGAAGTATTTTTTAATCGAAAACCAAGTTATCGCAAAACATCAAATTGTACACATCAACGAGCAGTCGCCAACATATCAGCGAACGTATGCAAACGACAATCATCTGGGAAACGCTCGCAAAACCGTTCAGTGAACGATCATCAAGTGTTCCGATTTTTGCGCGAGCCTTATTTACCAAATTGTTTTTCACACCATTCGGCGCTTTCCCTCTTTTGAGTTTAATATTACCTCATTTGAGTTTCGGGTTTGCTGTCTAAGGTTCAACTTTTTGTAGTATTCGCTTTCCCTCAGTCATTTGGGTTTATCGAGTTATCGTTTAAGAATTACAGGGTTCGCTTTGCTTCCATCTATTGAGTTATCTGTGAAAAATTCCTGCCTACCCAATAAAAATGCTGCAATTACGCCACTGGTGAGGCGAGGTCTTATAATTAATGAAAATAAAACAAAATACATGGAAGTGAAAAGAATGCCAACCAACAATAACAATAGCATTCAAATCGAAAACTATAACCTTGAATGCGTGGAAACCTTTACATACTTAGGAGCGGAAGTTAAGTAAACTAATTCCATAAACAGTGAAATCATTCCATAGTCAGTGGAAATCGATGTTACTACACCCACAAAAAACCAATGACAAGTAGACTATTAAATAAAAACACGAAAACAAAAATAAACAAAACCTTAAATAGACCTGCAGTAACATATGGATGTGAGATCTGGGCCGTGACAAAAAGAGACAAGGGAATACTTAGAACATTCGAAGGAAAGATCCTGCGAAAAATACATGGGCCAGTCTAGGATGCTGATGAAACATAGAGAATCCGCATGAATGCTGTATCAGATCACTGAAGGGAGTGACATTATTAAATATATAGAAAGTCAAAAACAAACATGACAACAGAATGGAAAACTCGAGAGTAACTAAGAAAATATATGAGTGGAAACCTGTTGGAAGACAAAGAAGAGGAAGACCTAGGATGAGATGAATAGATAACGTAGAAAATGATCTGAGAGCTACGAGTATTAGAAACTCTAGAAGAGAAACTCAATAGAGAACAGAAGGGAAGAAAATAGCCCGACAGGTAAAGACCCACCCTGGGTTGTGATGCCAAAAGAAGTATCTTTAATTTAGAAGTATGAAGCCTTTCGTATCTTGTCTAGGAAGACAGGGATGGACCACCTTTCATGCTCTTTATGCCTAAATTTTGACATAAATAAATTCTTGACTTACTATGACATTTCTAAGTTCTCTGAACAATTTCCTAAAAAAAATTCTTGTTCAACATCAATAAAACGACCCGTTTTACAGAAAAGTAGAAGTATTAAATAGCTTTTGACATCAAATGTGGTCACTGTCTGTTGAATTTATCGATTTTCAAATAAACAAGGCAATATAATTATTACAGTTAATTCATAATTAATTCTAATTCAGCAACACCGCCTGTTTTGTTATTTTATATTGTATAAAAATAATTTATTGATCTAGGTACTCTGGTTTGGTTGCTTAGTATTCAATCGTCAAACTTTGAATTGTATATGTAAAAAGTAAACTTTCCTATAATCTCTGACTTGTGATATCGCAAATTATTTGATTTTCTTGCGTCAGATTAGCACTCGATTGGCTTTTAAAAGCAATGGGTTTTCATTTCAGATTATATTATAGTAGATTAAAAACATTTAGCTAGGTTAGAATTGTTCATTTAATAATAAACATTGTTGCTGAATGGAGATCTCCAATGGCAGTAAAGTAAAAAAATAATTAATAAATGTACACGACTGTTACTATATACTGGTTAAAAAGCTCTTCTTATGCCCATCTTTGCTCTTTGGCAAAACAAGCTATAAGGTTATAGAGTGCTAAAAGGGGTTATCGTTAGACGTACTATATGAAAAATTTAATATGGTTTAGTTTCACATTAAAAAAAAGGATACTTTGTAGTCACGAAGTAAAAGATCTTCTCTAGAGGAGATATCAACTGTCATCCCAAACTCTCTAAATAGTGACCTAGCGATGATTCCCAAATTATACTTTCTGTTATAATGCTCCCTCGGTGTAAAGAATGTTAAATTTAGATTTCCCAAGTCATGGAAAACCGTCCCTCCTCCACTGTTACGCCTGGCTAATTTAACACCTTCCTCCGTGATGCTTGGCAACTCGGCGAAATTAGCTTCTAACCAAGGATTCTGATGACGGCCTATTACTACACAAGGATCGTTTTGCCATAGCATCAAGACGTGATTCTCTTTGAAATCCACATTACGGTAAATCCAATCTTCCAATGCTAAATTGGTGTGAATGTCTTTTGACTGGGAAATATACACAATTTTTTTAATGTCTTTTCCAACGACTGATTTTGAGTATGAGCGAATGTTGATACGAGTGATAAAAGAGCTCACTTTTGTATAGATACGTCGCACTAGTGCCATTTTGCAAAGTTCCTTGAGCAACACTAAGGGCAATAAATTTTGCAGATGTTGTGCCTATTGACAATCTTCTAATGTGTCTGAAAGGCTCTTGAATACGCGTTTTTAGAGGAGGATGTTAAGGAGATGAGGAAATCGTGAAGGGTGATGGTTTGATGCAACCACTTCCAGGTTTGATGGAGCGAATTCAAACGAACACGAAGTCCTAGACAGTCTTTGGTACTTCTCAGCATTCCTCCCTTTGCTGCCAGATTGAAGAAACAAAAATACACACTTATTAAATGTTTAAAAATTAAGTACGTTTACAGCACTCAACAACAATGGATTAAAATTTTATATTTTTCAACACTTATGTAAGAAGTGAGGTTATGCACATATATTGTTAACAGCAAAGCAATTAACACGAGCGACTGCTCTTGATTAAATCAACTTTACCATTTTATATAAGCTATCATCTTCACGGGGGTCATTTATCTCAACAGGGGTCATAGTTAATCATGTATCAACACACAAAAGGAAAACAAGTCCCAGTTAAGTCCTGCGTCCGACATCTTCATCATGTGATATAATATACAACATACAACAGTTTCTAACACGTAGCCCATTCAGTTACGCAAAAACACAATAAAACGGGCCTTTCATATCGTGATTATCCCCACAATATTTTATCCAACTGGAATTTCAGTATCAAATAAACTACATACTACTTGACAATTTTGACATTACTTGAGCGATGAAGAGATGACATAAAGACTAAAGTGTAAAGTCAAAGTGATGAATGATTTTTTTATCGAAGCCAGATATGTTTAAAAATATTATTTACTAATAAATTATTTTAAATTCATGTTTTTTGCATTAGACCAATTCTTTCGTGGCAATGATACCACAGTAAAGAGAAGACAATACGAATGTAAATTTATAGTTTTTCTTATTTTCTTAGTATACAAATATCATCTCTTATCAGTCTTATCTATGTTTTCTTTGTGATGGGCATTATCATTATATCACGAATAGTGATGGGCGACATATCGCGAACTGTGATTTAATCACTGATATTAAAAAATCACAAGTAACGACTGTGAATAAAGTTGGAAGAAAAGCGTGACGTGATCACGACTTTCCATATATCAATATATTTTTGACGATATAAAAAATATCTTGTTTGCGACCTTATGTATGTATAATACGTAAAGCAAACGATTCCGTGACTTAGCGATATTAGGTAGGTACGCGTTTCACAAGATAGGCTGATCTTGCGCGTCTCATATACTATATAGATATTTATATACTTATCTTTTTAATTTTATATCTTTTATTCACTGGCAATTAAAGGCAGGGTCGTGGCGGAACATTTCTGTTACAAGAACACCTACTAAAACCATGCGTTAAAATATTTTTTTGATTAAATATATTAGCAATTTTATTGCAAATATTGAACATCCACACGTCTCGGCATGGCATATAATAAAAATATGGAATTCGACAATTTTGTATTCTTTTTGATTTTTAAAACTGTGAAATGCTTAGCTCCAAAACATGTTTTAGATAATTGTGTTTTTGTTGGAGAGAAATAACCACAACTTCTACATCGAAAACACATCGACTAACCATAGTAGAAATCATCTTTTCTCAAAGGGTTTGAAATTTTATAATCAACTGCGAAGACGAATATTCTATAGGTAAGTATATACTTATATAGAATGTGCAACAATTAATAAAAAAATACAGTAAGTTAGCGAAGAGTATAATGGTTATAGCTTGTATACGTTAGAAGTGCTGCCTTATGCCGTTGACCAAAATTGTAAGAAAGAAGTAGGTAACAAATTTTTGATAAATATTTGAATGGGAGAAATACTTGGACTTTATTAAATAAAATGTTTCCCATTAAATAATAACAAATAAGAATAACTATATAAATAAACATTATATTCATTATTTAATTTGTACATTTTTATTAAAATCCGAGGCTTATTATATTAAAAAGGTTGCAGCACTATTATAAACAATAACCCAGCAAAAATTAAAATCCCTGATTGATATAACAACTAGCAACCTAAAACCTAAATAGTTTATTAAGATATTGGCGTAAAATCAACCGTTACCGAGTAAAATGGGTGAATAACGAATTTTCATATCAGTCCGTAAATAAGACGAAAACTGAACTTCGTCTATTCAGAAAATGTTATTTACCAATTTTATAGGTCTCGACGAGTTGGTTTGAAATGACTCTGTATGAATTTTTCATAAAATCAATTGTTATCCAGCAAAATGGACTAATATGTAAATTTTCATAGGAGAGAGCTCGTAGTGAAAAAAACCTAAACTTCGTCTGATCGGAAAAAGTTATATAGAAAAATTATCCACCGTGATGAGGCGGTTCGAAATGGTTCTATAAGATATTGGCGTAAAATCAACCGTTACCGAGTAAAATGGGTGAATAGTGAATTTTCATGTCAGTCCGTAATAAGTCGAAAACTGAACTTCGTCTATTCAGAAAATGTTATTTACCAATTTTATAGGTCTAGACGAGTTGGTTTGAAATGATTCTGTATGAATTTTTCATAAAATCAATTGTTATCCAGCAAAATGGACTAACATGTAAATTTTCATAGGAGAGCTCGTGGTGAATCAAAACCTAAACTTCGTCTGATCGGAAAAAGTTATCTAGAAAAATTATCCACCGTGATGAGGCGGTTCGAAATGGTTCTATAAGATATTGGCGTAAAATCAACCGTTACCGAGTAAAATGGGTGAATAGTGAATTTTCATGTCAGCGGCCCGTAATAAGAAGAAAACTGAACTTCGACTATTCAGAAAATGTTATTTACCAATTTTATAGGTCTCGACGAGTTGGTTTGAAATGAGTCTGTATGAATTTTTCATAAAATCAATTGTTATCCAGCAAAATGGACTAACATGTAAATTTTCATAGGAGAGCTCGTAGTGAAACAAAACCTAAACTTCGTCTGATCGGAAAAAGTTATATAGAAAAATTATCCGCCGTGATGAGGCGGTTCGAAATGGTTCTATAAGATATTGGCGTAAAATCAACCGTTACCGAGTAAAATGGGTGAATAGTGAATTTTCATGTCAGCCCGTAATAAGACGAAAACTGAACTTCGACTATTCAGAAAATGTTATTTACCAATTTTATAGGTCTCGACGAGTTGGTTTGAAATGACTCTGTATGAATTTTTCATAAAATCAATTGTTATCCAGCAAAATGGAGTAATATGTAAATTTTCATAGGAGAGCTCGTAGTGAAACAAAACCTAAACTTCTTCTGATCGGAAAAAGTTATATAGAAAAATTATCCGCAGTGATGAGGCGGTTCGAAATGGTTCTATAAGATATTGGCGTAAAATCAACCGTTACCGAGTAAAATGGGTGAATAACGAATTTTCATGTCAGTCCGTAATAAGACGAAAACTGATCTTCGTCTATTCAGAAAATGTTATTTACCAATTTTATAGGTCTTGGCGAGTTGGTTTGATATGATTCTGTATGAATTTTTCATAAAATCAATTGTTATCCAGCAAAATGGACTAACATGTAAAGTTTCATAGGAGAGCTCGTAGTGAATCAAAACCTAAACTTCGTCTGATCGGAAAAAGTTGTATAGAAAAATTATCCGCCGTGATGAGGCGGTTCGAAATGATTCTATAAGATACTGGCGTAAAATCAACCGTTACCGAGTAAAATGGGTGAAGAGTGAATTTTCATGTCAGCCCGTAATAAGACGAAAACTGAACTTCGACTATTCAGAAAATGTTATTTACCAATTTCATAGGTCTCGACGAGTTGGTTTGAAATGACTCTGTATGAATTTTTCATAAAATCAATTGTTATCCAGCAAAATGGAGTAACATGTAAATTTTCATAGGAGAGCTCGTAGTGAAACAAAACCTAAACTTCGTCTGATCGGAAAAAGTTATATAGAAAAATTATCCGCCGTGATGAGGCGGTTCGAAATGGTTCTATAAGATATTGGCGTAAAATCAACCGTTACCGAGTAAAATGAGTGAATAGTGAATTTTCATATCAGTCCGTAATAAGACGAAAACTGAACTTCGTCTATTCAGAAAATGTTATTTACCAATTTCATAGGTCTCGACGAGTTGGTTTGAAATGACTCTGTATGAATTTTTCATAAAATCAATTGTTATCCAGCAAAATGGACTAACATGTAAATTTTCATAGGAGAGCTCGTAGTGAAACAAAACCTAAACTTCGTCTGATCGGAAAAAGTTATATAGAAAAATTATCCGCCGTGATGAGGCGGTTCGAAATAGTTCTATAAGATATTGCCCAGACAGCACAAGATATTCTAATAATAATCTGCAAATCTTTCCAAAAAATATTATTTGATTAATTAAAAAAATTATCTTTATATTATTCTCAGAATAACCACATAATTTATTATTATTTTTAGAATATCTTTTAATAAATAATACTGGTATAATTGTAACACATATGCATGGAATATATTTAAAAAATATTTTATAAATAATTTCCAGAACTTATCTTTGGATTATTATTTTAAAAATACTTCATAAAATAATATGATAAAAATGTTTTAATAAGAGAAGTATAGAATATGTTTTAAAATTATTTTATAAATAATTTAATAGGTTATCTTTTCACTATTTAAGTATTTTGAAAATAATGTATGGTAAAATGTTTATAGTCGTCTTACGCCCATTATTTTATACTTTATGTAACTTATGTAACAAGTACATATCTGTTATTACTATATGGGGTATAGGTATATATACGTTTTTTTAAAATAAAAATTAAATAAATAAGGCTTCTTCCTAAATTTTTAGATGGGCAGGTTTAATTTATATTCATAACCCACATAACAAAATGATATGCAATGTACATACACTGTATCTTCAATCTATGGATATGTGTATATCCACAAGATGGAGATAGTATGTCTAATGTACATCTAATGGATGTGGAATTAACATTCCCAGCAGATACGTTTGTCGCCGACTTCCATATCTATTTTATATCCAATGAATCTACATAAACATATGCAATGTACATTTACTGGATGTGAAACACACATCATATACACAATCGTATATTTTATGAATATACATTACATATCTCTGAAGTAGTTTCCACGGACATCAAAACGCTTATTGAATACTGCACCCGGCGCGTGTTGCCCCAGTCATGTTGGCATCATCGGCAGATGATTAAAACGAAAAGTTTTAATGATCCCGATGATACCAACACGATTGGAGCAGCACGCATCGAATGAAAGTATTCGAGTGTTTTGATGTTCGTGGGAACTACTTCAGAGGTATCGAATTGTATCCATATAAGAGGTAATAAAACACAGATAGCTTAATAAAAAATATATTTTATATAACTATTTTAAACATACACAAACTTTATAAAATAACCTAATATTACACAATATTTAAAATTTTCAATATTGACGTATACTTCTTTACCTTCCGGTAGTTTAACAAATTGTAAACATGTATACCCACACAGCACAAGGCTGTCCGAGGGACGTACTATGGCAAAGACCATTTAGGATTTGGGCTTGCCTATGGACGTCCCAATATCCCAATATGTATGCTTTTCGGCACTCTTTTGGTCATCCCAATGTCACAACTTGGTATCAGGTAAAGGCAATACGACGTACGTCCTGAAGGATGTCTGAAGCTCATAACTAGGGACATACTAGGATATCCCGGGATATTTCGGGACGTCGTAAGTACTACGAATGGGCATCCACAGGGACATTAGAGGATGTACAAAGTACACACTGAAACGTCCCAGAACATCCTAATATTATATTTTCTTATATTTCAATATATTAACCACCGCCAAAGAAACCACATTTTTCCAAAAAAAAAAAAAAAAACTAAAAATATTTTCAATGTATGGACCGAAGTGCTACCTACTTATAATTATATATAAGTAGGTAGCGCATAAATCCACATATATATTTTTTGTTTTTTGTAAAATTGTAATTTCTCTGATGATGGTTAATACACCGAAACAATAGAAAATATTATATTTCACATTTGAACTGACCGAAAAACCCAAGGAACCCCAGTCAAGAAATTAAAAACACCTAGGGGTTATAATAAGCTAAATATATTCAATATTTAAAGAAAAAACTCATTTATGGTAACACCAAAAAGCAAACTTCTTAAAAGAACATAAAATAACAATTTTCAAACTGAATTATATGAAAACATATTTTTTTATCAAGTAATGCGTTCCTACTTCTCTACTCTCTTCACTGCCTCGCTCTTCTTTTTGCCCTGCTCGGATTCTTTTAAACACTTCCCTGCTTTGTACCTATTTCATAATATTATAGGTACCCATTCATGGTTGCATCTAAAATAAACATTTACTTATTATTTGAATCAGCATTATCAACAAAAATTTAGTCTATATGAAAACTGGGTAAGATAAAGATAATATAGAGAACATCGAGGGATAAAGGTTTAAATTGAAGCACTAATAAGAATAATTTGTCGCATTATAAAATGCAATCCTGTATTACGACTTCATTTTAATGCATTATATCTGTCTTCCATACAAGTCACAAATGGCCGTGGCTGCGAAGCCATTTACATAACACTATTCATAAACCAATAACCGTTTTGTGCAATTTACTCAAAAGGAAACAATATATCAGGATCAGGACAGATTTGCAAATGAACTGAAATTTTTCCACGCATGTCCTGTCTGATACATATTTCCCTTTAAGAGTGTAATGAAAGTTTCAAACAATTATCTTGAAGCAAAATTATTTTTACTTACCTATTTTCATACACTGTTCATCGTCAAACTTCACAACACTCTAAGTACGACCTGGTTCACAATCTCTTTCCAACCTGGCTTCGTAACATTCAATTCTTGGGCCAAATAAGCTTCATTTTGTAGGTTTGTTGGTCATTGAAAATAAGGGAGCCAGAATTTTTGTTTAATACTGTAAGTTTTCTATAAAGTTTCCTCTTTTTAGTTTCCCTTGGCATCCTGAAAGTTTACAAAATCGTATTAAATTTGGGAAGTTTTATAGGTTATGTTATTTTTACATGGCTTGTACTTACTTTCTATAGTGTCGAACAAAAAAGTCTCAAATAAAACTGAATTAAACAGATAAAAAAACAATCAAAAGTGTTAAATTATTTCCTACAACCACTAATAATTTATATTATTTGATGTAGAGAAATTAACTGATATTCCAACATTCCAAGCTTGTTTTGAGTTTACACTAAAGAAATAATAAAGAATACAAGATACAATAGAAAGTGATAGAAAGTACAGGTTTGTGAAATTAGATATGGCCGCCGGAAATCGTAATGGCGCCTTATTTGAACATATTAAAGATGAATATTGGGTTACAGTTTAAGGAGATTCAGGGCCCTTCACTGGACGTCCTTTTTTAATCCCGATGTCAATTCACAGTTAATGCCAAAATGAAACCAGTTCAGGATATCCTCTTGGCCTCCTTTTGAAGGATATCCTGGGATATCCTAAATGGGACGTCCATTTCACTATCTACTTTACGTACTGGGATATCCAGGTACCTCAATTTGACATCCCATATCCCGAATGTGCTGTGTGGGTAATACCTACTATATAGTTACTCATATCCTACATATATGTTTAAAACATTCTCAACCATCAGTAATAAGTTATATAATATGAACGTATGTAATTTTTATTCACTATTTATAAAATACATACCCAATATGACAACAGCAAATTTTTAGGCCTCTGTCACTTTCCGCCATCTTTACTAAACACACACCTGCCACAATCAGTTAAATATGAAACTTGTAAATTTTCTAACCCTAAAAGAGTATGTATTTACGAATCTAAAGAATTGCATTATAATAAATATACTCTTACATCATGGGAGTTTCATGCAAATGTAACAGCATAATATAGCAATAAGCAAATATAAAATCCAGAGAATGAGAAAGAGTTAACTTTCATCACACATAAACACTATACACACAACACTACAGGGCTTAATCGCTTAATGGCGCCGGCTATTGCCTGGAGCGTTGACGTAGTATGCCATAAATTAGTAGCGCATGCGCATCAGATAATGAGATAAAATTCTTGTACGCGTATAATTTAATTATACCTTAATGGACATGTTATGTATAAATCATTATGTATATACCTCCAGCAATATACACTGTATATGACGCTGATGCATATCAGTATAGCTGAATATACATTTCATATCATATGTATATTTAATAATACATATTCAAATTCCAACACCTAATGCATATGCTATGGATGTACATATCCATGAGATGTTATGTGGGAAGTGTTCCGCATTAATTCGAATTTTTTGGTATTATTTGAATTATCACAGGAAAGTATTATTTAAATAAAATAAATAACAGTGGGGATTTTTTTATTTAAAATATCGCGAAACATTGCGCAGGCGCGTAAATCTAAGGTTTATCTCCTCTTTCGGTCTGCATCTTTTATTCATTGCGTCATCCGCTATCACCATTTTGAATTACCGTTTGCCTGGACTGCCTGACAATTTGGGGTTTGATTGTTTGTTCGCGATTCTGTGCAATTAAAAACACAATGAAAGAAGGTAAGTGAATTCTTTAATTTGTTGTTTATTTAAGTAAATATATATATGCATCTGTATATCATCAAAATCAATTAACCTAACCTAACTTATTTTAGCCGGTTTCAAAAGGAATATTTGTTTCAGTTATTAACAAGAAAATAGGTATTATAGTTAATAATAAATGAATAATAGATGTTTATTATTCATTTATTATTAAATATAATGTATCTATTTTCTTGATTCTATAAATACAGAAATGTGTAATATTTAATACTTAAATATGAGGTCCTTATATATTTTCATCAATTTCTTTCCAGTGAGGCCAGTGTTCTTTATAAATAATAAGTATTAAATAAAAAATGTATTCCCAAAGATATTGTACCTAAAAGTTATGTCTCTATATTTGTGTTGAAATCTAAATGTCGGTACCAACGAAGTAAAATAAATTGAAATATTATCATTAATGAACTCACTCAGCAGCTGAAATTTCTGTTGATAACCTAATTACTTTTATTTTTGCAACTGTGTGTAATAAAAGTCTAACCTTGCAGCTTCTTCATACAATACACAATAAGCTATCTTTTCTGTCAGTATTTTTAATTTGGTTTATCTTTCAGATGCAGTTCAGAAAACTTTTCCAGAGGCATCCCATAAGAGCATCGAATTGCAGATAGGAATTTGGCTCAGCAAAGCAACAGAGTGAATAAGGCAAACGAGGGAGAAAAATAAAGGTGGTAAGTTAGAAACTTTAAATATATAAAGGCGTGATTTTTTGCAATTAATTTATTTTTAGGTGCTCCAAATGATGAAGAGGAAATTAGACATTACATAAGTTATGCCAATAAATTTTGTTTTAACTAAAATGTTTTTTTATTATAGGAAATTTCAATAAGCTAAGCTGATTGTGTTCATTTTCAGTTATAAACCATACAAATAAATTTTTTAGAGCGATTTACAGTTTTATGTTAGATACCTGCTCAGTTCGTAGCCTTAATAATATTATAAATATAGTAACAATTTTTTCTGAATATTCAATCAAATATTATCTACGAGAATTATTCTGAAAATAGTTTTGAATTCTTCCTTGGATAGTTTTATATTAATTCTATATGAAGAATTTCATAAATGTTTTCCTAAATTATGCACTGGTTATTTTAAGTAGAAACTCTAATTTCTCCCGTGGATAATATTATAATATTTTTTAAGAATCAGTGTTCTCATCATAATTATATAATATCCCAGCATACCCTGAAGATATTCTAAAAATTATCTTTAAAATAATTTCAGAAGAATTAACAGTGTCCCTCCCAAATAATATTAGAATATTCTTAAAATAATAAGTATTTTTTCCGATTATTCTATAGATAATTGATTATCCAAGAAAATTATTCTGACAATATTTTTAAAATATTTTTGTGCTGACTGGGTTGGCGTAAAATAAACCGTTACCGAGTAAAATGGGTGAATAGTGAATTTTCATGTCAGCCCGTAATAAGACGAAAACTGAACTTCGACTATTCAGAAAATGTTATTTACCAATTTTATAGGTCTTGACGAGTTGGTTTGAAATGATTCTGTATGAATTTTTCATAAAATCAATTGTTATCCAGCAAAATGGACTAACATGTAAATTTTCATAGGAGAGCTCGTACTGAAAAAAACCTAAAGTTCGTCGGATCGGAAAAAGTTATATAGAGAAATTATCCGCCGTGATGAGGCGGTTCGAAATGGTTCTATAAGATATTGGCGTAAAATCAACCGTTACCGAGTAAAATGGGTGAATAGTGAATTTTCATGTCAGTCCGTAATAAGACGAAAACTGAACTTCGTCTATTCAGAAAATGTTATTTACCAATTTTATAGGTCTTGACGAGTTGGTTTGAAATGATTCTGTATGAATTTTTCATAAAATCAATTGTTATCCAGCAAAATGGACTGACATGTAAATTTTCATAGGAGAGCTCGTAGTGATTCAAAACCTAAACTTCGTCTGATCGGAAAAAGTTATATAGAAAAATTATCCGCCGTGATGAGGCGGTTCGAAATGTTGCTATAAGATATTGGCGTAAAATCAACCGTTACCGAGTAAAATGGGTGAATAGTGAATTTTCATGTCTGCCCGTAATAAGACGAAAACTGAACTTCGACTATTCAGAAACCCAGATAGCACAAAGACGTCTTTAAGATGTCTTAAAGACGTCTTCCCTAGACATTCACGACGTCTTAAAGACGTCCATGTACGCCTTACAGACGTCTGGAAGACGTCTTATTTAGGTCTTATGTTACAAATCACGACGTCTTTATAAGGTCTGTTGTTGGTCTGAAATAGACCTAAAACAGACCTAAAATAGACGAAAAATGTACATTTGTACAATTTTTTTTTTTGGTTTCAGAGGTTTTCTCTTATTTGTATTATGCAAATTTATTATTACATGTATTAAAAAATAGTTTTTATTAATGTAAGTACATTGCTCTACAAAGTGTGTTAATTTTTTATTTATTACAATTTTATATTTACGTAAATCAGCTTTTTTAATTAAAAAAAATTGTTTCGGCCCGGATGGCCAACAAGTGTTCAGCGGTTCACGTTCTTTTTATTGTTTGTAACAATTTGTCTGCAGCAAGTGATGGGCGATGACAAAAGTCTCCCTGGATCCAGTTTGAGAGAACAGCTTCCACACTTTTGTCGTCAATAAATAATACCAAAGTCCACGTCTTTGCCTCCATACTAAATAAATAGAATGTGAGTGTACAAGTCTATATAAATAGTATAGTATAAACATACCTTATTATAACTGCAACAACGAAACTATAAAACTGCGAATTAACAATAACAGGCCTGAATAATAATGTAACTGAGACACGCACACAAAATAGAAGTGGTAATGGAATGAACAAATAATAAATAGTAATAACAATACTATATTATAACAATAATAACTGCTGTCTTGTCTCTGGATGACTGACAACTCACAGCATCAATTGCAGAATTGACAGATGACATTATAGATGCTTTCGTTCAGAAGAGTGATTCGTAATCATAGGGAACCTGTTCTTGTGTTGTCTCTGTCATTACCATGCAATTTTGTATCATATATTTCTGTTCATTGATATCCTGTTTATTATGTTCACTGTAAACGAAAGCAGCTTATATTTGCACACTCAAATGTGTTTGGAATTTTAATAGTGGGTAATAACAATAAGGAATGCTCAAAAAGCCCGGTTAGCTGTTTATTCAAAGAAATATATAGTATATATAGAAAAATTGTATTCTGATGAAATGTTTAGTTGTGATGAAATGTATAGTACCAACTAAACCATTAACAATTTACTTAAAAATATAACTCAACGAAAAAATTGGTATACTTAATTTTTTTCCAACTTTAGAAATAAGCAACATATTTTACAAAAGGTCAAATAGGTATGACAAAGGACATTGTAAAATAGAAAACATATTTTCGGTTAATATTTTTTGTTGATTTCTATAAAAATAAACAACATATTTTACAAGAGTAACCTGCTAAATTAAAGTAAACAAAAGCATCATGAAATACAAACGATTTTGTTGAAAAATATTTTTTTAGATCATATATTATATACACTCTATTGTTGACGTCGTTACTACGACGTCTTAAAGATGTCTAAGGTAAGACGTCTTAAAGTCGTCTAAGGTAAGACGTCTTTAAGACATCTTTATAAGGAATTAAGACGTTCAGACCAAAATAAGACATAATCAAGACGTCTTTAAGACGTCTTGTGCTATCTGGGAAATGTTATTTACCAATTTTATAGGTCTCGACGAGTTGGTTTGAAATTACTCTGTATGAATTTTTCATAAAATCAATTGTTATCCAGCAAAATGGACTAACATGTAAATTTTCATAGGAGAGCTCGTAGTGAAAAAAACCTAAACTTCGTCTGATCGGAAAAAGTTATATAGAAAAATTATCCGCCGTGATGAGGCGGTTCGAAATGGTTCTATAAGTTATTGGCGTAAAATCAACCGTTACCGAGTAAAATGGGTGAATAGTGAATTTTCATGTCAGCCCGTAATAAGACGAGAACTGAACTTCGACTATTCAGAAAATGTTATTTACCAATTTTATAGGTCTCGACGAGTTGGTTTGAAATGACTGTATGAATTTTTCATAAAATCAATTGTTATCCAGCAAAATGGACTAACATGTAAATTTTCATAGGAGAGCTCGTAGTGAATCAAAACCTAAACTTCGTCTGATCGGAAAAAGTTATATAGAAAAATTATCCGCCGTGATGAGGCGGTTCGAAATGGTTCTATAAGATATTGGCGTAAAATCAACCGTTACCGAGTAAAATGGGTGAATAGTGAATTTTCATGTCAGCCCGTAATAAGACGAAAACTGAACTTCGACTATTCAGAAAATGTTATTTACCAATTTTATAGGTCTCGACGAGTTGGTTTGAAATGACTCTGTATGAATTTTTCATAAAATCAATTGTTATCCAGCAAAATGGACTAACATGTAAATTTTCATTGGAGAGCTCGTAGTGAAACGAAACCTAAACTTCGTCTGATCGGAAAAAGTTATACAGAAAAATTATCCGCCGTGATGAGGCGGTTCGAAATGTTTCAATAAGATATTGGCGTAAAATCAACCGTTACCGAGTAAAATGGGTGAATAGTGAATTTTCATGTCAGTCCGTAATAAGACGAAAACTGAACTTCGTCTATTCAGAAAATGTTATTTACCAATTTTATAGGTCTTGACGAGTTGGTTTGAAATGATTCTGTATGAATTTTTCATAAAATCAATAGTTATCCAGCAAAATGGACTAACATGTAAATTTTCATAGGAGAGCTCGTAGTGAATCAAAACCTAAACTTCGTCTGATCGGAAAAAGTTATATAGAAAAAATATCCGCCGTGATGAGGCGGTTCGAAATGTTTCTATAAGATATTGGCGTAAAATCAACCGTTACCGAGTAAAATGGGTGAATAATGAATTTTCATTTCAGCCCGTAATAAGACGAAACTGAACTTCGACTATTCAGAAAATGTTATTTACCAATTTTATAGGTCTCGACGAGTTGGTTTGAAATGAGTCTGTATGAATTTTTCATAAAATCAATTGTTATCCAGCAAAATGGACTAACATGTAAATTTTCATAGGAGAGCTCGTAGTGAATCAAAACCTAAACTTCGTCTGATCGGAAAAAGTTATATAGAAAAATTATCCGCCGTGATGAGGCGGTTCGAAATAGTTGTATAAGATATTGGCGTAAAATCAAACGTTACCGAGTAAAATGGGTGAATAATGAATTTTCATGTCAGCCCGTAATAAGACGAAAACCGAACTTCGACTATTCAGAAAATGTTATTTACCGATTTTATAGGTCTCGACGAGTTGGTTTGAAATCATTCCGTATGAATTTTTCATAAAATCAATTGTTATCCAGCAAAATGGACTAACATGTAAATTTTCATTGGAGAGCTCGTAGTGAAACGAAACCTAAACTTCGTCTGATCGGAAAAAGTTATACAGAAAAATTATCCGCCGTGATGAGGCGGTTCGAAATGGTTCTATAAGATATTGGCGTAAAATCAACCGTTACCGAGTAAAATGGGTGAATAGTGAATTTTCATGTCAGTCCGTAATAAGACGAAAACTGAACTTCGTCTATTCAGAAAATGTTATTTACCAATTTTATAGGTCTTGACGAGTTGGTTTGAAATGATTCTGTATGAATTTTTCATAAAATCAATAGTTATCCAGCAAAATGGACTAACATGTAAATTTTCATAGGAGAGCTCGTAGTGAATCAAAACCTAAACTTCGTCTGATCGGAAAAAGTTATATAGAAAAAATATCCGCCGTGATGAGGCGGTTCGAAATGTTTCTATAAGATATTGGCGTAAAATCAACCGTTACCGAGTAAAATGGGTGAATAACGAATTTTCATATCAGTCCGTAATAAGACGAAAACTGAACTTCGTCTATTCAGAAAATGTTATTTACCAATTTTATAGGTCTCGACGAGTTGGTTTGAAATGACTGTATGAATTTTTCATAAAATCAATTGTTATCCAGCAAAATGGACTAATATGTAAATTTTCATAGGAGAGCTCGTAGTGAAAAAAACCTAAACTTCGTATGATCGGAAAAAGTTATATAGAAAAATTATCCGCCGTGATGAGGCGGTTCGAAATGGTTTTATAAGATATTGGCGTAAAATCAACCGTTACCGAGTAAAATGGGTGAATAGTGAATTTTCATGTTAGCCCGTAATAAGACGAAAACTGAACTTCGACTATTCAGAAAATGTTATTTACCAATTTTATAGGTCTCGACGAGTTGGTTTGAAATGACTCTGTATGAATTTTTCATAAAATCAATTGTTATCCAGCAAAATGGACTAACATGTAAATTTTCATAGAGCTCGTAGTGAATCAAAACCTAAACTTCGTCTGATCGGAAAAACTTATATAGAAAAATTATCCGCCGTGATGAGGCGGTTCGAAATAGTTGTATAAGATATTGGCGTAAAATCAAACGTTACCGAGTAAAATGGGTGAATAATGAATTTTCATGTCAGCCCGTAATAAGACGAAAACCGAACTTCGACTATTCAGAAAATGTTATTTACCGATTTTATAGGTCTCGACGAGTTGGTTTGAAATCATTCTGTATGAATTTTTCATAAAATCAATTGTTATCCAGCAAAATGGACTAACATGTAAATTTTCATTGGAGAGCTCGTAGTGAAACGAAACCTAAACTTCGTCTGATCGGAAAAAGTTATACAGAAAAATTATCCGCCGTGATGAGGCGGTTCGAAATGGTTCTATAAGATATTGGCGTAAAATCAACCGTTACCGAGTAAAATGGGTGAATAGTGAATTTTCATGTCAGTCCGTAATAAGACGAAAACTGAACTTCGTCTATTCAGAAAATGTTATTTACCAATTTTATAGGTCTTGACGAGTTGGTTTGAAATGATTCTGTATGAATTTTTCATAAAATCAATAGTTATCCAGCAAAATGGACTAACATGTAAATTTTCATAGGAGAGCTCGTAGTGAATCAAAACCTAAACTTCGTCTGATCGGAAAAAGTTATATAGAAAAAATATCCGCCGTGATGAGGCGGTTCGAAATGTTTCTATAAGATATTGGCGTAAAATCAACCGTTACCGAGTAAAATGGGTGAATAACGAATTTTCATATCAGTCCGTAATAAGACGAAAACTGAACTTCGTCTATTCAGAAAATGTTATTTACCAATTTTATAGGTCTCGACGAGTTGGTTTGAAATGACTGTATGAATTATTCATAAAATCAATTGTTATCCAGCAAAATGGACTAATATGTAAATTTTCATAGGAGAGCTCGTAGTGAAAAAAACCTAAACTTCGTATGATCGGAAAAAGTTATATAGAAAAATTATCCGCCGTGATGAGGCGGTTCGAAATGGTTTTATAAGATATTGGCGTAAAATCAACCGTTACCGAGTAAAATGGGTGAATAGTGAATTTTCATGTTAGCCCGTAATAAGACGAAAACTGAACTTCGACTATTCAGAAAATGTTATTTACCAATTTTATAGGTCTCGACGAGTTGGTTTGAAATGACTCTGTATGAATTTTTCATAAAATCAATTGTTATCCAGCAAAATGGACTAACATGTAAATTTTCATAGAGCTCGTAGTGAATCAAAACCTAAACTTCGTCTGATCGGAAAAACTTATATAGAAAAATTATCCGCCGTGATGAGGCGGTTCGAAATGGTTCTATAAGATATTGGCGTAAAATCAACCGTTACCGAGTAAAATGGGTGAATAGTGAATTTTCATGTCAGCCCGTAATAAGACGAAAACTGAACTTCGACTATTCAGAAAATGTTATTTACCAATTTTATAGGTCTCGACGAGTTGGTTTGAAATGACTCTGGATGAATTTTTCATAAAATCAATTGTTATCCAGCAAAATGGACTAACATGTAAATTTTCATAGGAGAGTTCGTAGTGAAACAAAACCTAAACATCGTCTGATCGGAAAAAGTTATATAGAAAAATTATCCGCCGTGATGAGGCGGTTCGAAATGGTGCTATAAGATATTGGCGTAAAATCAACCGTTACCGAGTAAAATGGGTGAATAGTGAATTTTCATGTCAGTCCGTAATAAGACGAAAACTGAACTTCGTCTATTCAGAAAATTATATTTACCAATTTTATAGGTCTTGACGAGTTGGTTTGAAATGATTCTGTATGAATTTTTCATAAAATCAATTGTTATCCAGCAAAATGGACTAACATGTAAATTTTCATAGGAGAGCTCGTAGTGAAAAAAACCTAAACTTCGTCTGATCGGAAAAAGTTATATAGAAAAATTATCCGCCGTGATGAGGCGGTTCGAAATGGTTCTATAAGATATTGGCGTAAAATCAACCGTTACCGAGTAAAATAGGTGAATAGTGAATTTTCATGTCAGCCCGTAATAAGACGAGAACTGAACTTCGACTATTCAGAAAATGTTATTTACCAATTTTATAGGTCTCGACGAGTTGGTTTGAAATGACTCTGTATGAATTTTTCATAAAATCAATTGTTATCCAGCAAAATGGACTAACATGTAAATTTTCATAGGAGAGCTCGTAGTGAATCAAAACCTAAACTTCGTCTGATCGGAAAAAGTTATATAGAAAAATTATCCGCCGTGATGAGGCGGTTCGAAATGGTTCTATAAGATATTGGCGTAAAATCAACCGTTACCGAGTAAAATGGGTGAATAGTGAATTTTCATGTCAGCCCGTAATAAGACGAAAACTGAACTTCGACTATTCAGAAAATGTTATTTACCAATTTTATAGGTCTCGACGAGTTGGTTTGAAATGACTCTGTATGAATTTTTCATAAAATCAATTGTTATCCAGCAAAATGGACTAACATGTAAATTTTCATTGGAGAGCTCGTAGTGAAACGAAACCTAAACTTCGTCTGATCGGAAAAAGTTATACAGAAAAATTATCCGCCGTGATGAGGCGGTTCGAAATGGTTCTATAAGATATTGGCGTAAAATCAACCGTTACCGAGTAAAATGGGTGAATAATGAATTTTCATGTCAGTCCGTAATAAGACGAAAACTGAACTTCGTCTATTCAGAAAATGTTATTTACCAATTTTATAGGTCTGGACGAGTTGGTTTGAAATGATTCTGTATGAATTTTTCATAAAATCAATAGTTATCCAGCAAAATGGACTAACATGTAAATTTTCATAGGAGAGCTCGTAGTGAATCAAAACCTAAACTTCGTCTGATCGGAAAAAGTTATATAGAAAAAATATCCGCCGTGATGAGGCGGTTCGAAATGTTTCTATAAGATATTGGCGTAAAATCAACCGTTACCGAGTAAAATGGGTGAATAATGAATTTTCATGTCAGCCCGTAATAAGACGAAACTGAACTTCGACTATTCAGAAAATGTTATTTACCAATTTTATAGGTCTCGACGAGTTGGTTTGAAATGAGTCTGTATGAATTTTTCATAAAATCAATTGTTATCCAGCAAAATGGACTAACATGTAAATTTTCATAGGAGAGCTCGTAGTGAATCAAAACCTAAACTTCGTCTGATCGGAAAAAGTTATATAGAAAAAATATCCGCCGTGATGAGGCGGTTCGAAATGTCTCTATAAGATATTGGCGTAAAATCAACCGTTACCGAGTAAAATGGGTGAATAATGAATTTTCATGTCAGCCCGTAATAAGACGAAACTGCACTTCGACTATTCACAATTTTTTTTTACCAATTTTATAGGTCTCGACGAGTTGGTTTGAAATGACTCTGTATGAATTTTTCATAAAATCAATTGTTATCCAGCAAAATGGACTAACATGTAAATTTTCATAGGAGAGCTCGTAGTGAATCAAAACCTAAACTTCGTCTGATCGGAAAAAGTTATATAGAAAAATTATCCGCCGTGATGAGGCGGTTCGAAATGGCTCTATAAGATATTGGCGTAAAATCACCCGTTACCGAGTAAAATGGGTGAATAGTGAATTTTCATGTCAGCCCGTAATAAGACGAAAACTGAACTTCGACTATTCAGAAAATGTTATTTACCAATTTTATAGGTCTCGACGAGTTGGTTTGAAATGACTCTGTATGAATTTTTCATAAAATCAATTGTTATCCAGCAAAATGGACTAACATGTAAATTTTCATAGGAGAGCTCGTAGTGAAACAAAACCTAAACTTCGTCTGATCGGAAAAAGTTATATAGAAAAATTATCCGCCGTGATGAGGCGGTTCGAAATGGTTCTATAAGATATTGGCGTAAAATCAACCGTTACCGAGTAAAATGGGTGAATAGTGAATTTTCATGTCAGCCCGTAATAAGACGAAAACTGAACTTCGACTATTCAGAAAATGTTATTTACCAATTTTATAGGTCTTGACGAGTTGGTTTGAAATGATTCTGTATGAATTTTTCATAAAATCAATTGTTATCCAGCAAAATGGATTAACATGTGAATTTTCATACGAAAGGTCGTAGTGAAAAAAACCTAAACTTCGTCTGATCGGAAAAAGTTATATAGAAAAATTATCTGCTGTGATGAGGCGGTTCGAAATAGTTCTATAAGATATTGGCGTAAAAGCAACCGTTACCGAGTAAAATGGGTGAATAGTGAATTTTCATGTCAGCCCGTAATAAGACGAAAACTGAACTTCGACTATTCAGAAAATGTTATTTACCACTTTTATAGGTCTCGACGAGTTGGTTTGAAATGACTCTGTATGAATTTTTCATAAAATCAATTGTTATCCAGCAAAATGGACTAACATGTAAATTTTCATAGGAGAGCTCGTAGTGAAACAAAACCTAAACTTCGTCTGATCGGAAAAAGTTATATAGAAAAATTATCCGCCGTGATGAGGCGGTTCGAAATGGTTCTATAAGATATTGGCGTAAAATCAACCGTTACCGAGTAAAATGGGTGAATAGTGAATTTTCATGTCAGCCCGTAATAAGACGAAAACTGAACTTCGACTATTCAGAAAATGTTATTTACCAATTTTATAGGTCTTGACGAGTTGGTTTGAAATGATTCTGTATGAATTTTTCATAAAATCAATTGTTATCCAGCAAAATGGATTAACATGTGAATTTTCATACGAAAGGTCGTAGTGAAAAAAACCTAAACTTCGTCTGATCGGAAAAAGTTATATAGAAAAATTATCTGCTGTGATGAGGCGGTTCGAAATAGTTCTATAAGATATTGGCGTAAAAGCAACCGTTACCGAGTAAAATGGGTGAATAGTGAATTTTCATGTCAGCCCGTAATAAGACGAAAACTGAACTTCGACTATTCAGAAAATGTTATTTACCACTTTTATAGGTCTCGACGAGTTGGTTTGAAATGATAATGTATGAATTTTTCATAAAATCAATTGTTATCCAGCAAAATGGACTAACATGTAAATTTTCATAGGAGAGCTCGTAGTGAAACAAAACCTAAACTTCGTCTGATCGGAAAAAGTTATATAGAAAAATTATCCGCCGTGATGAGGCGGTTCGAAATGGTTCTATAAGATATTGGCGTAAAATCAACCGTTACCGAGTAAAATGGGTGAATAGTGAATTTTCATGTCAGCCCGTAATAAGACGAAAACTGAACTTCGACTATTCAGAAAATGTTATTTACCAATTTTATAGGTCTTGACGAGTTGGTTTGAAATGATTCTGTATGAATTTTTCATAAAATCAATTGTTATCCAGCAAAATGGATTAACATGTAAATTTTCATACGAAAGGTCGTAGTGAAAAAAACCTAAACTTCGTCTGATCGGAAAAAGTTATATAGAAAAATTATCTGCTGTGATGAGGCGGTTCGAAATGGTTCCATAAGATATTGGCGTAAAATCAACCGTTACCGAGTAAAATGGGTGAATAATGAATTTTCATGTCAGCCCGTAATAAGACGAAAACTGAACTTCGACTATTCAGAAAATGTTATTTACCAATTTTATAGGTCTCGACGAGTTGGTTTGAAATTACTCTGTATGAATTTTTCATAAAATCAATTGTTATCCAGCAAAATGGAACTAACATGTAAATTTTCATAGGAGAGCTCGTAGTGAAAACTTATATAGAAAAATTATCCGCCGTGATGAGGCGGTTCGAAATGGTTCTATAAGATATTGTCGTAAAATCAACCGTTACCGAGTAAAATGGGTGAATAGTGAATTTTCATGTCAGCCCGTAATAAGACGAAAACTGAACTTCGACTATTCAGAAAATGTTATTTACCAATTTTATAGGTCTCGACGAATTGGTTTGAAATGACTGTATGAATTTTTCATAAAATCAATTGTTATCCAGCAAAATGGACTAACATGTAAATTTTCATAGGAGAGCTCGTACTGAAAAAAACCTAAAGTTCGTCGGATCGGAAAAAGTTATATAGAGAAATTATCCGCCGTGATGAGGCGGTTCGAAATGGTTCTATAAGATAGTGGCGTAAAATCAACCGTTACCGAGTAAAATGGGTGAATAGTGAATTTTCATGTCGGTCCGTAATAAGACGAAAACTGAACTTCGTCTATTCAGAAAATGTTATTTACCAATTTTATAGGTCTTGACGAGTTGGTTTGAAATGATTCTGTATGAATTTTTCATAAAATCAATTGTTATCCAGCAAAATGGACTGACATGTAAATTTTCATAGGAGAGCTCGTAGTGAATCAAAACCTAAACTTCGTCTGATCGGAAAAAGTTATATAGAAAAATTATCCGCCGTGATGAGGCGGTTCGAAATGTTCCTATAAGATATTGGCTAAAATCAACCGTTACCGAGTAAAATGGGTGAATAATGAATTTTCATGTCTGCCCGTAATAAGACGAAAACTGAACTTCGACTATTCAGAAAATGTTATTTACCAATTTTATAGGTCTCGACGAGTTGGTTTGAAATTACTCTGTATGAATTTTTCATAAAATCAATTGTTATCCAGCAAAATGGACTAACATGTAAATTTTCATAGGAGAGCTCGTAGTGAAAAAACCTAAACTTCGTCTGATCGGAAAAAGTTATATAGAAAAATTATCCGCCGCGATGAGGCGGTTCGAAATGGTTCTATAAGATATTGGCGTAAAATCAACCGTTACCGAGTAAAATGGGTGAATAGTGAATTTTCATGTCAGCCCGTAATAAGACGAGAACTGAACTTCGACTATTCAGAAAATGTTATTTACCAATTTTATAGGTCTCGACGAGTTGGTTTGAAATGACTCTGTATGAATTTTTCATAAAATCAATTGTTATCCAGCAAAATGGACTAACATGTAAATTTTCATAGGAGAGCTCGTAGTGAAACAAAACCTAAACTTCGTCTGATCGGAAAAAGTTATATAGAAAAATTATCCGCCGTGATGAGGCGGTTCGAAATGGTTCTATAAGATATTGGCGTAAAATCAACCGTTACCGAGTAAAATGGGTGAATAGTGAATTTTCTTGTCAGCCCGTAATAAGACGAAAACTGAACTTCGACTATTCAGAAAATGTTATTTACCAATTTTATAGGTCTCGACGAGTTGGTTTGAAATGACTCTGTATGAATTTTTCATAAAATCAATTGTTATCCAGCAAAATGGACTAACATGTACATTTTCATAGGAGAGCTCGTAGTGAATCAAAACCTAAACTTAGTCTGATCGGAAAAAGTTATACAGAAAAATTATCCGCCGTGATGAGGCGGTTCGAAATGGTTCTAGAAGATATTGGCGTAAAATCAACCGTTACCGAGTAAAATGGGTGAATAGTGAATTTTCATGTCAGCCCGTAATAAGACGAAAACTGAACTTCGACTATTCAGAAAATGTTATTTACCAATTTTATAGGTCTCGACGAGTTGGTTTGAAATGACTCTGTATGAATTTTTCATAAAATCAATTGTTATCCAGCAAAATGGAGTAACATGTAAATTTTCATAGGAGAGCTCGTAGTGAAACAAAACCTAAACTTCTTCTGATCGGAAAAAGTTATATAGAAAAATTATCCGCCGTGATGAGGCGGTTCGAAATGGTTCTATAAGATATTGGCGTAAAATCAACCGTTACCGAGTAAAATGGGTGAATAATGAATTTTCATGTCAGTCCGTAATAAGACGAAAACTGAACTTCGTCTATTCAGAAAATGTTATTTACCAATTTCATAGGTCTCGACGAGTTGGTTTGAAATGACTCTGTATGAATTTTTCATAAAATCAATTGTTATCCAGCAAAATGGACTAACATGTAAATTTTCATAGGAGAGCTCGTAGTGAAACAAAACCTAAACTTCTTCTGATCGGAAAAAGTTATATAGAAAAATTATCCGCCGTGATGAGGCGGTTCGAAATGGTTCTATAAGATATTGGCGTAAAATCAACCGTTACCGAGTAAAATGGTTGAATAATGAATTTTCATGTCAGTCCGTAATAAGACGAAAACTGAACTTCGTCTATTCAGAAAATGTTATTTACCAATTTCATAGGTCTCGACGAGTTGGTTTGAAATGACTCTGTATGAATTGTTCATAAAATCAATTGTTATCCAGCAAAATGGACTAACATGTAAATTTTCATAGGAGAGCTCGTAGTGAAACAAAACCTAAACTTCGTCTGATCGAAAAAAGTTATATAGAAAAATTATCCGCCGTGATGAGGCGGTTCGAAATGGTTCTATAAGATATTGGCGTAAAATCAACCGTTAGCGAGTAAAATGGGTGAATAATGAATTTTCATGTCAGCCCGTAATAAGACGAAAACTGAACTTCGACTATTCAGAAAATGTTATTTACCAATTTTATAGGTCTCGACGAGTTGGTTTGAAATGACTGTATGAATTTTTTATAAAATCAATTGTTATCCAGCAAAATGGACTAACATGTAAATTTTCATAGGAGAGCTCGTAGTGAAACAAAACCTAAACTTCGTCTGATCAGAAAAAGTTATATAGAAAAATTATCCGCCGTGATGAGGCGGTTCGAAATAGTTCTATAAGATATTGGCGTAAAATAAACCGTTACCGAGTAAAATGGGTGAATAGTGAATTTTCATGTCAGCCCGTAATAAGACGAAAACTGAACTTCGACTATTCAGAAAATGTTATTTACCAATTTTATAGGTCTCGACGAGTTGGTTTGAAATGACTCTGTATGAATTTTTCATAAAATCAATTGTTATCCAGCAAAATGGACTAACATGTAAATTTTCATAGGAGAGCTCGTAGTGAAACAACACCTAAACTTCGTCTGATCGCAAAAAGTTATATAGAAAAATTATCCGCCGTGATGAGGCGGTTCGAAATGGTTCTATAAGATATTGGCGTAAAATCAACCGTTACCGAGTAAAATGGGTGAATAACGAATTTTCATATCAGTCCGTATTAAGACGAAAACTGAACTTCGTCTATTCAGAAAATGTTATTTACCAATTTTATAGGTCTAGACGAGTTGGTTTGAAATGACTCTGTATGAATTTTTCATAAAATCAATTGTTATCCAGCAAAATGGACTAATATGTAAATTTTCATAGGAGAGCTCGTAGTGAAAAAAACCTAAACTTCGTCTGATCGGAAAAAGTTATATAGAAAAATTATCCGCCGTGATGAGGCGGTTCGAAATGGTTCTATAAGATATTGTCGTAAAATCAACCGTTACCGAGTAAAATGGGTGAATAGTGAATTTTCATTTCAGCCCGTAATAAGACGAAAACTGAACTTCGACTATTCAGAAAATGTTATTTACCAATTTTATAGGTCTCGACGAGTTGGTTTGAAATGATTCTGTATGAATTTTTCATAAAATCAATAGTTATCCAGCAAAATGGACTAACATGTAAATTTTCATAGGAGAGCTCGTAGTGAATCAAAACCTAAACTTCGTCTGATCGGAAAAAGTTATATAGAAAAAATATCCGCCGTGATGAGGCGGTTCGAAATGTTTCTATAAGATATTGGCGTAAAATCAACCGTTACCGAGTAAAATGGGTGAATAATGAATTTTCATGTCAGCCCGTAATAAGACGAAACTGAACTTCGACTATTCAGAAAATGTTATTTACCAATTTTATAGGTCTCGACGAGTTGGTTTGAAATGAGTCTGTATGAATTTTTCATAAAATCAATTGTTATCCAGCAAAATGGACTAACATGTAAATTTTCATAGGAGAGCTCGTAGTGAATCAAAACCTAAATTTCGTCTGATCGGAAAAAGTTATATAGAAAAAATATCCGCCGTGATGAGGCGGTTCGAAATGTCTCTATAAGATATTGGCGTAAAATCAACCGTTACCGAGTAAAATGGGTGAATAATGAATTTTCATGTCAGCCCGTAATAAGACGAAACTGAACTTCGACTATTCACAATTTTTTTTTACCAATTTTATAGGTCTCGACGAGTTGGTTTGAAATGACTCTGTATGAATTTTTCATAAAATCAATTGTTATCCAGCAAAATGGACTAACATGTAAATTTTCATAGGAGAGCTCGTAGTGAATCAAAACCTAAACTTCGTCTGATCGGAAAAAGTTATATAGAAAAATTATCCGCCGTGATGAGGCGGTTCGAAATGGTTCTATAAGATATTGGCGTAAAATCACCCGTTACCGAGTAAAATGGGTGAATAGTGAATTTTCATGTCAGCCCGTAATAAGACGAAAACTGAACTTCGACTATTCAGAAAATGTTATTTACCAATTTTATAGGTCTCGACGAGTTGGTTTGAAATGACTCTGTATGAATTTTTCATAAAATCAATTGTTATCCAGCAAAATGGACTAACATGTAAATTTTCATAGGAGAGCTCGTAGTGAAACAAAACCTAAACTTCGTCTGATCGGAAAAAGTTATATAGAAAAATTATCCGCCGTGATGAGGCGGTTCGAAATGGTTCTATAAGATATTGGCGTAAAATCAACCGTTACCGAGTAAAATGGGTGAATAGTGAATTTTCATGTCAGCCCGTAATAAGACGAAAACTGAACTTCGACTATTCAGAAAATGTTATTTACCAATTTTATAGGTCTTGACGAGTTGGTTTGAAATGATTCTGTATGAATTTTTCATAAAATCAATTGTTATCCAGCAAAATGGATTAACATGTAAATTTTCATACGAAAGGTCGTAGTGAAAAAAACCTAAACTTCGTCTGATCGGAAAAAGTTATATAGAAAAATTATCTGCTGTGATGAGGCGGTTCGAAATAGTTCTATAAGATATTGGCGTAAAAGCAACCGTTACCGAGTAAAATGGGTGAATAGTGAATTTTCATGTCAGCCCGTAATAAGACGAAAACTGAACTTCGACTATTCAGAAAATGTTATTTACCACTTTTATAGGTCTCGACGAGTTGGTTTGAAATGATAATGTATGAATTTTTCATAAAATCAATTGTTATCCAGCAAAATGGACTAACATGTAAATTTTCATAGGAGAGCTCGTAGTGAAACAAAACCTAAACTTCGTCTGATCGGAAAAAGTTATATAGAAAAATTATCCGCCGTGATGAGGCGGTTCGAAATGGTTCTATAAGATATTGGCGTAAAATCAACCGTTACCGAGTAAAATGGGTGAATAGTGAATTTTCATGTCAGCCCGTAATAAGACGAAAACTGAACTTCGACTATTCAGAAAATGTTATTTACCAATTTTATAGGTCTTGACGAGTTGGTTTGAAATGATTCTGTATGAATTTTTCATAAAATCAATTGTTATCCAGCAAAATGGATTAACATGTAAATTTTCATACGAAAGGTCGTAGTGAAAAAAACCTAAACTTCGTCTGATCGGAAAAAGTTATATAGAAAAATTATCTGCTGTGATGAGGCGGTTCGAAATGGTTCTATAAGATATTGGCGTAAAATCAACCGTTACCGAGTAAAATGGGTGAATAATGAATTTTCATGTCAGCCCGTAATAAGACGAAAACTGAACTTCGACTATTCAGAAAATGTTATTTACCAATTTTATAGGTCTCGACGAGTTGGTTTGAAATTACTCTGTATGAATTTTTCATAAAATCAATTGTTATCCAGCAAAATGGAACTAACATGTAAATTTTCATAGGAGAGCTCGTAGTGAAAACTTATATAGAAAAATTATCCGCCGTGATGAGGCGGTTCGAAATGGTTCTATAAGATATTGTCGTAAAATCAACCGTTACCGAGTAAAATGGGTGAATAGTGAATTTTCATGTCAGCCCGTAATAAGACGAAAACTGAACTTCGACTATTCAGAAAATGTTATTTACCAATTTTATAGGTCTCGACGAATTGGTTTGAAATGACTGTATGAATTTTTCATAAAATCAATTGTTATCCAGCAAAATGGACTAATATGTAAATTTTCATAGGAGAGCTCGTAGTGAAAAAAACCTAAACTTCGTCTGATCGGAAAAAGTTATATAGAAAAATTATCCGCCATGATGAGGCGGTTCGAAATGTTTTTATAAGATATGGGCGTAAAATCAACCGTTACCGAGTAAAATGGGTGAATAATGAATTTTCATGTCAGCCCGTAATAAGACGAAAACTGAACTTCGACTATTCAGAAAATGTTATTTACTAATTTTATAGGTCTCGACGAGTTGGTTTGAAATGAGTCTGTATGAATTTTTCATAAAATCAATTGTTATCCAGCAAAATGGACTAACATGTAAATTTTCATAGGAGAGCTCGTAGTGAATCAAAACCTAAACTTCGTCTGATGGGAAAAAGTTATATAGAAAAATTATCCGCCGTGACGAGGCGGTTCGAAATGTCTCTATAAGATATTGGCGTAAAATCAACCGTTACCGAGTAAAATGGGTGAATAATGAATTTTCATGTCAGCCCGTAATAAGACGAAACTGAACTTCGACTATTCAGAAAATGTTATTTATCAATTTTATAGGTCTCGACGAGTTGATTTGAAATGAGTCTGTATGAAATTTTCATAAAATCAATTGTTATCCAGCAAAATGGACTAACATGTAAATTTTCATAGGAGAGCTCGTAGTGAATCAAAACCTAAACTTCGTCTGATCGGAAAAAGTTATATAGAAAAATTATCCGCCGTGATGAGGCGGTTCGAAATGGTTCTATAAGATATTGGCGTAAAATCAACCGTTACCGAGTAAAATGGGTGAATAGTGAATTTTCATGTCGGCCCGTAATAAGACGAAAACTGAACTTCGTCTATTCAGAAAATTATATTTACCAATTTTATAGGTCTTGACGAGTTGGTTTGAAATGATTCTGTATGAATTTTTCATTAAATCAATAGTTATCCAGCAAAATGGACTAACATGTAAATTTTCATAGGAGAGCTCGTAGTGAATCAAAACCTAAACTTCGTCTGATCGGAAAAAGTTATATAGAAAAATTATCCGCCGTAATGAGGCGGTTCGAAATGGTTCTATAAGATATTGGCGTAAAATTCACCGTTACCGAGTAAAATGGGTGAATAGTGAATTTTCATGTCAGCCCGTAATAAGACGAAACTGAACTTCGACTATTCAGAAAATGTTATTTACCAATTTTATAGGTCTCGACGAGTTGGTTTGAAATGACTCTGTATGAATTTTTCATAAAATCAATTGTTATCCAGCAAAATGGACTAACATGTAAATTTTCATAGGAGAGCTCGTAGTGAATCAAAACCTAAACTTCGTCTAACCGGAAAAAGTTATATAGAAAAATTATCCGCCGTGATAAGGCGGTTCGAAATGGTTCTATAAGATATTTGCGTAAAATCAACAGTTACCGAGTAAAATGGGTGAATAGTGAATTTTCATGTCAGCCCGTAATAAGACGAAAACTGAACTTCGACTATTCAGAAAATGTTATTTACCAATTTTATATGTCTCGACGAGTTGGTTTGAAATGACTCTGTATGAATTTTTCATAAAATCAATTGTTATCCAGCAAAATGGACTAACATGTAAATTTTCATAGGAGAGCTCGTAGTGAAACAAAACCTAAACTTCATCTGATCGGAAAAAGTTATATAGAAAAATTATCCGCCGTGATGAGGCGGTTCGAAATGGTTCTATAAGATATTGGCGTAAAATCAACCGTTACCGAGTAAAATGGGTGAATAGTGAATTTTCATGTCTGCCCGTAATAAGACGAAAACTGAACTTCAACTATTCAGAAAATGTTATTTACCAATTTTATAAGTCTCGACGAGTTGGTTTGAAATGAGTCTGTATGAATTTTTCATAAAATCAATTGTTATCCAGCAAAATGGACTAACATGTAAATTTTCATAGGAGAGCTCGTAGTGAATCAAAACCTAAACTTCGTCTGATCGGAAAAAGTTATATAGAAAAATTATCCGCCGTGACGAGGCGGTTCGAAATGTCTCTATAAGATATTGGCGTAAAATCAACCGTTACCGAGTAAAATGGGTGAATAATGAATTTTCATGTCAGCCCGTAATAAGACGAAACTGAACTTCGACTATTCAGAAAATGTTATTTACCAATTTTATAGGTCTCGACGAGTTGATTTGAAATGAGCCTGTATGAAATTTTCATAAAATCAATTGTTATCCAGCAAAATGGACTAACATGTAAATTTTCATAGGAGAGCTCGTAGTGAATCAAAACCTAAACTTCGTCTGATCGGAAAAAGTTATATAGAAAAATTATCCGCCGTGATGAGGCGGTTCGAAATGGTTCTATAAGATATTGGCGTAAAATCAACCGTTACCGAGTAAAATGGGTGAATAGTGAATTTTCATGTCGGCCCGTAATAAGACGAAAACTGAACTTCGACTATTCAGAAAATGTTTTTTACCAATTTTAGAAGTCTCGACGAGTTGGTTTGAAATGACTCTGTATGAATTTTTCATAAAATCAATTGTTATCCAGCAAAATGGACTAACATGTAAATTTTCATAGAGCTCGTAGTGAATCAAAACCTAAACTTCGTCTGATCGGAAAAAGTTATATAGAAAAATTATCCGCCATGATGAGGCGGTTCGAAATGGTTCTACTTCGTCTGACCGGAAAAAGTTATATAGAAAAATTATCCGCCGTGATGAGGCGGTTCGAAATGGTTCTATAAGATATTGGCGTAAAATCAACCGTTACCGAGTAAAATGGGTGAATAGTGAATTTTCATGTCAGCCCGTAATAAGACGAAACTGAACTTCGACTATTCAGAAAATGTTATTTACCAATTTTATAGGTCTCGACAAGTTGGTTTGAAATGAGTCTGTATGAATTTTTCATAAAATCAATTGTTATCCAGCAAACTGGACTAACATGTATATTTTCATAGGAGAGCTCGTAGTGAATCAAAACCTAAACTTCGTCTGACCGGAAAAAGTTATATAGAAAAATTATCCGCCGTGATAAGGCGGTTCGAAATGGTTCTATAAGATATTTGCGTAAAATCAACAGTTACCGAGTAAAATGGGTGAATAGTGAATTTTCATGTCAGCCCGTAATAAGACGAAAACTGAACTTCGACTATTCAGAAAATGTTATTTACCAATTTTATATGTCTCGACGAGTTGGTTTGAAATGACTCTGTATGAATTTTTCATAAAATCAATTGTTATCCAGCAAAATGGACTAACATGTAAATTTTCATAGGAGAGCTCGTAGTGAAACAAAACCTAAACTTCATCTGATCGGAAAAAGTTATATAGAAAAATTATCCGCCGTGATGAGGCGGTTCGAAATGGTTCTATAAGATATTGGCGTAAAATCAACCGTTACCGAGTAAAATGGGTGAATAATGAATTTTCATGTCAGCCCGTAATAAGACGAAACTGATGTTCGACTATTCAGAAAATGTTATTTACCAATTTTATAGGTCTCGACGAGTTGGTTTGAAATGACTCTGTATGAATTTTTCATAAAATCAATTGTTATCCAGCAAAATGGACTAACATGTAAATTTTCATAGGAGAGCTCGTAGTGAAACAAAACCTAAACTTCGTCTGATCGGAAAAAGTTATATAGAAAAATTATCCGCCGTGATGAGGCGGTTCGAAATAGTTCTATAAGATATTGGCGTAAAATCAACCGTTACCGAGTAAAATGGGTGAATAGTGAATTTTCACGTCAGCCCGTAATAAGAAGAAAACTGAACTTCGACTATTCAGCAAATGTTATTTACCAATTTTATAGGTCTCGACGAGTTGGTTTGAAATGAGTCTGTATGAATTTTTCCTAAAATCAATTGTTATCCAGCAAAATGGACTAACATGTAAATTTTCATAGGAGAACTCGTAGTGAATCAAAACCTAAACTTCGTCTGATCGGAAAAGGTTATATAGAAAAATTATCCGCCGTGATGAGGCGGTTCGAACTAGTTCTATAAGATATTGACGTAAAATCAACCGTTACCGAGTAAAATGGGTGAATAACGAATTTTCATCAGTCCGTAATAAGACGAAAACTGAACTTCGTCTATTCAGAAAATGTTATTTACCAATTTTATAGGTCTCGACGAGTTGGTTTGAAATGACTCTGTATGAATTTTTCATAAAATCAATTGTTATCCAGCAAAATGGACTAACATGTAAATTTTCATAGGAGAGCTCGTAGTGAAACAAAACCTAAACTTCGTCTGATCGGAAAAAGTTATATAGAAAAATTATCCGCCGTGATGAGGCGGTTCGAAATGGTTCTATAAGATACTGGCGTAAAATCAATCGTTACCGAGTAAAATGGGTGAATAGTGAATTTTCATGTCAGTCCGTAATAAGACGAAAACTGAACTTCGTCTATTCAGAAAATTATATTTACCAATTTTATAGGTCTTGACGAGTTGGTTTGAAATGATTCTGTATGAATTTTTCATTAAATCAATAGTTATCCAGCAAAATGGACTAACATGTAAATTTTCATAGGAGAGCTCGTAGTGAATCAAAACCTAAACTTCGTCTGATCGGAAAAAGTTATATAGAAAAATTATCCGCCGTAATGAGGCGGTTCGAAATGGTTCTATAAGATATTGGCGTAAAATTCACCGTTACCGAGTAAAATGGGTGAATAGTGAATTTTCATGTCAGCCCGTAATAAGACGAAACTGAACTTCGACTATTCAGAAAATGTTATTTACCAATTTTATAGGTCTTGACGAGTTGGTTTGAAATGATTCTGTATGAATTTTTCATAAAATCAATTGTTATCCAGCAAAATGGATTAACATGTAAATTTTCATACGAAAGGTCGTAGTGAAAAAAACCTAAACTTCGTCTGATCGGAAAAAGTTATATAGAAAAATTATCTGCTGTGATGAGGCGGTTCGAAATGGTTCTATAAGATATTGGCGTAAAATCAACCGTTACCGAGTAAAATGGGTGAATAATGAATTTTCATGTCAGCCCGTAATAAGACGAAAACTGAACTTCGACTATTCAGAAAATGTTATTTACCAATTTTATAGGTCTCGACGAGTTGGTTTGAAATTACTCTGTATGAATTTTTCATAAAATCAATTGTTATCCAGCAAAATGGAACTAACATGTAAATTTTCATAGGAGAGCTCGTAGTGAAAACTTATATAGAAAAATTATCCGCCGTGATGAGGCGGTTCGAAATGGTTCTATAAGATATTGTCGTAAAATCAACCGTTACCGAGTAAAATGGGTGAATAGTGAATTTTCATGTCAGCCCGTAATAAGACGAAAACTGAACTTCGACTATTCAGAAAATGTTATTTACCAATTTTATAGGTCTCGACGAATTGGTTTGAAATGACTGTATGAATTTTTCATAAAATCAATTGTTATCCAGCAAAATGGACTAATATGTAAATTTTCATAGGAGAGCTCGTAGTGAAAAAAACCTAAACTTCGTCTGATCGGAAAAAGTTATATAGAAAAATTATCCGCCATGATGAGGCGGTTCGAAATGTTTTTATAAGATATGGGCGTAAAATCAACCGTTACCGAGTAAAATGGGTGAATAATGAATTTTCATGTCAGCCCGTAATAAGACGAAAACTGAACTTCGACTATTCAGAAAATGTTATTTACTAATTTTATAGGTCTCGACGAGTTGGTTTGAAATGAGTCTGTATGAATTTTTCATAAAATCAATTGTTATCCAGCAAAATGGACTAACATGTAAATTTTCATAGGAGAGCTCGTAGTGAATCAAAACCTAAACTTCGTCTGATGGGAAAAAGTTATATAGAAAAATTATCCGCCGTGACGAGGCGGTTCGAAATGTCTCTATAAGATATTGGCGTAAAATCAACCGTTACCGAGTAAAATGGGTGAATAATGAATTTTCATGTCAGCCCGTAATAAGACGAAACTGAACTTCGACTATTCAGAAAATGTTATTTATCAATTTTATAGGTCTCGACGAGTTGATTTGAAATGAGTCTGTATGAAATTTTCATAAAATCAATTGTTATCCAGCAAAATGGACTAACATGTAAATTTTCATAGGAGAGCTCGTAGTGAATCAAAACCTAAACTTCGTCTGATCGGAAAAAGTTATATAGAAAAATTATCCGCCGTGATGAGGCGGTTCGAAATGGTTCTATAAGATATTGGCGTAAAATCAACCGTTACCGAGTAAAATGGGTGAATAGTGAATTTTCATGTCGGCCCGTAATAAGACGAAAACTGAACTTCGTCTATTCAGAAAATTATATTTACCAATTTTATAGGTCTTGACGAGTTGGTTTGAAATGATTCTGTATGAATTTTTCATTAAATCAATAGTTATCCAGCAAAATGGACTAACATGTAAATTTTCATAGGAGAGCTCGTAGTGAATCAAAACCTAAACTTCGTCTGATCGGAAAAAGTTATATAGAAAAATTATCCGCCGTAATGAGGCGGTTCGAAATGGTTCTATAAGATATTGGCGTAAAATTCACCGTTACCGAGTAAAATGGGTGAATAGTGAATTTTCATGTCAGCCCGTAATAAGACGAAACTGAACTTCGACTATTCAGAAAATGTTATTTACCAATTTTATAGGTCTCGACGAGTTGGTTTGAAATGACTCTGTATGAATTTTTCATAAAATCAATTGTTATCCAGCAAAATGGACTAACATGTAAATTTTCATAGGAGAGCTCGTAGTGAATCAAAACCTAAACTTCGTCTAACCGGAAAAAGTTATATAGAAAAATTATCCGCCGTGATAAGGCGGTTCGAAATGGTTCTATAAGATATTTGCGTAAAATCAACAGTTACCGAGTAAAATGGGTGAATAGTGAATTTTCATGTCAGCCCGTAATAAGACGAAAACTGAACTTCGACTATTCAGAAAATGTTATTTACCAATTTTATATGTCTCGACGAGTTGGTTTGAAATGACTCTGTATGAATTTTTCATAAAATCAATTGTTATCCAGCAAAATGGACTAACATGTAAATTTTCATAGGAGAGCTCGTAGTGAAACAAAACCTAAACTTCATCTGATCGGAAAAAGTTATATAGAAAAATTATCCGCCGTGATGAGGCGGTTCGAAATGGTTCTATAAGATATTGGCGTAAAATCAACCGTTACCGAGTAAAATGGGTGAATAGTGAATTTTCATGTCTGCCCGTAATAAGACGAAAACTGAACTTCAACTATTCAGAAAATGTTATTTACCAATTTTATAAGTCTCGACGAGTTGGTTTGAAATGAGTCTGTATGAATTTTTCATAAAATCAATTGTTATCCAGCAAAATGGACTAACATGTAAATTTTCATAGGAGAGCTCGTAGTGAATCAAAACCTAAACTTCGTCTGATCGGAAAAAGTTATATAGAAAAATTATCCGCCGTGACGAGGCGGTTCGAAATGTCTCTATAAGATATTGGCGTAAAATCAACCGTTACCGAGTAAAATGGGTGAATAATGAATTTTCATGTCAGCCCGTAATAAGACGAAACTGAACTTCGACTATTCAGAAAATGTTATTTACCAATTTTATAGGTCTCGACGAGTTGATTTGAAATGAGCCTGTATGAAATTTTCATAAAATCAATTGTTATCCAGCAAAATGGACTAACATGTAAATTTTCATAGGAGAGCTCGTAGTGAATCAAAACCTAAACTTCGTCTGATCGGAAAAAGTTATATAGAAAAATTATCCGCCGTGATGAGGCGGTTCGAAATGGTTCTATAAGATATTGGCGTAAAATCAACCGTTACCGAGTAAAATGGGTGAATAGTGAATTTTCATGTCGGCCCGTAATAAGACGAAAACTGAACTTCGACTATTCAGAAAATGTTTTTTACCAATTTTAGAAGTCTCGACGAGTTGGTTTGAAATGACTCTGTATGAATTTTTCATAAAATCAATTGTTATCCAGCAAAATGGACTAACATGTAAATTTTCATAGAGCTCGTAGTGAATCAAAACCTAAACTTCGTCTGATCGGAAAAAGTTATATAGAAAAATTATCCGCCATGATGAGGCGGTTCGAAATGGTTCTACTTCGTCTGACCGGAAAAAGTTATATAGAAAAATTATCCGCCGTGATGAGGCGGTTCGAAATGGTTCTATAAGATATTGGCGTAAAATCAACCGTTACCGAGTAAAATGGGTGAATAGTGAATTTTCATGTCAGCCCGTAATAAGACGAAACTGAACTTCGACTATTCAGAAAATGTTATTTACCAATTTTATAGGTCTCGACAAGTTGGTTTGAAATGAGTCTGTATGAATTTTTCATAAAATCAATTGTTATCCAGCAAACTGGACTAACATGTAAATTTTCATAGGAGAGCTCGTAGTGAATCAAAACCTAAACTTCGTCTGACCGGAAAAAGTTATATAGAAAAATTATCCGCCGTGATAAGGCGGTTCGAAATGGTTCTATAAGATATTTGCGTAAAATCAACAGTTACCGAGTAAAATGGGTGAATAGTGAATTTTCATGTCAGCCCGTAATAAGACGAAAACTGAACTTCGACTATTCAGAAAATGTTATTTACCAATTTTATATGTCTCGACGAGTTGGTTTGAAATGACTCTGTATGAATTTTTCATAAAATCAATTGTTATCCAGCAAAATGGACTAACATGTAAATTTTCATAGGAGAGCTCGTAGTGAAACAAAACCTAAACTTCATCTGATCGGAAAAAGTTATATAGAAAAATTATCCGCCGTGATGAGGCGGTTCGAAATGGTTCTATAAGATATTGGCGTAAAATCAACCGTTACCGAGTAAAATGGGTGAATAATGAATTTTCATGTCAGCCCGTAATAAGACGAAACTGATGTTCGACTATTCAGAAAATGTTATTTACCAATTTTATAGGTCTCGACGAGTTGGTTTGAAATGACTCTGTATGAATTTTTCATAAAATCAATTGTTATCCAGCAAAATGGACTAACATGTAAATTTTCATAGGAGAGCTCGTAGTGAAACAAAACCTAAACTTCGTCTGATCGGAAAAAGTTATATAGAAAAATTATCCGCCGTGATGAGGCGGTTCGAAATAGTTCTATAAGATATTGGCGTAAAATCAACCGTTACCGAGTAAAATGGGTGAATAGTGAATTTTCACGTCAGCCCGTAATAAGAAGAAAACTGAACTTCGACTATTCAGCAAATGTTATTTACCAATTTTATAGGTCTCGACGAGTTGGTTTGAAATGAGTCTGTATGAATTTTTCCTAAAATCAATTGTTATCCAGCAAAATGGACTAACATGTAAATTTTCATAGGAGAACTCGTAGTGAATCAAAACCTAAACTTCGTCTGATCGGAAAAGGTTATATAGAAAAATTATCCGCCGTGATGAGGCGGTTCGAACTAGTTCTATAAGATATTGACGTAAAATCAACCGTTACCGAGTAAAATGGGTGAATAACGAATTTTCATCAGTCCGTAATAAGACGAAAACTGAACTTCGTCTATTCAGAAAATGTTATTTACCAATTTTATAGGTCTCGACGAGTTGGTTTGAAATGACTCTGTATGAATTTTTCATAAAATCAATTGTTATCCAGCAAAATGGACTAACATGTAAATTTTCATAGGAGAGCTCGTAGTGAAACAAAACCTAAACTTCGTCTGATCGGAAAAAGTTATATAGAAAAATTATCCGCCGTGATGAGGCGGTTCGAAATGGTTCTATAAGATACTGGCGTAAAATCAATCGTTACCGAGTAAAATGGGTGAATAGTGAATTTTCATGTCAGTCCGTAATAAGACGAAAACTGAACTTCGTCTATTCAGAAAATTATATTTACCAATTTTATAGGTCTTGACGAGTTGGTTTGAAATGATTCTGTATGAATTTTTCATTAAATCAATAGTTATCCAGCAAAATGGACTAACATGTAAATTTTCATAGGAGAGCTCGTAGTGAATCAAAACCTAAACTTCGTCTGATCGGAAAAAGTTATATAGAAAAATTATCCGCCGTAATGAGGCGGTTCGAAATGGTTCTATAAGATATTGGCGTAAAATTCACCGTTACCGAGTAAAATGGGTGAATAGTGAATTTTCATGTCAGCCCGTAATAAGACGAAACTGAACTTCGACTATTCAGAAAATGTTATTTACCAATTTTATAGGTCTCGACGAGTTGGTTTGAAATGACTCTGTATGAATTTTTCATAAAATCAATTGTTATCCAGCAAAATGGACTAACATATAAATTTTCATAGGAGAGCTCGTAGTGAATCAAAACCTAAACTTCGTCTAACCGGAAAAAGTTATATAGAAAAATTATCCGCCGTGATAAGGCGGTTCGAAATGGTTCTATAAGATATTTGCGTAAAATCAACAGTTACCGAGTAAAATGGGTGAATAGTGAATTTTCATGTCAGCCCGTAATAAGACGAAAACTGAACTTCGACTATTCAGAAAATGTTATTTACCAATTTTATATGTCTCGACGAGTTGGTTTGAAATGACTCTGTATGAATTTTTCATAAAATCAATTGTTATCCAGCAAAATGGACTAACATGTAAATTTTCATAGGAGAGCTCGTAGTGAAACAAAACCTAAACTTCATCTGATCGGAAAAAGTTATATAGAAAAATTATCCGCCGTGATGAGGCGGTTCGAAATGGTTCTATAAGATATTGGCGTAAAATCAACCGTTACCGAGTAAAATGGGTGAATAGTGAATTTTCATGTCTGCCCGTAATAAGACGAAAACTGAACTTCAACTATTCAGAAAATGTTATTTACCAATTTTATAGGTCTCGACGAGTTGGTTTGAAATGAGTCTGTATGAATTTTTCATAAAATCAATTGTTATCCAGCAAAATGGACTAACATGTAAATTTTCATAGGAGAGCTCGTAGTGAATCAAAACCTAAACTTCGTCTGATCGGAAAAAGTTATATAGAAAAATTATCCGCCGTGACGAGGCGGTTCGAAATGTCTCTATAAGATATTGGCGTAAAATCAACCGTTACCGAGTAAAATGGGTGAATAATGAATTTTCATGTCAGCCCGTAATAAGACGAAACTGAACTTCGACTATTCAGAAAATGTTATTTACCAATTTTATAGGTCTCGACGAGTTGATTTGAAATGAGCCTGTATGAAATTTTTATAAAATCAATTGTTATCCAGCAAAATGGACTAACATGTAAATTTTCATAGGAGAGCTCGTAGTGAATCAAAACCTAAACTTCGTCTGATCGGAAAAAGTTATATAGAAAAATTATCCGCCGTGATGAGGCGGTTCGAAATGGTTCTATAAGATATTGGCGTAAAATCAACCGTTACCGAGTAAAATGGGTGAATAGTGAATTTTCATGTCGGCCCGTAATAAGACGAAAACTGAACTTCGACTATTCAGAAAATGTTTTTTACCAATTTTAGAAGTCTCGACGAGTTGGTTTGAAATGACTCTGTATGAATTTTCCATAAAATCAATTGTTATCCAGCAAAATGGACTAACATGTAAATTTTCATAGAGCTCGTAGTGAATCAAAACCTAAACTTCGTCTGATCGGAAAAAGTTATATAGAAAAATTATCCGCCATGATGAGGCGGTTCGAAATGGTTCTACTTCGTCTGACCGGAAAAAGTTATATAGAAAAATTATCCGCCGTGATGAGGCGGTTCGAAATGGTTCTATAAGATATTGGCGTAAAATCAACCGTTACCGAGTAAAATGGGTGAATAGTGAATTTTCATGTCAGCCCGTAATAAGACGAAACTGAACTTCGACTATTCAGAAAATGTTATTTACCAATTTTATAGGTCTCGACAAGTTGGTTTGAAATGAGTCTGTATGAATTTTTCATAAAATCAATTGTTATCCAGCAAACTGGACTAACATGTAAATTTTCATAGGAGAGCTCGTAGTGAATCAAAACCTAAACTTCGTCTGACCGGAAAAAGTTATATAGAAAAATTATCCGCCGTGATAAGGCGGTTCGAAATGGTTCTATAAGATATTTGCGTAAAATCAACAGTTACCGAGTAAAATGGGTGAATAGTGAATTTTCATGTCAGCCCGTAATAAGACGAAAACTGAACTTCGACTATTCAGAAAATGTTATTTACCAATTTTATATGTCTCGACGAGTTGGTTTGAAATGACTCTGTATGAATTTTTCATAAAATCAATTGTTATCCAGCAAAATGGACTAACATGTAAATTTTCATAGGAGAGCTCGTAGTGAAACAAAACCTAAACTTCATCTGATCGGAAAAAGTTATATAGAAAAATTATCCGCCGTGATGAGGCGGTTCGAAATGGTTCTATAAGATATTGGCGTAAAATCAACCGTTACCGAGTAAAATGGGTGAATAATGAATTTTCATGTCAGCCCGTAATAAGACGAAACTGATGTTCGACTATTCAGAAAATGTTATTTACCAATTTTATAGGTCTCGACGAGTTGGTTTGAAATGACTCTGTATGAATTTTTCATAAAATCAATTGTTATCCAGCAAAATGGACTAACATGTAAATTTTCATAGGAGAGCTCGTAGTGAAACAAAACCTAAACTTCGTCTGATCGGAAAAAGTTATATAGAAAAATTATCCGCCGTGATGAGGCGGTTCGAAATAGTTCTATAAGATATTGGCGTAAAATCAACCGTTACCGAGTAAAATGGGTGAATAGTGAATTTTCACGTCAGCCCGTAATAAGAAGAAAACTGAACTTCGACTATTTAGCAAATGTTATTTACCAATTTTATAGGTCTCGACGAGTTGGTTTGAAATGAGTCTGTATGAATTTTTCATAAAATCAATTGTTATCCAGCAAAATGGACTAACATGTAAATTTTCATAGGAGAACTCGTAGTGAATCAAAACCTAAACTTCGTCTGATCGGAAAAGGTTATATAGAAAAATTATCCGCCGTGATGAGGCGGTTCGAATTAGTTCTATAAGATATTGACGTAAAATCAACCGTTACCGAGTAAAATGGGTGAATAACGAATTTTCATCAGTCCGTAATAAGACGAAAACTGAACTTCGTCTATTCAGAAAATGTTATTTACCAATTTTATAGGTCTCGACGAGTTGGTTTGAAATGACTCTGTATGAATTTTTCATAAAATCAATTGTTATCCAGCAAAATGGACTAACATGTAAATTTTCATAGGAGAGCTCGTAGTGAAACAAAACCTAAACTTCGTCTGATCGGAAAAAGTTATATAGAAAAATTATCCGCCGTGATGAGGCGGTTCGAAATGGTTCTATAAGATACTGGCGTAAAATCAACCGTTACCGAGTAAAATGGGTGAATAGTGAATTTTCATGTCAGTCCGTAATAAGACGAAAACTGAACTTCGTCTATTCAGAAAATTATATTTACCAATTTTATAGGTCTTGACGAGTTGGTTTGAAATGATTCTGTATGAATTTTTCATTAAATCAATAGTTATCCAGCAAAATGGACTAACATGTAAATTTTCATAGGAGAGCTCGTAGTGAATCAAAACCTAAACTTCGTCTGATCGGAAAAAGTTATATAGAAAAATTATCCGCCGTAATGAGGCGGTTCGAAATGGTTCTATAAGATATTGGCGTAAAATTCACCGTTACCGAGTAAAATGGGTGAATAGTGAATTTTCATGTCAGCCCGTAATAAGACGAAACTGAACTTCGACTATTCAGAAAATGTTATTTACCAATTTTATAGGTCTCGACGAGTTGGTTTGAAATGACTCTGTATGAATTTTTCATAAAATCAATTGTTATCCAGCAAAATGGACTAACATGTAAATTTTCATAGGAGAGCTCGTAGTGAATCAAAACCTAAACTTCGTCTAACCGGAAAAAGTTATATAGAAAAATTATCCGCCGTGATAAGGCGGTTCGAAATGGTTCTATAAGATATTTGCGTAAAATCAACAGTTACCGAGTAAAATGGGTGAATAGTGAAATTTCATGTCAGCCCGTAATAAGACGAAAACTGAACTTCGACTATACAGAAAATGTTATTTACCAATTTTATATGACTCGACGAGATGGTTTGAAATGACTCTGTATGAATTTTTCATAAAATCAATTGTTATCCAGCAAAATGGACTAACATGTAAATTTTCATAGGAGAGCTCGTAGTGAAACAAAACCTAAACTTCATCTGATCGGAAAAAGTTATATAGAAAAATTATCCGCCGTGATGAGGCGGTTCGAAATGGTTCTATAAGATATTGGCGTAAAATCAACCGTTACCGAGTAAAATGGGTGAATAGTGAATTTTCATGTCTGCCCGTAATAAGACGAAAACTGAACTTCAACTATTCAGAAAATGTTATTTACCAATTTTATAGGTCTCGACGAGTTGGTTTGAAATGAGTCTGTATGAATTTTTCATAAAATCAATTGTTATCCAGCAAAATGGACTAACATGTAAATTTTCATAGGAGAGCTCGTAGTGAAACAAAACCTAAACTTCGTCTGATCGGAAAAAGTTATATAGAAAAATTATCCGCCGTGATGAGGCGGTTCGAAATGGTTCTATAAGATATTGGCGTAAAATCAACCGTTAGCGAGTAAAATGGGTGAATAGTGAATTTTCATGTCAGCCCGTAATAAGACGAAAACTGAACTTCGACTATTCAGAAAATGTTATTTACCAATTTCATAGGTCTCGACGAGTTGGTTTGAAATGACTCTGTATGAATTTTTCATAAAATCAATTGTTATCCAGCAAAATGGACTAACATGTAAATTTTCATAGGAGAGCTCGTAGTGAATCAAAACCTAAACTTCGTCTGATCGGAAAAAGTTATATAGAAAAATTATCCGCCGTGATGAGGCGGTTCGAAATGGTTCTATAAGATATTGGCGTAAAATCAACCGTTACCGAGTAAAATGGGTGAATAGTGAATTTTCAAGTCAGCCCGTAATAAGACGAAAACTGAACTTCGACTATTCAGAAAATGTTATTTACCAATTTTATAGGTCTCGACGAGTTGGTTTGAAATGACTCTGTATGAATTTTTCATAAAATCAATTGTTATCCAGCAAAATGGACTAACATGTAAATTTTCATTGGAGAGCTCGTAGTGAAACGAAACCTAAACTTCGTCTGATCGGAAAAAGTTATACAGAAAAATTATCCGCCGTGATGAGGCGGTTCGAAATGGTTCTATAAGATATTGGCGTAAAATCAACCGTTACCGAGTAAAATGGGTGAATAGTGAATTTTCATGTCAGTCCGTAATAAGACGAAAACTGAACTTCGTCTATTCAGAAAATGTTATTTACCAATTTTATAGGTCTGGACGAGTTGGTTTGAAATGATTCTGTATGAATTTTTCATAAAATCAATAGTTATCCAGCAAAATGGACTAACATGTAAATTTTCATAGGAGAGCTCGTAGTGAATCAAAACCTAAACTTCGTCTAATCGGAAAAAGTTATATAGAAAAAATATCCGCCGTGATGAGGCGGTTCGAAATGTTTCTATAAGATATTGGCGTAAAATCAACCGTTACCGAGTAAAATGGGTGAATAATGAATTTTCATGTCAGCCCGTAATAAGACGAAACTGAACTTCGACTATTCACAAATTTTTTTTACCAATTTTATAGGTCTCGACGAGTTGGTTTGAAATGACTCTGTATGAATTTTTCATAAAATCAATTGTTATCCAGCAAAATGGACTAACATGTAAATTTTCATAGGAGAGCTCGTAGTGAATCAAAACCTAAACTTCGTCTGATCGGAAAAAGTTATATAGAAAAATTATCCGCCGTGATGAGGCGGTTCGAAATGGTTCTATAAGATATTGGCGTAAAATCAACCGTTACCGAGTAAAATGGGTGAATAGTGAATTTTCATGTCAGCCCGTAATAAGACGAAAACTGAACTTCGACTATTCAGAAAATGTTATTTACCAATTTTATAGGTCTTGACGAGTTGGTTTGAAATGATTCTGTATGAATTTTTCATAAAATCAATTGTTATCCAGCAAAATGGATTAACATGTAAATTTTCATACGAAAGCTCGTAGTGAAAAAAACCTAAACTTCGTCTGATCGGAAAAAGTTATATAGAAAAATTATCTGCTGTGATGGGGCGGTTCGAAATAGTTCTATAAGATATTGGCGTAAAAGCAACCGTTACCGAGTAAAATGGGTGAATAGTGAATTTTCATGTCAGCCCGTAATAAGACGAAAACTGAACTTCGACTATTCAGAAAATGTTATTTACCACTTTTATAGGTCTCGACGAGTTGGTTTGAAATGATAATGTATGAATTTTTCATAAAATCAATTGTTATCCAGCAAAATGGACTAACATGTAAATTTTCATAGGAGAGCTCGTAGTGAATCAAAACCTAAACTTCGTCTGATCGGAAAAAGTTATATAGAAAAATTATCCGCCGTGATGAGGCGGTTCGAAATGGTTCTATAAGATATTGGCGTAAAATCAACCGTTACCGAGTAAAATGGGTGAATAATGAATTTTCATGTCAGCCCGTAATAAGACGAAAACTGAACTTCGACTATTCAGAAAATGTTATTTACCAATTTTATATGTCTCGACGAGTTGGTTTGAAATTACTCTGTATGAATTTTTCATAAAATCAATTGTTATCCAGCAAAATGGAACTAACATGTAAATTTTCATAGGAGAGCTCGTAGTGAAAACTTATATAGAAAAATTATCCGCCGTGATGAGGCGGCTCGAAATGGTTCTATAAGATATTGGCGTAAAATCAACCGTTACCGAGTAAAATGGGTGAATAGTGAATTTTCATATCAGTCCGTAATAAGACGAAAACTGAACTTCGTCTATTCAGAAAATGTTATTTACCAATTTTATAGGTCTCGACGAGTTGGTTTGAAATGAGTCTGTATGAATTTTTCATAAAATCAATTGTTATCCAGCAAAATGGACTGACATGTAAATTTTCATAGGAGAGCTCGTAGTGAATCAAAACCTAAACTTCGTCTGATCGGAAAAAGTTATATAGAAAAATTATCCGCCGTGACGAGGCGGTTCGAAATGGTTCTACTTCGTCTGACCGGAAAAAGTTATATAGAAAAATTATCCGCCGTGATGAGGCGGTTCGAAATGGTTCTATAAGATATTGGCGTAAAATCAACCGTTACCGAGTAAAATGGGTGAATAGTGAATTTTCATGTCAGCCCGTAATAAGACGAAACTGAACTTCGACTATTCAGAAAATGTTATTTACCAATTTTATAGATCTCGACAAGTTGGTTTGAAATGAGTCTGTATGAATTTTTCATAAAATCAATTGTTATCCAGCAAACTGGACTAACATGTAAATTTTCATAGGAGAGCTCGTAGTGAATCAAAACCTAAACTTCGTCTGACCGGAAAAAGTTATATAGAAAAATTATCCGCCGTGATAAGGCGGTTCGAAATGGTTCTATAAGATATTTGCGTAAAATCAACAGTTACCGAGTAAAATGGGTGAATAGTGAATTTTCATGTCAGCCCGTAATAAGACGAAAACTGAACTTCGACCATTCAGAAAATGTTATTTACCAATTTTATGTCTCGACGAGTTGGTTTGAAATGACTCTGTATGAATTTTTCATAAAATCAATTGTTATCCAGCAAAATGGACTAACATGTAAATTTTCATAGGAGAGCTCGTAGTGAAACAAAACCTAAACTTCATCTGATCGGAAAAAGTTATATAGAAAAATTATCCGCCGTGATGAGGCGGTTCGAAATGGTTCTATAAGATATTGGCGTAAAATCAACCGTTACCGAGTAAAATGGGTGAATAATGAATTTTCATGTCAGCCCGTAATAAGACGAAACTGATGTTCGACTATTCAGAAAATGTTATTTACCAATTTTATAGGTCTCGACGAGTTGGTTTGAAATGACTCTGTATGAATTTTTCATAAAATCAATTGTTATCCAGCAAAATGGACTAACATGTAAATTTTCATAGGAGAGCTCGTAGTGAAACAAAACCTAAACTTCGTCTGATCGGAAAAGGTTATATAGAAAAATTATCCGCCGTGATGAGGCGGTTCGAATTAGTTCTATAAGATATTGACGTAAAATCAACCGTTACCGAGTAAAATGGGTGAATAACGAATTTTCATATCAGTCCGTAATAAGACGAAAACTGAACTTCGTCTATTCAGAAAATGTTATTTACCAATTTTATAGGTCTCGACGAGTTGGTTTGAAATGACTCTGTATGAATTTTTCATAAAATCAATTGTTATCCAGCAAAATGGACTAACATGTAAATTTTCATAGGAGAGCTCGTAGTGAAACAAAACCTAAACTTCGTCTGATCGGAAAAAGTTATATAGAAAAATTATCCGCCGTGATGAGGCGGTTCGAAATGGTTCTATAAGATACTGGCGTAAAATCAACCGTTACCGAGTAAAATGGGTGAATAGTGAATTTTCATGTCAGTCCGTAATAAGACGAAAACTGAACTTCGTCTATTCAGAAAATTATATTTACCAATTTTATAGGTCTTGACGAGCTGGTTTGAAATGATTCTGTATGAATTTTTCATAAAATCAATTGTTATCCAGCAAAATGGACTGACATGTAAATTTTCATAGGAGAGCTCGTAGTGAAACAAAACCTAAACTTCGTCTGATCGGAAACAGTTATATAGAAAAATTATCCGCCGTGACGAGGCGGTTCGAAATGTCTCTATAAGATATTGGCGTAAAATCAACCGTTACCGAGTAAAATGGGTGAATAATGAATTTTCATGTCAGCCCGTAATAAGACGAAACTGAACTTCGACTATTCAGAAAATGTTATTTACCAATTTTATAGGTCTCGACGAGTTGGTTTGAAATGACTCTGTATGAATTTTTCATAAAATCAATTGTTATCCAGCAAAATGGACTAACATGTAAATTTTCATAGAGCTCGTAGTGAATCAAAACCTAAACTTCGTCTGATCGGAAAAAGTTATATAGAAAAATTATCCGCCATGATGAGGCGGTTCGAAATGGTTCTACTTCGTCTGACCGGAAAAAGTTATATAGAAAAATTATCCGCCGTGATGAGGCGGTTCGAAATGGTTCTATAAGATATTGGCGTAAAATCAACCGTTACCGAGTAAAATGGGTGAATAGTGAATTTTCATGTCAGCCCGTAATAAGACGAAACTGAACTTCGACTATTCAGAAAATGTTATTTACCAATTTTATAGGTCTCGACAAGTTGGTTTGAAATGAGTCTGTATGAATTTTTCATAAAATCAATTGTTATCCAGCAAACTGGACTAACATGTAAATTTTCATAGGAGAGCTCGTAGTGAATCAAAACCTAAACTTCGTCTGACCGGAAAAAGTTATATAGAAAAATTATCCGCCGTGATAAGGCGGTTCGAAATGGTTCTATAAGATATTTGCGTAAAATCAACAGTTACCGAGTAAAATGGGTGAATAGTGAATTTTCATGTCAGCCCGTAATAAGACGAAAACTGAACTTCGACTATTCAGAAAATGTTATTTACCAATTTTATGTCTCGACGAGTTGGTTTGAAATGACTCTGTATGAATTTTTCATAAAATCAATTGTTATCCAGCAAAATGGACTAACATGTAAATTTTCATAGGAGAGCTCGTAGTGAAACAAAACCTAAACTTCATCTGATCGGAAAAAGTTATATAGAAAAATTATCCGCCGTGATGAGGCGGTTCGAAATGGTTCTATAAGATATTGGCGTAAAATCAACCGTTACCGAGTAAAATGGGTGAATAATGAATTTTCATGTCAGCCCGTAATAAGACGAAACTGATGTTCGACTATTCAGAAAATGTTATTTACCAATTTTATAGGTCTCGACGAGTTGGTTTGAAATGACTCTGTATGAATTTTTCATAAAATCAATTGTTATCCAGCAAAATGGACTAACATGTAAATTTTCATAGGAGAGCTCGTAGTGAAACAAAACCTAAACTTCGTCTGATCGGAAAAAGTTATATAGAAAAATTATCCGCCGTGATGAGGCGGTTCGAAATAGTTCTATAATATATTGGCGTAAAATCAACCGTTACCGAGTAAAATGGGTGAATAGTGAATTTTCACGTCAGCCCGTAATAAGAAGAAAACTGAACTTCGACTATTCAGAAAATGTTATTTACCAATTTTATAGGTCTCGACGAGTTGGTTTGAAATGAGTCTGTATGAATTTTTCATAAAATCAATTGTTATCCAGCAAAATGGACTAACATGTAAATTTTCATAGGAGAACTCGTAGTGAATCAAAACCTAAACTTCGTCTGATCGGAAAAGGTTATATAGAAAAATTATCCGCCGTGATGAGGCGGTTCGAATTAGTTCTATAAGATATTGACGTAAAATCAACCGTTACCGAGTAAAATGGGTGAATAACGAATTTTCATATCAGTCCGTAATAAGACGAAAACTGAACTTCGTCTATTCAGAAAATGTTATTTACCAATTTTATAGGTCTCGACGAGTTGGTTTGAAATGACTCTGTATGAATTTTTCATAAAATCAATTGTTATCCAGCAAAATGGACTAACATGTAAATTTTCATAGGAGAGCTCGTAGTGAAACAAAACCTAAACTTCGTCTGATCGGAAAAAGTTATATAGAAAAATTATCCGCCGTGATGAGGCGGTTCGAAATGGTTCTATAAGATACTGGCGTAAAATCAACCGTTACCGAGTAAAATGGGTGAATAGTGAATTTTCATGTCAGTCCGTAATAAGACGAAAACTGAACTTCGTCTATTCAGAAAATTATATTTACCAATTTTATAGGTCTTGACGAGCTGGTTTGAAATGATTCTGTATGAATTTTTCATTAAATCAATTGTTATCCAGCAAAATGGACTAACATGTAAATTTTCATAGGAGAGCTCGTAGTGAATCAAAACCTAAACTTCGTCTGATCGGAAAAAGTTATATAGAAAAATTATCCGCCGTAATGAGGCGGTTCGAAATGGTTCTATAAGATATTGGCGTAAAATTCACCGTTACCGAGTAAAATGGGTGAATAGTGAATTTTCATGTCAGCCCGTAATAAGACGAAACTGAACTTCGACTATTCAGAAAATGTTATTTACCAATTTTATAGGTCTCGACGAGTTGGTTTGAAATGACTCTGTATGAATTTTTCATAAAATCAATTGTTATCCAGCAAAATGGACTAACATGTAAATTTTCATAGGAGAGCTCGTAGTGAATCAAAACCTAAACTTCGTCTGATCGGAAAAAGTTATATAGAAAAATTATCCGCCGTGACGAGGCGGTTCGAAATGTTTCTATAAGATATTGGCGTAAAATCAACCGTTACCGAGTAAAATGGGTGAATAATGAATTTTCATGTCAGCCCGTAATAAGACGAAACTGAACTTCGACTATTCAGAAAATGTTATTTACCAATTTTATAGGTCTCGACGAGATGATTTGAAATGAGTCTGTATGAAATTTTCATAAAATCAATTGTTATCCAGCAAAATGGACTAACATGTAAATTTTCATAGGAGAGCTCGTAGTGAATCAAAACCTAAACTTCGTCTAATCGGAAAAAGTTATATAGAAAAATTATCCGCCGTGATGAGGCGGTTCGAAATGGCTCTATAAGATATTGGCGTAAAATCAACCGTTACCGAGTAAAATGGGTGAATAGTGAATTTTCATGTCGGCCCGTAATAAGACGAAAACTGAACTTCGACTATTCAGAAAATGTTTTTTACCAATTTTATAAGTCTCGACGAGTTGGTTTGAAATGACTCTGTATGAATATTTCATAAAATCAATTGTTATCCAGCAAAATGGACTAACATGTAAATTTTCATAGAGCTCGTAGTGAATCAAAACCTAAACTTCGTCTGATCGGAAAAAGTTATATAGAAAAATTATCCGCCATGATGAGGCGGTTCGAAATGGTTCTACTTCGTCTGACCGGAAAAAGTTATATAGAAAAATTATCCGCCGTGATGAGGCGGTTCGAAATGGTTCTATAAGATATTGGCGTAAAATCAACCGTTACCGAGTAAAATGGGTGAATAGTGAATTTTCATGTCAGCCCGTAATAAGACGAAACTGAACTTCGACTATTCAGAAAATGTTATTTACCAATTTTATAGGTCTCGACAAGTTGGTTTGAAATGAGTCTGTATGAATTTTTCATAAAATCAATTGTTATCCAGCAAACTGGACTAACATGTAAATTTTCATAGGAGAGCTCGTAGTGAAACAAAACCTAAACTTCATCTGATCGGAAAAAGTTATATAGAAAAATTATCCGCCGTGATGAGGCGGTTCGAAATGGTTCTATAAGATATTGGCGTAAAATCAACCGTTACCGACTAAAATGGGTGAATAATGAATTTTCATGTCAGCCCGTAATAAGACGAAACTGATGTTCGACTATTCAGAAAATGTTATTTACCAATTTTATAGGTCTCGACGAGTTGATTTGAAATGACTCTGTATGAATTTTTCATAAAATCAATTGTTATCCAGCAAAATGGACTAACATGTAAATTTTCATAGAGCTCGTAGTGAATCAAAACCTAAACTTCGTCTGATCGGAAAAAGTTATATAGAAAAATTATCCGCCATGATGAGGCGGTTCGAAATGGTTCTACTTCGTCTGACCGGAAAAAGTTATATAGAAAAATTATCCGCCGTGATGAGGCGGTTCGAAATGGTTCTATAAGATATTGGCGTAAAATCAACCGTTACCGAGTAAAATGGGTGAATAGTGAATTTTCATGTCAGCCCGTAATAAGACGAAACTGAACTTCGACTATTCAGAAAATGTTATTTACCAATTTTATAGGTCTCGACAAGTTGGTTTGAAATGAGTCTATGAATTTTTCATAAAATCAATTGTTATCCAGCAAACTGGACTAACATGTAAATTTTCATAGGAGAGCTCGTAGTGAATCAAAACCTAAACTTCGTCTGACCGGAAAAAGTTATATAGAAAAATTATCCGCCGTGATAAGGCGGTTCGAAATGGTTCTATAAGATATTTGCGTAAAATCAACAGTTACCGAGTAAAATGGGTGAATAGTGAATTTTCATGTCAGCCCGTAATAAGACGAAAACTGAACTTCGACTATTCAGAAAATGTTATTTACCAATTTTATATGTCTCGACGAGTTGGTTTGATATGACTCTGTATGAATTTTTCATAAAATCAATTGTTATCCAGCAAAATGGACTAACATGTAAATTTTCATAGGAGAGCTCGTAGTGAAACAAAACCTAAACTTCATCTGATCGGAAAAAGTTATATAGAAAAATTATCCGCCTTGATGAGGCGGTTCGAAATGGTTCTATAAGATATTGGCGTAAAATCAACCGTTACCGAGTAAAATGGGTGAATAATGAATTTTCATGTCAGCCCGTAATAAGACGAAACTGATGTTCGACTATTCAGAAAATGTTATTTACCAATTTTATAGGTCTCGACGAGTTGGTTTGAAATGACTCTGTATGAATTTTTCATAAAATCAATTGTTATCCAGCAAAATGGACTAACATGTAAATTTTCATAGGAGAGCTCGTAGTGAAACAAAACCTAAACTTCGTCTGATCGGAAAAAGTTATATAGAAAAATTATCCGCCGTGATGAGTCGGTTCGAAATGGTTCTATAAGATATTGGCGTAAAATCAACCGTTACCGAGTAAAATGGGTGAATAGTGAATTTTCATGTCAGCCCGTAATAAGACGAAAACTGAACTTCAACTATTCAGAAAATGTTATTTACCAATTTTATAGGTCTCGACGAGTTGGTTTGAAATGAGTCTGTATGAATTTTTCATAAAATCAATTGTTATCCAGCAAAATGGACTAACATGTAAATTTTCATAGGAGAGCTCGTAGTGAAACAAAACCTAAACTTCGTCTGATCGGAAAAAGTTATATAGAAAAATTATCCGCCGTGATGAGGCGGTTCGAAATGGTTCTATAAGATATTGGCGTAAAATCAACCGTTAGCGAGTAAAATGGGTGAATAGTGAATTTTCATGTCAGCCCGTAATAAGACGAAAACTGATGAACTTCGACTATTCAGAAAATGTTATTTACCAATTTTATAGGTCTCGACGAGTTGGTTTGAAATGACTGTATGAATTTTTTATAAAATCAATTGTTATCCAGCAAAATGGACTAACATGTAAATTTTCATAGGAGAACTCGTAGTGAAACAACACCTAAACTTCGTCTGATCGCAAAAAGTTATATAGAAAAATTATCCGCCGTGATGAGGCGGTTCGAAATGGTTCTATAAGATATTGGCGTAAAATCAACCGTTACCGAGTAAAATGGGTGAATAACGAATTTTCATATCAGTCCGTAATAAGACGAAAACTGAACTTCGTCTATTCAGAAAATGTTATTTACTAATTTTATAGGTCTCGACGAGTTGGTTTGAAATGACTCTGTATGCATTTTTCATAAAATCAATTGTTATCCAGCAAAATGGACTAACATGTAAATTTTCATAGAGCTCGTAGTGAATCAAAACCTAAACTTCGTCTGATCGGAAAAAGTTATATAGAAAAATTATCCGCCATGATGAGGCGGTTCGAAATGGTTCTACTTCGTCTGACCGGAAAAAGTTATATAGAAAAATTATCCGCCGTGATGAGGCGGTTCGAAATGGTTCTATAAGATATTGGCGTAAAATCAACCGTTACCGAGTAAAATGGGTGAATAGTGAATTTTCATGTCAGCCCGTAATAAGACGAAACTGAACTTCGACTATTCAGAAAATGTTATTTACCAATTTTATAGGTCTCGACAAGTTGGTTTGAAATGAGTCTATGAATTTTTCATAAAATCAATTGTTATCCAGCAAACTGGACTAACATGTAAATTTTCATAGGAGAGCTCGTAGTGAATCAAAACCTAAACTTCGTCTGACCGGAAAAAGTTATATAGAAAAATTATCCGCCGTGATAAGGCGGTTCGAAATGGTTCTATAAGATATTTGCGTAAAATCAACAGTTACCGAGTAAAATGGGTGAATAGTGAATTTTCATGTCAGCCCGTAATAAGACGAAAACTGAACTTCGACTATTCAGAAAATGTTATTTACCAATTTTATATGTCTCGACGAGTTGGTTTGATATGACTCTGTATGAATTTTTCATAAAATCAATTGTTATCCAGCAAAATGGACTAACATGTAAATTTTCATAGGAGAGCTCGTAGTGAAACAAAACCTAAACTTCATCTGATCGGAAAAAGTTATATAGAAAAATTATCCGCCTTGATGAGGCGGTTCGAAATGGTTCTATAAGATATTGGCGTAAAATCAACCGTTACCGAGTAAAATGGGTGAATAATGAATTTTCATGTCAGCCCGTAATAAGACGAAACTGATGTTCGACTATTCAGAAAATGTTATTTACCAATTTTATAGGTCTCGACGAGTTGGTTTGAAATGACTCTGTATGAATTTTTCATAAAATCAATTGTTATCCAGCAAAATGGACTAACATGTAAATTTTCATAGGAGAGCTCGTAGTGAAACAAAACCTAAACTTCGTCTGATCGGAAAAAGTTATATAGAAAAATTATCCGCCGTGATGAGTCGGTTCGAAATGGTTCTATAAGATATTGGCGTAAAATCAACCGTTACCGAGTAAAATGGGTGAATAGTGAATTTTCATGTCAGCCCGTAATAAGACGAAAACTGAACTTCAACTATTCAGAAAATGTTATTTACCAATTTTATAGGTCTCGACGAGTTGGTTTGAAATGAGTCTGTATGAATTTTTCATAAAATCAATTGTTATCCAGCAAAATGGACTAACATGTAAATTTTCATAGGAGAGCTCGTAGTGAAACAAAACCTAAACTTCGTCTGATCGGAAAAAGTTATATAGAAAAATTATCCGCCGTGATGAGGCGGTTCGAAATGGTTCTATAAGATATTGGCGTAAAATCAACCGTTAGCGAGTAAAATGGGTGAATAGTGAATTTTCATGTCAGCCCGTAATAAGACGAAAACTGATGAACTTCGACTATTCAGAAAATGTTATTTACCAATTTTATAGGTCTCGACGAGTTGGTTTGAAATGACTGTATGAATTTTTTATAAAATCAATTGTTATCCAGCAAAATGGACTAACATGTAAATTTTCATAGGAGAACTCGTAGTGAAACAACACCTAAACTTCGTCTGATCGCAAAAAGTTATATAGAAAAATTATCCGCCGTGATGAGGCGGTTCGAAATGGTTCTATAAGATATTGGCGTAAAATCAACCGTTACCGAGTAAAATGGGTGAATAACGAATTTTCATATCAGTCCGTAATAAGACGAAAACTGAACTTCGTCTATTCAGAAAATGTTATTTACTAATTTTATAGGTCTCGACGAGTTGGTTTGAAATGACTCTGTATGAATTTTTCATAAAATCAATTGTTATCCAGCAAAATGGACTAACATGTAAATTTTCATAGGAGAGCTCGTAGTGAATCAAAACCTAAACTTCGTCTGATCGGAAAAAGTTATATAGAAAAATTATCCGCCGTGACGAGGCGGTTCGAAATGTCTCTATAAGATATTGGCGTAAAGTCAACCGTTACCGAGTAAAATGGGTGAATAATGAATTTTCATGTCAGCCCGTAATAAGACGAAACTGAACTTCGACTATTCAGAAAATGTTATTTACCAATTTTATAGGTCTCGACGAGATGATTTGAAATGAGTCTGTATGAAATTTTCATAAAATCAATTGTTATCCAGCAAAATGGACTAACATGTAAATTTTCATAGGAGAGCTCGTAGTGAATCAAAACCTAAACTTCGTCTGATCGGAAAAAGTTATATAGAAAAATTATCCGCCGTGATGAGGCGGTTCGAAATGGCTCTATAAGATATTGGCGTAAAATCAACCGTTACCGAGTAAAATGGGTGAATAGTGAATTTTCATGTCGGCCCGTAATAAGACGAAAACTGAACTTCGACTATTCAGAAAATGTTTTTTACCAATTTTATAAGTCTCGACGAGTTGGTTTGAAATGACTCTGTATGAATTTTTCATAAAATCAATTGTTATCCAGCAAAATGGACTAACATGTAAATTTTCATAGAGCTCGTAGTGAATCAAAACCTAAACTTCGTCTGATCGGAAAAAGTTATATAGAAAAATTATCCGCCATGATGAGGCGGTTCGAAATGGTTCTACTTCGTCTGACCGGAAAAAGTTATATAGAAAAATTATCCGCCGTGATGAGGCGGTTCGAAATGGTTCTATAAGATATTGGCGTAAAATCAACCGTTACCGAGTAAAATGGGTGAATAGTGAATTTTCATGTCAGCCCGTAATAAGACGAAACTGAACTTCGACTATTCAGAAAATGTTATTTACCAATTTTATAGGTCTCGACAAGTTGGTTTGAAATGAGTCTGTATGAATTTTTCATAAAATCAATTGTTATCCAGCAAACTGGACTAACATGTAAATTTTCATAGGAGAGCTCGTAGTGAAACAAAACCTAAACTTCATCTGATCGGAAAAAGTTATATAGAAAAATTATCCGCCGTGATGAGGCGGTTCGAAATGGTTCTATAAGATATTGGCGTAAAATCAACCGTTACCGACTAAAATGGGTGAATAATGAATTTTCATGTCAGCCCGTAATAAGACGAAACTGATGTTCGACTATTCAGAAAATGTTATTTACCAATTTTATAGGTCTCGACGAGTTGATTTGAAATGACTCTGTATGAATTTTTCATAAAATCAGTTGTTATCCAGCAAAATGGACTAACATGTAAATTTTCATAGAGCTCGTAGTGAATCAAAACCTAAACTTCGTCTGATCGGAAAAAGTTATATAGAAAAATTATCCGCCATGATGAGGCGGTTCGAAATGGTTCTACTTCGTCTGACCGGAAAAAGTTATATAGAAAAATTATCCGCCGTGATGAGGCGGTTCGAAATGGTTCTATAAGATATTGGCGTAAAATCAACCGTTACCGAGTAAAATGGGTGAATAGTGAATTTTCATGTCAGCCCGTAATAAGACGAAACTGAACTTCGACTATTCAGAAAATGTTATTTACCAATTTTATAGGTCTCGACAAGTTGGTTTGAAATGAGTCTGTATGAATTTTTCATAAAATCAATTGTTATCCAGCAAACTGGACTAACATGTAAATTTTCATAGGAGAGCTCGTAGTGAATCAAAACCTAAACTTCGTCTGACCGGAAAAAGTTATATAGAAAAATTATCCGCCGTGATAAGGCGGTTCGAAATGGTTCTATAAGATATTTGCGTAAAATCAACAGTTACCGAGTAAAATGGGTGAATAGTGAATTTTCATGTCAGCCCGTAATAAGACGAAAACTGAACTTCGACTATTCAGAAAATGTTATTTACCAATTTTATATGTCTCGACGAGTTGGTTTGATATGACTCTGTATGAATTTTTCATAAAATCAATTGTTATCCAGCAAAATGGACTAACATGTAAATTTTCATAGGAGAGCTCGTAGTGAAACAAAACCTAAACTTCATCTGATCGGAAAAAGTTATATAGAAAAATTATCCGCCTTGATGAGGCGGTTCGAAATGGTTCTATAAGATATTGGCGTAAAATCAACCGTTACCGAGTAAAATGGGTGAATAATGAATTTTCATGTCAGCCCGTAATAAGACGAAACTGATGTTCGACTATTCAGAAAATGTTATTTACCAATTTTATAGGTCTCGACGAGTTGGTTTGAAATGACTCTGTATGAATTTTTCATAAAATCAATTGTTATCCAGCAAAATGGACTAACATGTAAATTTTCATAGGAGAGCTCGTAGTGAAACAAAACCTAAACTTCGTCTGATCGGAAAAAGTTATATAGAAAAATTATCCGCCGTGATGAGTCGGTTCGAAATGGTTCTATAAGATATTGGCGTAAAATCAACCGTTACCGAGTAAAATGGGTGAATAGTGAATTTTCATGTCAGCCCGTAATAAGACGAAAACTGAACTTCAACTATTCAGAAAATGTTATTTACCAATTTTATAGGTCTCGACGAGTTGGTTTGAAATGAGTCTGTATGAATTTTTCATAAAATCAATTGTTATCCAGCAAAATGGACTAACATGTAAATTTTCATAGGAGAGCTCGTAGTGAAACAAAACCTAAACTTCGTCTGATCGGAAAAAGTTATATAGAAAAATTATCCGCCGTGATGAGGCGGTTCGAAATGGTTCTATAAGATATTGGCGTAAAATCAACCGTTAGCGAGTAAAATGGGTGAATAGTGAATTTTCATGTCAGCCCGTAATAAGACGAAAACTGATGAACTTCGACTATTCAGAAAATGTTATTTACCAATTTTATAAGTCTCGACGAGTTGGTTTGAAATGACTGTATGAATTTTTTATAAAATCAATTGTTATCCAGCAAAATGGACTAACATGTAAATTTTCATAGGAGAACTCGTAGTGAAACAACACCTAAACTTCGTCTGATCGCAAAAAGTTATATAGAAAAATTATCCGCCGTGATGAGGCGGTTCGAAATGGTTTTATAAGATATTGGCGTAAAATCAACCGTTACCGAGTAAAATGGGTGAATAACGAATTTTCATATCAGTCCGTAATAAGACGAAAACTGAACTTCGTCTATTCAGAAAATGTTATTTACCAATTTTATAGGTCTCGACGAGTTGGTTTGAAATGACTCTGTATGAATTTTTCATAAAATCAATTGTTATCCAGCAAAATGGACTAATATGTAAATTTTCATAGGAGAGCTCGTAGTGAAAAAAACCTAAACTTCGTCTGATCGGAAAAAGTTATATAGAAAAATTATCCGCCGTGATGAGGCGGTTCGAAATGGTTCTATAAGATATTGGCGTAAAATCAACCGTTACCGAGTAAAATGGGTGAATAGTGAATTTTCATGTCAGCCCGTAATAAGACGAAAACTGAACTTCGACTATTCAGAAAATGTTATTTACTAATTTTATAGGTCTCGACGAGTTGGTTTGAAATGACTCTGTATGAATTTTTCATAAAATCAATTGTTATCCAGCAAAATGGACTAACATGTAAATTTTCATAGGAGAGCTCGTAGTGAATCAAAACCTAAACTTCGTCTGATCGGAAAAAGTTATATAGAAAAATTATCCGCCGTGACGAGGCGGTTCGAAATGTTTCTATAAGATATTGGCGTAAAATCAACCGTTACCGAGTAAAATGGGTGAATAATGAATTTTCATGTCAGCCCGTAATAAGACGAAACTGAACTTCGACTATTCAGAAAATGTTATTTACCAATTTTATAGGTCTCGACGAGTTGATTTGAAATGAGTCTGTATGAAATTTTCATAAAATCAATTGTTATCCAGCAAAATGGACTAACATGTAAATTTTCATAGGAGAGCTCGTAGTGAATCAAAACCTAAACTTCGTCTGATCGGAAAAAGTTATATAGAAAAATTATCCGCCGTGATGAGGCGGTTCGAAATGGTTCTATAAGATATTGGCGTAAAATCAACCGTTACCGAGTAAAATGGGTGAATAGTGAATTTTCATGTCGGCCCGTAATAAGACGAAAACTGAACTTCGACTATTCAGAAAATGTTTTTTACCAATTTTATAAGTCTCGACGAGTTGGTTTGAAATGACTCTGTATGAATTTTTCATAAAATCAATTGTTATCCAGCAAAATGGACTAACATGTAAATTTTCATAGAGCTCGTAGTGAATCAAAACCTAAACTTCGTCTGATCGGAAAAAGTTATATAGAAAAATTATCCGCCATGATGAGGCGGTTCGAAATGGTTCTACTTCGTCTGACCGGAAAAAGTTATATAGAAAAATTATCCGCCGTGATGAGGCGGTTCGAAATGGTTCTATAAGATATTGGCGTAAAATCAACCGTTACCGAGTAAAATGGGTGAATAGTGAATTTTCATGTCAGCCCGTAATAAGACGAAACTGAACTTCGACTATTCAGAAAATGTTATTTACCAATTTTATAGGTCTCGACAAGTTGGTTTGAAATGAGTCTGTATGAATTTTTCATAAAATCAATTGTTATCCAGCAAACTGGACTAACATGTAAATTTTCATAGGAGAGCTCGTAGTGAATCAAAACCTAAACTTCGTCTGACCGGAAAAAGTTATATAGAAAAATTATCCGCCGTGATAAGGCGGTTCGAAATGGTTCTATAAGATATTTGCGTAAAATCAACAGTTACCGAGTAAAATGGGTGAATAGTGAATTTTCATGTCAGCCCGTAATAAGACGAAAACTGAACTTCGACTATTCAGAAAATGTTATTTACCAATTTTATGTCTCGACGAGTTGGTTTGAAATGACTCTGTATGAATTTTTCATAAAATCAATTGTTATCCAGCAAAATGGACTAACATGTAAATTTTCATAGGAGAACTCGTAGTGAATCAAAACCTAAACTTCGTCTGATCGGAAAAGGTTATATAGAAAAATTATCCGCCGTGATGAGGCGGTTCGAATTAGTTCTATAAGATATTGGCGTAAAATCAACCGTTACCGAGTAAAATGGGTGAATAATGAATTTTCATGTCAGCCCGTAATAAGACGAAACTGATGTTCGACTATTCAGAAAATGTTATTTACCAATTTTATAGGTCTCGACGAGTTGGTTTGAAATGACTCTGTATGAATTTTTCATAAAATCAATTGTTATCCAGCAAAATGGACTAACATGTAAATTTTCATAGGAGAGCTCGTAGTGAAACAAAACCTAAACTTCGTCTGATCGGAAAAAGTTATATAGAAAAATTATCCGCCGTGATGAGGCGGTTCGAAATAGTTCTATAAGATATTGGCGTAAAATCAACCGTTACCGAGTAAAATGGGTGAATAGTGAATTTTCACGTCAGCCCGTAATAAGAAGAAAACTGAACTTCGACTATTCAGAAAATGTTATTTACCAATTTTATAGGTCTCGACGAGTTGGTTTGAAATGAGTCTGTATGAATTTTTCATAAAATCAATTGTTATCCAGCAAAATGGACTAACATGTAAATTTTCATAGGAGAACTCGTAGTGAATCAAAACCTAAACTTCGTCTGATCGGAAAAGGTTATATAGAAAAATTATCCGCCGTGATGAGGCGGTTCGAATTAGTTCTATAAGATATTGACGTAAAATCAACCGTTACCGAGTAAAATGGGTGAATAACGAATTTTCATATCAGTCCGTAATAAGACGAAAACTGAACTTCGTCTATTCAGAAAATGTTATTTACCAATTTTATAGGTCTCGACGAGTTGGTTTGAAATGACTCTGTATGAATTTTTCATAAAATCAATTGTTATCCAGCAAAATGGACTAACATGTAAATTTTCATAGGAGAGCTCGTAGTGAAACAAAACCTAAACTTCGTCTGATCGGAAAAAGTTATATAGAAAAATTATCCGCCGTGATGAGGCGGTTCGAAATGGTTCTATAAGATACTGGCGTAAAATCAACCGTTACCGAGTAAAATGGGTGAATAGTGAATTTTCATGTCAGTCCGTAATAAGACGAAAACTGAACTTCGTCTATTCAGAAAATTATATTTACCAATTTTATAGGTCTTGACGAGTTGGTTTGAAATGATTCTGTATGAATTTTTCATTAAATCAATTGTTATCCAGCAAAATGGACTAACATGTAAATTTTCATAGGAGAGCTCGTAGTGAATCAAAACCTAAACTTCGTCTGATCGGAAAAAGTTATATAGAAAAATTATCCGCCGTGATGAGGCGGTTCGAAATAGTTCTATAAGATATTGGCGTAAAATAAACCGTTACCGAGTAAAATGGGTGAATAGTGAATTTTCATGTCAGCCCGTAATAAGACGAAAACTGAACTTCGACTATTCAGAAAACGTTATTTACCAATTTTATAGGTCTTGACGAGTTGGTTTGAAATGATTCTGTATGAATTTTTCATAAAATCAATTGTTATCCAGCAAAATGGACTAACATGTAAATTTTCATAGGAGAGCTCGTAGTGAATCAAAACCTAAACTTCGTCTGATCGGAAAAAGTTGTATAGAAAAATTATCCGCCGTGATGAGGCGGTTCGAAATGGTTCTATAAGATATTGGCGTAAAATCAACCGTTACCGAGTAAAATGGGTGAATAATGAATTTTCATATCAGCCCGTAATAAGACGAAAACTGAACTTCGACTATTCAGAAAATGTTATTTACCAATTTTATAGGTCTCGACGAGTTGGTTTGAAATGACTCTGTATGAATTTTTCATAAAATCAATTGTTATCCAGCAAAATGGACTAACATGTAAATTTTCATAGGAGAGCTCGTAGTGAATCAAAACCTAAACTTCGTCTAACCGGAAAATAGAAAAATTATCCGCCGTGATAAGGCGGTTCGAAATGGTTCTATAAGATATTTGCGTAAAATTAACAGTTACCGAGTAAAATGGGTGAATAGTGAATTTTCATGTCAGCCCGTAATAAGACGAAAACTGAACTTCGACTATTCAGAAAATGTTATTTACCAATTTTATAGGTCTCGAAGAGTTGGTTTGAAATGATTCTGTATGAATTTTTCATAAAATCAATTGTTATCCAGCAAAATGGACTAACATGTAAATTTTCATAGGAGAGCTCGTAGTGAATCAAAACCTAAACTTCGTCTGATCGGAAAAAGTTGTATAGAAAAATTATCCGCCGTGATGAGGCGGTTCGAAATGGTTCTATAAGATATTGGCGTAAAATCAACCGTTACCGAGTAAAATGGGTGAATAATGAATTTTCATATCAGCCCGTAATAAGACGAAAACTGAACTTCGACTATTCAGAAAATGTTATTTACCAATTTTATAGGTCTCGACGAGTTGGTTTGAAATGACTCTGTATGAATTTTTCATAAAATCAATTGTTATCCAGCAAAATGGACTAACATGTAAATTTTCATAGGAGAGCTCGTAGTGAAACAACACCTAAACTTCGTCTGATCGCAAAAAGTTATATAGAAAAATTATCCGCCGTGATGAGGCGGTTCGAAATGGTTCTATAAGATATTGGCGTAAAATCAACCGTTACCGAGTAAATGGGTGAATAACGAATTTTCATATCAGTCCGTAATAAGACGAAAACTGAACTTCGTCTATTCAGAAAATGTTATTTACCAATTTTATAGGTCTCGACGAGTTGGTTTGAAATGACTCTGTATGAATTTTTCATAAAATCAATTGTTATCCAGCAAAATGGACTAATATGTAAATTTTCATAGGAGAGCTCGTAGTGAAAAAAACCTAAACTTCGTCTGATCGGAAAAAGTTATATAGAAAAATTATCCGCCGTGATGAGGCGGTTCGAAATGGTTCTATAAGATATGGGCGTAAAATGAACCGTTACCGAGTAAAATGGGTGAATAATGAATTTTCATGTCAGCCCGTAATAAGACGAAAACTGAACTTCGACTATTCAGAAAATGTTATTTACTAATTTTATAGGTCTCGACGAGTTGGTTTGAAATGACTCTGTATGAATTTTTCATAAAATCAATTGTTATCCAGCAAAATGGACTAACATGTAAATTTTCATAGGAGAGCTCGTAGTGAATCAAAACCTAAACTTCGTCTGATCGGAAAAAGTTATATAGAAAAATTATCCGCCGTGACGAGGCGGTTCGAAATGTCTCTATAAGATATTGGCGTAAAATCAACCGTTACCGAGTAAAATGGGTAAATAATGAATTTTCATGTCAGCCCGTAATAAGACGAAACTGAACTTCGACTATTCAGAAAATGTTATTTACCAATTTTATAGGTCTCGACGAGTTGATTTGAAATGAGTCTGTATGAAATTTTCATAAAATCAATTGTTATCCAGCAAAATGGACTAACATGTAAATTTTCATAGGAGAGCTCGTAGTGAATCAAAACCTAAACTTCGTCTGATCCAAAAAAGTTATATAGAAAAATTATCCGCCGTGATGAGGCGGTTCGAAATGGCTCTATAAGATATTGGCGTAAAATCAACCGTTACCGAGTAAAATGGGTGAATAGTGAATTTTCATGTCGGCCCGTAATAAGACGAAAACTGAACTTCGACTATTCAGAAAATGTTTTTTACCAATTTTATAAGTCTCGACGAGTTGGTTTGAAATGACTCTGTATGAATTTTTCATAAAATCAATTGTTATCCAGCAAAATGGACTAACATGTAAATTTTCATAGAGCTCGTAGTGAATCAAAACCTAAACTTCGTCTGATCGGAAAAAGTTATATAGAAAAATTATCCGCCATGATGAGGCGGTTCGAAATGGTTCTATAAGATATTTGCGTAAAATCAACAGTTACCGAGTAAAATGGGTGAATAGTGAATTTTCATGTCAGCCCGTAA